>OX376326.1:5609460-6809460 GCA_947369225.1 Hofmannophila pseudospretella
AGAATGGATCTAGTAGTTTTAGGTAAAATTTCAAACATGTTTCCAAACAAATTAATGGCAATCGGAAGGAATTTACAACCAAAAGATTGAAAAATAAAAAAATTCTGAAGCTATTAAATTGTTTACTAAAAAATAATCTTGCCGTATTTGCTTTAAGGACGTTTCTTGCAACTCACGATTCTAATTTCCATAATTTAGGATAAAGTGTCTATTCCTGAAAAATAAAAATTCATAAAGTGTAATAGGTACGAATTCATAGAATGTGCTGTGTGGGAGGATCTCGTAGCCTAGTTGCGAGCACGGTCCGAAAGTGATCGTGCAGGTTAAGCGACGTTGGCGCGGTCGGTACCTGGATGGGTGACCGCTAGTGGCATATTTCATCTGAGCTCCTCCGTGCCTCGGAGAGCACGTTAAGCAGTCGGTCCCGGTTGTTGTCGTTCGACAGCAGTCGTGAAGCCATGTCAGAGGCCTACGGGCGGCCTGAACAACTCTGACAAATGGGTTGGCCACTAACCATATGATAAGCAAGCAAGCATAGAATGTGCTTTCTCTTTACTTACGATACACATTTTATCGCATTTTCGAAGCCAAACAAAATTAAGTATTGACCAATTGATAACAACATTTGTGTAAAGTAATCTGACATATTGTAAACTGTCAAATATTTACAGAAGGTAAATAAACAACTACCTATTATACTTACTCATACATCTAATAAAGAATATGTACGTATTTTGCGCTCTTCGTCTCACAAAAGACCATAAACAAGTTTTAACACTACGACTCAGCTACTCAAGGTCTCTTGGAAATATTTTAAAGTGATGTAATCAGAAACTATACCGGTTAACAAGCTTAACTAGTAGATAAATATGACTACGCCCATACATAATCGCTACCACGTAGTGAAAATATTATGAGTCTGTAATAGCTCCAATGGGGGTTGAGCAAGCTCTAATAAAGAGCGTCGGTGGCACAGTGGCTAGGACACCTGACTCCCATGCGAAAGGTCCGGGTTATAACCGTGCACTGCCATGTACCAATGAGTTTTTCGTAGTTTTCGAAGACTTACGTACATTTACCGATAGCTCTAACCTGCACACTGAGATGACCAGTGTGTAAAATGGGGTAGGCACAAAAGAGCCTCAAGAGTCGAAGTGCCGCAGAGATTATTCCCGGCCTCCTATCATATCATAAGATAAGATAAGCTCTAATAAGCCGATCATAAATTGTTTTCGGGGAGAGTAAAAAAGAGAGAGTTTAAAAAAGTTGTTCGATTCCATAAGAACCGTTTCTTGCTTATGCGGGTATTATTGTAAATACGATATAACATGATATCTCAAACTAAAAGCCCTTAAAGAACCGGAAAATGACCAAAATTATTATGTCATCTTTATATTCAGTTTGTTAGTAAAATCAAGTAATCCGGTGTTAAGGGGCCGCTATGGGAAAAACATGGTCGTTTATAGCCTGAAGTTTTGCCATGTCAGAAGGGTCATCTGCATTTGAATGGATGAGGTGGAATAAAAGACGATGTTTTGTTAGGTACCGTCCGATCGGAACGAGCTAATACGGAATATCGACAATAATAATGGATGCCATAATAATGATACTTGGAAGAAATAAACATTCAGTGCTTTTATGTGACTACAAGATTTAGAACGGGCGGAATTTATTTATTTTAGAACGAAAATTAAATGTACTTACCTAATATGTGAGAAAAAGTATTTAAAAAAAACCTTTAAAATTTAAGGAGTATAGGTACCTAGTATTACTCATCCTCTAAAATAAAGTATATTGGATCTTGCATTACATTTTATTTTTTCTAAAAGCGACGTCCTAATCCCGACAACCGGCAAAGCCCCTAATCTAAACATTACATGAGTAATGAAATTAAACAAAGGCTTTGTAGAATCGCTAATATTACTGCTCTAATAACAGAAGCTGGAAGACATCCAGATGGTTAATGTATGCGCGAGTTTAGTACGAGCAAACAATACAAGTAGAGAGGGGAAAACATAATATAGTGTTTGACCACCAATCAATTTTCTCGACTGTTAAAATGTCGTGTAATTTGATTATAATAAGGGTATTATAATCAAATTACACGACATTTTAACAGTCGTGAATATTGATTGGTGATCAGGGGATCAGGAAGATAAAAACCACAGAAATAATCAAAAAAGAACGGTGAAGTGGGCGGGCGGGGGCACCCGTATCTCAATCTTGCAATATACTGCAAGGTTTTATTCATCCAGCGCCTAGTTTTCAGAGCGGATGTCCTAAAATGCCTTATTGTGTGGTTTGTAACTAAGAACAACAGGTACGACAAGTGAATAGATCAAAAGGAGGTATTTCGTTCGTAATCACGTAACTTTGAGGGCGTGGCTTATGAAAATGTTGACACGTGCGATTTCTATAGCAGCTCGCCCGCGTCACTGTTCTATCTTGATTTATCTCTGTGATAAAAACCCTCGCATAATCCGGAATTCACTGGAACAATTTTTTTTACAGCTTTCTCCTTAGCACAGATTACAAAAGTACCTATGGGCGCCATAGGTCATGACAGGTTTTTTGTAGTCTTGGTCAGGGTATAAATGAGAATCTGACAATGTATTGTGCCGATAGTGCGACAAATCTTTTTATTTAGTTATTCATTTCAGCAAATCTTTAAAAATACTTATATAAAATAAAGTGCAGAACTATTAATGATTTAATGAAATAAACTTCAATTATTATTTCAAAAGTACTTACTTTAAATTAATTTTTAATTTTAACGAGGCAAATATACAGCTTAGTTTTACGAGTATATCGATGATTGCATACCTATTATTTATAATCATGATACCGGCTGATGTCATTGCATGGAACTATTAATGATTTATGAAAGAAACTTCAATTATTATTTCAAAAGTACTCACTTATCTGTCACAGAATCACAGTACTTTTCTTCTATTAGAAAATCTTCATTTACATTATAGTGGTTTGCTTGCTTATTTATTTAGTCGATGTCTCAAGGTCATTCAAGGTCTAGACAGCCATCCAAAAAAATTCCAGCCACGTGATCAGTATCCACCAGCCACCTATCAACTTCTAAACCTCCGCCCATTACCTGAAATTTATATCTGTCGTTATGAATCTGCCGTCGTAAGGTCATATGATAACATGATGTCATTCTTTTGAACTCCTCTAGAGAATAACAAGAACAGAGCAGAGACAAAGATGTGTAATATAAATTATTCACTACTTGAGGTCAAATATGCGACAATGCTCGGTTACCTCGGTTACTAGCTGATGTTTTTCCTGTTTCCTTTGGAACCAGGTTCTATTAACTCTGACATAGGTATTTTAAAGGTATTCAAGACTTCAGACTTGGTGATTGGTGAATTGATATTTTGTGCTTAAAAAGTTCACTTTGTACTTATTTAAACCTGGACTTAAGTTAAAAACCGACGTTGGACGTTGGACGTTTGGACGTTGGTTCTTTTGATAATTCTTTTCTACAGCATTGAACAGTTTACTATCGTGAATATTTTTTGCGAGAACTGGATTTGTCTCAATTTGGGTATAATCAAAAATATATAATAAAACGCTGTGTACTAATATTTCTCATAGCTATTTGTATAAAATCTTGTTAGGTATGTACGTACAATTTCTTACGTATAGTGTAAAAGAAATGTTAGTCATAGTTCAAATTGCGCGGGGTTAATTAAAAGCATTAAGCAATGAAACGATAGGGTCTTTGAACTCGGGGTCTTATTAGAGTCGTATAACACACGTTAACAGGACCCCAGATTACGAAGCAACGAATCTTGTAATTTCAAGTCTAAAATAGAAATTCCATACAAAACAGCGTCAATGACTTGTATTGTAAGAGGGACCCTGATTGTCAGATTTTGATACATGATTTTGATAGATGATTTTCTCGTAGGAAAATAAAAGTAAAAAAGGTAAAAAAATATTATTGCAAGTAAAAAAAAAGTACACTTTTACAAAGTAATTTCTTTATTCTACCACTGCTTCGTAAGGTGCTATTATATCTCAACATACAATAAAATTAACAATTTGAACAAGTTTAACCTAGATACAAAAACATTATTTTAGAATGAGACAAATGATAGTACCTAAAACTAACACAGTATTAGCACAAGTAATTTTTTAACAGATTTTATTTGTTTGTATGTAGTCTCTTTATTGTACACAAAAAAAATACACAGATACTAAAAAAACAAAATTAAAATATGTACAAAGGCGGGCTTATCCCATAGGCATCTCTTCCAGCCAACCTTTGATTCTTTATCCATGATAGCTTTTCTGAAATACCTACTTACTATATTTTAAATACCAACAATTCGTCGACTTTTTCTCTAGAATTATTGGGCTTGACTCGTGTGAGAGTGGAACATAAAATCCTGTTTAGAAGTCGAGTCCACAATGACCTTGACCAGGACTCGTCGAAAGACTAAGTATTATCATAATGTAGCCACCATTTGGACAGTCGCCAGAAACTAGCGAAAAAACAATGCTAACTAAATTGCTACCTCATAAGTTAAAGTGGGTCTTAAAAGATAAAGTGTGGTCATTATTTTAAACTTCGCCCCAACATTTCTCAGGGACATAAGATACTCATTAAGTAAATATAGGTACTTATACTTAGTCGGCTGGTTGTCGGTGGTGGGAGGTCCGGATTCGAAACCATGTAATGCCATGTACCAATGAGATTTTCGGATTTTTTCGAAGACTTACGTACATTTACCGACTGCTCTAACGGCGAAGGAAAACATCGTGAGGAAACCTGCATGTCTGAGGAAATTAAAAGTTTTCGAAGGCGTGTGAAATCCACCAAAGTTGCGTTAAGAATTTACAATAACTACTCGTACCTATCAGCCCATTATTCAGTACATTGATATACTATTGTAAGTATATACCTACAGTTTAAAAATTTAATGTTCTAGTTAGAAGTTGTTTAATGTCGCTGTGATAAGCCGTAGGAATTTCGTATTGTGGCGTATGAATTTTTGAATGAAACCGTATGAAGATGAAAGCAGTGTATGTTTCACAAAATATTCAGACGCAATCGCATTACCGATAGCCTATAGATTGACTTATAGTTATGTTTCTACGTAATCATATATTTACAATTTATGTGGCGAAGGTGAGCCGGGTTTCCTTCACTCACACTGTAATATAAAGATAACTGCGATATAAACTTAATTTATCATCCAATGGCACCGGTTACGATTATGTAAACAAATACACACAATATAAAGTGAAAAATAAAATAAAATAAAATTAAAAAACATTTATTTGTCTCAATATAATTCAATTTGTGAGTCTTTAGACAGAATGAAATGGTGTGCCAAACGGAAATGGTGAACAGGATATGATTTTATATATTATATATTAAAGCGTCGGTGATGGCGTCGCGACGTGATGGCGTCGCGACGCCATCACCGACGCTTTAATATATAATATATAAAATCATATCCTGTAGCAGTCAGACGTCCTAGCCACGACGCGTCGTGGCTAGGACATCGGACTCCTATGCAGGATAGAAAACTTGTTTACACCTTTGCAAGTAGGATTTTGTATGAAAATAGAAACAGAAATAAAAATAGAAACACCTTTATTTATTAGACCATATAACTAACTAACTATAATTAACTTTATTGAACTGTCCTTGCCACTTGCAAAGGTGTAAACAAGCCCAAAGAAAAGTTTAGTACACGTAGATCGAAGCAATGGGGAACCAATTTTATAGTTATGCATAATTGTAACGAAATTGGTTCCTTTTTACTATAGGATAGGTACTTGTAGAGTCCAGATATAGAGCAAAACCTTACGTAACTCAGGTACACTACGTGTATGTATGGCACACACAATCACACAACCATTGTAACGTTTTTATGTCACGACTGGCAGAGTCAGAGCAACGACAAAAAGTGCCATTTACGGAGCAGGTACTATGGCAAGTCATAGTAGAGCCACTGTAGAGCAATAGGGCAACTCGCCGTGGCATAGATAGAAGCCCCTTCTCGGGCCCCATGAGGTGAACGTGTGGTCAAAGACCAACTATTATTATTAACACAAAAGAAACATGGCGGTTTCTCACGTTGTTCTGTGTATATTTACCTATAGTATAGGTAAGGTTATATAGTTTTGATGGTAGTACGAGTATGAATTGAGGAACTGATTAGACTTAATTTACCTTTTTGATGTGATACACTTATATTCTCTCTAATTCCAATTACATTTCACATGAAAATGTAAGACCGCAATTACCTACAGTTTTCTAATGCGTCATACAAGTTTTTCTGGCATGCCATAGTTGTAGCGTCTTGTAAGTCCGAAAAACGAGTCAAGAGCGTGTCGAGCACGCATATGCCAATGTTTTTATGAAACACTGGATGGCCGTGCACCAGTGTGAGAACGGCAAATTTTAAGTAGTTAGTAGGTACCGCTAAAATTGTATCTATTAGTTTATTTTATCTTTTAGCTTTTTCTTTATATATCAGTTTATAGTTATAGTACCTACAGTAAAATTATATTATATATTGTTACTTTGCAATATGGGTGTATGCCTGAATTAAATACATTTATTATTATTATTATTATATGTCGAATTCCGTAGCAGTTAGGGTTGCCAACTGTCCTGTGTTTCCCGGGACGTCCCGTTTTTTTGCCGTAAATCCAAAAGTTCTGCCGGGACAGGTCCTGTCCCGTATTTCACCCTGCATAATAATTTGAATAACATTACATCACATTATTTTGTTGTCTTCGTTTATGTATATATGTTTTATTTTATTTGCCGTACACGCACTTCTTCTACCTTTATAACGACCCAAAAAAACACGCTTGCATTTGCAAAATCCGTGGAAAAATATAGTTTCAAGAATAAATAAGAGAACGTTTTAAATAATATATTTTATTTCTTTTGTCCCGGGTAAAAAAGTAAAATCCCGTTTTTTACCTAATATTATCATTCGTCCCTTAAATTCTAAAACTAAAGTTGGCAACCTTAGTAGCCGTTCAAAAAACTTTGTTTATCAAAACGTAAATTATGTGCCAAAACGAGAAAGAAAAGTCAATAGGTACCTACTTACTTTTAAATATTTTGATAGATACTCGTAGGTATGTAATATTTATAGGTAAATACTTAATATCGATGAAAATATTATTCAGAAACATGAGAAACAGAAACCACAGAATACATACGCCCGGAGCGGACATTCTGTGTGTATTCTGTGCAGAAATTAACTAAATATTTTGTACTATGTACTGACATTAAATTAGACTGGTCTCACGAACCCACATTATAAGACCAAAAGCCAACAACATTGTCAGCGTACGTCCCAGTAAACAACGCAAGAGCAGACATCCCCACCCATCCGCTTCTATTTCTAGCGATATTAACAACCAAATATACCTTACCTACCTATAGAATTGAATGGGCAGGGCACGTGTGTAGAATGCAGGACGATAGGTGGCCCCGATGACTGCTCGAGTGGCGACCCCGAGTGGGGCGCAGAAGTGTTGGTAGGCAGCCCGCGAGGTGGACCGACGACATTGTGAAGACGGCGGGGAGGATGTGGATGCGAACGGCTAGAGATCGAGGAGAATGGCGTGCACATGGAGAGGCCTATACCCAACGATGGGTTACGTTAGGCTGAAAAGAAGAAGAAGAAGACCTATAGAATTGATACAATGTAGGCGATCTTAGCCCTAAAAGAGATGTCTGATAATAATATTTGGTGTATAAATTAATTGTAGAAAGGAGGAGGTAGGTTGTGTTGTGCATCAGCTTTACTACTTAGATATTATGATAGTTAACTACTTTTTACTAAAATTCTTGTCAATTAAGTTAGATGGGTCGCTTGGTGGTTGAGTGAGACCAAAATTCACTTCGACTCACTGATGAATGATGATTGATGAGATATATTTTTGCTGTGGTCTAGATATAGGTACAGTGCCTAACACATCAAGCCTTAGATTTGTACTTAGTCGCTTTAATTTATTAAATTTGACACGTTCATACAAATGTTAATAAATTAACAAATATGTATTGCGACAAGGTTCCATCGAGTATAGACTTGATGTGATGTGTTCCCAGATCAGCTATACCCTGTGGAACCCTGACGCAATACGTTTTTGTTACATTCGTATGAATGTGCCGTGTGAGGAGCTCGTAGCCTAGTTGCGAGCACGGTCCGAAATCCTGACCTGATCGTCCAGGTTAAGCAACGTTGGCGCGATCGGTACCAGGATGGGTGACCGCTTGTGGCATATTTCATCTGAGCTCCTCCGTGCCTCGGAAAGAACGTTAAGCAGTCGGTCCCGGTTGTTGTCATTCGACAGTAGTCGTTAAGCCATGTCAGAGGTCTACGGGCGGCCTGAACAACTCTGACAAATAGATTGGCCACTAACCATACGATAAGCAAGCAATGTGCCAAATAAATTCAAGCGACAAAGTACTAAATACGGGCGGCCTGAACAACTCTGACAAATAGATTGGCCACTAACCATACGATAAGCAAGCAATGTACCAAATAAATTCAAGCGACAAAGTACTAAAGAGTATAACCTGATGTGTCTTCATCTGTACCTATACCTACATTCATACAAAAATATTCTCATTTTTTTTTCAAAGGTTTTCTTTGTGCAAAATTCTGGAGCTAGGGTGTTATTAGGTTTTGTTTGACGACTTATATGGCCTTCTAACATCCACACATTAAAAGTAAGGAAGAGACTTCGAATTTTATGACTCGACTATTTTTCTTTAGGACCAAAACATTGCGATAAATTCTCTGTGACTGTAATATCGTTGTTTGTTCTGTAGACAGCGAATATCAATGGTGAATATCCTTAAATGTGGAATATAAAAGTTTCATGAATGTCTGCCATGAACAAAAGTCTAATAGTGCTAGAAGAAACTATTTCGGAGAAATGTTCATCGTTTTCGTGTTTATTACTTGGCACATGAATATTAATCGATCGTAAAACAATAACTTACTTACTTTTGATCGATGGTTAAAAGATCATGGTGGTAGAACCTGATGTGCAGGGTCGCCTTGGGAGTTCCCCTCTTTCCTATTTCTGCCGCAATTCAGCAATGCTTCTGTATTCTGGCCTGAGTAGGATAACTAGCGTAATTACTGGCAAGTGAGATACTTCATCTATGTCCTAAAGGTAGCAGCTCATCGTAAATCCTCTAGCAATATTTTAGTAAGGTGAGATGACAACTTACCATCATGTGGCCTGTCTTCTTCTCTGCTTAGGTACCTACAAAATAAATGGTAAAAGAACTGATTATACTCACACTTATTGACTTTATAACAATTCAGTCAACCAATGACCTAAGTTATTTTTCCTTTATTTAAATAAAACTAATGACATGTCTTATAACTATAACATAATACTGACATAAGCCTCAGGGCTTCTGCGCCAGTAAAGAATCGGTCGTACGTATCAATTTACCTATTTATTTTAAGTATACCTATATATTCTACTATATTTATTGTAAGTAGGTTTAATGACAAGTACAAATCTTTAAAAACATTTACATACCCAATTAGAGATATCGGCACAATCTGAATAGCTCAATAAATACTTTACATTATAGGTCATATCATAATCATAAAACAATAAGCTGTATAGCGTAGGCTGTATAATACCTATATATCAGTTGCTGGTATATCCAAAGATTTCTTTTGTCTTGGACTCGTCTTGTAGTACATGAATTATCCAATTTGTTGTCTGGTTCATGAATATTAGCGACAGTGACTAATGCTAGCTGTCTGACTGCTTCAATTAAATTAGTGACCCCACACAGTCCAGAAAAATGATATATGACCATTATAAGATAACTCTTGGGTACGTCAAGTTTTTTACAAAATTAAATATCAAGACTAAATTAATACCAAAATAACATAAGACAGAAGCGGCATAGAACAGATTAGCTGATTCGCATGTGTGGTACATGTTTTCACAGAACACGCCCAGAATCTTAGTCAGAAGAAGAAAAAAGAAAGGGTAGGCACGTATACTTAAATAATAAAGGATAGGCTACAGGGTAAGGTTGTCAATGTCTAAAGCAAGCTAAAGAAAGCATCACCCATAGTCTAACTAATAAGAATGTTTATCTAAAGTTGGATCTATTTTTTCGTGCAACTAATTCCGATAGTTGTTATACTATTAAAATTATAAGAATTTGTTTAAAAATTTACTTAATTAATTTATACAAAATACCTATGTAGATTCCATTGAAAAAATATATTTCCCAGTAAACGTTCTAACTATATAGCGATTTAACACATATGTTGAACCATCGGTTCAAAATAAATGTTACGTTGCCTGCCCCGAGAAAATAGAACATCTATTTATAAAGGCCGTCGTGTCTTTCATTACAAACAGTATTTAATGCATACCACGTCACTGTCCCTGCTAAATGCTTTATTATTATTATTATTTATTCTTCTTCTAAGGCGTATTCCTCATTGATGATGGTCGAGATCATTCTATGGAAATAGTGATTACGACTTTCTTGGCAAGTTTAATGGGGTGGATTTCCATCGCCTTCCCCGTTTCACACACTAGTTAGCTCAGTGTGTAGGTTTCATCACGTTCTTTCACCGTTATGCTTTATTATCAAGCTTTATTTAAAAAAAAACTTGGATTAAAATCAGGATAAACCATTTATGCATTTACGGCATAGGGTAAAACAAATAGTTATTAGTATGTATTTATTTACCAAAACTTTAAAAAGTCAAGTGCAGTGATTAGTTAGTCACCGCGCGTTATGACTTTTATGAATAGAGTTTAGACAAATAATAGGTTATTAATAAGTAATAGGCAGTTTTTTTCGCATAGCGAGTGGTTTGGCAAAAAAAAACTAATATACGTAAAACAAACCAATTTATGTACCCTTTCATTAAAGGACAATTGAGTTACAATTTTCTCTTTAACTTCTTCTTACTTTTTCTTTTCCTTTTTCTTTTTTCTTCTTTATTTTTACTTTTACTTTACTTTACAATTTTCTTTTAATTCCAGGATCATGCCTGCGGTGCTACCAATGTAATTCACAGTCCAACCGGGAATGCATGGACCCCTTCCAAACCAGTGCTACAGTAGTAAGTATTTTGAATATCTACTTATTCACTATCGCAATTTTTGATGACAGTGCAGGATTAATTTGCTTTCTGTACCTAGACCAGGGATATAAAAGCCCTGTCAAGAGGTCGCCATTGGTAGTTTAATAATATGTTATGGTGTTCACTATGAAAACAATCGTTTAGCGATAATTTAATTTAGCGAGTAGACGCCAGAATAGGGACCACAAAGTAAATATCTAATTATTTTAAATGAACACTAATGCACAAAGATCAGTCTTTAGTAAAGAGCCAAGTAAAATACCAACAACTGGTTGGGATACCACAGCTTCCTTATTATTCAATTTTGCTGCGAGTATTATTATAAATGGACAACTTAGTCGTAACGTTAAAAAACCACTCTAAATAGGTAGATAGATAGAAACACTTTATTGTACACAAAAACAGGAAAAGTTAAAACTACAGGAATAATAACACGATATGTACAAAGGCGGCCTTAAGGTATCTATAGTCTGATTTCAATGAAGTAACTTATTATCTTATCTTATGATAGGGGGCCGGGAATAACCCAGCGGCTCTTTGACCCCTGAGGATCTTTTGTGCCAACCCCATTTTACACACTGGTCATCTCAGTGTGCAGGTTTCCTCACGATGTTTTTTCCTTCACCGTTAGAGCAGTCGGTAAATGTATGTAAGTCTTCGAAAAATACGAAAAACTTATTGGTACATGGCACTGCACGGTTTCGAACCCGGACCTCCCGCATGGCAGTCCGGTGTCCTAGCCACTGTGCCACACACACACGCCATCTCACGCTCACCCCCCCCCCCCCTATACACACACTCTCTCACGCACACAACCCTCACACACACCACACACACGCCTTATGTTTTTCATAATTTATTTATCGGAAGAGACTGGCCCCCACAACACAGGGTATCCTAGTGTGGGAGCCAGGGAAATCTGACAAAATGTAAAAGATACTGTCTGCATTAATAAATTTTTATTTTATTTATGAAGTAACTTAAAAAAACATAAATTATTTTGCGGTGCTCTTCTCTACTTCCAACATGCCTACTACAGTTCCCTTTTATGATCCAAAAGCGTAATACCCGGTTTCAAAACACCACATATCGGTATGATTTCTGCTACAGTCTTGATGTAAGTATTCTGATACACTGCTGTTCTCAATTCCAGGACTGCAGCAGCCAGTCTATGTATGATTACAACAGGAACTACCTGAGCAACATCCTGCCGCCCAAACTCATCGAGACCGTCACTGGCGGACCAAAACAGTGCGCCAAGATCGTGCTCCGTTAGTATATTTTTATTTTTACTCGACTACGCGAAGAAAAAAGGGAAGTTATGATTTTAGCAATAGAACTCAGATGTAAAGAAAATGTTACCTATGTTTTCCCTGATACCTGTAGGTATGTAGCCAAAAATCCTAAACCTGAAAGCCTTTACCTTAAGGCTGCAATGGTCCTTATTAACTTCATGGTGTGACTGCTTGCTGTCGTTGACCTGGCTCAGGAGCTTGATTCGGGAGTACTGATGATGCTTGCTTCAGAAAAGCAAGCATCATCAGAATCAAGCTCGAATCAAGGTTGTTGGATGTTCAATGCCGTGGGTCAACCAATTGTAGGAACGCGCTATGTGATGACATGTAATGACGTATGTCAGTTGTACGAAAGGGAAAGGGGAAGATCTTCCACCAGGCGGGTTGTTGTGCCTGGTGACCAGATGTCCTGGTCCAACTATGGATGTTTGGAACTCGTATATATGCGAAGTCCCAGGAAAATTTCGATAGCGCGTTCTACGTAGTGGCGCGCGTGTCGTGCGTCGCCACAGGTGTAAGATGAAGAATCAGGTAAGTGTAAGGCAAGGTATGTAAAGAATACAGGCCCCCCCGGCTCCGATTCATATCTCAGAATTTATTGACAGCCATATTTTGTGGTAAGATAAGGTAGAGTTCCCAGTGGGGCTTAGTACTTGTTTTGGTCTTTTTAAACGTAGTCGGGTTTTAATTTTTACTTTATTTTTTTTCATTTTAAAAAGTATTCGAATTTCTACCGGTCGTAATACTGGCAATATCTTTTGATTGGATACTCTCCGATTAAGTTTTTACTTATAACTTCTCGTAAGTTATCTAGAAACTCATATTTTTTTGTTTAATTGACACCTGTTTTCCAGTGTACAGCTATTTCATTTACCTGATGATGAGCTCTACACAAGTAGATACCGGTACCGATTCAGGAGAGTCACATGAACGTAAATACGATATGTCACCTGGGTGTTCGCTGTGAAATTTTCCATACATAGTAACGCTATTTTTTCCTTCATGAATAAAATTATATTTGCACGTAGGTATACCCATACCCATGATATGTGCATTACCCTTGATACAATTCACTTAATATTTGTGAGAATCAGAATCAATAACGGATTGGAAAATTTTGCAGGTAACACCCAGCTTCATACTTACATAATCGAGGTCAGTTTAGACCATACGAAAAAATGCTCGCGCACTTTTTTGATGTCACTGAATAATAAACTGTTATAGCATTGCCTTTAACTACAGAATCCGATGCAGACATCAAGCATCAAACGTGCGAGTTGACGCTTGATGTCCATTTACAGTTTATTATTCAGTGACATCAAAAAAGTGCGCGAGCATTTTTCCGTATGGTCTGAACTGACCCTAAGTGTGAAGCGTGCAATAGTGTATTTAATTTAGCTTTAAATTTAGCGAGCAGTCATAATCGTACAATTAAGCTTCATACATAACTTATTCTATATCTTATCTTATGATAAGAGGGCCTGGAATAATCCCAGCGGCACTTCGCCCCTTGAGGATCTTTTGTGCCTACCCCATTTTACATACGGTCATCTCAGTGTGCAGGTTTCCTCACGATGTTTTCCTTCACCGTTAGAGCAGCCGGTAAATGTACGTAAGTCTTTGAAAAATACGAAAGAGTCATTGGTACATGGCACTTCACGGTTTCAAACCTGGACCACCCGCATGGGAGTCAGGTGTCCTAGCCACTGTGCCACCGACGCTCAACTTATTGTATAACTTTCAGAGACCGGTACAGTGGTCCGCACGTGCCTCGACATCAACCCCAACGACCCGGACCAGACCTGCCGGTACATGAAGACAGCCGCCAACGCGTTCTCTGCGTCTGATAACAAGCAATTTGAACACTGCAGTGTATGCGATCGAGACAACTGCAATGGTGCAGGTTCCATCACCGCTTCCATCCCGGTAGCGGTCTTGGCTTTAGTCGCATCCTACCTTTTCTACAAGCAATAACCAGTTGCAGTAAACCTAAGTTCGATAACTCTAAATGTACATTCCTATTGGTCTAAAATGGTTGTTTTACTGAAGTACCTACACAATGATGTAACGGTCAACTCGGCTTCTGCTGTGTTATTTCCAGGCGTCTGCGCTTCTATTCAACCTTCGGAGTACTAAAACAACCTATAAAAATGTCAATTTAATGTAGATTTATGAGTTTAATCCATAAGAACGTATTATTACTACGTTTATCAAAAATAAATAAGGCCATTAACCCCGAAATATATACTGTTATTTTAGTATCTGTTTGTAACGATATAATTGTACCTGCCAATAATATAAAGAATCTCCGTTATTGTTAATTTTAAGTAAAAATAATTTAAGGTTTACAGTAAATTCCTATCTCAAATACTATATAAATAAAATTGTTAGAATGTATTGAAGCATTGTTGAAATGTTGCTATTTATACACATAAAAGAAGCTTTTTATACATATAAAAGAAGCTTTTTATAAAATATAGGTACCTACCTACCTGTTTTAGTCCTAGAAACCTTTACAGGTAGTAATAAAACTTTGAGAATCGAGCTGTTAGAGATTGAAATTATCTATATATTTATAAAAGCATTTATATGTTTTAAATACATACAAATACGTAAGTATTAATCTGGCCTTCCCGGTGTTTTTATAATAAAGTTAATAAAAACAAATCAGTGTTTTATTTTATTACATAGTGAACTTAATAATCTTACAGCGTACTTTTATTCAGCCAATACACTAATTAATATGACATTTTAAAGAAAATTTGGTACGTATTCACTATACTTTATATCCACCGCGGGTGCGCCAGCCGTGTTGGAGCCCAATGGTCTGGCTCGCGATGACGGTAAAAGGCCAGACGGTATGACACTCGTGCCCTGGAAGCTGGGACGATCTCTGGTGTGGGACGCTACCTGCGTCGACACCCTTGCCCCGTTCCACCTTCCAGCCACGGCGGCGAAGGCCGGGTCAGCAGCAACATCTGCTGAGAACCTCGAGCGGCGCAAATATGCGGGCCTGGGTGGTGATTGCATATTTGCGCCGTTCGGGGTGGAGACCTTAGGGCCGTGGGGGCCTGGAGCCCACTGCCTCTACGGGGAAATAGCCAAGCGCCTCGTAGAGACAACCCGGGACCAGAAGGCTGGCCTCTACTTCGCTCAGCGTATAAGCCTCGCTATACAGCGGGGCAACGCCGCTAGCGTCCTCGGGACACTCCCTGCAGGGAGCGACCTAGGCCAGGTATTTTATTTGTAAAATAGTTAGGTATTTTGTAATTTTAGCTTAAGCATTTATTTTAGTTTTATTTTATTTTGAATAAACAACATCATTTTAATTAAATTATGATTATGTCACAGCTTATCACCAAGGAAGTCACTCAATCTGTAATAAATCTATACTTTATACAATTTGGGATGATCCTTTAGACAACATAAAGTGTCGCGTTTTGCGAATAACGTCAAAATAAGAACTTAGAAAAATAAAAATGCTATTTTTATATTCTAACTATTATTTATTTAAAGATTATTTCATTTATATCGTTTGAAATAAGATTATTACTATGTTTTTTTCAATAACTGCGCAGTTACATACTACCGCCGAAACGTCTAGAGAATGATTTTATGAAATCGACAATTATTGTAAAAAAAAACTCCAATCCATTATTTTTCCTTGAAATTGTGATGATGAAAAGTAAAACTCGAGAATTTCACGACAAAAAATCGGAAATAATTAGTATTCATAGAAAGTGTATTTTGGGAAAAATAAAACGTCTAAACATGTACATAATATGATACCTATTTGAGAAAAAAGAATATAATGGTATTTTTTCAAAACGAAAAATAATTATATTGAGAATGTAACCCTGGATGCGGGAGTCCGAACCGTATTATGCCGGTTTTTTTTAAAAAAAGGCATGGATACTCAATAATCGTAATAGTTAATCAATGTTTTAAAGAATCGGATCGGTAATGATTCGAGCACCGATCCCTGTATGATACGTCAAACAAACTTCTAAAGGATCATCCCAAAATATAACAGGTTGCTCCTGGAACCTGCACTAGCCATAAGGCTGTCTTGCTGCCAATACTTACATAGATGGCCAACGGGATTATCGTAGCCTAGTTGCGAGCACGGTTCGAAAGTGATCGTGCAGGTTAAACAACGTTGGGCGCGGTCGGTACCTGTTTGGGTGACCGCTAGTGCATTTCATCTGAGTTCCTCCGTGCTTAGGAGAGCACGTTAAGCAGTCGGTCCCGGCTGTTGCGTTAAGCCATGTCAGAGGTCTACGGGCGGCCTGAACAACTCTGACAATAGATTGGTAACTAACCATACGTTAAGCAAGTAATCACTTTATCAAATGACTATACAGGGATACAATTGAGATGGGTCAGTATGGGGAACTCTGAAACTAGCATCTATCTCATCATGCAGCGCCATCTATCTCATCATGAGGCGCCATCTCTCTCGAATGGGAAAATCCCTCATTGTTTCCTCTGCCCGAAGGTTGCCTGGAAAGAGATCGCTCTTAGCGATAAGGCCGCCTAAATTGTATTATTTCCTTATCTATACTGTACTTTACTTTACTTTTACTTTATACCTACGTAAAGTTCCCTTGACATCTATAACACACGTTGCAGCGATTTTGAAACGGAATCGGTCGAAATCTGTTTTTATCGAAATCAAAATCTGTTTTTCTAGATTTCTACGGGTGGGTGCGGTCAGTTTCCGTTTCAAAATCATTGCAGTGCATTACAGTCAAAATATAAGCATAATACTTATTATGTGAAAGCAACGAGTAACTTATCGCAAGTATTCAAGTAACCTTTCCTCTACGCAAGTTACGTGCATGCAACAAGCACCCTGCGCAAGATCTTGCACAATGAAAACTCTCCTCAAAAAATATCTCTTTATTTACATGGTCACGTTAAAATTATACTAAAACCTTAGCCTCCACACTATAGGCGACAGCCTGCATCGTATTAAATCAACGCACAATGATAATCCGATCACATGATACATTCGCCAGGAGTCATCCCGATTCCCGTACAAGTCATCATTAGTTTTTATTCTTGGAGGAAACAAACCCGGCTTTCTTATACGTTCATGTATATAGTTACCTAACTTTTTTATTATTGTATATGGAGAACCACTTCTGGTTCTCCAGCTAACGGGCGATCTGATAGTAAATCATCACCGTTGTCCTTAGACATCTCACCTCACTATAATGTTATTAGAGGATTTTTGAACTGCCAACCTTGAGGACTTAGATTCTAAAGAATCCCTTGTATAGTATTGACTTAGATTCTGGAGGAGGATGAAGTATCCCAGTGCCGGTATTACACTGGCTCTCAACCCTTAAAACCTTAACACAACAACCTGGAGGTAAGAAGGGATCTCGCCCTTGTAAATAAACGTTTTCAATTTCAATCAATGTTACCTATGTTATTACAATTTTCAGGGGAATTTTACATAGATCCTAATGTGAAGGATCGCCTGCGGTGGTACCACCCTCTTATCTATTTCTGCCGTGAAGCAGAAATGCTTGCATATCTGTGTTTCGGTTTGAAGGGTAAGAGAGCCAGCGTAATTTCCGGCACATGAGGCATTCCATCTTAGTAATCAAGGTTAGCAGCGTATCAAAAACCCTCTAATATTAATACAATGAGGTGAGATGTCTATGGGCGACGGTGACCATTTACGATCAGGTGGCCGTTTGCTCGTCTGCTATCCTAATTTAATAAAAAAAAACATAACCCACATGTTGGAGTCGCCGGGGCTGTTCGTGCCGGACCTGTACCGGAGCGCTAGGCCACAACCTGTTTGTGGTCCCCACCAGCAGGATCAATCTCGCATATTTTGCACCACTGACACGAGCGGTGCGTCTATTGACGCGTTGTCCTATTGAATGCCTTAGTTGCTTATGGATTTATATCGTCCCGGATATAAAAGTCATTCAGAATTTAATATTCTTTGTATTTTTATAATAATGTGTATCTTTATATTTTGTGTGCTGTTTACAATACAATTAGGTTAAGCCTGTAAGTTGTAAAGATTGTGTGAAATAAATAAATAAAATTAAAATAAAACTATGCTAGCATTGCTGTTTTGCGGCAGAAATAGGTAAAATCTCTTGGTGTTTTTCCAAAAACCAACCAATGTGGTCCATTTCGCCCCAGACAATAAGATAGATAGAAACACTTTATTATACACAAAATCAGGAAAAGTAAAAACTACAGGAATAATAACACGATATGTACAAAGGCGGCCTTATCGCTTAAAGCGATCTCTTCCAGGCAACCTCTGAAGTTAATTGGACATTAAAGAGATTAGCGACAGTGTAGTGTGAGGATATGAAAAAGGTTACTATAAGCTGGGGATACCCATGAGCTAGCGGAGTCCGGCCAAAGAATGAAATGTGGTACGGTACATTTTATTCAAATCTGTTAAAAGTGGCCACTTTTGACAGTTTCGCTTTTTTGTTTCTTATTGTTTCAATATGAGAATGCAAAACTATTTTTAAAAATTTCTTCTTCATTCGTGGAACCTTAATACAGACACTATTTTTTTAAATGCCTTAATTAATTAATTTTCTATTTTCGGCGCTAGTGTGCGCAATGCCTCGTCTTAAGGGTTATAAAACAATGACTTACCTACATCTATTATTATCTTACTTTATTTTTTATTATTGTCCTTTCCTGTATACCTTTATAACTCCCCATTTGCTTTTATCTTTGGAGAGGTTTGCAATTTGTTCCCAGTTTATCTCTGAAGTCACCTATCATTAGATAGTGATGAGTGGTGGACTTAGTACTTATCCATATACATGGTGTTCTAGTTCCAGAATAACTTCTTAAGCGTGGTAAACGGTATAGAATAAAAACCATCTAGGTTTTTTACCTCGTTAGACCGAGAGACAGGGTTATGTGGGATTTTTACCCACTAAAACCCCCAAGATAGCCGACCTCATGCATGTCGGAGGGCTCCGGGATCTCCAGTGGAACGCACCGGTGCCGGCCCCCCTAGCACTTCGCCATGGGCCGCTCCTGGGAGGTGTATATTCCACCTTCAGGTTCCTCCCGTCACAGCAGCATGCAGCCATAAGCGTGCTATGGCTGCATGCCTTCCCCAGGGTCGTCAGCCAATGGACGGCCAAAGCCCCCACTTGTCCCGCTCACGACTCTGATAACCCCTTTTAGTCGCATTTTACGACAGGCAGGGGCTACCGCAGCTATATTCTTCGCCCGAGACTACAGGGGCTGAAACCATCTAGGTACCTACCTACATCAGACATGATTTCAATATGTTTACCTTTGACTACATAATTATTTTTTTATAATTATATATAACTGTTTCGGTCATTGCTGTGTGTGAAATAAACATATTACTAACTTACTTACATCAACTTTAATCAATTAATTACTTATTCTGCTTCAATAGATATTTTATTCTAATAATTTTATTTCAACGTTGATACACGTTATAACAAATTGATTAGATTAATTGATTAAAACAGCTTATCTTGCACGAACTGTTAACTCCAGGTTAACTCTAAGCCTGACGTCAATGGTGTAAAAATGATGTATTAAAACCAAACCAAATATTGACAGTAATTGACACTACTTAGGTTGACTATAACTATACTAACTAAATTAAAAAAAAATTTTTAGGTAAGTATTCATTAGCGAATACGCACGCAAATACACGCAACACAATAATGATTATTGATTATGATATGATATACAAGAAGTATACAGAGGTACTATATGCAGTTGTAAACAATGAGCTAAAGATAAGTCAAAAATTTAATTAAAAATATCGATTTATCATGATCTTATCGCTAGCATGCCATTAATCACACATTTTTAATGCGTTACGTACTAAACGTTTAGAACTTGTCAGAACTTAAGATGGGCACAATGCATCTAGGCTTGGTATTGTATATTAAGTTAGCCTCCTTACTTCTGTAAGTATCCCTTAACTTAGTATCAATTTAATCCCTGGAGGTATGAAATTATGGCCTGCCGGCGCGAAGCACGAGTTCCTCTTTTTTGCCTAAATACTTAATCGGAGCATCGGTGGCACAGTGGCTAGGACACCGGAGTCCCATGTGGGTGGTCCGGGTTCGAAACCGTGCAGTGCCATGTACCAATGAGTTTTTCGTATTTTTAGAAGACTTACGTACATTTACCGACTGCTCTAACGGTGAAGAAAACATCGTGAGGAAACCTGCACACTGAGATGACCAGTGTGTAAAATAGGCACAAAAAATCCTCAAGGGTCGAAGTGCCTCTGGGGTTATTCCCGGCCCTATCATAAGATAAGATAAGATAAATACTCAATCCTCATTTATTTTTAAGGCGTATAAATCTATTTCTACCGCAAAGTAGCAATGCAATTCTTTGCTGTAGTTCGATTTGATGGGTAAGAGAGCCAGTGTAATTCCTGGCACATTAGTAAGTCCTCAGCGTTAGCAGTGCATCGAAAACCACTAATAATATTATAAAATTTTCAACCTGAAATAGGACACCGTTTATATAAATTACACAAGTGCATGCATATATACAGGTCATATTAAATGGCAAACACTTCTATGATAGAGATTGTTAGGTACGGTGACACAGAACATAAGGCCATTTGAAAAAATGGATACGAGTAGTAAAGTCATTTTTGCTATTAGCATAATGTTATTGAACGGAATAACAAAAGGTTAGTGTTTAATATGCGATCTGAAAAACTAGAAAAACCTGAAGTGTTAGGTTCGACCTGTGGTTCGACTATGAAAGACGTGGTTAAATTGAGTTCAATTTTATTTATACTGTGTTAACATTATTATTTTATATTAATAATACAATTGAACCTATGTTTTAAAAATGTGATTCTGTGATCTGATAATATTATGACGTGCTGATTCTTTTCACAGTACATAGTCTACAATGCTACGTATGCGACGATTGTTCAGAAGTGATAGATGAGTATCTAGTATCCTGCGAATCTTTGACAACAGTGGCTCAACCTGATTCAACTGGAACAACTTCTTCATCCGGCGAGGAAAATACAACAACTGCTGGTACAGGAGTGGATACTATTACTCCGACTACTACCGGGCAAGGAGAGGACACTACTAGCCCAACAACTGCTGGCCAAGGAGAGGACACTACTAGCCCAACAACTGCTGGTCAAGAAGAGGACACCACTAGCCCAACTACAGCTGGTCAAGGAGAGGACACTACTGGCCCAACTACTGCTGGTCAAGGAGAGGACACTACTAGCCCAACAACTGCTGGTCAAGGAGAGGACACTACTAGCCCAACTACTGCCGGTCAAGGAGAAGACACCACTAGCCCAACTACTGCTGGTCAAGGAGAGGATACTACTAGCCCAACTACTGCTGGTCAAGGAGAGGACACTACTAGCCCAACAACTGCTGGTCAAGGAGAGGACACTACTAGCTCAACAACTGCTAGTCAAGGAGAGGACACCACTAGCCCAACTACTGCTGGTCAAGGAGAGGACACTACTAGCCCAACTACTGCTGGTCAAGGAGAGGACACCACTAGCCCAACTACTGCTGGTCAAGCAGAAGACACCACCAAACCAACTACTGCTGATCAAGGAGAGGATACCACTAGCCCAA
The DNA here is from genome assembly GCA_947369225.1 of Hofmannophila pseudospretella. Lineage (NCBI taxonomy): Eukaryota > Metazoa > Arthropoda > Insecta > Lepidoptera > Oecophoridae > Hofmannophila > Hofmannophila pseudospretella. The sequence continues at coordinate 5,631,529 of OX376326.1, forward strand.
CTACTGCCGATCAACGAGAGGACACCACTAGCCCAACTACTGCCGGTCAAGGAGAGGACACCACTAGCCCAACTACTGCTGGTCAAGCAGAAGACACCACCAAACCAACTACTGCTGGTCAAGGAGATGACACTACTAGCCCAACAACTGCTGGTCAAGGAGAGGACACTACTAGTCCAACTACTGCCGGTCAAGGAGAGGATACCACTAGTCCAACTACTGCCGGTCAAGGAGAAAACACCACTAGCCCAACTACTGCTGGTCAAGCAGAAGACACCACCAAACCAACTACTGCTGGTCAAGGAGAGGATACCACTAGTCCAACTACTGCTGGTCAAGGAGAGGACACCACTAGTCCAACTACTGCTGGTCAAGGAGAGGACACCACTAGCCCAACTACTGCTGGTCAAGCAGAAGACACCACCAAACCAACTACTGCTGGTCAAGGAGAGGATACCACTAGCCCAACTACTGCTGGTCAAGCAGAAGACACCACCAAACCAACTACTGCTGGTCAAGGAAAGGATACCACTAGTCCAACTACTGCCGGTCAAGGAGAGGACACCACTAGCCCAACTACTGCCGGTCAAGGAGAGGACACCACTAGCCCAACTACTGCTGGTCAAGGAGAGGACACCACTAGTCCAACAACTGCTGGTCAAGCAGAAGACTCCACCAACCCAACTACTGCTGGTCAAGCAAAGGACACCACTCGCCCAACTACTGCTGGTCAAGGAGAGGACACTACTAGTCTAATTACTGCTGGTCCAGGAGAGAATACAGGAAAATACAGTGACAGCGCCGTTGAAAACCAGATTTTAATAGTGAGGAGAGTAAAACGGGCGGCTCTTTCTGAAATTAAATATCTCATGAAACATGTTCAAATTAGAGAGAACAAGGCTACGTACATTTGTATTATGGGCACACACGAAGGTAAATTACTTTACTTAAACAACTAATATAAAGTTTAATGGATGTGAAACTCACTTGTTCAAACAATTTGATTAACTTTGAAACAAAATTCTTCACTTATGACTTTTTAAATCTTACTAATTATTTTTATTCTTCTTCTAAGTCGTATTTGTCATTGCTGAGGGTCGTGATCGTTCTAAGGAATTAATCACATAGAACGGCTCTCGTGGCAGATTTAATGGGGTGGATAGCCATTTCCTTCCCCATTTCATACACTGGTTATCCCAGTGTGCAGGTTTCCTTACCGAACACTCATGGGTACATAACATTGCTCACCACCCGATAGTAGTTCACACACAGCACCTACATACCGCCCGCGCCGGCGCGGGCAGCGAACCGCTTCTGGCGCTCACACGCGCTGTCGGCGTATTCCAGGCCGCTTCTCCCCGACCCCTCCCTCCCCAGCGACGTCCTAAGCCGAGGTCCGTACCCACCTGGGTGCCCTTAGGCAGTCGCTTCTTATAGTAGTTTTTAAGTCCTCCTCTAGGCTGGAGCGCATTTAGCGCTCGCCCCAAAAACTCCGGTGAAGCTGTAAAGGTCATTAGGACCAACAGCAATTATCAGTACGAAAAAAACATAACATTGCATGGTTTCGAACTCGAACCTCCCCGCATCCGAACGTCTTAGCCAAGACGCCAACGACGCTCTTTTTTTAAATCTTACTAGACTAATTCTTTTTTTCAGTCAATGGTAGTCAAGTCATCAAAAGAGGTTGTGCCATAAACAACGGTGAAGACCTGAAGAAGATTTGCGTGTCTTCTGGCTACAAAGAAGATTGTAAAGCGTGCGACAAAGATAAGTGCAATACGGCTGTCGCACTGCATTATTCTGTACTACTCTTAGTTTCTGTATGCTTTTTAATGTTTACGTAAGTTATAAATTAAACGCTATTTATCTATACCAATATTATAAAGAGGAAAGGTTTGATTTTTTGTTTGTTTGTTTGAATTGAATAGGCTCCGAAACTACTGAACAGATTTGAATAATTCTTTCACTGTTGGAAAGCTACATTTTTCCTGAGTGACATAGGCTATATTTCATTTTCAAAAAAAATGGGGATCCTTACTTAAATTACGATAAAGTGTAAAAAAATATCAAAAAACTTCCTTACATCGCGTACGCTGCGAAAACTATTGATGATAGAACAAAATGATATATAACATTTTTTTAGAACACACCATTATCAACAAAAAAATCAGCGGCAGCGTGTCTCTAACTATTATAGTCATGTCACAATAAGCGTTTTTTTTTTTATAAAAAAAAAAGAAATTAAAATACCACCGCTACAAAAAGCTCTTTATTTGTACCTTATCAAAATAAACGATTTATTATTTAAGACTGCTTCAATACCTTTATATTACTTTTTGAATTATTCGATTCTGACATTCCATTCAAAAGATATCACGAGTTTAAAACTTTGAAAAAATAAACTCCATTCGGCTACTTATGCGTTGTAGGGCGTCACTCGGGCAGGGGTACGGGAGGGGAGTTAAGATCACGAAATAAACTTGCCGCGCGGCTCACTCGCGCGGTCGGCTCCCTACGTGATGGATGTGCGCGGAATTCATTAAAAATACGCTTAATAATAATTCGTTTAGTAACTAAACCCATTTAAAAAGTTCTTTTCAGAACTAGACCCATTTATTTTTTTTAGAATTAGACCCATTTATATAAAAATATATATAAAATATAATAAATAAATTACTTGAATATTTTTCATGATATTCAATTTAATTTTAATAAATAGTAGTTGTTTACGTTGTAATAGTAGGTAGCTTACAGTTATGCTAATTTAGTTCAAAGGCATTTTTTCTTTTGTCATTTTGAAATGCCTAAAAGATCAAGATCTCAACTTTCCAGAAATAGTTCCCAGGTCAGGGCATCAAAAATACGTCGAAATGCGGAATCGTCATCTGAAACTGAAAATCGTTTTTCAAGTCAGAGACAATATGAGGCGCAATCGCGTGCAAGAGAGTCGAGTGCCGAGCGTTCGCAACGGCTCGCTGAACAAAATATGAGAACCGCTCAAATACGCGCGCGAGAGTCCAGTATGCAACGTTCGCAACGGCTCGCTGAACAAAATATGAGAACCGCTCAAATACGCGCGGGAGAGTCCAGTATGCAACGTTCGCAACGGCTCGCTGAACAAAATGTGAGAACTTCTCGAGTCCGCGCGCGAGAGTCCAGTCTTGAGCGTTCGCAGCGTCTTACTGAACAAAATTTAAGAAAATCTGATGTGCATGCGCGAGAGTCAAGTACTGAGAAAATTTAGTAGATGCTGTATACCCTGATATAGAGAATTTGCACGAAAAAGACTTCCATTGGCTGTGTTCTCGGGCTATAGATCACCTAAGAATGAGACTGTCAATGAAATAAACAATCTGATTGTTCAAAAAGTCCCCGGCCAAATAAAAAAATACAAATCGATCGACACTGTAACGAATATTGAAGATGCAGTCCATTATCCACAGGAATTTTTAAATTCATTAAACCCTTCTGGACTGCCACCCCATGAATTGACGTTAAAAATCGGAATCCCAATCATGCTTTTAAGAAATTTAAACCCTCCGAGCATGTGTAATGGGACGAGGCTGCTTATTAAGGAGTTAAAGGACAATTTAATAGTAGCACCTATTATCACTGGCCCAGCAGGTGGTCAACTAGCTCATATACCGAGGATACCGATGATCCCAACCGATCTGCCAATCCCATTTAAACGGCTTCAATTTCCGGTAAAAACATCTTTCGCATTAACAATTAACAAGTCCCAAGGCCAAACCTTCGAATTAGTAGGGATCGATCTGCGAAAGAAATGTTTTACTCATGGTCAACTGTATGTTGGACTATCGCGAGTCGGATCCCCTGAAAATCAATTTATTTTGCTGCCACAAAATAAAACAACATCAAATATTGTTTACAGAGAAGCTCTAACATAATAAATGGCTTTTCTTTTGGGGTTATGACCTCTTTACAATAATGAAAAACAAAAACAGAAAAACCAAAAATTGAAAAAAAATATAAAAAAAAGAAACATAAAAAAAAAAAAAAACACAAAAAAACATATAAATACAAAAAAAACATATAAATACAAAAAAATCATATAAATACAAAAAATCATATAAATACAAAAAATCATTAAATAATATCAAAGAATTTAATTATTCTTAATTTTTTTTATTTACTCTTTTTTAGGAGCTCGACGCAAAAAGGAGTGAATATGTGTGTTATATTATCATTATGAATGTGTTAAAATTAACAAATCTAAATGTAATGTTTAATGCCCGTGCGAAGCCGGGACGGGCCGCTAGTAAGTTATAAGGTGTATTATTTCCTAATTATTATATCTAGGATAAGTCGTAAAAAGACGTAATAGCTGATCTTTTTAGAAATTTCATCTATTTTGCCGTTGGTTAACATAATTAAATAGCAGATTTTTGCATGCCCCTAAATTGTCATACGTAACACCTAATTCATAACAAAAAATCGAACAAATAAATGCATTTCATTTCATTTCATTAGAAAAAAAAAATACATATTAAAATGGGGTCAAAGGCAGATCCCCCTAATATAACATAAACGAAGGATATCATTTATTTATTTTTACATATTTTCTGTGACAGTCATTTCAATATGGCGATAATTTTTTGGGGGTTCAATGAAGATTCAGATAAACATTAATAAAAGTTAGTATAAGCTGTACATAATTTGTTTAACTCCTTACTAAGGAAAGGCAATACAAAAAGAAAATCTGCCAAATATCTGCAAGTTTTTTTTTAATACATTTTTAGTGTGTTCACTAGGCCATTTTTGATAAAGTTCCAAGACTTTTTATCATGAACAATCGGATAACCATATATGGGATTGTTTAGATTGAACATGACCTCAGGCATCACCCTGTTTCATTTGATCCATAGTTTCTGGGACAACCCGTAAATACGAGTATGATTCATCTATTTAGGTATAATGAAAATAAATATACCTAATAATTACATTTTTTATAGCGTCCGTCACACCTTTAGTTAGGTAAGTACGTAATAATATGTAGGTATTCAAAGTATTTATCCATTTCAAAGAAATTAATTAATTATTAAATACAATTATCGTATAATACGTAAAAGATTAGTATTTATATTTATTTATTAGATATTGATTGATTAGATAGTAAACATAGTTACTAAGTACCTGACCGGAAATTAAGCACCGTATCAATTACATATTATGATGTCACTCTAGTTTTATTACTTAAATAAAAAAGTTGAATTGGAGTTATTTAATAAATAACTAAACTTTATAAGCTACTAGCTATAAGGTTGCAGATAACATCGCAAAAACGTAAATTCCTTGGATGAAAGATAAAATGGGGCGGGCGTTCGTTCCTTGCTATGCTGTGTTTCATGGTAAATCCCCGCTGGAAACTAAGTGTACTCAAAGGATTCATGATATCTCTATATCAGTGTACGTACTATAATAACTTGCGAATAAATGCACAAGTAATTATTTTATATTGTAGGTTTTACTTATTTTTAAAGAATTTTGAACAGTTTTCTCTATAACATTGTATGGTAAATAGGCAAGTATAGCTTACTTATCAAAATTACGACCTAAATTACTTATCAAAATTATTATAAAATGTTATAGAACGATAATAACATATTAATTAAACATGAAAGACAATTCTTAGAAATGCTTTCACTTTGAATGCATTTTACTTAAAAATCCGGGGGAGTTTTAGAAAAACCGACCTATATCATAAATTAGAAGGTTAACTCTTATCCCTTCATCTAGCTCCATATCAGTGTACGTTTAATTAAACATCAAAAACAATTCTCAGAAATGCTTATTATACGCGTATGCGTTTATCGTAGTTCTTTCCCGACTTAGGCCTGGTGCAGATGCCGTGAATTGCATGCGTGTTTCCATCATTAACATAAAATACGTACCTATTCGTTACAACACAGACTTTCAATAATTTGAATTCTGATTATTTTAGTACATTTTGAAATGCAACCCATAGCAAGCATGCTGAATGTAGGTTACCAGTAGGCTATAAAACTGCAGGAGTTCATAGGAGTATTAAATTAGAGTAGGTATAAGTGAAACAAAACATATTAACCATCAAGAAGCGAAGATTTACAATAATGTGCAATGCATCAGAAATTCTATACAAGAACTGGAATTCTTACGTGGATTCCGGATACAAATCCGATTGTATAAGTTAAGCCTTAATTTTTGTTATCAACTTATCAGATATTTAAGTAGGCAGGTTATTTATCGAAATTAACTGGAATGTTCTTTTTATTATACGTTTCTTATAGGTACTTACTTATACCTAAATAATGCAAAATTTGTATATGTTATATGTAAGTATTCACTAAGTTTACAGATAATTCTAGGTACTAAGTATAGTACCTAGATTAATCTGTATAGTAATACAGCTTCTATAAATTAATAGAATTTTAGAAAATAAACATTTAAATTCAATACTATTTAAGATCGTTTTTGTTAAGAGAAAATTGTAAAATGTATTAAGCTTTTGGCGTATTATACCAATGTCTCTTCTATAAACTCTAGTAAGCTTCTTTTCTTCTCTTGTTCTCTTTTCTTCTCTTAGTATATAATAAGGACATTTCTGTCTATGGGGTTTTAATAATTCTAACTCAACAATAGCGTTTCAAATAACAATGGCGACGTATCCATACATTTTGAGGCCCAGTACATTTATTCCAAAAAACATGTTCTGTAAATTCTTCATTCCTGACTTCTAAGAATGTACGACTAATGTATGTAATGTACATCTATGTATGTATGTATGTATGTATGTTGTGTTGTATGTAATGTTCTTCTTCTAAGTCGTATTCCTCATTGATGAGGGTCGTGATCATTCTCAGGAATCACATAGAACGACTGTCTTGGCAGATTTAATGGGGTGGTTTGCCATTGCCTTCCCCATTTCACACACTGGTTATCTCAGTATGCAGGTTTCCTCACGATGTTTTCCTTCACCATCAGAGCAGTCAGTAAATGTACGTAAATCTTTCGATAAAACCGAAAAACTCATTGGTACATGACTTTGCAAGCTTTCGAACCCGGATCTCCCGCATGGGAGTCCGACGTCCTAACCACGGCATATTTAAAATGACATATATATCATTAATGAAGAGGTCTTCACAGGACACAGGGTTAAATGCCGGCCTGCCGGCGTCTGTATTTCCCGAATCCTACAACCTTGGGATCTTCAAGGCCAGAGTGAATAGGCATTTACTGGACCCGCATGCTCCATCGTCGACCTCATCGTCGCTTACCATCAGGCGAGATCGAGGTCAAATGCGGGTTTAGAAGTAAATAAAAAAAATAAAAAATCGTATTTCTGCAAGATAGGAAAAAATCTAGACCTATGACAGGGATGAATAGGTTTTTTAAATTTATTTATTGAATAAACAAGGCTACATGTAAATAATTTCTCCCAAACTGCTTCGTAGTTTAACGGTGGGACATACTATTAGTTTACTTATAAATGTCTTTATTCTCAGGTTATACACCCATAGTACCTACAAGTTTTGTAAAAAGACAAGTAAAAAAGAATAAAACATAAAATTAAAATAAAATTGAAAGAAATGAAATAAAAAGAAAATTAAATTAAAAGTAGAAGTAAAAAAGGGAATGTTTTAAAACAATACAATAAAAATAAAACATAATAAAACCTCAATGATTTATCAACTCCAAATAGCAGTATCAAACGAGTATAAAATCAATATCTAGGCAGACAGAGAGATACCACTAACAAGTAGGTAGATAATAGCGATTAATGATAATCTAGCTCGGGTATGCACTTAATACTAATTAATCATCGTGACAAACAACAGAAATGTGAAGAAAGTAACTTACCTTTAAGGTAAGTTACTTTCTTCACATTTCTAAAACGAAATAATGAATTAAAAATAAACTTAAGATCACATTGACAGAGCTCTTAGAGTTTAATATAAAGTCCAGCCGACCCCAAAGACTAGGGTTGGTTAAACGACGACGAAGCATGCCAATAGAGAGATTCGTGGCGCACCGTTCTCTCTTCCTATCCCGAAAGGGACATAGCGTGAACGCATTATGTAAAAAAGAAATGACAATTTTTATAAAAGTAATGTAAGGAGAAACTAGCAAACGGACATCGGACGGTAAGTGGTCACCGTTGCCTATAGACTTCTCACCTCACTTTAAAGTTATTAGAGGGTTTTCGATGCGCTGCTAACCTTGAGGACCTAGATGCAGTACATCATGTGCCAATAATTACGCTGGCTCTATTATACCCTTCAAACCGAAACACTGCAATGCAAGAATTTCTGCTTTGCGGGAAAAATAGATAATAAGGTAGTACCACAACGGACTGACCTACTCTACTACTCTGTGCAGAGGAGATGGTCATGCCACTATTGCAAAAAGTTAGGCAAGAAAAATACGAAGGTAGGTATCCGTTATACCATGCATTCACCCTGTCCACAACCGGCGGCGGCCCCGTGATTTACCTAAAATTAATCAAATCACATTCATTTCCTGGTTATATAATGTGGGAATAGCACCGTGGTACCTGTACATAATTATAACTCCTGAGTTTTCAATGCATTTATCCACTCGGCTAACTCCTGAGTTTTCAATGCATTCATCCACTCGGCTAACTCCTGAGTTTTCAATGCATTCATCCACTCGGCTAACTCCTGAGTTTTCAATGCATTCATCCACTCGGCTAACTCCTGAGTTTTCAATGCATTCATCCACTTGGCTAACTCCTAAATTTTCTTTTGATACTTAAACATTTACGCTACCTATCTCTTTCAGATTTCTAACTACTTTTTTCGAAAGGTTTGGACCGAGTAGGTAGGTAATGCCAGTCGTGACATTCTATAAAAATCGAATTCTATCGAATGTATTGTTTCGTTCAATCAAGAAACCTTTGGAAACAAGAGCTTGATCTCATTATGGTTCACGCATCGGTTATTGAATCATGCCAGGGTATCATAATTGCATACTTATATAGAGTACGGAGTTCTACAGAGGTAAAAATGGTAAACATTTTCTAATGTAAGTAACTTGCATGCGAGTATGACGTACAAGTGAATCGCACAATTGAACCGAAAGGCAATAAACACTGACAAGTCTAACAAGTACTTGCTGTAAGTAATTAATTTTATCTGCTACTGTCGATCGGATTATCGATTTACATAAAACTGTGATTTCACAGCTTATAACTAGGCAAGCAAAAAGATAATAGAAAAAGCAAGGTAAAGCAAGAGATTTTGGTGCAAGCGTCCCCGGGTCGGATGCATCTTTTTTTTTTATGTATAACTAAACCCGCATTTGAAGATCCCAAGGTTGTAGGTTTCGGGAAATACAGACGCCGGCAGGCTGTTCCATTCCTTAGCCGTTCGCATAATGAACGAAGAAGCAAACCGCTTCGTACGAGCAGATGGGATATCAACAACATAAGGATGGAACCCCTCCCCGCGCCTGGTAGTCCGAAGGCGGAATGGAGATGCTGGAATTAGGTCGTGCAATTCCGATGCGCACTCTCCGAAATGTATCCTATAAAATACCGATAGACAGGCAACCTTGCGCCGATGTTCCAGACTTTGCAGTCTAGCCTCCACCAGCGATTCGTCACCTATAAGGCGCTTAGCGCGTTTCTCCACTGAGTCAATCTTGACAATCGGGCACTGGTTGGAGTGGTTATAAAGAAGTAAAGTAAAATACACTTTAGAAGAAGAGAAGAAGAAGTGTTTATAAGACATCTATACAGTATAACAATAACGCCTCTGTAAGTTAACCAGTACAGTGGGTTCGGTTATCGATTACTGAATCATCCACATCTAATTCGCAAATTAATAATTCATCCCGTGCTAAAAACGCTGAATACAGTCGAAAAACAATTATGGGAATATCCAAATGTCATACTTACATCAACTTTTGTTGTAATATTACATACATACGACAACATTTGGACATTAGCAAATTTTTATAACTTAGGTAAAGACACGTGTATAGGCAGATATACCTATAACGATTATTTTGGATGCATTATCAGGATTCCATAGATAAACGCGATCGTATATAATTAGTATCGAATTCGGGCACCGTTATTCTGATTAGTGGCATTGAATGCTTTAGTGGTCCGATAAAATAATATACTTAATATTAAATATTAGCAACAAAAAATAAATAAAAATGTTCAGTGTAAAATCGATCCTGAGTGCGTTCATATTAATGACGATCGTCAATTATTACGGAGGTGATTAGTTATTTTTTGCTTTTAATATTTTAATCAAGGTTGTGGTTTTGAAGGTATGACTCTGTGCAGAGTCAACCTGAGGTGGTACCTACCACCCTTTTACCTATTTATAGTGCAAAGCAGCAATGCTTGCATTGCTGTGTTTCGATTTGAAGCATATAAGAGAGCCAGCATAATTACCTAGCGTCACGTTGCACCTAAGACTAGAAAATGTTCCGAATAACTTCTTATTCTTTTTTTGATGCTTTGTATGAATTGTATGCAAGTTTAATTTACTTAAGCAAAAATAACTCCAATATTTATTAATTAAACAAATAAGAGACGAAAATTTTATTTTTAAAGAAATTAATTATAATTAATTATTTAGATTAATTTATTAATATTTAGGTTAATTTATTAATATTTGGATTAATTTATTAATATTTAGATTAATTTATTAATATTTGGATTCATTTATAAATATATACGAAATTGCAGCAAAAAATTTTTTTTAAAGAATATACACTTTTTTCACAGCGAATGCCCGGGAATGTTATGTATGTCGTGGTTGTTTGGATGTCACTGATAATGAACGCGAGACATGTCCTTCTAGCCCCGTGGATAATTCCAGCGAAGGTTCAGGAGATCCGGAAATTCCAGATAATTCCGTAAATCCGGAAAGTAATGAAGAAGGGAACCAGGATACTTCTGAAGACTCGTATATTTCTGGAGAACCGGAATACATACCCAGTGTGAGTATAACACAGAAATGACCCAAGAACCCGAAAACACTAAATCGCATTTATCCATGGATCGATATTACAATCTCCTATAGGTGTATCTATGTGTGCGTTTTTGCAACTCATTATTTACCCTAATGTTAGATCTGCTTCTTCCATGTAGGTTTCATTTCATTTAATTTTTTATTCGCTAACTAATATATAACTTTTGTTGGAGAAGAACCTTAATAACAAATATTAGATTCGACGGGGTCTTTTAAAATTATACCCTGACCAGGAATATAAAAACCCTCACCATATTGTGGAATTAAATGGTGCAATTTTTTTCATCGCGAACTCCATTACACAGATTATAAAACTATACCAATGATATCCTCTTAACAGGGTTTTTATGTTCCTGGTGAGGCTTTACCTTTAATACCGAATAACTTTTAATATACTAAGCAGAACTATCTCACTCACACTAACTATTTATGTAATGTGAATATTATTTTTTCCTCCGACAAATATTAAGTGTGCCTAAAATTCTTGACAATCTGCTATATAAATATGCAGCTTTTGTACAAAATTCTCCTTACTAATTTTCTCATCTATGTGTGCGTTTTTGCAACTCTTTATTTACCCTAATGTTAGATCTGCTTCTTCCATGTAGGTTTCATTTCATTTATTTTTATTCGCTAACTAATATACATTTGTGTCCGAAATATAGTATGTACAAAACAAATTGAGAAATATTACATTTCTAGTCAAAAAATAATTGTATAAAATGGGGTATAGTAAAAATATGTCAATAATGATAATAATTAATAATCAATTTTAGTCTAAATAAAGTAAAATTAAATATCATACATAATATATAATAAATAATTAATTTCAGTCTAAATAAGGTAATATAAAAGGTATTAGTTTATTACGTACTTACTTTATTAAGTGTCACCAACTAGGATTTATTTAGTTTATTACGTACTTACTTTATTAAGTGTCACCAACTAGGATTTATTTAGTTTATAAGTCACATTTTCATTAAAAGTTTTATTAGACCCTAAACTCACATTTGACCCCAATCTGGCCTGACGATGAGATCGACAACGACGGTGGAGCATGTGGGCTCAGTAAATGCTTATTCACTCTGGCCTTGAATATCCCAAGGTTGTAGGTTTCGGGAAACACAGACGCCGGTAGGCTGAGTTATCAGAATTACTAACTTCAAGCTAACTTTTCAGAGATCGAGCTCGAACAATGACGGATACAGATATCCACCTCACGTCATTATAAGGAACCGCAGGGAGGCCAGCGATGAAGAGGAATCCGACGCGCGATGTGTCGTCGCCTACTTCGACGGTAATATTAATGAATTCGGTATTTGACTAAATTTTTTTTATTCCATCAATCAATTACATGGACATCCTGAAGGATTTAAAATTCGTATTTCGATATCTCAACTATTATAACATCAAAGATATTAATGATTTAATTTAGTACTGGAGAGATGTTCTGTCCCTTTTTAGCAAAACAGTTCGTAGTATAAAACAAACTCGTATGACGCTATTACACAGTGACGTCATAATGTAATATTGCCGTTTCTTTCTATCGTCTGATTTTTGGTTGCATGTAGCTATTTTATTTTTCAACGAATTTCAATTCTGTTTTCACATTTGAACATCAATTTATATCTATTTCTTAATTTTTAAGAAATGTATTTAATATTTGTTACTTGAAAACAACCGAATTGTTCTTCTTCTAATCGCTTTGATCATTCTATGGAATTAGCTACATGCATGAAGCAAATAACCAATGGAGCACCGATGGTTACATTTGTCCCTACTAACGAAGAGCGAAAATTCACGAGGGGAGAGGAGGGAAGAGCGCGGCTCATCGCGGCTACCATTGGCTAACACAGCTGACGTCACAAAAAAACATAATCGCGTACTGATAAGCGGCTAGAGTGCCGCGAAAATTATAGGAAATATACTGCTAATGCTAGGCGCGCGCGGGTCGCCCGCATCGGCAGTCAAGTGGTTCTATAGTCATTGGCTACATGCAAGAGTTTCTGGGTAGATTTTAATGGGATGGTTTGCGACTATGAAATCCTAACAATAATTATCATTAATTATACCTAATCTTAACAAATTGTAATTATATACCCGACGTATAGTAATATGTGATGGAAATAATAGGTACTACGTACAAACCTGCAGTTGTCCAGTTCATTCTTGATAAAAAAAAACCATTCGAATTATTTGTAACGCTCTCGAACACAAAGTATTTTGCGAAGCAGACGAAGCAGACGCTTATTGGTATTTTATACGTTTTGATTCGTAGACCTTTTAAATAGGTATTTTATATTTTAGACGTTCTGCTATTTGAATTTTCTTCACACAATTTTTTTAGGCTTCTTTGCATTCCATTTACAAATACGGTTTTTTTCTGATCATATCAATAAGAATAAGATTAAGCTGATAAAAATAGTTATTTCTAGTTAGTTTAATACATTAAACTCGAACTTTTAAATAGATAAACATCTTAGAGTTTAATTAAACCAATGCAAAAAGTACGCCTCCCTATTACGGTAAAGCGAAGCAGCAATAATATCCTAGAATTAAGTAATTGCAGATAAACCCAACTATGCAGTTGTCAATAAGATAGACGTCTGCGTCTAACATTTTCTGACTTTTAAATAAATGAATTTAATTTAATTATTCCAGATCCCGTGACAGGCGACAGCGACGTAGTCCGCGGCTGCACTTTTGAATCAGGCGATCATGAGGCCAGCTGTCGGCAAGCCATCGGCGAAGACTTCACCGGAACTGTGGAGACATGCAGGGTCTGCAACACGGACGGCTGTAACTCCGCTGGGAAAGCGGCCGCGGCGATCTTTTTGCTCTTCATCAGCATTTTTGTTAATAAAATGCTTTAGGTTCGCTTAGATTAGCTAGGGTTAAGTTATTTATGCATTTAAAGCTTGACCAGAAATGTAGAAACCCTCGCCATATTGCGGAATTTAGTGAAACTATTTTTTTCATTGCGATCTCTAAACACAAGATAGTAGTAGCAGTGGCGACATGACAGGGTTTTTATTTTCCTGGTCAAGGATTAGATTTTTGTAGCAGTAATAAAATAATATAGATTAAGCGATACACCATGTGATTGTCGCGGAACTGAAATGCTAAGGTAGGCCTAAGTATCTTATATAATATTTACTTAATTCATAATTAAATGAGAACATGCACCGTTTGGAGATAAGAATTTTGCTAAACCGATGGCAGTAAGTCAGTGTTTGTAAAAAGACTGTTGGGTGGAAGGAAGTCTAATCAAAACGAAATCTTCTTACAAGTCCATGTCGTGAAGTGAACAAAATATCATTTTGTATTATAAATTATTATTATAAATAAAGAGATTTTTATATAATATTTCATTTTGTGGTCATGGTCTTTCATTTAGCAAAGCATAGCATACCTCTCACGTCCATAATCCCCCGTCTTTCATTTAGGTACTAAGAAAATGTAACATAAAATGCACACCTCATAAGTATCATTTCCTCGATTTAAACCACAGGATATGCCAGTCCACCAAAAGATGCATTCAAATCGAACCAGAAAATTTAAATCGGGACTGTAGTTCAATGTGGAAATTATGACATTTTTCGATCAAAAAGTGTCACAGATTTGAGGTTCATTAGGTATCCTTAGCTAGTAAATGTTATGGACCAAGTGATTGCGGGCACTATTTATAATGCCTGGGCAGTATGAATAACGACAAGTCGAATCGGGCAATATAATTATATTAAGTATTTTATCTTCATTATTTATCACAGTCTGGTCAATATGAATTTTGCATGAGATTGTTGTGCAATTTGATAATTTAGGTACTTTTAACAGGAGTACCTTATTCTTTATAGGTGTAATTTTTATCGAGGTTACTTTGACCCAGGACCGCTGGTCCCAGTACTCATGATACCGGGTCCCGGTGCTCACGATACCAGGATTATGACATGGACAGTGCTGCCACTGTCCATGTCATAATCCGGGAAAAACCTCACGCCTGCCCGACGGCCGGTCGCGTCCGTGCTCATCCTTGTGCCAGATCTGATTTTTATCACTCTGGCCCATTAGATGAAGAGGACATTATTGATAAAGCCCGGGCGATTTAATATTTTTGATAGTTATTATCACATTGACGCCCATTAATATATATAGGCCCATATTTGGGCAGATGCAATAAAAAAAATTGAAATATACCCTGGGACGCAAAAATAACGGGTCACTTAAAAACTATGATATTTCCTTAAACATATGAGATTGATTCCTGAAATTGTAGTATGTTGAAGATGACTTATTAATACATTAAAAAGTACACACACTTTTTGTACCCTATTTAAATTTAATTTAAAAAAAATTAAAAACTTGAAAAGCACTACTAACTTCATTGTATGGCAACAAAAAATAACGTCTCGTTTTCCTCATAAACGTTATTTTTAAATAATTTTATAATATTTAGTATTACCTCCACGAGCCCGTATAACTTCAGTAACTTCAAATAGCGCATTCTTTAACTCGTGTAAGATAGCTGGAGCTGGATTGCGTTGTCTAACTCGTCTTCCGAGTTCGTCCCAGGCATGCTCAATGGGATTTAAGTCTACCTGCGAGCTGGCCACTCCATGCAGCTGATACCTACGTCTTGAATATACGCGTTGACGAAATGGGCACTATATGCCCGCGCATTATCATGCATAAGAATGGAATCTGCGCCCATATTGACTAAGAAAGAGTCAGCATGCTGATTTAATATCTTCTCTACGTATCTGAGAGCAGTCAGAGTACTGTTTCTAACACCATTAACTACGACTTTCCGAAGATATCCCAGCCCACACCATTACTGATCCTCCACAAAATGGTTCTTTTTCTTTAAAACATGCCTGTTGAGGAGTATATAGACGTCGAGAAGAACGTTATCGTTCTTCTCGACGTCTATATACTCCTCGTCTCCCATCGTGTGTAAATAAACAAAATCTGGAATCATCGGTAAACATAAACCTGGACCAATCTTCTTGTGTCGATCGGACGTGCTCTCGAGCATACAAAACCTGGCAACTCGATGTTTGCTGTTAAGTTTGGGGCCATTTGCTGGCCTATAAGGCTTCATATCAGCTTCACGAAGTCATCGCAGTATTGTGTCAGAGCTCACATTGTAGTGTCGAACTTTTTGAAGTGTGTTTCGGACCTGAACAGCCGTGAGAGGTTTCTTAGCAAAGTGCTCACGATGAAGCGGTCATATCGAGTAGTTGTGCACCTTGGCCTGCCATTTCCTTGTCTTCTGATGTTCAAGCCGGTATTGAAATCGCTGGAGTACTATTTGGACCGTAGATAACGATACTTCCACTGTTCTAGCAGTACTACAGCGTAATTTCCGGCACATAAGGCATTTCATCTTAGTCCTCAAGGTTAGCAGCGCATCAAAAACCCTCTAATATTAATAAAGTGAGGTGAGATGTCTATGGGCGATGGTGACCACTTACCATCAGGTGGCTCGTTTGCTCGTCTGCTCTCCTTATTTAATAAAAAATAAAAATAAAAACTACGCTGACTTCTTCTTTCTTGTACCATAGTAATGATTCGTGTACATTCTTCAGGTGATAGTAACATGATGCTGCACTAAGTAGTGAGATTTTAGTCAAGGAATTGTTCATAATGACAACTCTGTTTGACATAGTAAAAACAAAAACAATAAAAAAAAAAATTATTATTATTATTTGTGCAATAATGTGTTAATTCATTCATTCAAAAGTGAATAAACATATTTTTGTTCTTACTTCCCATTTCGTTATTTATAAAAATACTGATATTTAATTATTTTTTTAACTGAAACTTGTACAGATGAAACTTCATTTGAGGTTTATAATACTCATTACTGATCTACTTATAACATACTATTTATGCGAACGATCTATCTCTACAATTTTGGAAGATATCACCGGTATTACTAAGTGACCCGTTATTTTTGCGTCCCAGTGTATTATGCTTTGTAAATTAAAACGACACAAAGGCACGAGACTTTGGCGCAAGTGTCGTCTGTTCGAATCCACCTTTGGACAACTGTAATGGACCACTCCTATTTTAGCCCAGTTTAAAGAAGTGTTTTAAGAAAATCTATACCGTGTAACAAAAACTCTCGTGTGTTCGGTTATCGATAACTGAATGTTGCACGACATCGCAATATCGCGTTGAAAATCGCAAATATTTCATCGCGTAGGTACCTTACTATATAAAAATGCCGAACACAGTCGAAAAATTATTTTGGGAATTTCCAAATTTCGTATAAGGTATGTATACACTTTTAATAAAACATACGACATTAGGAAATTTGCAATTTTTTTACTTAGGTATCTATTTAAATCTACATACTCGTATTACGATTAATTTTGGGTTAAGATTCCATAGATAAATGCTATCGTGTTTATAACGTTATTCTGATTAGTGACATTGAAGGCTTTGGATGGGCCAATAAAACAATATAATAATTATTGAATATTAAGTATTAACGGTAAAATTAAAATAAATAAAAATGTTGAGTGTGAAATCAATACTGAGTGCGTGCTTTTTAATGACGATCATCAATTATTACGGAGGTGATTCGTTTTGTTTTTAATATTTTAACCAAGGTGATGGTTTTGAAGGTGGTGTGACTCTGTGCCGTGAGTGAGAGTGCCGTGTGGTGCCGGCCTTAAAGAATAGCACCACCCCAACTCTTCCCGTGGGTGTCGTACGAGGCGACTAAGGGTTTAGTGGATACTATTCTACACGACGATGATATTGACGGCGATAGGCACACCACCTATCACGTTTGTCCACCAACTCTTGATTTAACTTTTGATTTGATAAAATCAAGAGTCCAAAGCCATAAAATGAGAAAAAAACAATTCTGTCGTGGCTTCTGACACGTGAATTTCTGTTCGCCTGCAACTTGAACATAAACGTAACATATGACATGTGACAAGTGACAGATGACAAGTGACAAGTGACATGTGACAAGTGACAGGTGACAAGTGACAAGTGAAAGTGACTGAGTAGTGATAATATTAATTTATTCAACCTTTAGGTACATTACGAACACTAAGTTATGTCAATTTAATTTTACAAAAAATAAAAAAATTAACAAGGCTGGACCTTAAATTAAATAGGTTGCAAAGAACAGCACGGTACCTGCTTTAATTAAAATGTCATTGTGCATTGTCGAAAAAATATGTTTATTACTAATTACTCTATCAGTTAGGTATATGTATGGAGTAAGACGATATAGGTGTGTGCAGGTATAATACAAACGCGCGATATTGGCTCACGCACATGCGGGCTCTGCGTACAGGCGATATCAGATCGGATCAAACTAATCCACTAATCCAAACTGAACTAGTAAACAGACGGATTTCTTAGCTGGGACGCGCTCGGTGCCACCATGGACTTTATACACACCTTCTTTACTTCAGAGGTTGCCTGGAAGAGATCGCTTTAAGCGATAAGGCCGCCTTTGTACATATCGTGTTATTATTCCTGTAGTTTTTACTTTTCCTGTTTTTGTGTACAATAAAGTGTTTCTATCTATCTATCTTCTTTACACTTTTGACAAACTTCAGCACCAATCTGAGAACTTGTGTGTAATAGTTCATACAAAAGTCCTCGAATTAGTAGCTTTTCCTGATATTGTGTGTAAACCGTTGTAGCGTACGGCCGACAATACTGTGATCCACGCATCGCAGATACGCAGTACAGGGATGTACGCTACAGCGCTATCAAAGCAAAAAAAAATATTTTTATTTCTAATTAAGATCAACATCTAAAGTATCTCTGTACGAAGTTTCGTGTATTTCGGTTAACAACTGTAGAAGTTATCACGCTTTGACAGACTGAAACAGATGGACGGACTGGACGAAATTATAAGGGTTCCTTGTCGGACTACGGAATCCTAAAAACCATAGCCACAATAAACATAACCATGACCAAGACTGGGGAGAACTGTTGCTTTAAGGGTCCGGAGCACCTTTGGTGGTAGGTGGAGGGTATGAAGGGAGGGCAGGTTCCCCGGGGTTCTTTCCTCCATACTACCTTATCTTTAAAAAGGTTTAGAATAAGATTTGGAATACCTTGCCACCTCCTATTAGAGACGCGCAGACTCTTGACACCTTCAGAAGAAAACTTAAAATCTATACAATTGATCTACAAAAATCGGACACTGCTCCGTACATTCTTTAGGTGCCCTGTAACTACTGTCCTTCACAATCTGGAAGTGCTCGGTAATATTATGCCTCTACTGTGAACTACCATCCACACACATAATACCATGTAAATACACCCGCACCATGCCATCACGCTCCCACACACTCAGTACCTCACGTACACAATAATATCCTCATTCATGCAAACAAACACATTCATACAACACAACACGCACACACTGTTGCTTTCTACGTCCGTGCAGTCACTGAGGGGCCAGCTGAAAATCAGCGCTGTGGCTTGCCTCAGCATTATGCTGAGCTGGTGTACCCTTTTTGGCACTGTACCACACCAGATGTTCTGTGCTGCATGTATCAAACTTTGTATACTTCTGTATTCTGTATTCTGGTGTTTACAGCGCTAAATAAACGATTTCAATTCAATTCAATTCAATTCGGACCCCTTTTTCCGGTGCTGCACACCACCTTCATCAAACTTAATTACTTTTGCTTATTAATTTTTATAATAAATTTGTTTAATATTATTTTTATCTTCTGTACCTAATTGTTTGTATGTGTGCGCTATTCGAAATAAATTCTGTCTTTCTCTTTTCGCAAATATGGAGCGCTATCTAGTACGGTAAATATCTTAGTCAGAGCAGTCCTTACATAGCACCATCTATTAAATAATAAAAAATGTCCATTACCAATTTACCAATCTTTGACCCACTAGCGCTCCAAGCGTATTTTTTATAGAAAGAAATTAGCCAGAATTAGAGTGTCGCCATATTTATATATTCTCTGATTAAAGACCGTTCAACGTCGATTATTGTTCGTTTCTTTGTTTATCAAACCGATCTGTCATCGATTGACAATTGATCCGATCGTGCTCTTGTAATTTACATCCTAAGCCTTCATGTTGCACCCTTAAAAAAATAGTGTTCTAGACTAGAATATCTTCAGAAACACTTTTTTTTGACATTATAATGAATTTGTACGTATGTAAGTACATTTAAAAATGCAAAAAAGATTTTTTAAAGAACAGCTCCTATATTTAATTAAATAAATTGAAGATGAAAATTATAATAACAAAAAATTTTTTTTTTCAGCGGATGCCCGGCAATGTTATGTATGTCGTAGCTGCATGGATGTCAGTGCTGATGATTCTGATTATGAACCCGAGACATGCCCCTCTAGCGCAACTCCTCCTCCGGATAGCTCCTATGAAGGTTCAGGGGATCCAGAAATTCCAGATATTTCCGAAAATCCGGATACTAATGAAGAAGAGAACCATGACACTGAAAACTCATATATTTCTGGAGAACCGGAACTCATACTCGTTGTGAGTATAACACAGCATCACTAATTCATATTTAACCATGGACCGTTATTCCATTCTGAAAAAATCTTTTCTCGACTACTAAGGGTACAACAACAAACCTACAACTTTTGTTGGAGAAGAACCTTTCTTACAACGATCTGTTAAAGTCAGACAGACTACTGGTGGCGCTATTGTATATGGAGCTTGGTTTTCGAGACCCGTAGTAAAAAAATATCGTTTCGTGACTGGCAAACTGAATTCTACGGGAATTTCCCTCTGTTTCATCATTCGTTCGTCACTCATTCTTTCCACATGTCCGAACCAACAGAGCATGCCTTTTTACATCTAAATACCATAGAATTTTTAATATACTAAGCAGACCTATCTCACTCACACTTACAGATATCGAAGCGTGCCAAAAATTCTGACAGTCCGCCATACAAACATACCTACAGCCCATACAGCTCTTGTACTATTTCCTCCATAATAATTTTCCCAAATATGTGTGCATATTTCCACGCATTATTTACCCTGATATTAGTTCTGCTCTTAAATTTAATATAAAAGGTAACACTTACTGTACTATGTGGCATCAACACTGATTTATTAGGTTACATTTCATTAACAGTTAAGTATCAAAATTATGAACTTCAAGCTAATTTTTCAGAGTTCGACCTCGAGAGGGAGACATGACGGATACAGATCTTCAACTCATGACATTTTAAGAAACCGCAGGGAGGCCGGAGATGAAGAAGAATCCGACGCGCGATGTCTCGTCACATACTTCGAAAGTAAGTATTACTTTTATGTAGTAAATTATATATTCTTTGGTACTAGGTACTTACTTATTCCGCTGGCTCAGCTACCCAAAGGGGATCTTGGCCTCCGCAATCAAGAGATGCCATTTCTACCTGTCCAGCGAAATATCCTGTCAGTTCCAGACCCGCACGAACTCCGTGCAGGTCCATCTTCACCGCATCTCTCCAGCGATGGCGGGGGCGGCCGACCGGGCGACCTGACGTCCGCTCGCCAGGCCCATGTAATGCTCTCCACGTAGCCCGATCCTCTCCCATTATCTGCACGTATCCAAGCCAGCGGTGTGTTACTGCCTTTATCTCTCAAATTACGTTGGGCTCCGTCCTATATCTTCTATTTCTTTGTTTTTTCTTGAACCTTTCGACACATCTTTCTCTTTGTTATCATAAGTTTATCTTCCTCTTTGAGTGTCGAAAGTAAGTATTAATGACTCCTTTTCTTCTCATCTCTTTGATAATTTTATGGAATTCATTACATTAACGAGTTTCTGAAGATTGTGCAGAGTCAGCCTGGGGTGTACCACCCTTTTACCTATTTCTGCCGCATAGCAGCAATGCTATGCTTGTATTGCCGTGTTTCAGTTTGAATGGTAAGAGAGCCACTGTAGGTAAATACCGGTACATGAGGTACACTATCTAAGTCCTTAAGGTTATATTATAGCACAACACGGTCGAGTAATAAGAGTGGCAACAACTTAACCCTTAACGCACGTGATACACACTATACTTTATGAAACATCTGTGAAAGAAAATGAAATAAAAAAATCATTCAGAAAATAGATTCAGTTTCATGTTCCTCAAAATTAATGTACAGATAAAATGTGTTCTTATATAAATTTAATTATTCCAGATCCCGACACTGGCGACGCAGACGTAGTCCGCGGCTGCACGTTTGCTTCAGACGATCATGAGGCCAGCTGTCGGCAAGCCATCGGTGAAAACTTCACCGGAACTCTGGCGACGTGCAGGGTCTGCAACACGGACGGCTGTAACTCCGCTGGGAAAGCGGCCGCGGCGATCTTTTTGCTCTTCTTCAGCATTTTTGTTAATAAAATGCTTTAGGTTCGCTTAGATTAGCTAGGGTTAAGTTATTTATGAATTTGAAGCTTGACCAGAAATGTAAAAACCCTCGCCATTGTGGCGACGCACGACACGCGCGCCACAACGTAGAACGCGCTATCGAAATTTTCCTAGGACTTCGTATATATCCGAGTTCCAAACATCCATAGTTGGACCAGCACATCTGGTCACCAGGCACAACAACCCGCCTGGTGGAAGAACTTCCCTTTTCCCTTTCATACAACTGACGTTACGTCATTCCATCTCCTCACATAGCGCGTCTCTACACCATATTGCAAAATGTCAAAACTATTTTTTCATTTTGCATTGCGACTTCCATAACAGCTTATAAAAGTTGCAGTGGCGCCCTCATGACATGGTTTTTAATTTCCTGGTCAGGGATTAGATTTCTGTAGCAGTAGGTAAAGAGCGATCCACTATGTTATTGTCGCGGAATTGAAAAGCTAAAGTCTAAGTCTTTTTTATATTTTTTAAAGAAATATATTTAAGTCATACCGAGAACATACATGCACGGTTTCGAGATAAGAATTTTGCTAAAAGGAGAGCAATAAGTTAGTGTTTGTAAAAATACTGTTCGTTGGAAGTCTGATCAAAATGAAATCTCCATTAGTTTATGTCGCGATGTGAACAAAATACCATCTTGTATTATTTTTGTATTATTCGGCGAGCATTGGTGGCGGCCAATATACCATACGTCCTAGAGCCGCCGGGCCTGTGTTGCACAGATGGCAAGCGGCCGGACGGACTTACCCTGATCCCATGGCAGAGAGGCCGATGCCTTTTGTGGGACGCAACTTGCGTGTGTACCTATGCGAGTTCACATATTCGAGGTACCGCGCAATCAGCCGGATCGGCATCCGAGACGGCGGCCCGATCAAAGCACGACAAGTACGTCAACTTGGAGCCCACGTATGATTTCGTGCCGGTCGCCGTCGAGACGTCGGGTACGTGGGGTTGCGAGGCAGGGGCGTTGTTAGGGACCTGGGTCGGCGGTTAAGAGAGAGGGGCGGTGACTTCCGCTCTGGATCGTACCTCGTCCAAAGGATCTCACTGGCTATACAACGTGGCAATGCTGCCAGTGTAATGGGTACCTTTGGACGGGGGTCGATTCAGGATCGGGAGTAATGACTGTACATTTTTTAAACAAAAAAAATGTACTTACCTATTTATTTTATTATTTATAATATTTAAGTTGACTTTTGTAGATAGTTTAAGATTTTTTATAATGTGGTAATTAAATAAATAATTTAGTATTATAAATTAAATTAAAAATAAATACTTTCTATATAATATTTTTCTTTTTCTGGTCATGGTCTTTCATTATGGCCTACCAACCCTACCATAATGAAAGACAAAAACACAACGAAGTTACAGAAAAATGTTTGCTATACAATTATAAGTTTTACATTTTCTCACGTTACGATGTTACAACGACATCAGGTTTTTATAATTATCAATATATATATATATATATATATATATATATATATATATATATATATATATATATATATATATATATATATATATATATATATATATATATACTTTACATTTTTTTTAGATTTATTGCTTAAATCGCCTGGATTATATACTCGTAGGTAGTTTTATGTTATCTTCATTCATATACTTTTATCTGTACGTAGAAAGTCATGACGTCAAACAGCTTATTATCAAAAATGTTATATTATCTAGTTGTTCAGGTGATGATCGATTAAAATATATTTTTCTACTCCCATTTTGCGTAATTTGTTCAATAAGAAACCACAATCAACATCATAGTGTTAATTTTTCATGGCAGTGTTATTATGAAATATTTTAACACTGTTTTTCATTAAAGTACAGCTGCTGTATATTATGGAGCTGTTTATGGGATTGTACTATAATGATACATTGGACATTGAATATTAGACATTGGTCATTTGTACATTGGTTATTGGTCATTTTGATTTTGGACATTGGGCATTGGTCATTCGGACATTGGACATTGGACATTTGAACATTATAGCGCCCTTCAGTAAGTGTAGGTATATTTATTAAACTTGTATAAAACAGTGTTTGAGCAGTGAAAATTACTTACAGAGTGTTATTATTTATTAGGATATTTCATGATTGTAGAAAAAGTTGTGTATGCAACTGCAGGTAATGGCGATTTTAACACTCGAACGATCCTTTTTGAAACGAAGCGTAGCTGAGTTCAGTTCAGTTACAGTTCTCATGTTAAAATGGCTATCATTACGTGGTCGTTGCATAAACTACTATTAAGAGATAGGTAAGTATATTATATTTATACAATTATAATCGCCGATGTGATACAATCAAATCCGCTTAGGTACCAAACTATGTTTAGAACAAACCTGCCTTGAGCATGGAATGTTTTCTTTTTTTTCTGGTTTTACTCCAACTCTTCACGTGGATGGTGTCGTACGAGGCGACTAAGGGATTTTGTGGATACTATTCTACACCTCAGAGCGTCGGTGGTCTAGTGGCTAGGACGCCGGACTCCCATGCGGGAGGTCCGGGTTCGAAACCATGCAATGCCCTGTACCAATGAGTTTTTCGGATTTTTTCGAACACTTACGTACATTTACCGACTGCTCTAACGGTGAAGGAAAACATCGTGAGGAAACCTGCATGTCTGAGGAAATTAAAAGTTTCCAAAGGCGTGTGAAATCCACAAATCAGCACTGGGCCCGCTCGGTGGATTATGGCCCGTCCCCCTTAGGCCTGTGCCGGTGTGCAATAGTTGGGACATTAATAGGATGATGATGATGATGATGATTCTACACCTAGTACACGGCGATAGGCTCGCCACCTATGGACACAAAATATCTATATATAATAGCTATCTATATATAAGTGTGCCACCGACGCTCTCAAGCTCATAATACGGCAAGCATAAATATGGGACATCCATGATTTTTGGAACCCCCCCCCCCCCGTCCTTGTTACAAGGTGGTCACATTTGTTTGACACCCTACTCCCTGGTGTGACGTCATATATTTTGCACTTCCAAAATTATTTACATCGTCAGTGGAAAGGAAAAATGCTAAAGCGCCAAAATGAAGGTTTTGGTAAATGAGATGTAAAGTATTTATATATAAAATCTTTTCCAAAACCTCCATTTTAGTAAGGTATATAATGGCACACGCAGTCGGTGAACACTAATTTATGATTTACATTACATAACAAAGGTTATTTCCCTACACATATAATATAATTCTTGGTTTATGATGAGATAGGTATTTTTATCTTGGCTGACACAAAAACATCAGAGATAAGTAGAGGCTATTAACAAATATACCTAGCCCTGATTATTTATATTTTACCTACCTGTATAATTGTGTATAAAGGCATAAGCACGAAAACAAAATCGAACGGATTAGCGATATATATATCAATGTCTATCAGTGGAAAATTACCAGTGTTGTTACGTTTCATCAATCATCATTAGGGTTATAAAAAGAATTAACTCCCGTCGCCGCCATCGGAATGGGGAAAGTGTGGAAAAAGTGTAGGAAACAGAATTTTTTTTTCTTAAGCCTGAAACTGCGTTAAGCGGGCGCCCGCGCGGTTCCATACAAAAGTGCTCTGTCGCGGAGAGGTGGGCCCGGCGCCCGCGCAACGGGGCCCGCCTCCGTGCGACGGCATACGTCGCGGGGCACGCGCGGGGCACGCGCGTGGCCCGCCAGCTGTAACACGCACGTTCTTGTTCAGTCAATAACGCTATGTGATACGGGCCGGATGCTCTTTTCTTTTTCTCTTAATTTACTGAACTTTACAACAAATAATTAACTGAACTTTACAACTAATAGCAACCTAGATTCAATAAACACTTACTGGCTGTCATCTTTTTTGCTAGTCGTCGTTTTGTTACGTAATAATATATTAAGGTCTCCATTGACACGACTGTACATGCACACCGTTAAAATTGAACTAGCGACACTGCGTAAATCCGGTCTCCGCGGCGGGTACCCGCAACGGGGACCGTCGCGTTCCCACGGAGCCCACCCGCGTGTCCACGCGCGTAGACACGCGACGGGTGCCCGTCGCGGGCGCCCGCTTATCGCAATTTCAGGCCTTAGAGTGCGTTCCAGCGAATTCACGTTGACAACTGACCATGTCCCGTTAACTGCTGAAAATTTATCAAACTTATATTTGACACAAGCAATGGAACCTGTACAGCTGTCAACGTGAATAATTTCAACTGGTTTTGGAACGCACTCTCATTATAACAAGAATACGAGTAATGTTATGTTATGAGTTTATGACTATGTTTTTAAATCTGTCAATTACCTCGACCAATTTTACCTTCACCAGCCGACCGGAGTGGAATCCAATATATCTGTTACGGTTAATGCAATAAATACAGTTAGTATTAATAATTACCGGTACTTATTAATAAGTTACGGTCTCTACATAGATTATAGAATAGATAACTACTTTGTCAGGTAATTCTTGATCTGAAACGTATTGTGTTACTTGCTTCATGCGCATGGGCATGGGCAAGCACGCTTGTTTCCTTCATTATCAGTGCCGAATTCAGTAAGATAGACAAGAATTCGTATACCAATTCTAGGTACCTATCTATCTATTAATTACTTTAAATATATATAATTTTTATTTCGATAACTTAATGTTTCGGTATTTTTATATCCCTATATCGCTATACCGGAAATATAGATAGATACGTAAAGCCTTTGGTTTGTAGGTACGACCGTATAGACGCTTAGATATTTCATTTAGATAAGGTGAACTTACTCATCAGTAGGTAACAATCACAATGTAAATATACACACATAATCCCTTTATAGTCCCGAAAGAAAAATCGGGAAAATAAAATCAGCTGTTTCTTACATTTTCGTCGTGTAGGTAGGTATTAAAAAAAAGTTTTTTTAAAGATTTCAGAGTTGGCCTCATAGTTAAAGTTGTTCAGTTATGGATAATGAACAATCCCCGGTCTATAGGTGGTTTTAGTTACACCCAGTTTATAACGTATCTACTATGATATCATTTTTTTCCAGAGGTTCCGTACCTAAACGGTAAAAAACCGGCCTGTTTAGAACTACTATTTGTAATTTAGAACGACTATTTGTAATTATTGAACGAAAATGGCTTGTGGAAAGATGTTTTTATAGCGTCAAGGAATTTTTGGTCGATAAATGTTAATTGATTACTGATTTATATTTAATTTGGATTATTATTGACATTTTGTAAATTTAATATTATTGACATTATATAAATTTTAATGACATTCTCTTTTTCTTTTTGTTTCTCTAAATCTGTATAAATGTATGTTTTTATTAATTTGTGAATTGGTGTATATGCCTGTAAAGGTAAAGTTTAGTGTGATATGTTTATGCAACTATATCTGCAATATTTGTAATTCTTACCTAAACTTTTACACAATAAATCTTATCTTATCTAAAAACAGTTTTTTTTACTCACAACTGACAAATTCTTACAGATGTATCAAATTTTAGTATTTATTGTTCAATTAGAGGATATTATGACTAATAATGTGTAACGATGTCGACTTCATCCTCCATATCAACCTCCTTGCCATCAACTTCAACCTCATCGTTAGCGTTTATCTCACCTCATTTCGTGTAGGCATCTTCATTTCATCATTTAATTTTCAATATCATGTTCCCATTCCATTTCTAAATTTCATTATTCCATTAATTTCATAGTTTTATTTGTATTTTCACTTTTTCTCTGTATTTTGTCTCGAACGGACGTCTCCCGTTCACTTTTATTTCCTACTACTACCTATTTTCTATGTTACTGTTTTGTGTTCTTTTCCTTAAAATATAATATTTTTTACCAAGTTCTTCTAATACTTCATATGCGCACTGTCCTAGAACCCTGCTAGCCGGCATCTAGAGGACAGATTGTAGCAACTGTAGCCAACTTTCAAGTATCGGCGTTTTTTAGATAGACCTGGTACTAAAAGTGGTCAGTTTTTTTCAATTTGAAGTCAATTTTGTCTCTTTGGAAGAAAGTACTAAAGGTAAGTATACACATGGCACCTAAAGTTCATGCGCCACAAACCGCTGCGTTTCGCTCCGGCGAATGCGTTCCTTTAGGGCTACTCGAGCATGATGAATCCGATTGCAATGATAAACCTGTTGTATATAACAATCTTAGCAAGACTGACTCAGCCCATACGGCAGTGAAGTAGTTCAGTGCAAGATGGCCAAGTTGACTCTACTGGTTGTCGTGATGGGCGTAGTGGCAGCTGGATTCTTTAATACTGCTAATACTCTAGGTAATCATCATTATTTTGTTACCAGGTACTTATTTATTACTATACCCAAAGGTTGTCGGGAAGAGAGCGCTCTTGGCATAACTTTGTATCCTTTTATGTCGCCTGTCTATCGGTATTTTATAGGATACATTTCGGAGAGTGCGCATCGGAATTGCACGACCTAATTCCAGCATCTCCATTCCGCCTTCGGACTACCAGGCGCGGGGAGGGGTTCCATCCTTATGTTGTTGATATCCCATCTGCTCATACGAAGCGATTTGCTTCTTCGTTCATTATGCGAACGGCTAAGGAATGGAACAGCCTGCCGGCGTCTGTATTTCCCGAAACCTACAACCTTGGGATCTTCAAGACCAGAGTGAATAGGCATTTACTGAACCCGCATGCACTATCGTCGACCTCATCGTCGCTTACCAACAGGCGAGATCGAGGTCAAATGCGGATTTAGTAATAAATTAAAAAATATTAAGAAAATGTACGCACTGTTGTTTATTACGTTTCTGTGCAATTGAGTGTATTTTATTTACTTTTTACTTTATTTTGGTTGACAAAATTAAGGAAAATAAATAATTGTAAGGACTTACCTACATACATTTTCAGAAACTGCATTTCCCAATATGTTTAATAACCAATACCTGTAGGAGCACTTAGGTAGGTAAAACGTTGTAGACTGTAAAACAGTTTTTGTCAATTCAGTTTTTTTTATTGAAAATGTACATAATTATATTAAATTTTTCACATTCACAGTGTAACAAAAACCAATCTAGGTTTGTTAAGAACACTGACAGAGTTGTCAGCCTATTATTTGTCTACTGGCCCCTTGCTTGCTTGCTTATCGTATGGTTAGTGGCCAACCTATTTGTCAGAGTTGTTCTGGCCGCCCGCCCGTAGGCCTCTGAAATGGCTTAACGACTGCTGTCGAACGACAACAACCGGGACCGACTGCTTAACGTGCTTTCCAAGGCACGGAGGAGCTCAGATGAAATATGCCACTAGCGGTCACCCATCCAGGTACCGACCGCGCCAACGTCGCTTAACCTGCACGATCACTTTCGGACTTACTGGCCCCTAATGTTAGAGTCATTATTTCATGGCTTCTAAACGCTTATACATAACACATGTTATGTTTACGTATCAACTTCCTTTCCCTACTCACCAAATGTCAATTTTCTCATTAGAAAATCTTCTACAAACTGTTCAAATTACAGGAGATCCTGACGAGCGTGACGTCATACAATACGATGCTGTACACGACGAAGACGAAGACAGAGCCGGGGCTTCAGCACACGCATACGCCGCCGCATCAGTGAGGCCCGGCCTGGGGCCCAGTCCCGCGCCTCCAGGCCCCACACCAGGCGTCATGGTGGAGTGCTACGTCTGTACCGACTGCCCCAAGGTCCAGCCGAACACAACATCCAAACTCTGCCCCCAAAGCTTCGACAGAACGAAGACTAAGAGCTGTGTTGTTTACGCCGAACGGTATCAGCGTGAGTACTATCGATTAATTATTTTTTTATTGTATCTGGAGAGCAGACGAGCAAACGGGCCACCTGATGGTAAGTGGTAAGTCACTATAATGTTCTTAGAGGGTTTTCGATGCGCTGCTAACCTTGAGAACTCAGATGGTGTGAATCGTGTGTCTGTAATTACGCTGGCTTTCTTACAACCGGAACACAGCAATGCAAAAAATGCTGCTTTGCGGCAGAAATAGGTAAGAACCAACCAGTAGGTATCTACCCAGGTGATCCTGCACCTTAGTATCTACCACCTGTAAAACCCTACCACCTGTAAAATTGATATTCAGCATTATTTAGCCGAAGCTAGGTCGCGTCTGTGGCGTAGTGGCTTAGGACAGGCTTCAAAACCAAGCAATTGATGCCAAATACCAATTAGATTTTCGGATTTTCTCGAAGACTTACGTACATTTACCGACTTTTCTAACGGTGAAGGAAAACATCGTAAGGAAACCTGTGTTCGGTGAATCATGGCTCGTACCACCTTGGGCAAGCAACAGTGGGGTAGTTTAGGTTGATGAGAAGGCCGCGTCTGATTACGACAGGTGTACTGGGCGAAGGAGTGAGGAGCGGAAAGACAGAGAGAGGGAAGACCCGCCTCTCGTCGTGCCTCTATTACTATCTATTACCCTCCCGCGCCGCTGCCTAACTTCTAGCGCCGACTCATTCTCCTATCATTTAGTTATCAGTAATCTAATATCTATTAAGCAGGTAATCCTTTAAGCGCTGAGTAAGTTATGGTTGGAATGTTATTAGTATGAGGTCATTAATTGAAGACTTGATTAACTTTGATGTAGCAGAGAGATAAGACATTAAAAGTTTTTACTTCAGTACCTAGTCTAAGTACTCTGATAAATCTTGCAAATGCAACAACACCTGAATGTTGTGAATAAAACTAACTTACAATTTCCCAAAACAATGTATATCAATCAGAGGGGTGTCGCAGACATTTTCTATCTCGCGAAAGGAGTTGCCTCAGATATACTCGTAACACCACCTATATAGTAGGCCTAAAGACTGAATCCAGATCCAAAATTATTGAAGTTGTAAATTCATCGATTCACAAGAGGAAATATAACTTGACTTATCTCTCTTCATAATCTGCTGTCCTCATTCTAGACATGAAGAGGTCCTGGTACGTCCGCGGCTGCGCATCAGAGCGAGGCTCCTGCGCAGACATCAGGCAGGCGCACGCGAATCACGAAGACATCGTCCGGCTGGATTTCTGCGTCGAGTGCGAAGGAAACAGGTGTAACACCAGCGGGGCCTCTCGCTCTCTCTCTGATCTATCCATGGCGTTTTTCGCCCTGGTTGTTACCCCACTAGTGGCCAAATACACGCTTTCATAACAGCTTTCACAAATTAGCAGAAAAACCGACAGTTGAATGAAGCGTCCTGTTTCAACCTCCATAAACATACTCTGTCCCTCTTTTTACCTCATAGATCTAGAAAGAGATGGACTGGACTTAGTAGTCGTAAAGGAAGCTTCATGAAACTGGTTGACAACGCGGCTGTGTTTTACTTTCGTTTAAGTTTCGACCACAGGCATGTTTTATGGTAAGATTTAACTCGATACCCGACAGTATTTTACGGTTGTTAGGAGTCTATTAGGCTGATGATTATTCGGTAGGTAGAGTCATAAGTTAATTTATTCAATGCAAGAGTCTCATCCGTGTTTACTTTAAAATAAAGCGATTTTCAACATGGTTAGATTTTTATTTATTTAAAATTATCACAGATAGTGATGCCTAAAGCCTACCTATTAGTACCTACTGACACACGTAAACCTAGCTTTCTGAATTATTATCATAATAAGCTGTTGTATCAACAGCTTGGTTACAGCATATTAAATAAATACAAAAGGGCAACTAAAGGTCTCAAAATATTTGTAAAATGTCTTAGTGGCGCCATCTGCACTTCATCTCAATTACCAATTAAATGTTAACTATTCTTTAGCTTTTCGCCGATTCAGAACAGACACACTGTATTATAATTTATTTCCAACAATTAAGTATAGATGTCGCTTTAATTCGTTTGGCGCAACTTCTAATTACTATGAAGGAGCACAATATAACATTAATTTATAATACGAATTCCCCCTTCTCTCAGTTGAAAGGACTTAATCGGAAAAAATATACAAAAATGAAAGATTCTACAGTTACAGGACTCAATCGACTTTATACTTATAAGGTTTCGGTTATTCTTATATTATACAACAGATTATACCTACTTACACAACGGAAAATTATAATAGTAATCATTTATTATAATAAGTATAACTAGGAGGAGACTTTTTTTCATCCATTATAAAATTATAAATGAGAAGCAATAAACACTCATTACATAAGTACTGTCGTGGCACTGTCGTGGCAGAATTTTCCCTGACAACCGTAAGGCAACTCTAACGTAAACGGAAATTACCACAACTCTACCCACCATACACTAGCTAGAGAGTCATCAAAATGAATATTCAAACTATGACAGCGTTAGCAAGTTGCACAGGGAGGATGTGGACAGGGTTCCGGATGGGAAGAGACTAGTAGAGTTCATCGATATATAAAGTTGTGTTGATATATCGAGTTTGTGTTGATATACGAGTAAGGAATGACAGATGTTGTACTTTATACGTGGTTATAATTTAACATAGATATACTAAGTACAAATATCCACTTTAGGCGCATAACATATACAAGAGGCGAGGCGTGCCGGCAACTCACTGCCAGCGCAACGTCAGCGCACCGCCTCTGTCTGTTTTGCACCTGTCTCTTTAATACATTTTGTATGCAAGTAGATTAAGAAACCGCGCGCCGGCCGTTGTGACCGTATTCCGCCCCCTTCAAACTATTTTCATACAAAATATTTGAAAGTTAAGCGGCGCAAAACACACCCAAGAGGTATGCCGACCGGCGTGCCGTCAGCGCACCGCCTTTGTTTGTTTTGCGCTTTACACAACTTCAATCTACCTACATACGTGACTAATACCTACTAGCTTGCATAATCATTGTGTTTAGAGCAGGTATACAATCACCTTGAAATCTCCTTGTAAACACATCGTAACGTAAGGCATTATAATTCTTTTTTCGTACATGAACACCTTTGTCATGGCATTTGATTACAGTTTTACTTCAAAGCGCCGTGTGAAAAAATTAAAACTTTTTGCTATGCCCTGTAGGTACAGTATGTAGCAGTTAGAAAATGTTAGAAAATTTGATAGGTACCTTCTCATACTATAAGGTCGATGTCATATCAACGTACTGATATGATTTGACAGCGATCTTATGAAATTGACGTGTGCACGCAGACTTTAGAGAGGTAAATGTTTTCTGACCGCCACTATAGGTATTTACGTGTGAGTATAACCCATTGTTGTTCAAAATTAGAAAGTTTAATGTCTATCAAATTGGAATAAAGTATCAGTTGATTAACAAGAACGCCTGAAGAACGCAATGTAGGTATTTTTTTCATAATTTCTTTATGATAGGTTCTTCTTCTCTTCTAAGTCGTTTTCCTCATTGCTGAGGCTCGTGATCGTTTTAAGGAATTAATCACGTAGAACGACTCTCGAGGCAGATTTAATGAGGTTGCCATTACCTTCCCCATTTCACACACTGGTTACCTCAGTATGCAAGTTTACTCAGGATGTTTTCCTTCACCGTCAAAGCAGCCGGTAAATGTACGTAAGTCTTTCGAAAAAACCGGAAAACTCATTGGTACTTGGCATTGCCTGGTTTCGAACTCGGACCGTTGGACTCCCGCCTGGGAGTCCGACGTCCTAGCCACGATGGACGCCACCGACAAATACAAAATACAATAACAAAATAATTTATTTTCCCAAAAATTTGGGCGACTCTGTGTCGCGGCGATCCTTAAATACTTTACCAATATGTATTAATTAACTAATTAGGACTCAGTTGTATTTTACAGTTTACTATATACCTACTTTAGACAACAATAAAAAAAATCGGTACAGTTGAGATTGAGTGTGTCATATAATATAGTATACGTGTCTGTGAGGTGTGTTAAGGTGGGAAAGGGTGAGGGTGCGGTGTGTGTGTGTGTGTGTGTGTGTGTGTGTGTGTGTGAAAGAGAGAGAGAGAGAGCTTATAAGCGATAAATTAATGATTTGCCTTCTTATGTAAGGATATTTCTGGCGTGGATTCAAAAGCAACAGGACAGCCACCTATTGCCTATTGTGTGCATTCTATGCTATTGTGGAATGCACAAAGTCGCCTCCGTAGCATTGTAATCCAGTGTTCATCACGACGCTCTTAACTCTTAATGTAGGTTATCATATAAGTAATTGATGAGTGTGTACTTTATTCAAATCGTTCTTAGGACGTGCCTAACTACACTGATTTCAGTAAAGTCAGGAGTCCGTCCTACATCGCAACGTAAAGCTATTGCTATTTTTAATCCAAATATCGAGACAAGAATGCAGCAACATGCTTCGGAACCTACCAACTAAAATTAACTGGTTGACATTCTGTTTTTGTAAAAATGGAACTCGATTTTTTTTCAGTAGCCGGGTTTCTTCTATTCTCAACCACGAATTAATCTATTTAATTTGATACCTATTTATAATAATTTGATGTGCAATTAGTAGGTGTTTTTGTAGTAAGGATACATTGTTATATGTTTCGAATGAAAATTATAACATACCCTGTACATGTACCTCTAAATCGTCTTGGCCGGTTTTCCAAAATTTACAAGCAATACTTTATACTCGTATATGCTTATTGGGTACTTAGTTTTGCTGATGATTCTTAGAAAGCTGTTACTTACATTATAATTAGCCAACTTTTTTGTAGCCCAAAAAGCTGTCAAATACAGTTACTGGACAGGCGACCTTTGTGGTTTCTGTCTATTTGATGTTGGGCAACTTGCCTATGGTAAAAAAAAGTAAAATTCAGACGTTTACTCGGTGCGCGGGACTTCTCCCGCGTTTTTGTGGCATCCACGTCAGCTTTGTTTCGTTTTGTCTTGCAAATTGTTTTACAGTAGTGCTTTTGTAGTAAGAATGGTGTTTCTTGCTCGAAGAACTTCGACAAGATGTGAATAATGTGTGGGACAGTGAGTAAAGTCAAATTATACGCTGCAGCCCGACCCGTACTTGGCTGGATTTTGAAGAGTCATACTGCGTCCGGGACGCCTTCTTCTTTGCTTCGGATGGTGCAGAAGCGTGGAAGATTCTCCTAGATAGCATTGAAATGTGTCACACCAGCATTTTAATGAAGACTTGAAAGAGTTGTTTACATCAGACATGACTGTATGGGCTCAATTCCCTTTGCTTTAAAAAAACAAACAACAATCGGTGCGCGGGCCGATCGGACCTTTATTCATTGAAATATTTACCTGCGTGTCTGTTATAATTATTATATGGGTAGAATCAACAACCTGCGCTGCGGTGAGTGATCCCAAGATTTTTATAGCTGGGAGCGGCAAAACTGTAACTGTAGCGACAGTTACAGTGGCAATCGTGTCGTCAATATATTAGCGTAAAAGACATTGAAAAAATTGGTAATTAATGTAGGACGTAAGATGCTTTTATTGAATAAAGGGATATTAAAATAACACTAATATACCGAATTATGAGTAGTTGGTGCAATTTCACAATTGGATAAGTTCGTTCGTTCACTTTCGCTGTTTGTACGAGTATTATTTGTATACAATAAAGGTTGTATTAATCGTTTTATACGCACTGTATCACACTAATTTTGTGCAATAAAGAGTATTCATTCATATAATTCTTTAAACTAAATACCTTTTATACCATGTTTTAAACAAATATAGTCTCTGTATATAAATAAAAATTAGAATGGTAGCTTGTGCTACCAGATTAACCAGAACATAAAACAGTCGCTGCGATGTTTCGGAGAAATTAAAAATGTTGGAGCTAAAATATCGTTCTCCGAGTCAAGTCAGTCGACTTCTTTCGTAACGTAACAGAAATCGCGGGTCAAATCTGTCAAAGAATAAGTAATCTACCTACGAGTATACGCGAAAATTATACCTATTTTTATTGACTACTAAACCCGCATTTGACCTCGATCTCGCCTGATGGTAAGCGACGATGAGGTCGACGATGGAGCATGCGGGTCCAGTAAATGCCTATTCACTCTGACTTGAAGATCCCAAGGTTAAAAAAAGCTGTTTTTGGTAAATACGTATTAAATGTCATATCTGTACCTAGATAGAGCTATAATGAAACCAGAACGACAGACTACAAAAAAGACGAGGTTCTCAATTCGACGCGTATGTGTGCGCGCGAAAAATACACACACGCGCGTGTGTGTAATTTTAAACGTCTGATTTTGTTATAAGTAAATAAGTAGTATATTTTTTGTTGGGTCTCGTTGGTTATAGTTATATTATACGGACCTTTTCATCTGGTAGGATCTGACTCCCAGGATATTATTTTACAACATATGCTCATAGGCCCTTATTATCACGCAATCGTATCTCATGAAGCTCAGCTCCACATTGCCTACCTTTAATTATGTAGGTACTTACGTGATTTTCGAGAAAATGGAAAAAAAATGCGACAAATTGGTTTTCTACATAATACGAGGTCATTTATGTGTGTTTTAAATGAAAAACTTTGAAGTTCAAACGTGACATGTGGCGAGCCTACCGCCGTCTATTATTAAGTTTCCCGTCTGACAAAGAAAAAGGACACTCATGGGAGTTTTCTGGAATTTTCATAGAACTAATTTGACGCGATTTTTATCATTTTCTCGAAAATCAAGTTCTAGCACTTATCGGCCTACTTCCGTATCGTAGGGCAGTATGTATCTACAGTGGAAGACACATCAAGCTATACTCTGTGGAACCCTGTCTCAGTAAGTTTTTGTTGACATTCGTATGAACGTGTCATATAAGTTAGGGGCTGCATGAGCAAAACTAGCGCCGCCAATCGAAAAAAAAAGTATCAATTAATTAAGGCATTTAAAAAAATGGTACAGGATTATTCCATGACTGAAGAGGAATTTTTTGGTAATATTTTAGTATTCTCGTAGTGGAGAAACGCGCTAAGCGCCTTATAGTTGCCTGTCTATCGGTATTTTATAGGATACATTTCGGAGAGTGCGCATCGGAATTGCACGACCTAATTCCAGCATCTCCATTCCGCCTTCGGACTACCAGGCGCGGGGAGGGGTTCCATCCTTATGTTGTTGATATCCCATCTGCTCGTACGAAGCGATTTGCTTCTTCGTTCATTATGCGAACGGCTAAGGAATGGAACAGCTTGTCTGTATTTCCCGAAACCTACAACCTTGGGATCTTCAAGACCAGAGTGAATAGGCATTTACTGGACCCGCATGCTCCATCGTCGACCTCATCGTCGCTTACCAACAGGCGAGATCGAGGTCAAATGCGGATTTAGTAATAAATTTAAAAAATTTAAAAAAATCTCGTAGTAAAACAATGAGAAACAAAACGCTAATCTGTCAAAAGTGGCCACTTTGACAGATTAGCTTTTTGTTTCTTGTTGTTTCAACATGAGAATACAAAACTATTTTTAAACATTTCTTCTTCATTCGTGGAATAATCCTGTAAACCATTTTTTTTAACTGCCTTAATTAATTGATATGATTTTTTGAATTGGCGGCGCTAGTTTCGCTCAGGTAACGCCTGATGTGTGGTCCACTGTCCTTGTCTAATCTATGGCCGGAGCGTGGTAGTACGACCGCTTGTCGTAGTAATACGCAATACGCATTCATAGCATTCGCGGCTTTGCCGCGCCTCTTCCAAACCTAGGGCAGAGTACACACCACATCGACACTTTAGATGTAGCTTTCGAAATTGACAATAGTTTAGATATTTGACCTACTTCAAAAAGCTAAAACACCTTGTACATTTAAATACAAGGCGTAAGTAGAGTGCTATAAGGTACATTTATTTTTCTTTAACGTAATCTCAGAAATAGAGATGTAAAATGTCCGAATTTGACCATTTGCGATTGTATTTGATCATAAATGACCGGTCAATTACAATTGTATAATAATAGTTTAATAGAATTGTCAAATTGTCTATACATTTCTGTCTTTAAAAACTAACCATTGAGCTTTATGTGGGACTTTTTGCCGAAAGTTAACAGACTGCTGCTTCAATGTATGATTCGAGTTCAGACTCAGGAGAAGATTTTAACAGTATGGAAAATGATCCTTTAATTATATAATCCATTTCATTTGTTTTATTTAATATTTAGAGTTTTTCAAATAAAGTTTCAAACCTTGCCTATTTTTATTAACTAAACTTATAAAAGCTTCTTTACTAAGACCAAGAAAACACATCAAAAACAACAAAAAAACAAAAGAACTGAAAATGCCGGTTTTTACAGTAGATGACCGTTTATGACAGTTTTTGACCAATTTGACCATAAATGACCGTCAGTCAAATTCAATCGCTTCGGTCTTTTTCATCACTACTCAGAAACCTTAAACAATTTTTTATTATTATTATCTACCTGTTTAGATAGAGGAATGGCACAGGAGGCTACTTTAATATCTAACTTAAAACATACGCTAGCGCTACTATTGTAGAGTCAGTTAAGGGTAAGCATAAGTACCTACCACCTCTGTTCCGTACCAGACATGCACACTACAACCTTGGAGTTGACTAGTGACAATTTTAGTGATGCAAGTCGACGAAATGTAAACATAAAATCAGCTTAATCCAGTCACGTTGCATTAAAGATTCAAATAAACTATCTGAAAAATGACATCTTTATTTACTTTTAGTATTAGTAGTATCTACTTATTTACCACATGAACTAAACTAAAACTGAACTTAATCTAAACAGAAAAAAGGGAGAACAAAACTATAGGTAAAAAATTTGAGCGAAATCCTCCACGTCCGGGTTTTTAGTATTAATTGTAAGGCGTCAATGTGAACTCGACCTAAGGCCTCTAGCTCTTGGCCCTACCGTTCGTTCCCTCGCCATTCGCAATCCGAAAGTGAATCGAACCGACCGTCGCGTCAGTGATAGGCATAAATTAATTCGTGACTTGTGGACTTTCTATTTTAATACATTATCATTGAAATGGCGAACCTTGCTTTGCTGGTGCCCGTGCTACTACTGGCAGTGTTCGTGCGGGAAGGTGAGTTTTTCTTTTTAAATTTTCTGTGTCAACATGGTCTTGTTTACGTTGAGTAACGTAACGTAGTTTCATGGTTGTAATTTCGCTTTGTTTATTATGCTGGTCAATGCGTCATTAAGTTACGTACAATGGAACAAAATATATATACTTGAAGCTTTGTCGTGGCCATATTTTATTAGGTTTTGGAAATACTTAATTCATTCAATGTCCAGTAGGCTACGAGTATGAAATGACGTAATTGTAAAAGATTTTCTATTCTATTCTATTCTAAAAAGGTGCTCGTACCAATAGAAAAATTCGGAAAATTCATATAGTACGAAAACTCTGAATATGGAATTTCTGTGAATAGGAATTTAATTGAAGTAATAATTATCTCACTATTCCATTCTCTTCTAATTGTATTAGAAGATCGTTATTTTGAATACAGCGTCTGTTTCTATCCAATATCTATAGGTAAGTACGTAATGTCAACATAGGGAGAAGCGAAGGTGGACCTGAATGAAACCTGTTCAACCTGTTATTGGGCGTGCAAAGCAACATTATCGCATTTTAGCAAAGAAAACGCCCTGCGGTCGTTGGTATCTCTACCAAACACATCCCATGCCTTGCATCTTGTATGTATTATATAATCGGCCATAGCAATAATAAATCTATTACTTCAGTTAAAAATGGACAAATGTCAGAAGTAACTGTGATTGTAGCGCTTGTTTTATCTCATGCATAACTTGGGAAAATTCCTAATTAACAGAAACCAATAAAAAATGCCACTTTGATATTTAGTGTCATTGTAAGAGTCTTGGAAACAATCAAAGCTAAACACAACTTGGTTTCGAAATTCTAACTATTAAAGAAATACAACTCACACAAATTCGTAGTACCACACTCGTACAACCCTCACAAAAAGTAGGTGTAGGAATTTATTTCAATAATATTTAGGTACATAAATATACATATAAATAAAGCATTGAAACCAGTTCATTTAAACAAGGATATATCGTAAAAATATACACCGAAAATATGGAAAATAACAAGAAAAACAAACAAGACACCTTAAATGATTCATTCAACGAAATAACTACACACGCGTGAAGGTGACTCGAGTAACTATTTGGATGATTGACTTGTTTCAAAGTACTTACTACGTAGGTAATGACGTCAGCGCAAATAACTACTGCAATATCTTTTATCTTTTTTTAAAAATCTTTTATACATTTTTTTTAACTACCGTACCGTACGAGTAAGTTGAAAACCATATGATTTTAACGATACGTCGGGAAATGTCAAAGTCGTGAAATGTCAAGACTCCAAATCACGAAGACAAACATACATAGAGAGAAAGAGAGAGAGAGAGAGAGGGAGAGAGAGAGAGATAAACGAAAAAAAAAACAATATTCTACCAGCGCGGGCTGGCTTCTCTTTATAGAGACACCTCTAAATTGAGAAAGTATACCGCAGTACTTTTTCACACTGTTTTATACACAAATGGTTGTAATGAAACACAGTTGAAACAATAACTGAGCAAGTTAAGTGACATTATGGTTCAATTTGCCAATTTGAGCCTATCAAGTGCGCGATTTAGTGCTACGTACCACGTAAGTATACCTACTAAAACATATTGCATTAACAAAATGCATTACACATTGCCAAATACACAGATGACAATATATAGGTAGGGGAAGGTGGGGTAACACGGGTGTTTCGTATTCGTCTTTGCACGATAGATTTTCAAAATTTAACTTTCGCGATTCAAAACAGATAGTTCTGGACATTTCCCAGCGCGCCAACTAGCAGCGCACCTAGCGGAAGAAAGCCGCAACTTTAAAAAGAGTGGGAGAAGAGCATTGCGCCGACGTCGGTCCCCCGCTCCGATAAAATTATTCCCTAAAAGCCACACGTAAATAAACTTCTCGAAAATCACTAGTTCTTGAGTACAGCCAGTACAAGCTTTGTAGGCTTGTTTTAAACAAACTGTGCATCCAAACAAAATCAAATATTTCTCAAAACAATCAAAGCATTCTGCATCTTTCTCGTTAATCTCTTTCCTTTTTATTTGG
Organism: Hofmannophila pseudospretella; assembly: GCA_947369225.1. Lineage (NCBI taxonomy): Eukaryota > Metazoa > Arthropoda > Insecta > Lepidoptera > Oecophoridae > Hofmannophila > Hofmannophila pseudospretella. The sequence continues at coordinate 5,672,850 of OX376326.1, forward strand.
GATTATGTTTGGTCGGTTTCCCTTTTTCGTTTCCTATAAAATTAGGTATTAATTACGATTTTCTTTAATGATATTGGTAAGGCTTATGAAACCGGATATCCTTTTTCACCCCATCCGGTTGCGCCCCGCATGTACTTTTTTTTACAAATAAACATTTTATTAGGTAGATGTATCGATCAATTTGTGAAACAAAAGCGTGAATAACTTGTCAAATAGTCGGTGCTGCGAAATAAATTATTCACATTCACATTGGTAGTTAATAGCTAATTTAATATTTGCTGAAATAAGATAGAATATTACTTCACGTACGTATTTTTTTAATTTCCTCAAACGCCGACTATACAAACAACACCAGACCGATCTCCATTTTACACCATCTATAAATGCTTTCTACAATAATGATACAACGGTGGCTGGAAGTATGAAATATAATGCCATTTGTTTTTACTCCTATCCGATTACCCCCCATGTTCCCCTACCCAACGTTTTTACTCCTATCCGATTACCTCCCATGTTCCCATACCCAACGTTTTTACTCCTATCCGATTACCCCCCATGATCCCCTACCCAACGTTTGAAGATTAGCTGGGAGAAAATGCCACATGGCTTTAAGCTCGCCTATGTACTATTTTAGAAATATACAAACCTGGATAGATTCGAATTCATGTTCAATAATTTTAGCCTAATTTTCAGACACTAAAGAGGTACCTGTACCTAAACATTATTTGTCCATTAGTTTGAAGTTGGTCATTATCATCGTTAAATGTATGATAATGAGGGTACCAATTCACATAATAATTGCTAGGTTGAACCTTTTAATAAGTGTTAAAAACTACGTGTTGGCAACAAACAGATTATTTTAGTACATTTCTCGGATTCGTATCTTTGTATTTACCTTCATAACAACTTCCGCTATATTTAGTTTTTTAGTCAATTAATCAATCAATCAAATTAGTTAACTAAATTTTGAAACTATCCATTAAAACTATTATGTGTTGTCTGTCCGTTCCAAGTCAATTGTCCTAATTATTATAGTAGTAGAAAAGAGTTATATGCCTCGGTTCAGTTTCTGATATGTATTTGACATCCCATACATACCTAATGATGTTATCGTGTAGTGAATAGGTAATCGAACTTTTCCATAGTTTCCAGTAATTACACCGTTTTGCTGTACTCCATTCAATATTAGACTTTACCATACACTTACTAGCTACAAAAATCTGATGTAAAGAAATTCCACCAGTGGGACTTAAATCCACCTAAGTACCTATAACTACCTATATATCTAGACAGCTTTGATCGACTCCTAGATTCCACTGATTCCTGGATTCCACTGCCACCATAGGAATTTCCTTTCATCGCTACATATGTATCATCTTTCGAATTTTAAATTTAGAGTTTAAAAATTTTATTTTATTGTACCTAGAAGAAAAGCAGAAGTATAAATAGGCCACCTTATGGTAAGTGGTCACCATCGTTCATAGACATCCCACTTCACTATGTCTTAAGGGGTATTCGATGCTCTGTTAACCTTGTGAAGTTAGATGCAGTGCCTCAGATGCCTGTAATTACGCTAGATATCTTACCATTCAATTAAAAAAACAGCATTAGAAACAGCTTTGTAGCAGTAACAAGTGAAACCTTGGTTTATTTTAACTTAGTTATTTCACATGCTGCATAGCGCCTTCGATACATTTTATTCTTTCACCGCGCTCGAATGGACAAACTCGTAGCCAGTCGCTTTCACTTTCAAGTTATCGCAGTATGACACACTTTTAGCCCTTTTCCATTGTGTATACTGTATGCATAGAGAAGGGACCGCTTTCTAGCGTGACGATTGCATTCCATCTATGTCGTTTAAAAACTACCCATAATATTAACATCGTTTTAGGTGCAATTTGCAACGTAGAAACTTTGTGAGCAAAGTTGTGTTTTGTAAACTTTTCTTCGCATTAGGGGAAAATCCATTTTGAAAGACAAACCAAGGAAGGTATGAAGTGGCATAAATCTGTAGAATCCAGATTTTTTTAAATAAAAATGTCAGCGGGGTTGACATCTAGAAAAATGTACGTGGAACGGAAATGTATGTGGAACGGGACTCGTGCCTATATTCCGATCGGCCCTTAGAAGATTATGCTCTCACCTCTCTATACTGTATACCACATCATTTCCATCTGATTGGCAATGCTGTCGCTAACACTTAGAGGTAATTATACTTTTGCGTAATCTGTCAAATAACGCAAGTATTTTTAAATTTCATTGTATAGAGGTATAAAAATTGCGTGTTTGGTGTTAATCCGCGTTACGTTAAAAATCACGTGCCTGGATTTGATGAGCATTTAAACATTTTCAGTCGTGAAAACGGATGCTTCGCCTACATAGTTAAAACTATACGCACGTGTATTATATTTTTTTAACTCGACCGTAAACCACGCACCAGTCCGCCTTAATCCACGAATAAACCGTAGTATCGTGGATATTTTTCCAGGCTGTGACGTCGCCGCGTGTCATCAGCTCAAAATAAACACAGTTACATATTATGTTATGTAGTTATAGTGTTACATAAAGAAAGCTAGTAAGTACATAGTACCTCCCGATTTTCGGTACAATTTGTTTGTGTTTAGTTTTCCTACCTACCTACATATGAACAAATTAGTCATCTGTTTCTAAAGCCTCACATTAACTACTATTTCTGATACTCGTTTGTTCTGCCCATGATTAGTCCTAATACCAAACCAAAGATACTAGGTTATTGGTAAACCGAAGTAACTCGAAAATTAATGGACTAATGGTGATCTCTGACTTTATTTTTTATTAAGTTCTTATTCACTAATGAATTGTACATGGTCGCATTTATATGGAAAACAAATGAAGAACATGTAAAAGTCTTAGGAATGAAAAAGAATATAGAAAGAAGAACATGTGAACATAAAATGATATTTTTTTTAATAAAAATATCTCTCTATAAAAGTCTTTATTATATTTTTTATATTTTAGACTGCGTGATGTCTTTGAGATGCTCATAATTAAATTATAAAAGTTATTAGTAAAATCGTGATTACCAACACAACATCTACCTACTTATCTGTCCACTAATAATAACTTTGGCCGGAGCAGAAGCCATGGAGATTCATCCAAGGCTAAACCATGTTGGCATGAAACGAGGTCTTTTGAAACCATTGGATGGAGAATATCAATAGAAACATATAAATTCGTACATAGCTATACTTATATATGAACAATATGAACTCCCTTCAAGTTATTTTATGTTATTCTATTTAATGTCTTATTTTAAGTTTTGTGCAACAAAGTATATTCTATTTTATATTAATAGGTATGAAATCGTGGCACGATACGATTTGTGCCAGTTGACTAGACGATTCTGCAGAAACAATATTGTTTTATTCAGTTGAGATTAATTAATACATCACAAAAACAACAATATGATCCAATTAATTTAAAAATAAAACAACTAACATAACATTTATTTTGTTACTCATCTTTTCGTAATTGTATTACATTTATAAAATATAGTTTCAGCAAATTAGTGTTGTGTCTATATAAAAATTTATATTCTCTATGCGCTCCTATACCAATCATCCGATTGCGATGAAACTTTGGTAGGCTGTTGTGCGCACGCCAGAGAAGGTTCCCGAGTCCAAAAAAAACATGGCGAGCGAAGTCGCCGCCCCGGGGCGCAGCTAATAAATATATAAATTAAACAACTAACTTAACTCGTAATGTAATAACAGTAAAATTAACAATTAGGTTTTTTATTTAAAGCCAATTAAGCAACGGCATACTTGCGTCAACTGTTCAAGAGAACTGTATAAAAACGTTAACTTACTAATCTATAATCACTCACTCAACAATTATTGCCTTTACAAAAGCGAAGAAAACCGCCGAATTTATCAGTGGGCCCGCATAATCCAAATAGGATGCAATAAAAAAGCCATGACCCCATCCCGAACTATGACCAACCATTGTGACTTCAATGGCGGCAAATCACACCATTGAGTGTATTAATAGATGCCATCGATAAGTTTTAGGGAGAAATATTGAGCGTTTTTATGTGATCGTTATCAAGTTTTATGATCCTGACATAAATAATCGCAGGAAAAATACTAATGAGATCTGAAAACGAGAAACCTACAAAAAATATAATCAATTGATAGTTCATTTATAGATTTATTCATTTATTTATTAGCTTCAGTACCTACCTATTTTAATTCCTAAAGTAAATTTAAAAAAAAATTCAAATTAATCAATTTCGTCCAGGAATGTTTATAGATATAAGATAGGTAAGATATAGAATATAATAGTTAAGTAGTTTAAAGTCGACAAATACCTATTATACATCAAATTGAAAACCTTGTGCTTTTCAAACACCAGTTGTTGGAATCAGGCGTAGTAACGTAAAGTATTGCGAAAATCCATTAAAAATTATTAAAAATAAAATGAAAAGGTGGGAAGAGTTGCATCACCGTTTTGTACCAACTGCAACAAAATAGAAGACCTCACTCACCTCCTAATGGAGTGTGACCTGGTGAAAATAGAGAGGAAGAAATTTGGCCTCAATAGGCTGCAAAATGGGAGGCTCAATATTATTTTAAGTCAACCCTTATCTGATAATATGAAACACTTACTGTTGTTTGCTAAGTTGGCTCTCAAAGTGAGGGCTGACTCTAATAATACTTGAGCTTCCCTTCCCTTTTCTTAGTGACCCTAACGAGGCTGACATGGTCACCTAGTCGTGTACCAAAGCCTCTAAACTAAGAATAAAATAAAATAAAAAAATATCACATTTGGATGTCGGATTTGTCATAATTTGCTATTGTAAATCCTTCTATAGGCGAATCCGCGGGTGACGAGTGACGGACAATAAATTCTCCAACACTGTTAAAAACAGAAGCAAAACAAAAAGTGGTTATTGCCAGAATGCGGATTTCATTACAGACCCAATGATTGACCACATTACGTGATGACTTATATAACCGTGGCTTTTTATAAAAAGAGGTTGTACCTACATAAACCTGTTCTGATGATAGTAAATACGCTCTGTCGTAATAAGTAGTTCCTCTTGTTAGCTGCACGCGCTTATTTACTAGAACAACTGTGTTTCAAATCAACTACAGACTGAAAAAAAGTGTTAAATATGTATAAGTAGTATGATTGTAAACAAATAGAGTTTAAATATTGGCAACTTTCCATACAATGGTGCCAAATCGCAATGACATTTCCATACGATTTCTGTAAATGTATTAATTATAGGTAATTCTAACTAGGGATAGGAAATAAAAAAATTACAGCTAGGACTTTTATTGATTTTCCTTCTGTCCTGAACATGTTTCGCATAAGTTTGTTCTAGTTTTTAATTTCTTTTCCAGCTTTGAACTACATTATAAGGGTTTTTAGTTCTGTCAAACAAAGGTTAAAAAGTCTGTAGAACTACTTGTTTTTCTAGAGGCAATCTACGGAATTCTACGGATATATCAGCCTCGCCCTACGGATGTTTAAAAATCGGATCTGGCAACACTGCTCTGAACTAATAACAAAAAGCTTTATTTTATAGAGGTACGAATGTGAATATTGTTGGATTATTAATTACTTACTTCTATAAAATCTTTTTGTTATAAGTTCAGAGGTAATAAACAAATTCTGCTCTTCAAAGTTACTGTCAGTTACAGATCCCCAAAAATAATCTAAATGGGTAAGTAATTTCTGTGCATGGCTTAACTTTCTATAGTATTAAATAGAAAGTTAATATGCTTCAATAGAAATTCTATGCAAAATTGGCATAACATCACCATGCTTTCGAATTTGTATCAATTACAACTCTAACTAGAATGTTATTGAATTATCTAACGCTACGATATGGAACGTTTTAGACCCGCTCCATATATAATTAATTGTGCTTAATCCAGGGTAATGGATGGTATACAAGTGGGTCGACACGACTCATCGTTGGAAGCCCGTGACCTTTTGACACAGATCATATATAGGAGGCCAAATGCCAGATGTTAGTCATTCATTCCTAGGGTTTAATTACTCTGGTTGGACTGGACATTAGCCAGGAAGCCATCCAGAGAGTAGAGAAGTTGTACGAGTATCAAATGTAAAATCATTTTCACTTTAACTGTAAAAATAAATTGGTACACAACGACAGTGATCCTGGTATACTATAAGTATTCCATGTCATGATTTAAAAGGTTGCATTTTTTCTGTGTGTAAGAGAAAATACTTACAACATTCCTTTTTAAGGATGAAAGTATTACCAGTGTACCTATATCGCAACTTTAAGATGAAAAAACACATGTATGGGTGATACCTGAGATGACCTAGATATGTAATAGAATCGGATAACAATATATGGTGTTATATAGTTAGGTAGGCAGACATCACCATGTTTCGTTTGATCCGTACTTTCTGGGACATACTGTATACTTACACAACATGCCTGGGGGTTGGGGAAACGCACTCGTGGTCACCATTTTTTATGGGGAGTCGAGATTTTTTCTTAGAATTTTAATTTTTTCGCGATAAAGTTTGTTGATATTTTATGTTCTTCCGCTCTTTAACCTTTTAAGCGATGCGTACTTTCATAGTACCTACTCTATATTTATTATACCAATACCATATTCCCAATATTCCTATGTACCTATTTTGACGTTTGTGAATATTCTCATTTGTGTAACTTAAATGATATTTTATGTTCGATCTATAGAAAATTATCCCAGTACAAAGTTGAGAACCGAACTTAAATCAATTCAATTATCACACTGTTCCACTGCGCTCCACGATGAAGCGTGTGAAAATCACCCTAATACCACAAGTTACCTAGTAGATATAACTAATTATATTACAAGTTAAAAATTACAATTAAAAATTATTTAATATAATTAAATAGCCGAAAGTTCCCAATAGGGATGGGAGAGAGAAGAGAAATGTTGAGAAGTTTAAATTTTAAACTGTTTTTTAATTTTAATAGCTGAACTGGCCAATATTTTTATGATGGCGTTTGCGGCAATAAAATATTCCTTTATGTGGTCCTACACTATTTAATAAAATATTGAAATTTGAATATGTTTACTCACAAATCTTCGGTATAGCCTCCGATTCAAAATTATCAGAGCCGAAGTCGGAGGTGTAAAATCAATCGGAAGTTTCGAACTTTCGGAGTCGGAGTCGAAGCTCCGTAAAATCCTTAGTACCCAAGGTACTCGCGGCGTTCCCTCGCTGATTAATTATTATATTTCTATTTCAGTCCAATAAGACAGTGTTAGCGGGCTAGTCCATTGCTATCACAATATAACAGGTCTATTTAATGCATGACGAATTTAGATCGTGAGAGCAATTTATAATTGTACCATTTTGGTAACATACCGTGATAATTTTAGACGTACGAGTAGCACTAAATTGTAAGACCTAATAATAGCTACATTGTCTCTGGCTCGCCAATCTGTCTAGATCTGACTAACATCTTCGTACATCTGTAACTTTCGTTTTCAGTCCATAGGTGTTTCTTGAACAATTTCTAATCCCGTTACGCTCTTTTTCATTATTAACAAAGAATAAGATCAAGGGTAAGGAATAGATCAAGGATCTGTGCAAATATAAGAATAAGTGTATTTGTGCGATAAGATGACAAAGTATTCATAGGCCATACACCAGTAGGAACTTAAGCATAGGTTATATTAAATTAAATTAAATTAGTGAGCAACAAGTTATCAATTAGTTTATTCGTGAGGATAAGAAAAAGAGCGTAATGGGAGCGTAAATTTCTCAAGAAACACTCTCGTGTTTAACGATCTATACTTGAGATAGGTACTACTTAAAATATCTATACTTACTTATTACAATTTATGTAGAGGTCAGCGGCATTAACATCATCATCATTTACAGCTCGTATCTGCCTCTCTTTCGTAACATTGCTCACGGCCTTGCGCTGGCCTCATCCACATCTTCCCTTCAATAGGGTATTTGACAAGTATCAAATATTAAATACATTTCATAAAAATAATAAAACAGACTTACATTGCTTGTCAAATGTGAATACAGAATTAAAACCTGTTAAAAAATAAAATAACTACAGACAATAAAAAAAATCTGACGATAGAAAGAGACAGCAATAGATAATTGTGACGTCACCGTTAATGAGCGCAATGCAAGCAGGTCCTTCGCTACATAATAAGGACTGTTCTGTTAGAAAGGGACAGAGCATCTCCCCACTACTTACTTTAACCATTAATATAGCTGATGTTAGTTGAGATATCGATAAACGGATTTCAGATCCATCTTCAGGACTTCCAAATAAATTGAATGATGCATAAAAAAAATATTAGTCAAATACCCTATTCAGTCGTGGTCATGCATGATGTAAATTTAAGCAAATGTGTGGTCAGCGTTTTTACAAGTATGGCAAAGATAACTATATTTATGCAAACTCCTTTATATTCTATATTCTCAATTCAATCTCACTCAATTTTCTTAAGCCATCTTGCGCTAAGCAATAACTCCCATGTAACACGAACCGATGATCAATTTCATAGGAAAGCATAGACAATTTATAGCCTCCGAATTTTCTTTCACGACAAGTTATGTGACATAACCAAAATGGATAACTGTGATTCACATTATTATAAAATTAAGGGTATTAAGCACCGGAAGAGATCAAATTGCTCCTTTGAACGGTCGTCGTAATTTAATTTAAAGATAAAAAGCCCCTTACACTTTCCCCTCTGACTCTGTCATGTTCAAGCATGAAGCAATATTACGCCTTAGCTCAATATGAACGAAATCAGACCGAACCCATAGAAATCTACTATTCGATTTTCAAGATTTCTATGGATTCGATGCGATTCCGTTTCATAATCGCTGCAGTGTGTTAGGAATCGGTGTTAGCTCTAACAGAACATCTGCAGGACCTAATCTAATATTTGGTACCTAGTTAATGACCAAACTCTACATTTTTACCACGACAAGTAGGTATATAGGGTCCAAAAAAAGGATACAACCATACCTAGAACTCTAGAACCATGGATGAAAACAATAGGGGTTCCTTCCTTCATGCTAGGAACCTTGTCGTATTCTTAGGATCATCTAGTCGACTACATTCGACGTAGGTATATTTGAATATTAACAATGACAAGACAAAGTAACTACCTACTTATCTAATAAAGTCGGTTCACCTGTACCAAGACTGTAAAGAAAAACAGAACAATAATTTTGTACGATAAAATGATTTAACAGGAAAAAACATATGATACACGCAGCTCGTTCGCGAACCGTGAAAAAATACAGTTTGCATTTAAATGAATGAAAATATTAAATAAAAATATCGAGTGATATCATACTAAAATGACGCGGCTGGTTTTTGGCAAACATAATCATGTGGTCGTGGTACCATGAGGTGTACCAAACAGTACCATTGTTCGATTTTAGTGTAGTGAGTGTGTGCGTGATTAATGGTTTCGATACAATAAAACAGGTCCTACTTTATTTGTTTTTCTTGGAGTAGTCGATGCCCTTAACATATTTTTCACTTTTAAAGGCTGTTAGAACATGTTTGTAGATATCAAAGTATTTATCTCTTTCAAAGAGAGAAGGTAAGTAAAAAATCGATTGCAATGTAGAAACGAGTAAATTTCAATGGAAAGTTAGGTAAACTTTATGTACTTTTTCACCTACAAATGGTGAATGACTCATACGTAGTTTGGCTATGATTTTATATAGCGCGGCACGAATTAAGAGCAGTAATGGGGGGTGGAGGGAGGGGGAGTCATTTCCACGTCTTCGCTTCTTGTCCATGAGACTAATTGATGCGTGAGATGAGTGATGAGTGATCGGAATTTGGGTGAAATTTTAAAATCCGCAAGTTCTGGACTAAGAACCGAAAGTTCTGGATCCGAGGGCGATTCCAATCTCTGGTGACAGTTCTATAACAAGTTACAGTGTATGTAATATTTAGTTGAATGATTTTCGTTCAAATCACAACACTCTATACTTTTACTATAAACTGGTCTGACATCACCGGTCGTTGCGTAATGAATGACCCATTAAAGATTAGGTAATAAAGCTAATGTTTGTGACGCTAGGGATATTCGGCGGAGTTTATTTGTTTACCATTATCCCTGCCATTAACGATCAGGGACGTAAATATGCCTAAGAGTGGGCGGAAATATGGGGGGGGGGGGTCTTCTCTTAGCTCAAGTTCAACACGGATCATCGATTTGAAATTTTGTCAAGAGTCTATTTAGCCACGTCTGAATAAAATTGGTACCTTACAGTGTTTTCAAAAAACGTATTTGATGTCAAATGGAGTTTCTTTCATACATTTCAACAGTAAACGATAGGTGGTTCGAGTTTAAACTCTCAAATGTTCAGGACCATGGTGTATTTCCGATATTTGAATCCTTGAAGAACTGATCATGAACAGAAAAAAGAAGTCTCCACAACGGATATAAGTCGCGCCCTTTGTGCTTCACATATTTTTGTCTACATTTGTAACATTTATTGGTGTACCATAAACATAGTACCACAGAGTCATCGTCGAGGGTTCCTTTAATTGTTAAAAAATTTGTGGGAGCAGAATCTTCGGTTTTCATGTGTAATAAATTCTTCCATCCCTTCCCATCCTCCCTTGAAATATACATAAGTGTCTTCTTCTTGGTCGCTACACTCTTGGCCGAGTGGTCGTGGTCAGCATTTCTGTTGCTGTGGCCCGCCTCACAGTACGTCAAAATATACATACTCGTAAAATATATAAGAAAACACCTTTAATTAATATTTCACGGAAGATTGAATAGTCACGATTGCGTGAAAATAAAAATATAAACACTAGTCTTTTAAGTGTTGTAAATCTGTCTATTCCGGTAGACACAAAAACTGCTAAACGTATTTGGATCGAGTTGTTCACAGTCTATGTCAAAGTGTTTTTTTTTGGTCAGGTATGCATTTTTTTTCACAAAAATAGTTACGGTGAGGATAGCCTAAAATACTACAAAATGATACGTACCTATCTTAGAAATCGTCATTCAGGAAAACCAAGCTTAGGTATTATCGAAAGCGTCGCTCTTTGACAAGAGTTAACCCCGTTGGTGCTCGAGGTTTAACCCGGGGTTACGCACTCGAAGTTAGCGCAAGTAGGGCCTAGAGATTATTTTATTTGTAGGTAAATACATCCACACCAACACAACAACAGTAGGTAATTTGCTATTGCAAAATTTAATCTCCCAGTGTCTGCCATAAACTACGAGTTGCATGGTAAGTGTGCACTAAAAAATACAGTATCTATTGAGTAAGTCCATTTTACTAAGTAACCAGTGTTTTGACGTGTTTTTTTAACATTTCTTAAAAAAACATTGTATGTCTATTCCTTTTGCACGTATCATCAACATCATAGGATTACATCATAGGTGTAACCGGTTATAACGTCATTTGTGTCTTTCTAACTCATAGCTCGATATTATTATTCATATTATTGACAAAAAATGTTTTCTCGTTACTAAAGATTACATAATGTAGATCAATCTGTATTTTAATTGTAAGTTACAAACTTACAATGTAGTATACCATTTACTTAATAAGTACAATGTTTAAAGTTTGATATAGACGCTTATTTAGTCTGACAAACAACATCTAATTTAGATAGTTCCAATTTAGACTTATGAATACTGAATTGTAAACATAACTTTAAGTAATTAAAAATTATATTGCATAATAAAGATCTTTTCAAATCAAAAATTAATTCATAGCACGTCCAATTTTATTGTTTTCCAATTACGTATTCTTACTTACACACCTATTGTTACTTACACAACAACAAATTGTTACGTACACACCTAACTTAAGTTATGGGGTAGGGAAGGACCTAAACGATATTACAACTTTAATGTCCTTAAGACACGACAGCAACCTCCTAAATTCCGAATTAGGTTAATAGGTTGAATATTTTCCGTAAAGTTGCATTACTTAGTTTATAAGTCCTTCTCTAAACAAGAATTAGATGCATAATATATATTCTGTATTCTGTATTCTGCAAGGAACCATGAACGTAAATAAATTTTCACAGTTTTTAAGCTTGTTTACTTATAACATAATTCAAAAAAATCAATATCTGTACCTATACATGGTGTCCCAGGAAGTAAGAATAAAATCAAATAGGTGATGGTTGAGGTCATCATTACCTATCAATATAACCCACCCCACATATGGTAATCCGATTCTTCATGATAAAAAAGTTATTTAAAGTTTTGGTTTTTTATCAAAAATGGCCTAGTGAACCCAATAAAAATTTATTTAAAAACAACTAGCAGAGATTTGGCAGATTTTCATTTTGTATTATGCTCCTCGGGGACAAGTCTTTCCTCTGTAAGCATTGAAAAAATAATCTCCTAGCGTGTACTAAATTTAATTCATGATTTTGTAAATCTTTTTTGTACCACAAAAGACTGAGCGCCATATTTCAATTACTGTCACCGAAATAAAAATGTACTGCAGAAAGTTGACTAACTATTGAAAAAAATACTGCATTTTATCTTAATTTCAAAAAGGTATGACGTCATATTAAGCAATTTAATTGTGAATCAGAAAGTTTTCCAATAAGAATACTCGTATTCACTAACATTCACCTGATATAAAGCACTAAATTTTCGAGAAACGGCAAAAAATCCTTTTTAAAGGCAACAATACCTATATATCTTCAGGTCAGTGTCACGACCCGGTGCCCTATTTGTACACAATATAAACCTATATATATATATACCTATATGTATATATGGACATACTATACCACCCATAAATGTTAGCATAGGAGCGGGTGTCCTTGCTGCTTAGTAAAAGGAGAATACTGCCTCCATTGAGGTATATTGCAAAACATATTCGACGGTGAAGTAAGTATAAATTATGTTTTGGTAGATAGATATATTCCGATTCTTTTTTTATAAGTGGAGAAAAATAAGGATATAAATGGCAATAACAAAACAAATACCTAAACGAATACAAAAACTAAATTCGGGCAATGTACCTACATACAATAGGTCAGTACATCCAAGCACATAGGTAAATATAGAAGTTTACTCAGCTGCTGCAATATAGTACAATGAACGATTACATACAACAGTCAAAGGAAGAAAAAAGACTAACAAAATAAGTAAGTATAATATAGTACGTGCGTCGCAGTAACTAAATGACACGCACAGACCGCACTGACTCATTCATTCTGAACGTAGACTGTAGAGCCGGTTACCGCAACTTTAAAAAATGGTTATTATCCCATTCTATACAAAAACAAATGTCAAATGAACTAATGAGCAAAATCGATAAAGCGCGCAATCTAATTTCCCAATCACTACTATTAGAGTTTGAGATAAGCTTGTAGAGTAAAATCCCGCCGAATACTGAAAATATGTGTTTTCCTTTATAATATCGGCCTGACGGCCCAGATCGACCCAACACTACATAGGTACATAATTATGTATGTACGTATATGTATTAAATTTGGCGACTAAAGGCACGAATGTATTTTAAAACACGTAATTGCATAGGTATGACAAGTAATTTTGTGTAGTTCTATTGGTACACGCGTGGGAAACCATACCTCCCGTCGTCGTATAGAAGGAAGCGAATAAGGAAAAGACATCAAAGAGGCCGTCGTTGAAGGGCATAACGAAATTCAAGGCTGGAGAGTAAGAAATAACTCTGTGAAGAACAAAAAAACTGAATGTAGATGACGCTGATCCCACCAAAATACTTAGATACCTATACCTATTAAATCTCAGTACAAGAGCGTTGGTAGCATATGGACGGCGGACTCCCATGCGGGTGTGTAAAACTTAAAACCTACTTACATTTATTACCGACGCTCAAACGGTGAAGGAGAGGCGAACATCGTGAGTAAACCTGCACTTATAGATAATCAGTATTGGGGAAAGCAATGGCAAACCACCCCATTAAAATCTGCCAAAGTCCACAGACTGATCACGACCCTCACGGAATACGATTAAGACAATTAAATCTCAATATTGGTGTTTGGAATTTAGTAGCTAGTAGCGCAATTTATTATGGCACTGGCTGGCATATTCATAATATTTTGATGGAGCTCATTCATCATTATAGGAAGATGGGTACTTTTGGTTCAAGAATAAAGTCCGCGGCCACGTTTGAAACGCCTTTTGACATTAATTCTCGTCGTACCTACGTATCTACGTACAGGTCGATTATCTAAAGCTGACACGTTCACAGTACCTACTCACACCAATGCAATTTCATTTTACAGTATGTAGCAATTAGCATTATCTGAATGTCCGACTCTAATTATAAGGCTATCAGTGAAATTATCAATTTTTAAACATCAAACTGTATTTCTTAATAGTATTAAAAACAAAACAATAACAATCTCAGTCACGGTCATAAGCTTGTCAGCGTGCGAGTGAGACAGAGAGACTTTTCATGTTGCGTATGCAGTGTGACGTCATGCCGCGTGCTTATTCACAGACACTACACAAACGCAATGCGTGAATGTGTTGTACGTGCCATCTTTAGATAATCGATCTGTACTTACTACTTACAATTAAATATTGATTTATTCCGGATTGGTACCAAATAATTCGCCCGAATTTAAATTTTCGTAGGGGTTCGAAAAAGTATTCCCGATTTTTGACTAAAACGGGGACGAGATGAGAATTTCAGTTTTGATACATATTATGGGTTCAAAGTCATGTGTAATTTGGATAATATGAGTAGTTAGAAGCTTTGTTGAAGCCATATGCCTGTTTGGGTGGTTGCAGTCTATGGTGAATTCGGACGACATTGTGCCGTCATTTGGGCATCTCGAAAACCCGGTGCGATGATTTCCTGGCTCCTTGAGCCATCAAGGTTGGGCTGCGTTTACAACGCACTGACTAAATATCGTAATACAGTTATAGACGATGTTTATTTTTGAAGTTATTCTAATCTAGAATTTGATACTGGATTACCTTGACAAGGTAGTCTAGCAAAACAACCTACAGAATTGTCTATGCTAAGAATGTCAAGTTTATAAAACTTGAGGTACCTATGTCTAATAACGGCACTGTATCTAGATGACTTGAGATAAATGCATTTTCTCACGACAGCGGCAGCGTAACAAAATAATACATGAGGAAAGATAGTTATATATAACAATTGTGTTGGTTGAGTTTACCTACTCATTGTCAGTGATTACTGATTGCGTAAGTGTAACCACAGACTGTATAGACACGTAGCTTATATCGCTAGTAGGAAAAACATGAAAATTCCATGAGTAATTTATAAGGTAAACAAATGTAGGTTGGTACTAAAATTTATGTAAGTAAACTGTCTACTTATAATAAGGATCATCTTATCTTATCTTATGATAGGTGGCCGGGAATAACCCAGCGGCACTTCGACCCTTGAGGATCTTTTGTGCCTACCCAATTTGACACACTGGTCATCTCAATGTGCAGGTTTCCTCACGATGTTTTCCTTCACCGTTAGAACAGTCGATAAATGTATGTAAGTCTTCGAAAAATACGAAATACTCATTGGTACATGGCACGGTTTCGAACCCGGACCTCCCGCTTGGAACTCCGGCGTCCTAGCCACTGTGCCACCGACGCTCTTAATAATAAATCATACGCACTATACAAGTAGGTACATAGCACAGATCTGTATAAGTATACATGCAAATTATATAGGCACGTATACTCGTATTTACCTACGTCCAAAACTATTTTACCTAAGTACATGAAAAAATTTAAGTATGTAAGTTTCACACAGGTGCTAATGTCACTTTGTAAAATAATGTTGCCATGTTTAATGTAATAGTGATGCGTTGAGTTCACTTGTGAATCAGTTACCTTAGTTCACACAAACAGTAAGCGAAAAAAATAACATTAAATTTTATATTGAAAGAAGATGGATTTCGCTCCCATACAAAGTGAGGCTCAGCGAATTGACTTTTAAATTTACAAAAAGAAATCACGACTTTAGAGAAGAAAATAAAATATACTTTGATATGTGAACTATTGGTCAGTGATTGAACTCGATCTTTGGTCACAACACTATTTTTATTTCATCAAAAACTGGCAACACAGGAAACGTCAGTTTAGTCCGTCTAATAAAAAATACTACTTTACTATACGGCACGACATTGCCAATACAATGAGCCCCTAATGTTAATACAGACTAGTCTTTATGTGTGTATATACCAATACCACATGTGTGATTAATAAATGCCTAGGTATTTAGATTGGAAAATCGGCACTTAAGTTACCCTCACAAGAATCGACCCCTCAACATCCGGCCTTTTACGCTACGTATCAAGTACCTACCCACATAGTACAACAGCATTCAACCAGTCTTAACTCTAACTCTAGCTAAAGTTCACGATCCGCTGAATCTAATCTAGATATCTTTCTGCGTGGTAGGTATGCATTATCCTATACCCTTGTTTAAAATACAGCTGGCAATTGGACATTTATTTAATCAAATACTACGACTGTAAAAAACGTCTTTCTGATTGGCTAAAAACACTAAAGTATGAGGAGATCGAGAATCTCCTTAAATACTAGTATTTCTCCCTTTTTACCTTAAATGAAACGTGGTTTACACCGATCCCAAGATATTTATATCGCAGTTTTTCATTTAACATCTCTCACTCATTTTGGCATGGAACACCATACATCTCTCTTGCACACACATCACCCTCACACACACCCTCTCTGTCTCGCTCACTCACATGTTATTATTATTATTATTATATAGTAAATAGGTACACAAATAAAGAGGTATGGAAGAGCGTGGCCCTCTGACACAGGTGTTGTCACACTTAAAAGAGGGCCTCCACAATTGGAAAAAAATTGTTTGTACCTTTTTGTTACTGAATAAATCTTTTTTATTTTTATTTATTTATTTTATTTTAGGTGGACTCCACGAGTCACTCAGTCTACTCCTACACATAATTCCTTATTCGTAGTATAGAATGCAAGTCAAAGTCATTTTTTTTTATTGCAAGTACCTACCTTAAAGTATATTTTTACAAATTGCATTATTCTACAGTCTATAGGTAGATAGTCCACGGGTCACTCAATCTACTGATAAGTAATTATTATTTATTCGTCGTATAGAATACCTTATAGTACCTAGTATATAAGGCATTAGGCATAGGTCTTATTATAGTATACGGCATTCTACACTACACTACTATAAGGCTTATAGCTGTACTTGAGTTCACGGGTCACTCAATCTAGATTTATGTGTAGTGTAGAGAGTGCAAAGTATACGATATTTTTTATAACCATGTATTGTGTTTTGTCACTATTCGTGACCGTGTAGAGTCAGAAAAATAAAGCTGTTAATCGACAGTACCTTCTACCATTGTCGGTGGTCACCGTACCGTGAAAACCGTAGGAAAAACGATTCCGATCCGTTCGAAAGGGCCTTGCGAGACATCCATTAAGTTTTTATTGGTGATATTGAAGGTTGGTCTGGCATTCAAAGTGTTAAATCTGGTCAGTTAGAAAAAAACTCACGAAAAAATTACTACATCTAAATTTGTTAAAAAATTTGAAGAATAGATGGATAAAACGTGTAGTTTTCGAAAGTTCAATGTGGGTGCTCTAACAACGAAGTAACGAAATTAACTATGAATTTCCGTGCGAGCACCTGCACACTGAGCACATTTAAACTACATATATATGAGCAGTGTTAAATTAAAAATAAGTAAGAGCAATAATAACAGTGTTGTTAGCAGTAACAATAGAAAATATTAACATGTTTCCATTGAAACTGTTTTTATAAAAACATAGTTTATAATTGAGAGAGCTAGACTCTTGAGTAAACAAAATATTCCTGCTCTGCGTTTGACCTCAATATGATGATAAATTACGATGAGGTCGAACATATTGCCCTCTGGGATGAAAGATCACGAGATAGGTAGGTAGGTAGGTACCCAGATACAAAATTTAGATAGCAGTGTATTTTTTTAACCAAACTTACTTTATAGTAATGAATGATGAACCTGATGACACGACGACGATCGCAAGATTGTTTACTTATTTTCGAACATCAGATACCAGCAAAGCTTCACTCCGTCCTGGTCCGTGGAGGTTGAACTCGTTTAAGCGTAGCCCTATTGAAAATATCGAGAGCGCGTTCTATTTTCGCATGAAAATTAGGCTTCTTGTATGTATAGTACGCGACATCCCCGGAATGCCGGTTTCTAGTAAGGGCACCGGTACTAAAAACCGGCATTCCGTGGTGTCGTCGCGTACTATAGATTATGTTGTCTTCGCTCGGGACGAGTAACGACATCTATCAGCGAGTTGGCTGAAGTAATCGTAGTGGCGGCGCGTTGCAAGTCGCCATATTGTAGAAGCGAACCCGACACGAACTCAACTCAGACCAAGCATTGAAATGTCAGCTTTATATCGTATTATATACAGTGGTTTTCAAAATTCAAGTGAAATAGTTGTCGGCGACTGGCCCACGCGTGGGCCACTCTTGAATTTTGAAAACCTAGACTCTTACCCGTTTGTACTTAGTTAGTAAGAATTAGATTTAGAAACAAAATACCTACATCAGTATACAGCTATAAGTCCAACAAAATTCATCAAATACTTACCTTTTCCATTTTTAAATTCCAGGCGAACCAGTCCGCTGCTGGACGTGCTCCTCGGACCTTAACCCGCTCTGCAACGACCCCTTCCTGGCCGGCAGACAAGACACCAACTACCTCTTCCGGCTGGAGAACTGCGACTCCAATGCAGCCAGCACGTTCCCGTACCTGATGTCGTCTAAGTCTACTTGCAAGAAGCAGAAGAAATACAGTAAGTGTGCTTGTCTTTTCGTTTCGCTAGATTTTTTTATAAATAGGATCGGCAGACAAGGATGTGGTCCACTTGATGGTAAGTGACCAATGTCGCTTATAAACACGTCGGTGATGCGATGTCGACCTTGACATTGAAATAAACCTTCAGAACACGTCTAAACGCTGTTGGAAGTTTGGAACATATTCGACACGAATACACTCTATAGAAGTAGCTATCCAGGGGTACCTTGATATGATAACACTTCTTAGTAATCTTGAGTCAGGATAAACGATTTAAAAAAATCCTTGCGTGCTGTTATAAGTACTTACTCCGGGTTCCTTAAATAGACAAGGTTCTCGATTACAATAAACTCAAAGAATTAACTCGTGAATCGCATACGTGAGAAAGACAAAAAATACAAACACTCATCATAATAATATATACGAGCTCTTGTCTTATCAAGATTTTGCAAGATTCTGGCTTTTTCTATGGAATTTAACTAAATATGGTAGCTTTGTCGACCGGGCCTACGCAACCACGTATTTGATAACTGTTATTAGATTAAACCGTTAAGTTCGCAACGTTAGCATACTGGGGCGCATTTTTACTAGTTAACTGGTTTCTGATTGAACCCAATCACCAGTTTGATCACGTGGTTATGGCATACTAATCCATTATTCACAGATACAAGTTACGTACTTACTAGTTAAAAATTTGGAATAAACGTAGCATGTTTTTAAGAATATCCTTGTGTTGAATTTCCTTACTCTACATAAAGACAAATCGTCATGCGACGATTCCATTTCGATTTTTTTTTCGATTCTTGCTCGACATTTTACTACCGTCATAACTTCAATGTCATGTCAGCCTCAAATTGCCTTCACCTTGTACGGAAGATGTACGTTCTACCACTTCTATTGTTCTCACTAAACGGGGCTAATTAGTGCTTCCATTGAAAACTTCGCTCAGATCCTTTGGGAAAACTGGCATGTCACAAGGTTGCTAATCAGCTAATTCTACCTGTAGATAAGACTACGTAATTGATTGCATAGTAAGCAAAGCAAGATATTTAGGATATAATGAGAAATTTTAATGTCAACTCAAGCTCACAATTCATCGGCCCTTCAAAACCTAAACCTACCTTAGTTTGAACAATTTTATTGAACATTCTTAGACGTATTCTCATTGATGAGGGTCGTGATCATCGGAATGCTTTTCTTGGCATTAATGGAGTGGTTTGACATTGCATTACCAGTCAGTAAATGTATGTAAGTCTTCTGGAAAACCGAAACAATCACATGTACCAATGTACAGACCATGCTTGGATTCCAAACAGAACCTTCTGCATGGGAATGGGACGCTCTTAGCCAGTTAGCACTGGTGAAACAAACACCCACGCTGTGCATTATAAGCCTCAGGTGATCAAGGCTACAATGCGAAAGGCCGCAGTGTAGGTATAAGTACCTACCTACTCGTGACTAGACTAGTCTAATATAGGTGTTCCACTTTAGCCCAGTGATCAACTTGTCAAAACATACTTAAGCGTTGTTTACTAACTAATCTTTTGTCGCGTCACTAAAGATACTAGAAGATAAGAAAATGAGGTTTTTCGTTTCCGTTCAAATAATGGGAGGGAAAGGTAAACTACACTTTCGAGTAGTTCTAGATTATTTCAACAACAACAAAGATTACCCCGCCTGTTTTGTCAAACCCACGCTTAGTGTAATGTAGTTAATGACTAATCTAGGCGTCTTACATCACAGCTATTTTCAGCTGTCACACTGCAGTTCGCACGAGGGCCAGAATTTAATCGTTTACATGTTTTTTACAGTCAACGGTCTAATGGTCGTCTCAAGAGGCTGCACATGGAAGAGACAAGACGACTTCTCCAATAACTGCCCGAGTGCTTCAAACGGGCCCAATGAAATGACCTCTTACTGCGAAACCTGCGACTACGACGGGTGCAACGGAGCGTCGACCATCGGCAAAACTCTGGCTTTACTAATCGCCCCACTGGGCCTTCTTCTCTTCAAGTAACGTAGTTCTAATGTTAGTTAATGTACAGTTTTAGTTCGCCGTTCTTAACAATGGGACCATGTGATTCTTAACCGGTTATGATCCCACCGCAGTCAATACAAAGCAAAAAAGTACAAAATAAGGGCTTGAACAAATGTTATTGATCAGTGACCAGACCACTGTCAACGATCACTTTGGTAATAGTAGAAATTGCGAATACCCATGGGAATCATTAATTGCAAAAAGGGCACATGCCATTGTCACAATAAAAATAGTCTCCCTAAAAATTAGTATAGGGCGGAAGTGTTCCTGTCTTCATGTCATGAACCGGTTCTAGATGTAGATTTCAACTACGTGGGTAGAACAGTTTGTTATCCTTTTACAAATAATGATTCAATGATACCTATGGGTATAACGCTTGTTATGAAACCTTGTCATTTAACCTATAATGTTGGTCTCAAGAGCAAATTTTAATTTTTTTAACTTTTAACTTTAATGTCACGAAGTGCACTTATCCACTGCATTGCTATTATTGATAATAAAAAAAATATTTCATTGACATTAATTATTCAAAACTTAATTGTCACTTGCTGGTAAAAGAGTTATTTCATTGTACGTTTTTTTTAATGTAAATATTTTTTAAGTTACGAATAACTTTAAATTAAATGTTTCATTCGTGTTTGCTATTTTTGATGTAAGTATTGTTAGCTAGGCTAGTTGTTACACTAATTAAGCAATAACAGTACCAACTAAATGTATGTGTATGAAGTTGTCTATGCATTTTTGTTTTTGAAATGTACAATTTTAATTTTTAATTCGAATCTCATTAAACATGATTATAATGTAACATAAAACAAAGTGAATGAAACAAAAGAAGTTATTTCTATCTACTTACGACGTAAATTTAATTATTAAAGTGTTTATAAATGCGCTAATATTACGATTAATATAATAAAGTTAATGTACTTTAAACTGACTGGTTATTTCTTCTACAAGTGTATTAAAGTAGGTATATACAGCAAACATAAAACACATTAAAACTACTTAAAACTGAAGTGTAGTGTATTAAATACTTATATAGTATTATTTGCAAATGTTTGCTTGGTTTACTTACATACATACATACATCGAACATAATGTAACGCTGTCCCTAAAAAAATCCAAAAATCATAACCAAAGTTAATTACTTATTTAAATAACTAGAAGATACACAGGAAAGGATAGGAGGCGATGGCATGTCAAAAGTGAAGCTATAGGTAAGTACTGGACTACTATACTAACTGGTCAGTATGGTGGATCAATTTATGACTATGCAAACTTTAAATTTACTACAAACCATAAAAGCCATGGCACAAGAAGAAAGGCAAAACAGCTTCGGATTGCAAGACGGTTCACGCACAAGGGTACCTACTGGTGGAAAAAATTGCGGCAGAGAGCTAGGAGATGTGACAAGACCAGAAAGAAACCAGCTGCCGGATCTCCGGCGGCTGGTTTCTTTCTGGTTTCCACCAAAGTTTGAAGAGTTGGGCACTTAGAGCAGTCGCGGCGTTAGTTCAATTACAATATTAGAGTAATTAGCGTAGAAATTAATTATTTCCGAGGAGCGTTAGTTTTGCGTGACCGTTGCGACAGAAGTCATTTCACGAGTGCGTTTGATTGGCAGATGACATTATGACGTCATCACGATGCGCGTATTCTCGTATGCGCGGTCTTGTCTCTTAGGTGATAGGTAGGAAAGGAACAGGTATAATTATAATAATATAAATATTAGATAAGTACGAATGTGTATAGTGTAATTTAAAAATAACGATATATGGCGTTAATAACTACTCATAGGTACGTCATCAATCAACTATAGGCTGTTCATTCTACGATGTTACCCAGTACGCATGGCAGCTGTCAAAATTAAATCCCATCACTACCAGGGGTTAGTGATGGGACCGACTCAGTTTTTGCAACTTTTCAAGAGAGCGTTTAAAAAAAGTGAGGAAGCGTTTTATCACATATTGCAAAAGTTTTTGTCCTTACATAAAGATTAATGCTGTGATTAGTGAGCCATGAGTAAAATTATTTAGTAAGTGTGACACTCGATGCCAGAACCGGAACCATAACCAGAACATAATACTTTACGAGTAATAAGATGTTTTCAATTATGATTTAAAATAATCATCATTTCCCAATGATAAAAAAAGAACTATGAGCAAATAACAAAGAATTAATATCGACGATCAAATAATAAAAAAGAAAGTTTTTTAAATTCAAATTTTATGGCCTAGGTACATGCTAGGTACCCATATTTTGGCACATTTTGACATTCCAGTATATAATCAGCGCCATCTGTTGAATTGATTGGAAGCTGTCGTAAAGTCCCTCATTGCAAACCATAATTGTGTTCATTTCATGCATTTACGCATCGAAATATTGTATTTTTTCTTTTATTGCAAGCTTACTAAAACATAAGTAACTGTAATGTGAACTTAGTCGGTGGCCAAGCATGCAATGCTTGAAAGAGTTTTTCTTTCCGAAGACTTACGTGCATTTACGTGCAAGATAATATTTTGTGACTTTTTTCCCTCAGATATGAGGGAAAAAAAGTCAATCTACCTACCCACTAAAAATGTTTCTTCAAATATACACGGCGCTCTTTGGAATCGGAGGCCAAGATCCACTTTGGGTCGCTGCGCCAGCGGAGTAAGTAGTAGTAAGTAAATATACACGAGAAAAAAATTACATAATACAATAAAATAAAGTAAAAATTATTTATTTTAGCTCATTATAAAAATCAGACACATATTGCTTATTTAAAATGGACGGTTCACACTATTCAGTCTTAAACTACTTACTAAATAACCTATTTCATTGAGATTTTTCTCCCCCTAAGGAATGTTTTGAATCATTAAGGTATTTCTATTTTGTGTATAATATACAGAATATTTATACCTATGTACCTACTATAGTACATACAAATCATATAGCTGTCAAAACCTGAAAATTAAATCCTCTCTAGTACTAGATATGTCTTATTATAACTTTGCTGATGTCGTTATAATAATTTGACCTAAGTATATTAATATCAGTTTGTCAAATATAAAAACTATAATTTTAACTCCATACTATGAAGTCTATGAAGCCTGTAGATTACTGTATATTAAAGTACATCATCAATACAAAATTAATACCATAGTACAATTTGTTATATCCGCTCTTCACTCGCACGCAAATCGCGCCGCGTCTGTCACGAAACACGAGTGTGGATGGTGTCGCGCCTTCGCGGTCGCTCGTCGCAGCGTTCCCCGTCCGGTGTCGATTTTGTAGTCCCGCGACAAATTTTCGCAGTAAAGTGCCAAACGCGATAACGAGCGGTCGTGCATGCTATATTACTTTTTATTAAAATTAGAGTTTTGCGGAGTATTCAGGTGACGGATTGAATAAAAAAAGGACTCAATAATGTCCAATTACAGAACCTACATAGCGTCACGGCAGCAGCTGCAGCTATGTCGGCGTCCATTCTTGTCGAGCGCGCGAACTAGATTGCGAAAATTTGCGAGTGTGGAGGGACATATCGTAGTGCAGAGTTCGCGGGCGAGTCGCGACCAAACGTCGCGGCCGCGGTTCGCAGGCGAATGTAGAGCGGGCTTTAATAGATATAACAATATTGTAATAGTGTTCATTCTTGCATTTGGTCCAATGTTACATTTCATTTTGCATTGGATAAATTAAAAAAAAACTTAACAAAGGTAGATACTTCGTCAAATTTTGTTGTGCACATATGTTCGGAAACTTCTAGAGGCCCAAGATGGACCCTTAAGACCTATATAAATTATACTGAGTTATGCACAGTCGTAGATATTGTGGTTTTCAGGAATTTGAGTCAAATTATGTGTACGTAGATTCACAAGGCACTACTGGCTTCTAAGATCTACTTATTATGACAAAACCTTCAACATTAAGTAAGGTAAACTGACTAAGGTAACCAGTAATAATGGCATCGAACTAAACATATAGGATGAATTACAACCATCCTTGCTATTGCATGTGCAGTATTCTATGAAAATGTTGTAGGTACCGGTCCTCATGAGACAGAATCTTTCGTCGCCTTGGATGCCTACTTCTCCCAGGTATGCGCAGTCCCTGAAGTAACGCCATTCGCCGTTTACTGTAAAAATAAGAATAAATATCTTCATCAAAAACTTTCAAATATTAACATGTCTTTGATTTCATTGCTCAAAACATAAAAGATTTAAATTACATTGTTAACATTTATCATTGTTATTTTTATTTCATACAAAGTTTTAAACACCTATTGTCCTTTCGATATTATTTGGCATGATAGGACACTGTCGCCGATAAATGAGACATTTTAATCTATCAGTTCGATAATAGACTCTCAATAAGAGTATCATGGTACCCTGTGACCTTTGCTCAACGATAACTGTGTATCGTAAACGTTTTCACACTTTACTAATATTGATAGGGCTTTAGTTTCAGTATTTTTACTGATTATAATGGGGCATTTACAGTACAGATTATAGCAAAATTAGATACATAGGTGAAGGAAAACAGATCATTTAAACTTAACACATATAATAATTCTAGTCTACAAATCAAAGTTGTAGATACCTTTTTGTCTAATTTTCCGGCACATATTCGGCTCAACGCCAGGCAGATGACGCAGCCCCTTCGCTTGTTTACAATCCGTTATTGGAACGGTGCTGTTATCGAACGGGTCGGCGCATTTTGGGTCGTTATTTGACCGGCAGTCCCAGCATTTGATGCTGAACACTAGAAATTACACATGAAATTATCATTAGCAAGTGGTTAGAGAAGGGCGTGCCCGCAATCAAAGTTTTATAACAGTTTTTTACCTGGCATTATACTGAGAACAAATAACAAACAAGTTATGTATTTTGAACACGGATTCATGTTCTGATGAATTAGAAGTAACTTTTTGTCACAACAATACAAAAATCTCACTGCCGAAAAACTCAAAACAAAAACCGACAAAGCGACTAGGAGAGTGTTCCATAACCAGTTGAAATAATTCAAGTGGATAATTGTACATGTTCCATTACCGCATTAACAGCTGTTTATCAAACTTTTATCCAAAACGAGCAATGGATTTCAACTGGTTTTGGAACGCACTCTTATTTGTTTTGCGACAAACGGACGGAACGGCGGACTCAGAGACAGAGAGACGTAGGTATGTTGTAAAGTACTACAAGAGTACTACAATGCCTCAGCCACAGCGATAATAGCCATAACGAGTTTTGAGTTTTTGACATTTGTAGTGCAAATTCTACAATACACCACCACATACTCATTTAGTTACGCAGCCAGAAAATAAATGAAATAAAGGTGGTAGAGTCTACTATTTTCATTGTGTGATATTATTTTTTTAGCGCTAATTGTTGTTGTTTGTTTTTTTAAGGCAAAGGGAACTGAGCCCATACAGCCATGTCTGATGTAAATAACTCTTGCAAGTCTTCATTAAAATGCTGGTGTGACACATTTCAATGCTATCTGGGAGAATCTTCCACGCTTCTGCACCATCCAAACCAAAGAAGAAGGCGTCCCGGACGCAGTATGGCTCTTCAAAATCCAGCCAAGTACGGATCGGGCTGCAGCGTCTTATTTGACTTTACTTCACTGTCCCACACATTAATCACATTTAGCAGACGTTCTTCGAATAAAAAACACCATTCTTACTTGAAAAGCACTACTGTAAAACAATTTGCAAAACAATGAAAAAAAGCTGGTGTAGACGCGACAAAAGCGCTGGAGAAACCCCTTTTAGCGCTAAATAGAGACGCTAAAAGCACATCGAACGTCACTTTGATAGTTAGTTGCTAGTGTTGTACCCTTCTCAATCACGTAATCAAGTGTTGATTAAAATCGATGTTTAATTATTAAATCGGAATTGTATTTACATTTTCGCTTCGATTCCGAGTTGTCCGCCAAATCTAAAGCTAAACCTAAATAAAACTATCATGCTCACTCATAAACTAGAATCTAGCTAAATTGTGTATCTACGAAAGAGAGAGAACAAACAAAGAAAAACGTATTTCACGTTTTCTCAAAATTAATCCCTTAAGGGTGCAATAAAGGGTTTGAAATTTTGTATGGGGAAACTTTTTCTTTTCAGTCGATTTACTTGAAACATAGTAAATGTGCTGTATAACACAAATAATAATACGTGTTTCAGGTTTATAATTTTTATAAAACAAATAAAGAAACACGTATTTTAGGATTTCAATATTAAGATAAGAGTTTTTGTAGTCTCTAAAACTACTACGCCGATTCATTCACCGGTTCTTACTCGTACGAGAAGATTGGTCTTCCGAGGTTTAGGCTAAAATAAACATTCGGGGTTTCAGATTTCAGCCACGGGAATTTCAAGAATCCGCGAACAAAGCTGCGGAGGGAAAGGCTAGTACAGTGCTAGGTATGTATGCTCTGAGGTAGGTATGAGCGTGACAAGACATACGTAGTCCGTACGTACCCTAAAACTGTAAAATTGTATGTCGATTTCTGTGAGATTCGCTCTCCTGATAACACTGAAAGAAAACATCGTAAGGAAATGTGTGAAATGAGGAAGAATTTGTATTTTAAAAATATTTTTATTTCAGGTGAATAGAATTTGTAATAAAAAAAATATTATAGGTATAATTCAGGCATATTAGAAAAGATTAAAAAATTCGTAACAACCTATATTAGTAACTTAAGAACTACCTATTAACGGCTTAACTGAAACAGTCACACTCATTCGTATTATAGATATCCCTAAAGAAGGATGGCGACGTTCCATAATTTTGAGGCCGAGTGTTTTTGACGGTATATTGCACGTTTATTGACAGATTATTTATGTCTGTCTTTGGTCGGACTGAATCAATTTCGTTTTGATAATGTATTTATTCCAAAAAACATAATCTACAAATTCTTAATTTTCGACTTCTATAAATGTATGCCTTGTATTAAATAACTTAGCATAACATTATATCTATAATTACACCTAAATAATGTATGAAGAAGTATTCGTTTATTTTATAACTGGGCCCTGTGTTGCCATCTTTCTTTGGCGGCCACCCGAAATCAATGTCAATAAATACAAATGTTTCTATGACACTACAAATACACATACTTACCTATGATAATATAGTATAATGGACTAAGGATATTTGTCCAGTCCAGTGTCTTATTATTTGGACAGTCCCTGTCCATCCAATCCGCTACGACGAAGACACCAGAGGCTGTTGATGCTTTTTTTTATTATATTCAATGATGTTATTTGAAACAATATTTTCATGTGGATGATGTCTTTGATGCAGTTTTATTTTCTCTGATTAATAAGTAGGTACAATATAGTTATTATTATCCTTAACAGCAATTATGTTACTTTCTACATACAAATGAATAGATATGATGGTGAAAACTCATTTAAATAGAAAACAGAACTCCCAGAGAAGCAAAAATTAATGCCAAAGATTTTCCAATGTTCCCAGCTCCATTACAACCATCATGGTCGCAAACTTCACAGAAGTCCATACTTAGTTTCATTAAAGCTGTGCAACCGTTTGTGGTATTTTTCCCACTTTTCCATGAGCAATCTCGAAACACAATTTCCTCTCCATTAACTGTAAAAAAATATAAAAAAAATAACGCAATATTCTTACTCTATATCTGTTAGTACTTATTTTCTTATAGACTTTGGGTGTCAGGGCAAAATGTACCTATCACTTTCTACATTCCTAGAAGTGAAAGTGCTCGATTTATGCTTCAATAACATTTCATTCTTCATCTATAATATTTGAACAAATAAACATTTGTTTTATGTTCATTTATTCAAACATTTTTATTAATTGCGAAAATATAAAAAAAAATTGCGTTTACAGGTAGATTAGGATGCTATTTTATAGGGTGATTAGGGGGCCTAGTCTCAGTAGTCCGATGGTTTAGTCCGACGATCGGACTGATGAACCTTTTTAGTCTCAGTAGTCCGATGATACAGATCAATACAGATCATCGGACTACTGAGCCTTTTAGTCCGATATTTATACAATTCGACTTCCCAAAAAAAATATGCAAAAAACAGGAAAAACAAAGAAATGCGTTAGTATTAACTTTATTTTTTCCAATATGACTTGCATATTTATTTTTTCCTACATGCTAAATATAAAGCTATTTTATACAAAAAACTATTTCATAAAATTTTGAGGGATATGAACAGGTTAAATTATACCTATCACTTTACAAAATAACCGTCTAACTCTTAGGTAAATTTTTCCTACAAAATATCGACATTGCTTTACATTAACGCTTTGTAAGCGGAGATTATTTCTGTATTTACCTACATGAACCAGCCCTTAGGTCTAGTTTATACTTGGTCAAATACAGTGGCGAGTGCATTCTGCCAGGCACTCGCCACTGTCCATTTTACTTGCACTCGCCACCGTACTTGAACAAGTGTAAACCAGCCCTTAGCTTTCCCTGACACCTTGTCTGTCTGTATTTTGTTAACATACTCACGCTTTTGTTTTATTTTCTGGCATACATTTATGGTGTTCGGTTGGTTCATATTGCAATACGCCAGATTAAATGTGCTGTTGTCAAATGGGTCCGCACATTTCGGGTTATGTTTCGAGTTACATTGAAAACATTTGACGTTAAACGCTAGAAAATAGCAAATTATCAAATTAGATATTGTTCTAGTAGGAAGGAGATTCACGTTTCGGTCGACAAATGTTGAAAAAAATTGGAAGAGGCACAGGCCCTCTGTGCCGCAAACTTTATTTGGAAGAGGCACAGGAACCCTGTGCCGCAAACTTTATTAGTGAAAACATCTTCGGTTACATGTCTAGTCATTAAGATATGAGACCTCAAAGTATCGCGGGCAAAACCAAAAAAATGGCTAGCTTTGACCTCCTTCTCCTGATTAATCATCATTATCAGTCTATTAATGTCCCCACTGTTAGGGCACAGGCCTCCTCTTGCACAAGGGTGGTAAGTGGTGGATTTCACACGCCTTCGGAAACTTTTAATTTCTCAGACATGCCGGTTTCCTCACGATGTTTTCCTTCATCGTCAGAGCAATCGCTAAATGTACGTAAGTTTTCGAAGAATTTGATACTTTTAGCCAAATACATTTGACTTCAAAATGAGCTTTGTTTATCGATGTTTTCAACGATACTATTTATTTTTAAACATCATTAAAATTAACGAAGTTATTAGTCATTTAAAGCACCACTGATTAGATATAATGTCACCGTTTATTTCGATTATTTTAATTACAAAGGATATTGTGTGTATATTATACGAGCGATCGAGATAAGAGTTAGGTTAGGTAGGACTATTATCGAATTCAATTTTACATTTTGATGTGAAAACATATTATTATGCCGGGACTACATGCGCCGGTTCCAGCGCTGGTTCGGTTCTCTGCAGCCAATCACGAAGCGCTGACTTCAAGTGGGGGGAGGGCGGAACGCTTGTGATTGGCTCCATGTAGTCCAGGCATAATAATATGTTTTCACATCAAAATGTAAAAATTCGATAATAGTCCTATCTAACCTAAGTCCTATCTCGATCACTCGTATAATATACACACAAATGATATTCATATTTCCATATCGCTTAGAATGAATGAATGAATACTCTTTATTGCACAAAATTAGAACTCGAGTTTTGAATATTCCAGAATCAGCAGCTTAAATTAAATAGGTAGTAACTAAAATAATCGAAATAAACGGCGACATCATATCTAATTAAATTAATCAGTGGTGCTTTAAATGACGCAAGCTCTTGTGGGCTAGACGGAATTTTTTTTTATTAGATAACTACAAACACACTAAAAGAAAAAGTCTGTCTGGCATAATAATATATTTCCGCGTTCATCTCAACTTTGGGATAAACGCTTAAATAGGTACTTTTGTAATATTCTTTTATGAAACTTACCGTAATAGCATGGCACAATACTAAGCACAATAAATATATAAATGTTATACTTCGAACACAGAACCATTTTTACGGAAAGCAGAAATAAAATAGAATACGTTCCGAAAAATTCAACGATCAACAAATATAGCACGTCCTTGACCTTGGTTGGCACGAGCAGAACTAACAAGACTGAATTGCGATGTTGTTGTGCGGTCCCCGTGCGACTGTTATACAGGGTTTAACAAAATACCACGTGCTTGCCGCTTACAGGCTGATTCTGTGCCATTAACTGAACAACTTCTTGCGAAAAGAAATTAGCTAGCCATACAAATCGATGTAGGTACGTATTTACATTGATAGATTGTTGAGATGCAAAATGAAATTAATGAATAGAAAGATGAAATAGTTAATCAGTTAATCATCAGTCTATTAATATCCCCACTGTTGAGGCACAGGCCTCCCCTTGTGGTACGGGCCATGATTACGGAGCGGGCCCAGTGCTGATTGGTGGATTTCACACGCCTTCGGAAACTTTTAATTTCCTTAGACATGCAGGTTTCCTCACAATGTTTTCATTCAACGTTAGAGCAGTCGGTAAATGTACATAAATCTTCGAAAAATTTGGTAAAACTCATTGGTACATGGCATTGCATGGTTTCGAACCCAGACCTCCCGCATGGGAGTTCGGTGTCCCAGCCACTAGGCCACCGACGCTCCAAGTTAATCAGTTACCTGTCTACATCTTGCCTAGCTGACCGAGTCACCGTCACTTCAAGTGCACGGTCCTTTTTCACTAAACAACAACCTAAAATTACAAAGACACTAGCTAGCTACATTGTATAGAGATTTCTTATAATGTTTGTTGTCATATAGTTAAGGATTGTTGTTTCGTAAATGTAGGGTTCAGGAGATCACGACATGACCTCTTATTACGAAACAACAATCATTTTTATAATTACATGTCTAACATAACAGAAATCCCCATACAAAATAGTATTGCCATTTTAGACATTTGCTTCATGAAAAAAATTCGGGCCCGAGAGTTTTATTATACATCCCTGTAGATTAAAAAAAAAACCAGCCAAGTGCGAATCTAGCCTCGTCATATCGATAGGGATCCGTACTTTATGGACTTTTTGTAAGTATTGACTGAAAAAAACTAACGTTTTTGCTCCCAACTTACAATTACAATAAAGAGTAGTATAGTAGTAGTAGTAGTGTAGTTATAGTATTTATTGTCAAATAGAAGTTTATATGGATTTTATACAACAGTTAAGTATTATTTTACCGGAATTTTATCATTAAGACTTTATTGTATGGGTGCGTCTCATTTCTTATAATTTTATTTGGTATATTTTCATTTTAATAACGCTCATAGTAAACATTAAATACGAGTATACCAACAATAGACATAAAATCATTGAACATAGAAAATAAATATTATAGCAAATGCATGTTACATTTGCTATAATATTTATTTTCTATAATTACATAGGTAACCTATAACGATCAAATAGACATTGTGTCATTTCGTATAATAATCTTTTGCACCCTTGCTTGCTTGCCTGCAAGCTAACTTACATGTCGGAACTAAAACGACACGGATGGGTTAGGTTGAAGGATATGGTGGTAGAAACACTTTTGATGGAGAGTACAACGTGGACCACGCACTGTTGTCGACTAAGTTTTGACGTGCTGTCATGGCGCGTTGGACGCTTCTAAATAGTTTGTATTTTCAATTATTTAGGTATTTCATGGTCGTAGAAAAACTTTTGTATGCAACTGCACGTAATTAGCCATTGTAAAAACCGTTTTTTTATATTTTAATACTCGCTACGCTCATGTCAAAAACTAAAAACTCGTTTTATAAGGGCTGTAATTACGTGTCAGGTACATAAAATACTATTGTACATAATTGAGTTGACCTATCGTAATGTAGGTTCACCGGTGGGTGTGTTATGAAATATTATCACACCGCTACGTACATTAAATTTTTTAAAGAACCCTTTGTATGGGGATCACGTCTAAAAACAATTTACAAAATTTTAAGATCGATACCTACTCGGATTTGGGTTGAGGGAATATCTACATGACGGACGGACGGAGGATGCCGCCGGAGTAATAGCAATAGGGCTGCGTTTACCGACTTGCGACTTCGCGGTACGGACCTCTAAAATTAATATACTCAAGGCTCCTCTTCATGTCCGGCTATAATAGGCCATGATCATCGTGCGGGCGACCATACATACGATCAGCTATAAAGCTAATTTAATAGATGATGTCACGTCACATTTGTACAAAAGTGACGTAACATACTTATGTATTATTTTGATTGAATCGATACTAAATAATCAACGCGATTATTCAATGAAGTGAGTGATTGTCGATTGAATAACGATGTTGCGGCTTGCACATCACTAATAAAGTTAGTTGATTTGATTGAGTAGAGTTGCCGATAATTGCCGTTTTCTTTCTATTTGTTTTGTTGTGGTAGGTACTTACATAGGCTATGTAGGTAGAATACCTATACTGTATACAATACAATACACGAAACTTCACGTTAGGGAGTGGTCAGGCAGTGGTCGGTCATTCATTGGATTTTTTTGTTTTGATTTTAGAACTAACAAAATGTTAGTAAAATTCATATTTATAACACTTCTATATGCGCTGCCAACAGGTAAGCTAAGCAATGAATAGTATAAAATTGGCTATGAAACTAAATTTCATATTTCATCCTTCCTTCGTCGAATGTGTAATTAGTGATTCTGATATTTTCAGTTTTCTGTGTGAGATGTTATCAATGCTCGTCATCTCAGAACAAGGAGGAAGATACCTGCGGCGCTTACAAGAGATTTGACAAGGAAAGCCAAATAGCAGTGGATTGCACAAGTGATGAGACTCACAACCCTGGCTCCTTCTGCATGAAGCTGACACAGCAAGGGCCTAAAGGATTTATTTGTAAGTGCAGAACTTTCCTAATTATCATATCACTAACTTATGAAATGGCCGATAGATCCAGTTAGTGTCAAAATTTCAAAGTTTTTTATTGTCCCCTAAATCAGTGTAATTGCAGATGTGGTTCATTGATGATGCTGTGATTCAGCTGGGGTGGCCTTAGGGGGAGCACTGAGAGAAAAATAATTAATAAATGGTGAACGCAGGATAGATTGTGTCAGGTTACATTCGTCGTTGTTGTGGCAGTCCCTTGTTGCGAGGATGACTTCTGCTAATCCAGGGTATATTATTGTTGTCTGACATAACAACCACGAAAATAGCCCCTCTCGAATTACCATGGTGCTCCCATAACATACACTCTGAGCCATTTCCTACCTACTAGATTTGCATACCACATCATCATTTATCATTATCATCCAATGAGATATGATGGTTTGGTTACACCATACTAACTACTGTACTGTTGCTTTTTGTTTAACCATTTGCAAATCTGTCTATCTGTGCAAATGAAAGCAGTCAATCACACTCACTAAATCTCAATAGATAGACATTTCTTTGTACCCCACAGTTAAAACCATGTTCAATATTCCAGGGGACGGTCGATGGCGTCAAGTAATCCGCCGCTGTGCTGCAGTAGCCGACACTGGAGTCCCCGGGGTCTGCAACTGGGGTGTCTACGATAATGGAGTTTATTGGGAAGAGTGCTACTGCTCATCTGATGAGTGTAACCATTCTACGTTCATACAATCGTCTCTAGTTCTTACACTTAGTACTGTAGTGGTAGCATTATATGCACATTTCTGCTGATGCCTTTCTTGGTCAAATGCATGAAGCTATGCATAAGCTTAAAATGACGCTATGCATAAACTTTTTAAAACGAAATACTTAGGTACCTATTTCATTTATGTGAAAATGTGTTTTTATGTGAGTGATACTTCTTTCTTGAGAAAGTCGTGAGGAATGACAAAGGGAGAGAGTATGTTTTAACGAAAGTTGATATCTAGATGCTTCATGTAAGTGACAGTTTTAAGTATATTAATAGTAATGTGCCTTAACTATACATATAAGTAATGTGTTACAGATGAAAACCTATTTAGAGTGTGTTATCTATAACACACTCTAAATAGGTAATAATCTATTAAAAAACCATTTAGTGTTCATTGTTCTTAATTGAACAATTAATTTTTACACACAAAATGGTATTTGGTGGATTATAATTGTTTTATACAAATGTTTTTGATGCTATTACTGGCAGAGAATTATATTATGTACGGTATAATCTATAGAGAAATATATACTTGAACAACAATTCGGATTTTCTCAGAAACGACTAAATCAATTAAAAATTTAACTAGAATATTAAACCGTACACATATCAGTGAAAGCATTTTTTAAATCTGTCCAGTAGAGAAAATCTCGGATATACTCAAACATGCCCCTGTATATATTTCTCTGCAAATGGCTACTAGTATGTTTTTTATGTAACTGTAAGAGCGAACACTGCATGGGTCTTGCATATCCAATGCTGGTTATGAAGTTTAAACATCAGAACACGATTTTCAAGTAGTTGAACTAACATTTACATAGAGTACGGCAGGTTTGACCACACGTATACAACCCATGTAGGGTTATTTTCACGCTTCGGGGTAGGCAGAAAGAATACTTACAGCGCATGACCTAACAATTAGTTTCTAAGTAAATGCGCTGCTGAAGCTTGCATGCACCCAAATTATTACCTTTTGACTATAATGCACTCAATCGTCTCACTACTAAAGATCTGATATTTTAGAGAGTCAGTGGACATAGCATAAGTCTCACGTCCATAATCCCCGAGGGCGTAGACAGAGGAACCACCTTCAACATAGGTAGTTCCCACTTTTCGCTGTAAGATTTGATGGACAAACGTGAAGTTACTTATATTTAATCTTAGGTTTTTATATTACAAACAAATCGCTAAGCATCTATTATGAATTGTATGTATTTAAATGAGCTAATAATAAGATTGTTTTTATATGAACATCTAATCTGATTTCTGTAGTTTTTATACATTTATTTATGAATCTTCTAATTTTACAAATGACAATATTTTTATACAAAAATCTGTGCAATTAACGCTTTTAAAGTAATTTTTACACATTACTGGTAATGTACGTAGTATCTATATTTAATTATTTTGTATCAGATAATATATTTATTAACAATTGTGCCTGTCTGTATAATATAATGAAATATTATAACGATCCGTCCGACATTTTAGAATTGTTTTAACTGTAGGTAAGCATTTACATTTTTACAATTAAATTTTTAAATAATTTATCTTACAAGTTTTACTGGGTTCCTCTCGTCATATTACACTTATCTGGGGTCTATTTAACCTAGAGGAAGGAGTGGTCAAAAACGACCAACTTAAAACACTCTAAGAGGTTCATTGGAAATGGTGGCACAGCTGGGTGCAGGAAAATTTACAACTATAGCAGGATTCTCACCCGTCTCATTGTGGGGGCGTTCACAGGCCATTTTGGCACTAAGGGCCTCCTACACAAGATGAGACTGGCAGACAATACCACCTGTAGAGCCTGTGGTGACACCGTTGAGTCAATGAAACACTTGCTGTGCGAATGTGACTCGCTGGCTGGAGGGGTATGAGTCTTCTGGGGGTAGCCTACCCGAAAACAGAAGACTATAGGCTCCTTCCTGTAAGCCAGGGGTTCCCAAACTTATTTTGTCTACCCACTTTGAGAATAAATTATTTTTTAGCGCCCCCATTTTTTCCCCTACTTAAAAACGACTATAACTTCAAATTAAATTAATTAATTATTGTGAGCTATATTAGCGGAGATTAAACATTAATTCTAAACGAGACTTTTACTATAATTCGCTTAAATTTATATATATTCTTTTTGTGTAGAAGCAGTTTGGCTGCGAAAGCAGCAACGACGTTTTTTGTTTTAATTAAATTTAGTTCATCGCCTTGCAGTTGCAGATTCATGTCGTTGAACAATTTATACAGGTCTGTCATGTAAGCTATATCATTCTTTGATGTAACGAGCTTGTTGTGCAATTCTGTATCTTTAGTTTCCAAGAACTCTATCACAGAGTTAAACAGGTTGTAAAATCGAGTCAGACAATTGCCTCTTGATAGCCAACGAACTTCAGTATGAAACAACAAACGGTTAAAATCCTCATCATTAGTAACACAAAGCTGATGAAATAATCTATCATTCAAAGAGCTGTTGCGGATTTTATTGACTGCTTTGATGACATATTGCAGTGATTGAAATAGTCGTTCACTTAAGTTTCTAGCAACCAAATGTTGTCTATGAATAACGCAATGTACAGCAAGGACATCTGGAATTTTATTTTTTAAGTACGCTACGAAGCCTTTATGGCACCCTGTCATAGCCGGAGCGCCATCCGTAGCAACTGATATTATAATTTTCAAGGGAATCTCTTTCTCATCACAAAACTTTTCCAATGTATTGAATATGCTTTCGCCTTTTGTATCGGTCTCTAAATTTCTAGCAAATAATAGTTCTTCACATATTTTCTCATCTTTAATAAACCTCACGTAAGATAGCAACAATGCATCATTAGTTGGTAAAGTGGACTCATCGAGCTGAATTGAGAATTGACTTGTCTTCAGGTGATCGCACAATGATCCTTCAATGTTTTCAGCCATTTCATCAATTCGTCTTTGCACAGAATTATTACTCAAAGGAATTTTTCGGATAATATCTGCGGCCGGTTTATGAAGCACAGTAGTTATTACTTCCTTTATTGCTGGCAAAATTAACTCTTCTCCAATGTTATGTGGTTTGCCTTTTTGAGCAATTAACAA
The DNA here is from genome assembly GCA_947369225.1 of Hofmannophila pseudospretella. Taxonomy (NCBI): domain Eukaryota; kingdom Metazoa; phylum Arthropoda; class Insecta; order Lepidoptera; family Oecophoridae; genus Hofmannophila; species Hofmannophila pseudospretella. Next base: position 5,710,398 of record OX376326.1, read on the forward strand.
AGAGATATTGTACGAAGCTCGAAGTCCGTCGTCATCTTGCTTAGCAGCCGCCGAAAATAGTTTTGCTACACTTGGCTGAGTATTATGCTTCTTCTCTAGGTCTTGAAAATATGCTACATTCTTGTCTTTCTTATCTGGATGCATTTTATTCAAATGATCTTGCAGTCTTGAAGGCTTCATTGCTTCATTCGAAAATGTTTTTAGACATAGAAGGCACAAAGGCGACGATGGGTTTGTGGGATTTTCAATGAATCCGAATTTAATATATTCCGCACAGTATTGCCGTCTCTTCTTTTTTACTTCCGACATTGTTTTGTTTTGAGAAATACGTAAGTAAGTGTTGAACTTAAGTAGGTACTGCTTATCTATTACGCGCGAAACCGCAAATGAAAATAAAATAAATATTACGTTGTTTATATAGGATTGCATAAGCAGCACGCACCGACAGGAATAAAACAAACATGCATAAACTCGTTTATCTTATTCGACGCTCAATCGTACTCAACAAGTAAGAACAAGTATTATATGAACCAGCCAATTGATACAGGAATGCACAATTCAGGTTATTTAACAAAAACTTGTTAAAACATGATTGCCCGCGGTCTACTATCTACGAAAATTACCTATCTAGGAGTACTAATAACTATTAAAATGCGAAAGTATGTCTGTTACCTTTTTATTTGTTTGTTTGTGTATACTTTCATTTCGAAACGAAGCGAACGATTGACATGATTTTTATTTCATATATTCAATAAAACAGGACAGATATATGAACTACGCGGAGAGAAATAGCGAACCGAGTTTGAGCAATCTCTTAACTAATATTAGTTGATGTTCACAAGTTGTAGTTGAGAGTCGAGAGCTCATGCAGTCGGTGTCTATGAGACCTCTTAGCTAAATGAAATTACAAATCACCCCCCAAGCCTCTACACAACGCCCCCATTTTTTTTCTGGGTCTCTTACCGCCCCACTTTAGGCCTGCAGCGCCCACAAGAGGGCGTTATCGCCCACTTTGAGAAAGGCTGCTGTAAGCTGTACAGCGTCCTTGATACAAAGCATCTCTAAGGAACAGGAAGGAGACTAAGGTAAGGGTGAGCACAAAAGATCCCTGAGGGTCGAAGTGCCGCTGGGGTTATCCATGGCCCATGGGCATAAGATAACCTAGAGGAAAACAACGACCAACACAAATAGCACCGAGACTGAAAAACCGCCTGCAGTTAGGTGAAATCGACCTCAAGTCGATTATACCATCTGTCAAAAACCTTCGATTAAATCTCAACCTTATGCCTGCGCTATATGATACATTTCAGTTTCTCAAATTTTGACGTTTTGGGTGAGTTGCCTGTACCAATGAGTTTCGGTTTTTTTCGAAAGACTTAGTACATTTACCGACTGCTCTGACGGTGAAGAAAAACATCGTGATAAAACCTGCACACTGAGTTAAACAGTAAGTGAAATCAGATTATGGGGAAGTGGGGAAGGCAATGGGAAACCACCCCATTAAACTGCCATGAGAGTCGTTCTATGTGAATAATTCCTTAGAATGATCACGACCCTCAGCAAGGAGGAATACGACTTAGACGAAGAATACCTTTAAATACAGGTGAATGTACACTTCAGAATCACCTTCTAGGATCCCCCTGCGCAGAAGACATGTATGTTGTTTATGATTTGGTTTGATTTAATTTTTCGGCAAGTTATTTTAAACCTAGACTGGTCCATATTTCTCATGTATTCAAGAGTTAGTGATTTACACTTAACAAAGTGTTGCAACATTGGTTATTGTTAATTAAAACTAACCACACAGTTTATTTACTTACATAATTATTGTGCACATACCTTACACATAATTTTACGCCTCGTTATTTACCCTACCTACCTACTTAGAAGGTATCACGAATTTTCTACCTGTAATTTTTAGTTTTCTAAGCTAGTGTAGGTAACGGGTTTGGGAAGGACCAAATTGTCGCTAAGATTGTTTATTAGTTCGCAAAACGAGCCGAAGGTGAGTTGCTGTGGTAAACACGTGTGCAACCCAACATGTGATTTTCCCGCACGTTATACATACGATACTTTATATAACACCTGTGAGATGAATTAAAAAATAAAACAGAAATTAAAAGTAGTTTCATGTTCCTCAGAATTACTGTCAAGTTAACAATTAAGAAAGTGCCAATTTCCGAGCAAGTGTTACATAAAGATACATACATACATAACTATCACGTCCATAATCCCCGAGAAGGTAGACAGAGGAACCACCTTCATCATAGGTAGCCGAAGATTTGGTGGACAAACGTATTAGGTGGCGAGCCTATCGCCTTCTACTAGGTGTAAAATAGTTTCCACAAAGACCCTTACTCGCCTCGTATGACATCCGCGGGAAGAGTTGTGGTGGTGCTATTCTTTATGGCCGGCACGAGACGGTACATAAAGAAAAATATTTTAAAAAATGACAAAGATTGTTATAAATTTATACGCACCGACTTCTTCTCTCATTCGTTTACTGCTCAAGCTGTCCGTTTGTGGAATAGTCTGCCGGAGGACATCAGGAGGGCCCCCAACAAGTTCCAGTTCAAAACCCTGGTCCGAGAACATCTACGACAAGGTCCAAATCAATAAGGTATTATTGTGCTAGTTCACTGTTTAATACAATTCAATAGAGTTTACGTATTTATCTGTTTAGCTATCGAGTATATATATTTATAATTATATATTTATTTGTACATCATAATATATTAGTATGCATTTTTTAAAGATTTATGTATATGTATTCTTAATATGTATTATGTATAGCTATTTATATATAATATAATAACAACTTCCATTTTATATGCGCCTACCTAAACATTTCTGCATAACCCCATGGTTAGCTGGTAGAAAATGCCGCAAGGCATTAAGCTCGCCTCATGTACACCTTTTATATTGTGCATTAAAGCGTAAATAAATAAATAAATTTATAACATAACAGAATAGATGGTTTGTTTTCTGAACAGGTACCTAAGTTAACTACACGACTCTTCTAAAAGAGAGCTTTGAGGCAGCGAAGGGGGGTGGGTAGCTCTCTAGAAAATATCCGTTTTTTGTAATAACGCAATGAATTATTGTCCATTGAGTTTTCGCTAACCCTCGACTGTCGTCGGGCAGAGTCGTTTTGGCGCGCGAATTGTGACCCAACATTAAGCAATCCGGTTGCCCTCTTCTGACTCACGCGTGAGTCAGACCCGAGCGAGTGAGTCGATCGCGCTCTCACACGCGCACTTGCGAACTAAATCCCGGTTGAGGCTGGTATTTTCCCGTAGGCTTCAGCCCTCAGTCCTCGGGAAGCTGCGGAGGGTATTTCGCATTCGGACCGCGTTTTCACCGGCAAATCAGTCTCATATGGAATGATTAAGTAACCATCTTTAAGAACGAATTAGCCATGCAGCTGTTAAAGTGTTAAGTGTTTTTTAAACGTTTGGTTTATATACTTAGTGTTACTGAAATATCATAATCGGTTAGAGTTAGTGCTAGTCTTCGAGAGATTTAAGCGCTGTAAGTATTCTTTTTGTTAGTAATTGCTTCAATTATGCGAATTGGCGACGTAAATATTGATTGGTGCCGATTTGTTTTGATGGAGCTGTGATAGGGAAGGGGGTTAAAGGTTACGACCCCTAGCTGTAGCTGAAGCCTGGGAAACGCTCGTTACCTAACAGCCTCCGAGGTAGCTAAGTACTTTCTCAGCACAAACTCGGAGGAATAATCTAGGATATCGAATTTACATTAGGCACTTTTTCTTTCGAAATATAAGACGAAAAAATAAAAATAGAAGGTCAAAAATATCCTGAGTGGTACTTATGAAACATAAATCATAACTTATGAACATGTCCAGTTACTCGTAGTACTGAACTTATTGAATGTATGTGGTGCTGAATAACCAATGTAGGTTATATTATTAGTGAAATAAAGATAACAGTTTTATTGGCGAAGAATTATTAAACCTATATAACCTGTAGTATTAGGTAGGTACGCACCTATTACCCTATGACCTACTTAGTTAAATAAGTAGTTACTTTACTTTATACCTACTATGTATATTACATTTAGACATGCCTTAAATATTAATTTCTCTACACACGTGTGAATTTTTAAACTCTTTCGTTTTGACATTCAATAAGGAATAAAAGTGATAAATACAGGGTGGCCAAATAAATTATAATTATTTTTATACCAAATCAAAAATACCAAATATGTTTCCATGAATACTTTATTTAGGTCTGGCAATTACGTACCTATGGAATATAACATCTGCCAAGTGTCCACCTGTCGCTGCATAACAAATGCACTGTTCATCGCGGTTTATATCACATTTTTGCATCAGGGTCCCTATGTTCGCCATAGAGACCCGCGGGCGACGGGAAGCGGCTGAATTGCGAACTTGCCAGCTCGCTAACGAGTTTAAGATCCGCGAAATCGGTTCTGTTTCAAATCACCTCTGTTTCAAAACACCTCGGTCTCCCCTACTCTAGTTAATTGGTCCACGCGTCATCTACTCTCTCACTCTATGGTAGAGATTTGCAAAGTAGAGAAGACTGACGCTAGACAGAAGAAAAAGAATGAGCATTGAGAAGGAACCTATGGGTTCAGAGATAAGTAAATATTTAAGAATGGCACGTCCTTTAATATTCTTGAAACTGAAGTCTTGGAAGGCATTATCATCGGCCCTTTATGTGAATATGTTTAAAACCTGTAGCAAATACCATATTTAGGTATACAGAAACATATAAGCAAAGCAGTAGGCATTATCCTGGTTCGAAAATAAGTTTAGGCTAAAAGAAACTCGATCTTGAACATTCAGAATATTTCAAACTACTCGTACCTATGTCGTGGAAGGTACTATTGTTACTTACTAAAGAATAGGTAAACCAGGCAAAGCCGCGCAAGTTAATGCAAGGAATAGGATTACTTGATTAGACCGTCTGTCTTCCGTTCCATACCACCTCTAAACCAATTGCTAAGAAAATTCGATTCCGGAGCCTCGTTCCAACACGATCAAACGTCGCGATGCTGTGAGTGGGATGACGGTGTTAGGAACTTCAAATGGGATTTTCAATTTCCCGCACCCCCTTTTATGGACAACTCGAGCGTAGCTAACTCACTAAAAACTTTTATTTTTGTTCCTTACAAGTCTCCTAAAGAATGTTAAGTAGGTACAGTACTTAAAGGAATAAGGAAAATGTTCAAAGTTTAATTTGGTTTATTAAATTAAGAGGAAAATTGTTAGAAATATAATATTATATAGAACTAAATTGCTTTTGTGTATATGTATAGTGACTTTCACGTGCCTCTTCATTTTTATCTAATTAAAAATAAATGATATATCCACATACGTAGGTTAGAAGACTACATAAAGCTGGTTTTATTTTTAACTCGTCTTGCAATGGTCGCATAAGTACCCACTTACATAAGTATTTATAAATACAGTATTTACAAGCGATTATTTCGTTACTGATAACTTTGATAAGTAAAATTATTCAAAATATTTCAACTGAAATTGCTAGGTACTAGATCAGCTAACCCAAAAGTAGGTACTTAAATCCAAATTTTTAATTTTTCAAATGGAAAAAGTGCTAATTCTAAAATTTACATTTTTTGAGCGTTTATAGGGCCTTTTTTGGGGAAAATGTTGAAATATTTTGACCATCTTTATCAGTGACGAAATAAGCGCCTGTAAACACATAGTTGTTCAATCCTTTATACTTGTATACTCATTTTGTTACAGAGCACATATAATACGTAGGTACCTAAATAAGGATATGTTTGTCAACTAAATGGTAACATGCGGAATACTGTATACTTACCTACCTACTTCATGTCACACATATTGTCACTATTTCCGTTTATAACATTAACAACTAGAGTATTAGTAGGTAGGTTTAATGCTCTGAGCATTTATAACTATAAGTAGGTTACATAGTAAATATTAAGTAATCTGTACTATAGTTAAAAGCATTACTTATAGTTCAAGATAACTTTATTGCACGAAGAGTGCCACGAGAGATAGGTAATGGAACAATAACTCTCACGTCCATAATCCCGTAGAGGGTAGACAGAAGAATCACCTTCATCAAGGTAGTTCCCACTTTTCGCCGTAAGATTTGGTGGACAAACGTGATAGGTAGCGAGCCTATCACCGTTTAGGTGGAGAATATTATCCACTAAGATCCTTAGTCGCCCACGTCCTCGTACAAAGAGTTGGGGTGGTGCTTTATGGCAGGCACGACATGGCACTAGATGCAAGTATATTGAAAACAAACGACTACGCTAAAAGCTCTAAAAAATACCTCTAATAACAACATCGCTAGTGCATCGGGCTCGAAAAGCCGCTCCCTTTTGTTGATGTCATGAAGGCAATTTACAAGTTCAAATCAATTTGAAAGATTGAATGGGTGCTTCATTTTGCAGTCCACGATAATTGGACTCGAATTACTCACGTTCATGTGTAGAATTGAACGGTCAAAGGACAGTTGTTGGTTGTTCGTCTGTTGATCTTGGTATGTACTCGAAAATGTGTAAATTGTGAGTCAGACTAGGACAGCAAAAACTAAGAATTTCGAAGAAGAAAAATCTAATTTATACGCTGCCAAAAAAAATTAAAACGCTGCCGAGTTAATTTTAGTTAGTGCTAAATGTTAGATGCTGTTTCATTTCGGATAAATTAGAAATAGACCCATTCAACGATCTGAATAAAATTACAGGCGTTTCATAAATATTCATACTGGGCCCGGGGTGAAACATATTGTGTTTTTGTCTCGACGCCAATAAAATGAAAAATCACCCATCGTTCACTTTATCGCCGTATCGTCACACAACCGATAAAGACTAAACATAAATATTACACGTACGAGTTGAAAGCCATATAGCATATAACAGGGTAATTTCAACTCACGTCCACAGCCGTGAAAAAATAAAAAGAATTTTTAGAAATAAGAAATGGAAATAGAAAATCCCGTATTAATAGACCATTTTTGGATTAAAATACTACAACCATGCGAATACATTTTTTAAATGGTATGGCTTAATGTAGTAAACATGATCTATTAAAAGGGCCAAGTTCAGCTGAGTGTCGACATACATCTAGCGACGCTGGTTAGAAATTTGAAGTTTTAGAAATATAATGGCACCGATTCTGGGGTGGCCGGCAAATTTAGAGATAATCGATAAACGAAACATCCCGCTCACTCGAACACAATCTAGTATACGAATAAGCGTGACAGTTTCATTTAGCTTTGGCGGCCACCTCGGAATCGACCCAATTGTCCTTGATATAAGTAATAGGATTATTTTTATCACGGGTAAGGAAAAAAAGTCAAGTGAGGGAAATGTCGAAAACTGTGCTGAAAAAAGAGTCAGTCGTTCAACTTATGATTAAAATATTATCGTCTGCAGACCTAAAAATAATAATTGCTAAATACCCTAATGATAAAATCTCGGCGGAGGGCTCGACCAGCCAAGAAATCCGCATTATCATCCTCAGAATCTGTAAAGAAATCACGTCTTTGTTGCCTAGTGGCTGGTTTACACGTGTTAAGTGATTAAGTAGTCAAGTAAATTTTAACTAAATTTTAAGTACTCGAGCGTTCACACATAATTTAGTAAAGTGTGTTTGTTGTGTTGTGTTTAGTAAAATCACAAAGAACTTAAGAACTTTACTAAATTGTGCCGTCCAGGAAGGCGATTCTCGCAGCGTTCGACATACAAAAATCGAGCGCTACGAACGTGTTGTCACGCTCACACATGTAATGTGAACTAATGAGATAGGACTAATGTCGAATGCGACAAACCAACTGTACTGAAATCGGCTTATACCTATTTTGTTGGTCGCCAACTTCCGTACAGTCGGTTTCTATTTTATACCTACTTAATAATTTGTTTTGATGTTGTTGTTTTTTTAAGGCAAAGGGAACTGAGCCCATATAGCCATGTCTGATGCCAACTTTTTCATGTTTCATTAAAATGCTGGTGTGACACATTTAAATGCTATCTGGGAGAATCTTCCACGCGTTTTCTGCACCATCCGAACCAAAGAAGAAGGCGTCCCGGACGCAGTATGACTCTTCAAAATCCAGCCAAGTACGGATCGGGTTGCAGCGTCTTATTCACAGTTCAGTTCTTTGAGCAAGAAACACCGTTCTTACTACAAAAGCACTACTGTAAAACAATTTGCAAGACAAAACGAAACAAAACTGACGTGGATGCCACAAAAGCGCGGGAGAAACTCTCAAATTTGTTTTGTTTGACTAGAAATATAAAACTCTCGCCATATTGCGCATTTGAATTAAACTATTTTTTTGCGATCTCCTTATCATAGATTATAAAAGTAGTGGCGCCCTCGTGGCAGTTTTATTTTCCTGGTTAAGGTTACCAAGGTTACCCACTTATAAAAGAGCTAAAAACGAAACGCTAACAAATTACCTGAAATATTAAATTATAAAAAAATAATTAAGTAATAAATTAAATTAAATAATAGATAATTCATTAATTTTATTATTATTATCTATCTATATTTTTTTATGTATGAAAACTCCGTACATCGCGGTGGCGGGAAAACCGTGTTAATAGGAGATAATCCTGCAATGTTTTACCACTAGAGGCGCCACAAGCAACATTAAAAAATATGTGCAGTACACTTTAATCCTATAGATTTTAATGAAATAGGTGGGTATTAAATATCTTTTTTTAAATATCGTGTACGACTTAAACATGATTTTGTTCTGAACATAACCTAAAATAATTTATTGCTTTCAATAACAATTATTTTATTAGATGATTTTACAAGATTTTACAACTTTAAATTAACACATAATGCCAAATACCAACATGTAGATACGTACATGTTTTTATAGTCATTCAGAAACATAAAGATTTGGTTTTTATTTCACTAATAATTTTCCTTATTTTAAACAATCGAATCCTAACGCAATAGATTTCATAAAATTTTCCCCTCTAGCTACCGAGAAATTTCGAAACAAATCCACGTAAGTATACACACACACACAAACACACACACACACACACATACACACACCCTCTCTCATACGTGCAAATATACATAAATACATATTACAAACATAATTATGCATATGTGTCGAATTGAGAACCTTTCCATTTGTTGTTGTCGGTTAAAAATGGATGAACAGCTTTTCATATTCATCTTATTGTAATCCTCTTGTAGCTTATAGGGTTCGTTTTCCAAATTGTCTATTATTTCCAAACCACTCAGTTATTTAAATCTGATCCCGAAACATTATATTCTGATCCTCTAATTAAAATTCTCCATTTACTTTTGATTGAAAATCCCAAACTCGCTCGTTTATCTCTGTCAACAGTTTCTGTCGATAATATCTTTCCTATTGATAATGCACATGATAAATGTAGAGCGAATAAATGGAGGTTCGATTCTGGTGAATAAATACCTACCATTAGTGTGGGATAAGGTAGACACGTGCTATATTGTGTAGAATCTATATACATAGATATAACGTCAGCGTTAATCTTTCTTGTTAGAGATCTGGTTTGAAGAAAAGAACATCTTGCGGCTCCGTTTTCCATTGTGAGAATTTTCTTTGTCTTGTACGTGAGTCTTTTTTTCCCAACTTGCACATGACCCTTTTATCGTATTCCATAACTTTGATGACGTTTTAAAAATAATTTAGCGTAATTTTGATTTCAAACTTTTTTTGGGAAGTAAAAGGACTAATTTATTTTATTTTGTATATAAACTAAAGATATTGCTGAAGGATTTAGTTTAACAATTATTTCTTTACAAGAAAGTAACGATTTTTCATGACCCATTTTTATGGTAACGGAATGGAACTAAAATATACAATAGCATAAAACTTGTTTTTTGTTATTTGTAATTTTTTATTGATTGTGCAGCTATACACATCTAATTAAGCGTTAATTTAAAAAAAAAACATTATTTATTTTTATTTTGGCTTGTCTGTTGGTCACGCAATTGTCCCAAAAAATTCTTCCAATGTGCAAGTTGGGAAAAAAAGACTCGCGTACGTAAATGTCGGTAAGTACGTGATATTATACTTACAATTATAGGTAAGAAATTGTTTTTGGCACTTTGTACATTATATCAGGTTCCATTTTGAGTCGTGGATTTTACAAATGGGCTAAGTGCCAAAAATAGTAGGCACTTTGCACCTTTGAAATGGAAATAGTTGCCCAACTAATGTAGCACATTTGACACGGAAAATGTTGACTTCGCTTTTTTTGGCACTTAACCCATTTGTAAATTATAAATTCCACGCCTCAATTATAAATTCCACTAACCAATATACCCACTATTTCTCAAATAACACATACTTACCTACTCCCCATTATTTCATTAACTCTGCTAAATAATAGAATACGAAGCGGTAGGTAATACCATAGAATCGCTCTGCCGATTTAATATAATCCTGCCTGAGGCATTCAGCCACGTGTACAGTCGCCTTGAACATAATCCATAGTGCTACAGACATCAATTTGGTCCCCCTTAAATTTGAGAAGTGGTAATAGCAGACACTGCTTCTCTTTCCACCTCAAGCAGTATTGGGTTAAATAATCCAAAACTTCCTGATGCATCTTTCAGACTCGTTGTTGTATGCAAGCAACAAGCCTAGACGCCTACTAATGTGCAACAGCCATTATCTTTAGCTCTGACCCAGCTAATATTAGAGTAGTGTCTTTCCAACTCAGACAGTATTGGATTAATTAATCTAAAACTTCTTGAGACGTCTTTCAGCCTCGTTTCTGTATACAAGGAACAAGCCTAGTCAACTGCCTACTAATGTGCAACAGGCATCCTCTTTAGCTCTGACCCTGCTAATATTAGAGGAGTGGTAATACCTGATTTTACACTGCTATTTCCATTTCCACCTCAGACAGTATTTAATAGTCCGAAACTTCCCGAGGCTTCTTTCAGATGTATGCAAGCAACAGGCCTAGCCGCTTTCTTTTCTGTGTGCAAGCAACAAGCCAAGCCGCCTACTAATGTGCAACAGGCATCCTCTTTAGCTCTGAGCCTGCTAATATTAGAGGAGTGGTAATAGCTGATCTTACACGGCTATTTCCATTTCCACCTCAGGCAATATTAAATAGCCCGAAACTTCCCGAGGCTTCTTTCAGCTGTGTGCAAGCAACAAGCCTAGCCGCTTTCTTTTCTGTGTGCAAGCAACAACCCAAGCCGCCTTCTAATGTGCAACAGGCATTCTCTTTAGCTCTGACCCAGCTAATATTAGAGGAGTGGTAATACCTGACATTGCCTCCCAATGCGTAATCCCAGAGCGTGGCGTGTTTGAGCACACGCTTCCCTGAACACCGCTCCACGGGCTACAGGACCTAGCCGACCTACTAATTAAATAATGGCCGCTCGAACGAACATCTAAGCTCGATGCAAACATAGCCGAGCTACGCCCGAAATAACGGAAAAACAAGGAAAATAATAAACCTTAACTACTTATAAATAAGCACTCCTTTTCTGCTTACCAAGACATTAGTAATGGGTCAGTGGTAGGCTGGTAGCTAATGGGAAATAAATCTAACCTGACAGTATGTAATCTATGAAATTATATCTAAACTAGACCGTTATGAAATAGTGATTATTATTTTTAATATAACCCCTAATAGTTACAAAATTATTGTCTAAATATAACAAATGCGTTGGTGTAGATACTTTTGAGCATGGATGAAAGAAAATGGAGCGGTTCGTACCTTCATGCCTTTAAGTCAATTAAGAATAAATCAAGTTGAAATGAAACTTAATTTTAATCCAATAAAAAGGTTACGAAAAGCTTTCACTTTCAAACCGGAAACTTTTCTCCTACAGAATTTCGAATTGAATAAAAATCCTTTAAACTTTACATACAATCAAGTAAAAAACTAAAACCCGACTAAGTTTAAAAAGGTCAAAACAAGTTAATACTTGTATTTGTTACTTGTGTGAGTTCTGCCTTAAATGACTGCAACATATGGCTGTCAATAAATTCTGAGATATGAGTCGGAGTCGGGAGCCCCGGATACTTTACATACCTTTCACACTTACCTACCTAATTATCGGATAGTACATTAACCTTATACAGGTGCCAGGGGAAACATAGGTACCATTTCCTTTTAATCTGACTCCGACTCATATCTTAGAATTTATTGACAGCCATATTTTATAGTAATTTAAGGCAGAACTCACAGAAGGGCTTAATACTTGTTTGACCTTTTTAAACTTTATTTTATTTGTAACTTGTTAGTGGTTTACAAAACCTACAGGCTATCCCAAAAACCAACGTATAAGAAAAATATAATAATTTTTTTTATAGTTAGGTTTACTACCTAGGATGAAGATGGTTCCTCTGTCTACCCCCTCAGGGATTATGGACGTGAGAGTAATGCTATAATTACGTTTACAAGATAATTCAATAACAAATGTATGTAATATTTCCCGAACCGTCTTGTGTATGATATTGTGGGTGTGGCGTGGCGTGATATGAGTGAGCGTGACAGTTTCATTTAGGTTTTTGCTTTAGATTTGGTGGCCACCCCGGAATTGACGCCAACGTTAATTTATAATCGTATCAGATTCAAAGAGGAAACTCATGGAAAAGTGTTTAATATATTTCCCTTCATAATAGATGCCATTAGATACAAAAAAAGGAAAAGCTTTCAAAAGTTAAAGTTGTCGTGGCATTTTAAGCCGGCTCTACAATCACGCCGCGAACTGGTGAGGACGCCCGATTATATGAATAGGGCTGGGCACGTTCCCGGCGTACGCGCTTCATTGCTTCGTTCCCAGATCGATTGCTGTATTTTGTCCCCTCGACAAAGAAACCGCGAAGGCGGTCACGTTTAAGTGGGACAGTTATTTGTCTCGATTGTGTGTGGTTCACGTGACTAGCGAAAATAGGTACCTAGGCAATCGAGTAACGCATTAGAATTCTAATTCTCGGAAAAGTACCAAGGGGAACCATTACTACAGTTGGAGGCAAATATTTTATTTTACTTTTTAGATAATAATTAAAAAGAAATTCAAAGATTTTTTAATGAACTGCTGAAGTCTGCGACCAACAAAATAACACGGAGTTTCAGTAGAGTCGGTTTATTTTTTTTATTTTTTTCAAATAAGCAGCGGTAGTTGCTACTTCGAGATCCACATCGAGCTAGCGTTAAACGAGAATGAGAAACAGAGAAACTGCGAAGTGTTGTCGCGTTCACATTCGCGGGAAATTTGCTCCATGAATTCCTAATGAGAATTCTTGCCATGAATGTGAAGCCGGTTTTAGACAACAATGGTGACAGATCTCGACAACGATACGTATCGAAATCGTTGTTCTCAGATTTTACGCCATAAAATGTTTCTGCTGCTACGTGGAACACTTTCATGGCTTAAACTTATTTTAATTTTATATGTAGTAGTTCTGCTAATTTTGGTGTCTGGAAAATGGGTAGGTATGGGTGAGGTGAAAAGCACATTCTGGAATAAAAGAAATGGTAAAACAAACACTTTTGTTCCACAACATGCTTACATCCCTCATGTGTTATATATTTTTGAAATGGTCTTTTCAAGCTCTTTAAAATGACACCTATCATGATGGGTTCCGATGATTTGTCATTTTCATACGCTAACATTATGCCGTGTCACGGCCGCTATTCAGCAAAATTTAAATATTAAAGTATCCTATGACACGCGGATGATCAAGACGAATCCAACGGAACCCATTATGTTAATATCCGTCTAGTGGTTTAGGCGCTGTGGGGGAACAGACGAACATACATACATATTAATTTTATTTCAAGTCAAAATGTTATATAAATGTCAACAGCCTTAGCCTTATATAAACAGCCCCGAGTCGCACCCGGCGGGAAGGTGCCCATCACGCTGGCAGCGTCTCCACGCCGAATAGCCAACGCAACGAGATGCGCTGCACCAGGTACGACTCGGCGCGGGGGTCCCCTGAGCACTCTCTCAGTCGTCGGTCCAAACTGCGGCCAAAATATTACATATATATACATATGCATACATACTTACACACATACATATAATACATACATACTTACATACATAGACTGCTAAAATCATAACCCTCCTTTTTGCTTCGCGTAGTCTGGTAAAAAGAGGGATCATGTAACATTTAAAAAAGAAAAGAAAAAAGTCTTAGAATATATAAGCACGAGGTGACATGAAAACCAAATACTTACAATCGGTTTACAAGACGACATTAATCCAACATAAAATAGTGACAATTGTTCATAATTCATTAAAAACACCTCAACAGGAAAAGAAAGAAAAACCGGCCAAGTGCCAGTCGAGACTGAACGTTACTCTGCAGAGAATTAATAGAGTCAGACGGAGGTTAACGTTTTGGTCGTAAGTAAAGAAACAAAGGGGAAAAAATGTTAGTTCATTAGGAAGACAAAGATAAATGTTTGGCCACCGAAAAGTTAAAAAACCTAAACCAGCCCCGCACACGGACAAAAATATTGACAAGTGTGCTGGAATGCTACTTGTGCCTATATTCAGATCCGTCATAAAGATTGGCGGTCACCAACCCATTTTCAACATTTACTTTGGCTTCGGCTTCCGTTGAAGGTTTAATCCCGACCGCACACGATCAAATAGTTGAAATTGAAATTGAAAAACGTTTATTTAGCACTGTAAACACCAGAATACAGCAAGTACACAATACAAAAGTATACAAGGATATACCAAGAGTACACCAGCTCAGCATAATGCCACAGCGCTGATTTTCAGCTGGCCCCTCAGTGACTGCACGGACGACGAAAGCAACAGGGTGTGCGTGTTGTGTTGTATGCATGTGTTTGTTTTAATGAATGAGGATATATTATATGTTAGTTGGATAATACGGTTTGGCGATAATTATTGACAACCATGAATATTGTATGTCGAGTTAAGAATTTTATCATTTGATTGGCGGACACTCTAATAGATTTGAGTCTATTAGTCATCATAGACCTGATAGTCTATTAGTGAAGACCTATAATTGGCCGTTTATTGTTAGTTTGGTATACATATTGTCTAATGTGCTGTTGGTTTTCCAATAAAATTAAAATTAAATTAAATTAAAAATAGAAATTACGGTTATATACTCGTACTTACTGGTTTAACTGTTTATTACTAAAGTATTAATTTGGTTAAAAAATAAAAAATATGCTTTCGTATTTGTGGTTCATTTACCTTTGTTTGGTTAATAAATGGAAAAAAAAACTGGCCTATAAAAAAGTCTTGAATGAAACAGTGTCTTATAAGTTCCCATCTAATAAATGTGTTACCGTGATCGAAAAGCTGAAACCGATTGGTCGGTCTCTACTTTTAAGGAAGGTTCTAACTTAGAGTGATAAGTAAGGGGTTGAACGGGCAGGAATGCTATTAAAACCAGATGAAGTGGAAAGTGGAGCTACATTCCCTGGTGACACTTGTAGGTACTTATTTTCCCATTACACTGAAATATGTACCATCCAGAACTAAGTATATAGGTATGACTAAATAATCTATGTCTATCTATATCTCTCACGTCCATAATCCCCGAGACAGAGGAACCACCTTCTGTCATAGGTAGTTCCCGCTTTTCGCCTTAAAATTTGGTGGACAAACGTGATAGGTGGCGAGCCTATCGCCGTCTACTAGGTGTAGAAAAGTATCACTAGATCCTTAGTCACCTCGTACAACACCCACGGGAAGAGTTGGGGTGGTGCTATTCTTTATGGCCGGCACGACAAAATAACCTGTTTCTTAAAAAAGTACTTACGTACATAAAGCACAATATGCCTCGAGCCGGCAAAGGGCGTGGCGGGGTAAGCTTCTTTTTTGACATGGAATCTATTTCATATCTTACACACTCGCTTTGTATGTGAGTGAACTTGTGTCGACTCACCGTGACGAAAATGTGTACTTTCAGCATACTACTAGCTCTTGAACTATTTATCTATCAAAATGTAAGTTATACCATTGGATAAAGTTATATGGCGCTGTTCTAACGATACCTAACAATAACTGAAACATTGTTTCCCCGCTTCGCCACAGCGGCCGAAATGGGTCCCTTTTTGGCCAAAAATTTTTACCAACTTATATTAAATTCTCTATAACTTTGAAATTATTACAGATAATGAAACACTTGAAACTGCGTTGTAATGAACTTGAACTACGCTACTAAAAACCAGGTCTCACTACGCATCTGGTTTCAATAGTTGAAAATAATTGACAAGTTTCATCAGTTGTGACCTCATGCCTCGCATAACATGCCGTGATATAAAAAGGAAGTGCAGCCGAATTCTACAAATACCCATATCTAACGCAGAGCGACAGAGTATCTATCGTTTTCGACAAAAATCGTTGGTCCAATGTTGGAGTTGCAGAATAGATTCCATGTTTCGGCAGATCCCTTCTGCCTGGCAGGTTTTTTCTAACGGCGGCTGAGGAAGGGAGTTGAAATGGCCCCGTCGCTTGCTATGTCATTTAAACAGTACCTACTAATAATCATGTTCAAATGAAGGTTTATTTTCAATTTTAATCCAAACAACTTCAACTTTCGTTTAATTATGAGCATACATTTTAGAATCTATCAAGTCGATCTCGCAATCTGTGTTGCAACAAAAAAACACAAACATTAAAGAGTTTTTAGTGTTGCTTACTGTTGTTATAGTTGATTGAATCGAGCGATATCGAGAATTGAAATGGGTATTTTATAGTTTTTGATGAATTCCACTCTATTTCTAACTCTCCTAGATAGTAAGGTAACAAAGATTGCAATTCTAAAAGAAATACCAATCTGTTTCTTAGGTAAATAGTACTTATATAATATAAAATCGGCCTTTAGTAAAGCTTGTTAAAATAATTTTTGTGGAGTTAAAGATGCTATAAGAAAATTATTTGATTTATTTTTAAATGTATATAAATATACATCAAAGGACATCTATACCTAGATATATTCAAAACTAACTATTATGCCAAAAATGGGATGCTCAATATCCAAATCTGAACAACTATAGTTCAACGACTATTCGATTTTCGCATAAAAAAATTCTCACATTTCATAAATCGATCGGTGCAAAGTGAATGGAGAAACGAAATTTTAATTAGCTAAAAAAACAATAAGAGGTGTTCAGTTATCGACACTGAACACTGTATGTTTTTGTTACACCTGGAAAATGACCTATTTTTACCATGTTATACAGATTGTAGCAAAAACCACAACATACATTTAATTACTCTGTGAACACTAGTCGTTCCAAATAGTTCCGTAGCTATTTGGTGATATTACACCCGCTCGAATACGCCTAGACGCAAAATTAAACTTACCCACATTCGACGGTAGTGAGAAAAGCAATTACAATCAAAGGCAAACTAGTCGCCTCCGAGAGCTTTGAAAGCATTCAGTCAGTGTTACCAGGATTTAAAGTGATGTTTAAACGCTGAAACCACTCCAGTGTTTCAGTTTCTCATTATCAGCCTGAGACATCAGACTTTCTTTTTCGTTAGGATAGGAAGGTACAGATTTAAATAATGGCTTTTTAAGTTTAAAATCAAACTGTCGAATATTGCTAACTGAATCGTTCAAATACATCAAGCAAAAATTTTATTGGCGCCCAACGTGGTACATTCACTTGCTCGATTTACATTGTATCAGATAGTGAAGATTTTAATATTTTCACCAAATACAAATCAGTTTTGAATTTTTCCAGTGACCTATCAATTGATCTCATGTAACGGAAAATACCCATTTAATTCATCTATTGGCACCGATTCTCGCGTCTCAATATCTAAATTAAAAAATGGGCCAAGTGAGAGTCGAGTCTCACTCTTAGTCTTAGGGATCCCTCTAAGGTAAATGAAGGAATAATTTATAAGTATTAAGCAAAAAACTTTTGCTTCCTTTGGTTACTTTGCTCTCCATTTGATGTGCTCTACAATATAAACAACGATACCCACAACACGATAAGGTACTTTTTTATCGACCGATTTTATTTGTATGAGACAGAAATAGGGTTCCGTTTTTCCCTGCGGGGTATGTATTACATAAGCATCCTAAACGAAACGTCACCCCTCACTCTTACACAATCTAATATAAGAGTGAGTGTGATAGTTTCATTTAGTTTTAGCATTAGATTTAGCGGCCATGCCACAATCGACATAAAACCCATATCAAGAGGGCACCAGTGGTACTTTTATTATGTGTGTTATGGAGTTCGCCATGAAAAAAATTGTGCCATTTAATTCCCCAATACGGCGAGGGTTTTTATATTTCTGGTCAGAGTATACTTATCGTTGTAATGATGATTAATAGACGATAAGACTACTACTACTACTACTACTCCGCTGGCGCAGCGCCATGAAGTGGATCTTGGCCTCCGATACCAAAGAGCGCCATCGCTCTTTCTCCTACAGAGTCTCGAGCCAGTCAGGCGCCTGGAGCTCACGCAGATCCATCTCCACTTCAGAACACTGAGAAGATGATAAGACTGTGGGTAAATAATAGATTCCTTTTTAAGTATGAAGTAAGTAAGTATTTATTTATCATAAAGTAGCAAAAACCGTTACATGATAAGTCCAACATCAGAAATATTACTTAATTATTAAAAAATAATTAGAATATTACTAGATATTAAGAATTGTATCCTTATTAAATATGTCAAACAATAATTATTAAAATAATACAATACCATACCGTCAGAAAAAAAATCATTAAATATAAAGACATCATTAAATAAACAAATCATTAAATATATTTATGAGGTATGTATCAGAGAAAATGAGTGTGTCTAAATTTGGCCGATAAAAATTCATTTAAGCTATAATATGCGTTATTTTGAAAGAACTTTTTTATAACCGCCTTAAATTTTTTTGAGGGAAGTATGATAATTTCAATTGGGAACTTATATTTATGAGGTATGTATCAGAGAAAATGAGTGTGTCTAAATTTTACGGATAACAATTCGTTTAAGCTATAATATGCGTTATTTTGGAAGAACTTTTTGAACATTGGGAGCTTATTGAACATTTTCATTTTTACTTGCAAACCTTGCTTTTGTGTATAGTGAAAGACAAGTTTCTCGTCAGTACCGACTACAATTTGTCTTCCTTGGAGATATATAAAGTATCGGCGAACTGACAGAGAACTATAGTTTTTCCATAACTTTCGTTTTAGCAAGATCCATCTGGGTGAAGTCAATTTTTAGTTTGGTATTGTTTTCTATTACTCTAGGCAAAGATAATTACCTACTATAATTTTTGAACATTAAACATTTATTAAAAATTATATACAAATCAAACATAACAATTTAAAAATTACAATTACTATAAATATGAATAAGAAAAATTAATGGTAGTCTATGCTATACTGAAAAACTGTTTTAAGTATAGGTATTTCCCCTTCGAGCGAATTCGGTAGTTTCCAAGTAACAAATATTAAATGCATTTCTTAAAAATTAAGAGATAGACATAAATTAATCGTCAATTGTGAAAAAAAAATTAAAATTCATGGAAAAATAAAATAGCTACATGCTGGGTTATTCCGGTATGGGTATTAACAAAAACGATTTTTCCGCCAGGAATCGGTTTTTTAATCCCTGGCTACATGTAATCAAAAATCAGACGATAGAAATAAACGGCAATATTACATTATGACGTCACTGTGTAATAGCGCCATACAAGCAAATCCTGGCTGCATATAAAAAACTGTTTTGCTAAAAAGGGACAGAGCATCACTCCAGTACTAACTTAAATCATTAATATCTCTGATGTTAGTTGACATATCGAAAAACGAATTTTAGATCCTTCTTCAGGTGTCCCTGTAAGTTGATTGATGGAATAATTTTTTTTAGTCAAATATCGAGTTATCAATTTATTTTACTGAACGTTTATTATTAAAGTAATAAATTACGGATTGTGATAAATATAAGACTTAATTTAATTAGGTATTGGACTATATTGACATTTGACAATTTGACATTTGTTAAATAATTTTGTGACATGTAATAATAATACATTATGAACAGAATAATTTGAAATTAAAGTTAATAGATAGAAACAGGAATTTTGGGTTATATTAGAATGTTTGCGGTTGAGGTAGGTAATACAGAACTTTTGTCGAAACAAAACCAACCCTGTACCCTACGAAGAAAATCTATAACGTAGATAAAAGGCTATTTTTATCAGCAATCTGTTCCATTCTATTGTTAACGACACAAGAATCGAGTCCCTCACATCTGGACAAAGGGCCTTTTGGTTGTAAAGTTCCTCCGCAATCGTCATCAACTCATCACCATGACACCTGCCAACAACTTAATACGGAAGGCGTTGGTATCTATTCAAGCTCCCTCTCTCTCAGGTCCTTCAGGGGCTTTAAATAGACACGAATATTAAATAACCTTTTTATTTTTTTCTATTGAAGGTTTACAATTGTAGACGATGTTTCTAAATGATTCAATTTATATTTTTCTGACACCTTTGTGACTTATTTTAATTCCAGCACCAAATTATTATTTGTGTTGCTTAGAGACTTTTATATTTTTCAAATTAATGCGTCCAAACGGTTCGAAAGATCAAATCAAGATAAGTAAAACAAGCAAATAAATAAATAAAATAAAAAAAGCCTTTTATTGTCGTTATCTAAATTAGAATTAAAACAAAGTTATAATATGTCACATTTTTAACATTCAATCATAATAATATCTATAAATACAATTACATACATATTACTTTGCTCAGCGTATAAGCCTCGCCATACAGCGGGGCAACGCCGCCAGCCTCCTCGGGACACTCCCTGCAGGGAGCGACCTAGGCCATGTATGTTATTTGTAAAATAGTTAGGTATTTTGTAATTTTAGCTTAAGCATTTATTTTAGTGTTATTTTAGTATTATTTTATTTTGAATAATTTATTGACATTTTTAAGAATTAAATGTTACAAACATTATATTCATTTAAATTATATTTATTTAAAGTAGATAGGGCCCCGTCTGGCTGAAGGTCTCCTCCAGTTTTCGCTGATTGTCTCTGTTTTGTGCTGTTTTTATCCAGTCATGTCCTGCTATTTGTACGATGTCATCTGTCCATCTCTTTCTTGCTCTACCTACTTTCCGTTTACCTTAAGGATCTTGCCATTTAGTGACCTCCAAAGTCCATCTCTGATCTTCGTGTCGCGCGATGTGTCCTGCCCCTAGCCCATTTGAGCTTCAGAGCATGTTGTAGAGCGTCTGTAATTTTAGTTTTTTTCTCTTATTGTGTTGCTTCTAATTTTTTGGATGTTTTTAATCTTTAGGAAATTAACAAAGCTAGTTAACAATTTTAATAAAATTACTTAGCGTATGTATAAGTAAGGTAACTTGTTTGAGTTAGCTGTATTCGTTTCGAGAAAGGCATTGCTATCACGACCTCTAGAGAGTCATGCGTATAATGAGATTTAAAGTAACTGAGAAAATCGTAATTTGAAATATGGCGACCGTTTCACAGAAAACATTGAAGTTAGGCAAGTAATTAATATTTGATTTAATTTGTTTACCTCATAGAAATGGACATTCAGTGCTAGCTGGAGGTCCGGGTTCGAAACCGTGCAGTACCATGTACTAATGAGTTTTTCGTATTTTTCGAAGACTTACGTACATTTACCGACTGCTCTAATGGTGAAGGAAAACATCGTGAGGAAACATGCACACTGAGATGACCAGTGTGTAAAATGGGGTTGGCACAAAAGATCCTCAAGGGTCGAAGTGCCGCTGGGTTATTCCCGGCCCCCTATCCTATGTTTACAATAACTAGGTATACCGGTTACAGTCAAACCCAGCCTAACGCTTAACAAATATTTAATTCGGCTGTCACAATTTCAGTGAAGTAGGATTTTATCCAATTACGTCTCGAGTAGGTAAGTGTTAACTCAAGTGTAAACTTGTTACAGAGATCGAGTTATTGAAAAAGTTATCTACTGTTTCCTTTTGGCCTCGATAAGTTTGGAGCCAAATAAGAAAATTGCCAAAATAACGGGCGATATTGAATTTATTGATTTAGTTTTTTTTACCAATAATGGTCTAAAGTACGCCGCTACTCGGAAAGATAGGTCTTTATTTTTCTAGGACTAGGTATACAATAGCCGTGCTAATGCTGTGAATCCCAAAAAAAAAAAAAATCTCGCAAACCTTTTATTTTCATGTCTCCAGTCTTGTTTTTCTTTAATTTATGGCTCCTGCTAGTTTACACACTGCAATTTGACCAATGACCGTGTTAGAATCTAGAATCTTGAAAATCATTCGAACGTTTTGGCGTCTGTTTTGAAAAAACAGTTTACCAACGTCGAGATTATTGTAGAGTCATATACATCAGGAATGCCTAGTGTCTCGCATTCCAAGTGCAATTGGAGGTTATGTTGCCGGATTCACACCATTTGGAGTTATATCACTCCCATCTTTTCACTGTTTTTTTTTCGCTTAATACGATTTCGATTTTTAGGTTATTTTTTAATTTTTTATAAATAGGATTCGACAAACAGGCAGACGGGCCACCTGATGGTAAGTAGTCACCGTCGCCTAGAGACACGTGCAATACCAGAGGTATTGCTTGTGAGTTACCGGCCGTGGTGGGAGAGGATCTTTTAACGTTCTTTTTGAAGCATCCCATATCGTAGCGCTGCGGGAAAACGTCGGGTGGAAGATAATAGTAAAATACACTAGTTTCAAGAAAAAAATACCACTGTAAACCGTTTTCAAACAATAAAATAGGACGAACACGCCATGACAGCATGAATGCTCAACGTAACCTCGTGTCCAGCCATGCAGGGTAGGTTACATCAGTGGCAGAGTTTCACGTCACGCTTCTGTCACTTGTCAGTTTGTCACGTTTATATTGTTGATATAAAACACGGCGACACTTTTTACTCAAACGAACGTTTTTGCAATACAAATTGTTGATTTAAAGTCGTAAGAATATACGAGAAATATAAGCGATTTTGTTGAGTTTGACGTTCTATGAAAATAATTGAAGTAAAGTATGAGACAACAGTTGGTCATTTAATTAAATAACCTACTTATCTCCAAAACGACGTTACTAAATCATACGTTTTCTCATTCTGGGTATTGCCAGCAAGCACTTTAATAAATATTCCGAAACTACCATGGACGCTAAAATAAACGATGTCTCTCATCGATTTATGTAAACAACAGGATATGACAGTCCATACATTTTTCACCAAAAAAATCGTTCGAAACGAATCGAATAGAAAACTTTATTCACGACTGAAGTGGTAGGTGAATTTTGAGTTTTGGCAGTTGTGCCGACTAAAATGCGTAACAGATCTGAGGCACTATTGTTATGTCCTTTCGCTACTAATATAAAAGGTTTTTGATGTCTCTTGTTTCAGAATTGTTGTTTCAATACTTGCCAATGTAAAAGTTTTGCTAGAGAACATTTATTTATTATGACAATCACTGAGTTATACAAATAAATATAATAGTAAATCGGTATAGTTACAGGAATACTAACTTCTATATTACATGAGAAAGCAGTTTTCTGCTTTCTAAATTGTCTGATAAAACCACTGTATATGTAATACAATGTCGATAACACTGCCATACGATTTCTTTAACATAGATCAATATAAAGTCAATAAAATCGTGAAGTAATTAAGTAAATTTACTCTGAGTTAATATCATTATGAAAATAGTCCGAAATAAAATATTGATTGCAGAAGGCGAATAGAGGAACCACGACAAAGTGATGTAGTTGTGTTAGGTTGTGTAACTCTTTCTTGTAATTCTTTCTTTCTTTCTTTCTATCTTCATTCTGTCGACCAAATATCACCGG
Organism: Hofmannophila pseudospretella; assembly: GCA_947369225.1. Classification (NCBI taxonomy): domain Eukaryota; kingdom Metazoa; phylum Arthropoda; class Insecta; order Lepidoptera; family Oecophoridae; genus Hofmannophila; species Hofmannophila pseudospretella. The sequence continues at coordinate 5,734,224 of OX376326.1, forward strand.
ATTATTCTTCGCAATCGGCGGTATTTCGTGGGAAGCGCTATAGTTACCCTAAGTTCCATGAGGAGTCACAAGACATGAAGTAGAAGTAGTCACTTGTTGTGCACTGATGATCATGACAAGATTACCAGTATAGGTGCTGATGACGTGACCAAATGACAAGGTATGTGATAATCGACTAAGAATTATTGAAACGTTATTCCCATGAAGGAACGAACGCCCGGCGCTAGGGGACTGAGACTATTTTTTCTTTCATCCAAGGTTATTCCAGTTTAGAGAATTTTTTCTCTCTCGGATTTTTCGCTTTGTTAATGTTAGCTCTTCCATTTTGATATAATGGAATCATATACCTATGAGTACATTATATACCGATTCGATATAAATGCGAAGCAATATTTTCGCTTCATCTACAAAATACGAATCTCACCGATGTTAAATGCATAAGACGTATTTTGGCAGGCAGCGAAACTTATGTGCAAATATTTTGAACTAAGTGCGTATTTGCTTACTACAAGTTTTACTCAAGGTGTGTGACAATAATCAACCACATCATTTCGGTATGGAATAGTTTCTAGATGAATCAGTTATATTATCGACTGTCGGAAGAATTGAGGCTACGTATCAAACGACAAGAATGAATGACTTGGGGTCTATTGTGTGATGCTGTGATCGATTCCATTACTCTCTCTGGACTACCTATATTTACTACTTGTATCTATAATAGAAAGACAGTGCTCTAATCCTACCTTAGATAACTTCCAAGAATAAGGAAACATGACTGTGATTACTCCCCGACAGTTATTGCCCACATAAAACTGCCTCTCACTTAGTATTTTTGTTTAATAGACTTCGATAGACAGTGGATGGAACTGGTCTGGTTCTTCTGTTAGGCGTTTCCAGGCATTACAATAGACCCATAAGAAGTATACCATTAACCATGACTGGATTTGAGTTGCGTCTCATGGAAAGGAGCTAGGCCACGTGGTGTCCAACGGTGCACATCAATTTTCTCACTAATCACAAAGTTTTGGCTAGCCAATTTATTACACAAACATAGTTCACATATAACATAAATATAAAAAGAAACTGTCCAGAAATATTGAGAAAAACCACATAAACCGAATTTTTAATTGTGCGCCGTATATTTCGTGTGGTCGAGGCAAGATGGCAGCCGACCGAGAGTCTCCCGCCATTCTCACGCCCGCATGTCGCAGATATTGTAGTATACCCACTTATAGGTAAATTATAATACCCGAACAATTTATCTAAAATCTTTTCTTAAAACACATGTATTATTTATTGTTAACCTTCCTGAATCTGAGTGAGAAATAGCTCTGTAACTTGTAAGGTGCAAAGACTGCGATGACTGGGCAATCACTGCACTTGATTTTTTTTTATAGATTTGGTAAAACAATTTAATATCTTAACGGAAAGTGTTATTTTATTGAGGTTGTTCCATCACTATACAGGTTGGAATAGTTTAGTGATTATTTCTTCGCTGATAAAGATATTCAAAATATTTCAGCTGACACTACTACTACATCACCTATATAGGTGGTAAGTCAAAAATTTTAATTATTCAACAGGAAAAACCTTTTGCACTAGGTGATCTAGTAACAATATCAGTTGGAAGATTTTGAAATCTTTATCAGTGACGAAATAATTGCGTGTATCTAAACACTTAGCCGTTCCACCTTGTATAATTTACCCTACCTCAGTAAGACCTGCATGTGATGAAAATAAATCAACAAGAGATATGCTTCTTTATCCATTCACATTGACGTTGTCGGTTACGTCATAGCCTTTGTTGGGATGCATTTGCAGATGCAATTTACTAAATGTCTTCCCTTGGCCCGCCTCGCCTTGCCTATCTCGAGATCTGTGTCTGTTGTTGAGAGTTTCTGTAGATATTTTACAGGCTGCGTAACTTGTGCTTACGTAATATAGTTATAGTACATACTTTGACATGATGTCCCCAATGTTTGAGGCAAAGGCCTCTACAGAGTCCACAAGGCCTGCACAAGGTGTGTGGGCCATGATCCACCGTGCGGATTAGTGGATATCACATAAGTACATATTACGTATATATATTTTTTCTTTACCCTTGCGGAGTTTCATAACCATGCAGGTTTCCTCACGATATTTTCCTGCAACGTTAGATACATAGATACTTATAGGTACTGATGTCATTGTACATCAAATATGTAGGTACAGTCGGCAACATTTATGCATGGTCCTATGAGAAATAATAATATTGTAAAACATATGTACTTATCTGTTCACCGAAATATCATTTATGTTACTGAATAAGCGACTATCGTTGCCAATTGTACTGTCGACCACAGGCTAACCTACTCAAAATGTCAAAATTTATGAAACTGAAATAAACCATATCACTCGGACACAAGGTTCAGATTTAATCGATGAAATTTGACAGATGGTATACTTTAGCTGGTGGTCAACTGTACCTACCCAGTACCCACTTATTTTCAGTCTACTCACTCTCATTCTTTATATTTGGAAAATTAATATGTAAGTAAGTAAGTAAGTAGGTAGGTAGGTAGGTAGGTAGGTAGGTAAGCAATTTTATTATGAATTATGAATTCATGACAATAAAAGAGACAATAAACTAGAAGGTTTCACAAAGCTTTGTCAAACCATTATACCTACTCGTACATATTTACGTAAATTAACTTTGCAAAACAATTTCTTTAGACTTCGTTTTCTCAGTTGTTTTATTATAATAGGTAGGTACGTACAATAAGGCTTCGTGAAAACACAAGAAAAACTCGTAATAAACATTTGCCCTAAAAATTGAGCGGAGGAGGATTTCTTCCTCTTCTCAATTTGTAGATAATTAACATAATAATTACACTGGGATAATTTTGATAATATCATTAAAATGGTTTGAGTTTATTAAATTTTGATTGTCCATAGATTTTTCATCAAAAACATTTGTTGGAAACGAATCGAATCGAAAAATTTAATCTCGTCTGATATCTAATGCGTGAATTTTGACATTTGTTCCGTCAAAAGTATGGAGTATCCGTATCCGTATGGAGGTACTATTGTCATGTCATATCCTTCGTTACTAACTAGTAGTAGAATTCTTTGTATCGCTTATTTCCGATATTTGTAACATCTTTTTTTAAAATTTCAAGTAAGTACTTAAATTCCAAGTATAAAAAACTATAGAAATAGAAAATCCTATATCAAACCTTTATTAATCCTATATTTTACCTTCTTCCTTTATTTTACCTTTGTTTCCTTTCCTTTATTCTTTTTTTTTCCTTTTTTCCTTCCTTTATTATATAAGTACTGACGGTCTAACCAGTAGTCCTTGCAATTTTATGTCGACGTTAGATTCTTAATATACTACGAAAATCTTTGCACTAATATAATTATGAAAGTTCTGCTTATGAAAATAATTGGACTTTGGGAGAAATACTATTCGGCATCCTTTAAAAATCACCGATAGATTTTTTGAATGTTCAAACGTTTATTATATATATATATATATATATATATATATATATATATATATATATATATATATATATATATATATATATATATATATATATATATATATATATATATAGGTCACTGTTTGTTTAATTTTGTACGAAGAGGCAGTTTTTTTCTGGAAACTTATTAAATATTGGTAGTTGCCGTAGTGGCACGTTACTATCAAATTGAAGTCATACACGGATATAGACGTGAATAAAAAAAGTCAATCTCATTTGGCCGTCACGTCGATATATCCGTAATATCCGTATCATGAAATGAAATCATTCTCCCGAACTGAAATTGGGTGCAACGCCTCTCTCACCTAGGAAAATGCAATTTGAAGGCAATTTCTGGTTATTTTTGCTCACTCGATAGTTTCGGATTTATTGCTCGTTTCGGGCGCGGGATTAACGGTTAGTGCGGCGATTTTTCCTAATTAACGGAATTTATTTCTTTTTATTGTAGTAATCTAGCAAAAAGCATTACTTTAATTGTGATAGCCTCATAAAGAACAACCACAACAAATACAATATTTCGTTAATTATTATAAGTGATCGAAGTCCAGTCCTGTCATCGAAGGCGTTGCCCACTACTGCTACCCATAACAGATTCAGGAAGTTATAGTACAATAATAGAAGAGTTTTATAAAAAGAAGTTCAAACAAATAACTTATAGATAAAGATAAGTTTATTGCCATCAATACTAAGTGAGAGGCAGTTTTTTACCTGTGGGCAATAACTAAACTAAATAAGTAAACGTTTTTCAATTTCAATTTTCAACTGTCGGCGAGCAATCATATTTAGCGGTATTTTTCCCTACCTCATCTAATGCAGTGTTGGAAAACAGCTCGCAGATTCTGAAAATCTAATTTTTATTAGTAGATAAACAAAAAATCATTAGTTTTACCGCCCATCGCCGTGACATAGTCTTTGGTTCAGTAATATAAGCATGAGATGCAATGTTGTCAATTTCCCTCAGTTCGCAGACCGCGGGGTCTCTCTTGAACTCCATGCATAATTCAAGCCCCATTATTATGTTAATACTCCTAGTACCCGTAACAGACTGCGAAAAAAGCAATTCTACTTCCTGCTATGCGACATTCATATTTCTATGTTCGAGTACGTACGTTCGTTCGTATTCATACGAGTACAATTTGTTCCGATTTTATTTTTTTCCTATTTATGGTAAATATATCTAACTTTAATATCAAATAGACGATTATCATATGGCATCGCTACGATATTCGGTTACGAAATAGTCGTCTGTCGATCGCTCAGAACTCTGTAAATATACCTAATTTCTATGTTTGGACTATAACGCCGAGCTAAATATTTTTCAAGAAATACGAACCTAAAGTATCCTTTAAAAAAATACAGTTATTTTGATTAAAAATAATAAAATAAGTAACGTGAAATGTAAATTAAAAGGTAAAAATTTAAAAAACTTACTTTCGGACGAAACAACGCCTCCACTGACTTAGGAGGCTCTTAGCGGACCGAGTAGAAAGCCCTTAATTACCTACGCTAAGTCTAAACATAAAGGTCAATAATGTTCCCTAAACCAATATTAGGTACCCCTAACTTGGACAATGTTGGCATCAGCATGAACTGTATATTGGACCTACCCTTAGGGACCCTTTACTCCAATATGTTAATTCTCGAGAGAAATTTCTAGTAACAACCTCGATCAATGTGTTGATTAGATTCGCATTCATTTGCGAAGTTGTGTCTTAACTTAGGTGAGTACTTACTAATAGTTGAAGTTACCAAGCTTAATAGATGTCTGCTTCCAATTCCGACACAGGTGTTATGTACCTAGTTTGAATATGTTGGCGGTGTCATTGTTTAGAGAAGTTAGCGGGATCTATAAGCGTATGAAATGTATTTATGAATGTTTGTAAGCTTATTAGTTTCGTGATGGTTTTCATTAAACATGTAGGCGAAATAAAACAGTCCAATAGACTTGAAGATCAGAGATAGACCAGCTTAGATATGGGCGCATCAGCATAATGCTGCCTGCTCATTAATAAATAATAATAATATATTGTTTTCGTCTACTAGTTTTTTTAAATAATTTACAGGCGTGATTCAGAAAATGGTAGGTGGAGGTAATAAGGCGAACAATGATGAGATGAAAACTCTTCAAGAGGCTTTAGTTGGTCTATATGACCCTCACACAAGAGATCCTCGTACAAGAGTAATTTCATGACAACAATGACAGTAGCTCAATGGATAATCGCGAATGTGCGGCACAAACCTCGCTGGACAAACCTTGGCTGGACTACTATGATAAACAACTCCACACACAATCTTTTGTAGTATCTAATGTGCGAAACATCACTCATGTTTTAAAAAGTATCTCTAAATAAAATGTTTGTTCACTCGCCACATAAACAAAGGACAAAACATCCCTCCTCCAAAAATCTCCCAAATATAACATAACCCGAAACATTTAAACTGTGTAAAAAGGAAGTTAATGTGAAAAAGGACACTTTATCAACGCGGACAAATTACTCCAGCTGTATTAAACAGATGTTACTCTGCTCTCGTGATCGCTATAATATGTAAGCCAGAACATTGCGGATTATTAATGCTAAAAGTACATGAGTGACTGAGTATTGAAGTTACACGTAAGTAATTTTTGATATTTTAAGTGTAACTTTTTATGTGGGAACTAAAAATAATAATCCTTACCATAAAGTATCTGACTCTTTCATAATAATACGTTTTTATATTTATGGTATTTTTATACCATCGTTATCTTATGTAGGCCCATATAAAAATAGTTTCAAAAGATAGATGTTAGAATAAGTACCTACTTATATTTGTGGCACCTGAAAGGTTTATTTTAAATGGATTCTACTATCATCTTTAAAACCAATTGGAAGATTAGCCAATCTATCGCCCTTCTTGATAGCTTCTCTATTGTATAAAGCAAATTCGAGTTGCGGTCGATTTCGTGAAATCAGTGGAACTAATCGAGCATGATCCAGTTCTATTAGTCCCAGACCGTAGTGAACTAGTGATATAATAGCTATATCTCGAACTAATCCCATCGAGACGAGTATCTATTGTATTTAAGAGACTGTCGTCGGGGAGAACCGATCCTTGGCTAGTCTGGATATTTGTGTTGTGGATCTTAGTCTTATAATAAACATAAGCTTTTGTTCACTTTGCTTAATTTTACAACGATGTAGGTAGATAGCTGGAATTCTGAAGTCAAACCTTCCAAAATTTTAATTTTAACATCTCTCCATCATCGGACTTTTATACATATAATATTTTAATGTTTTTTTATTTTCTGTGTATTTTTTGTTTGTACAATAAAGAGACAAACAAACAAACTTAAGAAAACTCTCAGATTACAGATCCCTGATATTTCATATTCCTGAAAGATGTTTCTTGTTACGGCTCTGAATTAGTCATAGTCGGGTTTGGAATGGTAAGAGGTGTGCTGTATGACGTACTGGTTGCAACACGACTCTCCGTGAAGTAACAGACTCTTCTCAGCATCCTGAATAAAATTTGCTTTGACAATTATCGATATAATAGAAGCATATTTACTGCACTCACTTAGTGTAATAAATAGCACCTTGCCAAAAAGGAATCGAAACCGGAGCACCTTGAACAGAAGGCAGAAGTCCTATACTGACTATGCTATGACGTTGTCAAAGTATATCTTCATCAATGGCCGTCCAAAGCATCAAGAGGGTGTTATTGTTATACCTACTTCCTGTTTTGCCCAGCCAAGTCCGGACAGTGGTCCTCATGTAAACACGTGGATTTATCTTTTATCTCCATGGTACTTCATTTTTCTATAAGGAAAATGTGTCGTGGATATTTGTTTGTAGGTAGTTACATGTTACAAAACTGAAAAAATCCAGTGGGGTCATACGTAAATAATCCATCCGTCTCCACTCAACAGTGGGCATCCCCTTGCACAAAAGGTATTATGGACCGTGATTTACCGTGCCGGCCCGCAGTGCTGATTTGATTAGTGGATTTCACATGCTTCAGAAAAATGTTTTCCCCAGACATATGCAGGTTTCCTCACGATGTTTTCCTTCACCTTTGAAGCTGTATTTACCTACATAAATGTACGTACATTACAGTCATTAAGACTTTAACAGTTTTCGAAAAAACTTTTTTTTATTTTTTTATATCTTAATTTAGAGGCTTTGGTACACGACAAGGTGACCATGTCAGCCTCGTTAGGGTCACTAAGAAAAGGGAAAGGGAAGCTCAAGTATTATTAAAGTCAGCCCTTACTTTGAGAGCTAATTTAGCAAACAACAGTAAGTGTTTCATATTATCAGATAAGGGCCGACTTAAAATAATATTGAGCCTCCCATTTTGTAGCCTATAAAACTTAAAACTCATTAATGTAACCGTTTAGAATTGAAGTTGAAATATTTTACTCGAGATGGCGCACTTTACCATCTTTGGGCTGCTAAGCTTACTTTGGACGAAAGATTTCTATATTTCTCAATAGATGTCGTACTTTGCTGAACTAATTCTATGATGAAACTGTATATGACTTTGGTTTTGAACCTCAGCCTGGCTGCTAGCCCTTTGGTACCTACGGATCCCTAAAAATATTATATATCATTAAGAAAACAATTAAAATTGTATAAATTATACAGAACCGGTGGCGTAAAGGCTCAATAGAATGTCGGACTCTTTATGCTAGGTCCTAGCGGCGCTGTATAATTCATACAATTTTAATTTCTTAATGATATATTTTTAGGGATACGTAGGTACAAACAGCAAACAACAAAGGGCAAACAGAGCCACATTATTTTTGCTCAATCTTCCGTCTAACTTTTAAACGACTAAGTTATTAAGTACAGCAATATATCTTGACCAGTAATTTAGAAATCGTATCGTCGTTTATTTTTAATCCAATAAAAAAAGAGTCGATTAAAAAAAATCTATCCCAGTGTATGTATCATTTCAGTAAAAAGGAATGTGTATGTATGTAAAAAGGAAAAAGTACTTAAATAAGATTTCTTATTTCGGAACGATTGAAAAAAAATATTTCTGTCCCAGCATGTTATCATTTCATTAAAAAGGAATACATAAACAAATATTCATAAAAAAATAACGATTTAAGCAAAGTCCGTCAAACCCTCAATTTGCTACTCTATACTTATAAGTTTCGTCTTATTCTTATTTCGTACGAACTTATAGAAGTTATAAAGGTTCCGCCGCAACATGTGTCACTGATTACTCCATTTGTTACTCAAAGGTTAAATGGGCACAACAGCCTTTAGTCATAATATCATGACACCTAATAAACCCAACTGTATTAGGACGTTTATTTATTTATAAGATAATTAATTATTCCAAAAACTTCCAGGTGTAAAAAAGACTATGTCCCAAAAGCGAAACGTGAAATATTCAAAAGATTAGATAGGTACTTATATATACAGTCTGCCAAAAATTTAAATGCAATGCAAAGGTTTAAAATCAGACTCAGTTATTTGTGTTATTTTGTGGCAGAGTTGTATAATTTTGCTTATTGATATTCTGAAGGAGGTATGACGCTGTGCAGACTCAGACTGCGGTGGTACCACCCTTTTACCTACTTCTGCCGCAAAGAGGAATGCTTGCATTGCTGTTTCGGTTTGAAGGGTAAGAGAGCCGCGTAATTACCGACACAATACATGAGGAACTTCATTTAAGACCTCAAGTTTAACCGCGTTTTGAAAACCGTCTATAGTGAGGTGAGATGTTGGTGACCACATGCCATTAGGTGACCCGGTTGTTTGTCTGCTCTCCTTATACAAGAAAAAACTTATGACGATGATATTAAAACCTGTTCAATAACAGAACAAATCTTTTGTTTCAGATACAGACATGATTTGAACAACTAAAGGTAAGTGAAATTGGAAATCGACACTTTCCTGAAACACGCAGCGTAGTAACCAGGAAAAATATTTAGCACGGTCGTCTAAGAAAAGCTAGTAAATACTTAAAGTGACTCAATTTTTTTCTTTGTCTTCTGGGATTCCGGGCTTCAACAGGCTTTTCCTTAGTACCTCCTGCCTAAAATGTAATAAATATGTAATATTTGTGCAAATATTTTTATATATTTTTCCGTATTACTTTTTACCTATGCTACGAGTAAAACACCTGCCCCGAGCACTATTCGCGGAATTTTGACACGGTAACAAATCAAATAAGAGAAACGTGAGTGAAATGTTAAGAACTGTTGATAAATCGCCATTCCTATCCCTTTTACCTATGTAAGTTACAACGAATACTATACGTATTAGGTAAATAAATACGTAGGTAAATGGTAATGGTAAGCAGGGGTCTCTCAAATTAAATTCATTTCCGACTTATAATTAAATTGAAAATAAAGTATTCTTTTATAAATATAAAACATTTAAAAGGTTAACTACGTGATCCCTAGAGCCACATACATAATCTTTACATTGTAACACACCGGCTTTCAAGATTTCAAACGAAGGCCCAATATGAAATTCTTTATGGGTTCACAAAATAGTTGCACATTATGTCCTCTAGATAAATTTAATATCGGCGTACTTAATACACCTACACCAAAATATTTAAAATACAAAACTACAGTGCGTGAATGTACAATATATATTCATGATTGTAGCTGAAGTACGTAATCTCTAAAGCCACATAGGCTACACAATATAAATTCACCGGAATTCAAAAGTACAAATGGGAGTGCGAGAGTGAACAAATCAATACCAAAACTTGATTAAACGAGCGAATGCATGAAAACCACCGCAGCTGACGTTGTTACGTAAGCTTACAAAATCCAACAGTTCAGCAAAGGCTCCAGCTGCTGTAAAACACAGGAATTCATTCACAGCGAAACGTAACCTTTTAAGGAACTTCGTGAAATTACCCAATCCTGTTTCGGGATTCACATTTGAAAAGTAATTAGTTTAGACAACAATATAAATGAAAACATACGAACTTAGCTACTGCGAAGGGTATATAGAAGGCAATTTGAAGGGACAAAAGGACGACTCATTTATGAAAGTCACTGTTTGAAAACAAACAAACTGGAGAAAATGAGTTGTTTTTTGTGCTCGGAGTATTTGAGAACGAATTTTAATTGTAGGTAACTAAATGATAAAATGTTTAACACGTAGGGCGATATTTTATTAGATTTAAATATGTTGAGGGGAGCATTTGCTGGCAGCGACTGGATGAGAAGAGCCGAAGATCGGGCTCAATGGCGCGCCCTGGGAGAGGCCTATGTCCAGCAGTGGACTAGAGTAGGCTGCTGATGATGAACTATATAAGATGCTTTTTAATTTGATGCAAATGAAGTAGAATCTATAGGTTACAGCAACAACGATAACCTAAAAACAAATTTTTATTTTACAACAAAATTATTTTACAATTCGCTGTGCATTGACGTTTTTCTACGTTTTATTTACCTATACATATTGATATCGATTCGATTTTTTCCATGGAAATTTCATTTACTATGAGTTACTATGAGTCGATGCCATTGAGCCCGATCTTCGGCTCTTCTCATCCAGTCGCTGCCAGCCACCTTGCGCAGATCGTCGCTCCATCTAGCAGGGGGGCGTCCCACACTACGTTTGCCCAAACGCGGTCTCCACTCCAGAACTCGTCTACCCCAGCGGTTATCGGTTCTGCGACAGATGTGACCGGCCCACTGCCACTTCAGCTTGCTAATCTTATGAGCTATGTCGATAACTTTTGTTCTATGCCGGATCTCCTCATTTCGGATTCGATCCAGCAGAGATACTCCGAGCATAGCTCTTTCCATAGCACGCTGAGCGACTTTCAATTTGTGAACCAGTCGCACCGTCAGTGTCCACGTTTCGGCTCCGTAGGTCATTACTGGTAGGACGCACTGGTTAAAGACTCTTGTCTTTAGACATTGAGGTATGGGCGACGAGAAGATGTCATGTAACTTCCGAAATGCTGCCCAACCCAGCTGAATTCTTCTGTCGGCTTCTTTCTCGAAGTTGGTTCTACCTAATTGCACAGTCTGCCCGAGGTAGACGTATTGTTGCACAACTTCGAGGGCCGTATCATCGACAATAATCGGTCCCGGAACGACATGGTCATTGAACATGACCTTAGTCTTGTCCAAGTTCATCCCGAGACCGACACGTCGTGAAGCAGCATTTTATATAGTTATATACCTATAAATATACCTACTTATTTTGCTAACTGTTGTGAAATTCAATAAATACTAAAGGTTATGTCGATAATGATGACATGTTTTGCCTCGCAGTGGTACCGACTGCAAATATTTTATAAGCAAATTGTGTTTGCTAGGGGCGGGGTTGGTAGGTAAATATTTTCGCTCATTTCAATTTTATGTAGGATACTTGTATCCCTATTAAAATACCAGAGTTTATTTATTGAGTGGGCTTGTTATTTACTTAAACACAACACATAATAAATTAAACATAGTGTAGGTAGCACACTCTCTAATAAATGTGTACCAAGTATGTGCGATGCGGAGAGAAGAAAATCTGATAGTGTCCTTTGGGTGATTGTCAGTATCGATTTTTTTTTCGAAATTCGTAACCATTATTTACTTACTTTTGTAAAGTTTATTCCTACCGGAATACAACCTATATTCAGAATATAGCTTTGCCAAGTTAATGAACTTAAATGAAACTTTAATTGTAAAAGGAAAAACTACTTAAATTAATGCCTTAAAGAAATTTCAGCTCTGAGAAAGGCATAAGGAAACTTTAATAAAATTCACCTGAATAAAAAGAATTGAGACGATTCAGTTCATAGGTAGAACATAGTTCATAGTTCGATTCATAGGTAGGTATTCGATCTTACGGAAATCATTCAATTGAATACAAGTCACTGTAATGGGGACCGCCTCTATTCGCAATACAGTTAGAGCTCTGACTGACGGTGATAAGATTTCTTTGTCTAATCTTGTTTTTCATAAAACGATTTGAAACGACCGCACCCATAGAAAAATAGGTTCGGTACAATTCCGTTTTAAAATCGCTGCAGTGTGAGCGGCTTTAAGCTCAGATTCGCATAAGAAAATATGTAAATTAACTTTAACTTTGGTCGTCTTAAGCCTTTGAAGGAACGTGAATTTTTTTAGCTTTGATCGAATATTGGAAACACGGCTTTTTATAACAAAGTTTTTGCACTTCACCACGAGTAGGCTTTCGAAAATAATGAACGATCTATAGTATTTCTGTTAGCAAACAGTCAATTCTGTGGCAGGTTGAAGTGGCTGTGCCGATGGTGATCTATTAAAATCGTTTCGCTTTTACTGAAGCCTTTAGCCGAAGCCTTTAGGATTTTTTCTTAGATAATTTCCTAGAAATACTTAGAATATGATACCTAGTAAATATTTGCAAGGAAGATTAAAAGTAGTAGAATTATACGATAGAGGATTTTAAAAACTTCTAAATCAGTTTTAGTTTTCATTTTGAGACTGTAAGAACATTTAAACTTTACAGACTAAATAGTTAAGTTAGTTCTAGAGAGTTTACGAGCTTTGAGCTATCAAAACTAAAGTAGTTTAGTTATCTATAACTTATAATAATCTATAGATTATTAAACCTTTTAATAATCAGATTTTACTACACCTTCACTTAATACTTGCCATTGTAAGAGAAAATAATAATCTGTAACCGGATACAGGAAATGAGGTTATCTGCCGTCCGGGCTCTATACGCTCCCAGGAAACTGCTAACTATAAACTGTGCCCCGGTTCTGTGCACCTTGTATTTATTGCCCTGGATTACCTCGAACCAGGTTATGACAGCACAGCAAGATAAAACGTACGTATTATAAATGTTTTTTGGTAGCAGGTAACGAGTTCGAGAATCAGTGAAATGAATCAGTGGAAAGATTTATTTTAATGCATAACTAAGCCCCATAATCCATATCAGTCTCTTAGCACAAATATCTACATATTTTGTACTCTTAGCCTAGATTGAGCCTACTCATGAAACTAAACAACTTTAGTTTAGATATTGGTTTTATTAAAGACTTCCCAAACAGATTGCCCCCAAGGACCTTTATGTTCCTTATATGAAGACGAAAAAATATCTTTTGGGCATTTTTTCTTTGGTCTTTTGTTTTTCGATCGTCTTTTGTTTTGACGAAATGCGTACCTACTTATCTATTTGACGAAACGCTAACAATGGTGACTGGCGATGTTATCAATATCGTAAAAGCAAATATGTACAAATACCTATTTTCCCAATATAAATACGTATTATTGGGAACAAAATAGAACTACTGAAGGTTTGTCTTACTGATTAGACTATCTTGTACTACTGGAAATGGGCCATCATTTGTTGAATTTAGTAAAATAAGTTTTCTTCTTCATAATATACCTCGCTACGACCATGCTTACGGATGATACTTACCCAAAGTCAAACATGGAATGGATGATTTTCACAATTGCACACCATTCATATACATTAGCTCAGATTACTTGCCCAAAAGTTTCCGATGTCCTGGGTTCCAGTTTCTTTTGTCTACGACCACCAACAGGCCTGCTACGACGCAGCTACGAAAGTTTATGATGCGTAGGCCTGTCGTCGAGATACGGCCTGAATAAACTTTAAATAAACAATGGGAGTTAACTTTATTGTCCTGTGGCTTTATAACAACAAAAGTAAAAATTAAATTTAACAAAAGAAGTAACCATTTTTTTTATTCTAGCAAAATGTAAGTAACTAAGTAACTGAAGTATAGTAGACGTACTTTTGTAATCAATACTATCGTAAACAATTTTATCTATCCAAATAAATATCCTTGAAGACACTCATTCCTATTTTTTTTAGAAAAAATTGTATTTTTGTAAATGACGACTATAGTCATGGTATAAGGAGCCATTCATTAATTACATAAGGACGATTTTGGCCACCCCCATGTAAGGAGACATAAGATTTTACCCAGAGTTTCTCTAAAAGCGTTAAATAGTAAAATGTCGTTAGAAAAGGTTCAGTTTATTACTTAGGTCACCTTGCATCAACCGTTAACTCTCGGGTTAATTCTAACCAGATGTCAACTTTGTATGAAAACCATAAACAATTCGCGAGTTAACCACGGGTAAAATTTTCGCGCAAACGGGCCTAAAACACGTTATTTTATGACATAAAACAATGTTTTTTTTAAATAATTATTTAGTCTGACAAAGGCGTAAGTATTATAATTAAAGGTAAGATTTGAAACAATCTATAATCAATCTACTACAATCTCAATCTACTTTTCCTATATTTGTGTAAAATAAAGTGTTTATCTATCAATCTTAAAGTAAGGAAATAGCGTCGTAAATGCGTGACGGCTGCGTTTGAAGCAAACTTCGACTCGTAGAATGGCTCCCCCCCCCCCCCCCCCCCCCCCCCCTCCCGGCGAACTATAATCATGTAGAGATTTTTTGAACCCCTTCGGGACCTTTACGTTATTAATGAACGGCCCCTAATCAAGTGGTGTAGTGGAACAGATAAAAAAAGCAGTTGCTCTACGACTATTGATTTCCCCGTGGAACAACCAGTTGGACATTTCAGTTAAATCACGGACGGATAATAACCGATATTTCAAAGAAAAAAGTTTTGACTCTCATACGAATTTGTCGCTTTTTGGAAAAATCTGTAAATATTCATGAGATGAAATGCTGGCTAATGACTTCGTTCACACTTTGTATAAAATAGTTCAGTTCAGGGTCCAATGACTAACGGTAAGTCGACTTATATGGAAAATTAGTTTGTTATTGAAGTTCTCTTTTCTCTATCAAATGATGTAAGTGAATCTAACTTAAATCTTTAAAGACAACGGCAATTTTGTAAAATGGTTTAATTTGAATCAAATTAAAAACTAACAATTTTTTTTTTACTTTTTTCTTTTCTCTGAAAAGTTCAACTATTCACCGGAACCACAGAGTTATGATACTATTACTTAAGCACTACATAATTCTAGCTACTCAATGCTTATAGCAACGTCCACAGTGACACGTTGGTTTGTGTACACACTAGAATAATGAACGAGCAGCATTAATCTGCACCGTGCATTATTATTTCTCGCTGTATTCTAACGTACGCCGCGTTGCATACTAATGCCTTATTCCCTGTTTACTGGAATACAACCTTCAGTTTCCCTAGTGGTGGGGAATGAATTCATTTGACATGGGCAAGGTAGACAATGTGATATTATATAGCCGTAATATTGTACGGCTATAAACATTCACGACAATGGGCTAGGCACATGGAACAGCTAAGCCTGCTGGCGACTGTTTCCCGAAACCTATATAAAATACGAGTATATATAACCTCTGGCTTTTCAAGGCCAGAGTGATTACGCATTTACTAGCCCCTAATTCTCCCATCGTCACTTACCATCAGGCGAATTTGAGGTCAGACGTGAATTAAGTTTTATAAATGTCATTATCTAATTAAGTAAGTAAAATCCACAGTAATTGCATAATGGTATCTTTTCGTATACATCCCGCAGCTATCTCTCAAAATCGCCATTCATCCTTTGCGAGTATTAGCACTGAAAAGGCATTTAGTTCCGATTTCTGTGGTTTTACTTTCTTCTTCTTCTCAGTCGTATTCCTTATTAATGAAAGTCGTGATCAGTCCATGAAAGTAATCACGTAGAACGACTTTCTTTGGAAATTTAATGAAGTGGTTTGCCGTTGCCTTTACTCCTCATTTCACACACTGGTTATATCAGTGTACAGGTTTGCTCACGATGTTATCCTTCAGAGCAATCGGTAAATGTACGTTAGTCTTTCGAAAAAACCGAATAACTCTTTGGATACATGACTTTCAATTATGGTTTCGAACCCGAACTCACTAAAAACTAAGACTGGATGGAGGCTGCTATGCCAAATACAGAGTTCTTGACAGTCTTGTCATGGTCTTACATTGCCCATCACTAAGTTCACTAGAATAGAACCTTCGCAAGAGCCTTGCAGACCAAGGCCTCACGTATAATAGCTGGATCCTTTTAGCTATCGCTACGGGTGGGCTTGCCTTTTACAGAGGTGCCTAAAAATATTTCCACTTTAATGGACACTTAGTTCTTGTTATTTGTACACGTATTTTATGCGTAGGTTTGATATGAGTGGTATATCTTATGTTTATGATGTAAAAGTATACTACTTGTAAAGTTTTATTTACCTAATAGGACGAACTGAAGTAACCTTAGAGGAAATAAGTATGCCCGCCGCGGATGAAGCGATTATCAAGAAAGACGTGGCAAATAATTTGTTCACACTTATACGCCGAAATTAAGTATAACACGATTGATACAGTCTAATGACTCTAGTCATTGCGTTCTGGTTAGGATGATCGACGTAATGATTTAGAAACTCATTCCTAATTAGTTAAATTATACAAATTCTGTCTTAATTATGATTACGTCTGGGTGATTATTAAATTAACGTGAATTAATTTTTTTTATCTTAAAATGTCTTTAGCTTCCATAGATTATAATAACAATTAAGTTAATTATTGTTAATGATGAGAGTGTTTGCGTTGGTAATGTACCCCAGCCATAAACCCTAAAATATATCAGTGGTACCCTCTGAAAACCTATAAGATCCCTATAAGATACGAGGCTCGAGTCGCCCTTTACCTCTTTTCATTACTATTTTCCGATATCACTAAAGCCCCAAATTTTTATCCTGAATCCGCCCCTGAAATATCTACACTTCATACTGTTTCCATCCGATAGCGGCGATCACTTTTTACCTCCATTGGGCATAACCAACATCGTTTGAAGGAAGTGAACCAAAGGATTCATTCAACTCAAACTCAGTTCAGACAGAAACTGAAAAGGAAGCCTCACTTTGACAAATATTTACCGTTCGTTGCAAACTCTTTGATATCGCCAGGAAATGTATCCAGCAATCACTTTGTAACGAAAGTCGTAAAAGTTCTATTGATGACAAATAAATATTTGTCTTAGCAATCGTACCCACTAAATATTACAAGGGAAATAAGTATGATTGCACGCTGACAGTATTTTACACGCGAGAATAAACTACCTCTCAATTATTTTTTCAGCATTAAGGCTATTTTCACATTATACCGCGCACAGTCGTTGCTGTGAGCCCCGGGACGCTGTCGATCTAAGTAGTACTAGATTTTATGGAATCCGCTGCGACCTAAGCCGCAAAACAGACAGAGGCGGTGCGCTGACTGCACGCCGCCGGTCGGCACGGATTCCTAAAAACGCTACCAACAGACTGACAGGGCCAGAGCGCATGCACACTGGATGGAGGATAGGAAACGCAAGTTCAGGTGTCAGATTAAATGATTGATTAAATGGTGATTGATTTTTATTTAGAAACTGCTTAAGAGGACCCAAGATGTCTTTCTTTTAGCTAGACGATAGAGACGAAGCGACAAGAAAGTCAAAGCCTTGATTACATAGTAATGTTTCAGACCTTTTTTGTTGAGAGTCGAGAGCAAATCTATATTCAACACTATGCTACCTATACACTCTGTTCATCACATGCAATTCACACCACAATGTTGATAAACTACCAATACTACCGCCTGTATACTGTATCTAACCACGATATTGGGGTCTTAAAAAGAAAATGGCTGTAAACAATCGTTAAAAGGCCTTTACGTTGCAAGGCCCCATAAATACGTTCCAATATAGTTTTAAGACTTGTCAACACCACCATAAAGACGACATAAAACCCAGTTGGGTTGTATTGTAAGATAAGTCTTTCTGGTACTAAAAGGGGGTGAAAGGTACTATACATATATCACCTGAATCACCTTTGTTTAGATAGTTGTCTTGAGTGAAGGTTTGTACAAATATATAATTCATCCTTCTTTGAAGGATGGCGACACAGGGCCCAGCTATAACAGGGCCCTGTGTCGCCAACTATATAAAATATACGAAGACCTCTTCATTAATGATATATGTGTCATTTTAAATGTAATTTTAAGCTAAGTTATTTCATACAAGTCGTACATTTTTAGAAGCCGGGAATGAAGAATTTGTAGAACATGTTTTTTGGAATAAGTGCGCTGGACCTCAAATGTATGGATCTTTTATGCCTACCCCATTTTATATACTGGTCATCTCAGTGTGCAGGTTTCCTCGTGATGTTTTCCTTCACCGTTAGAGCAGTCGGTAAATGTACGTAATTCTTCGAAAAATACGAATAACCCATTGGTACATGGCACTGCATGGTTTCGAACCCGGACCTCCCGCATGGGAGCCCGGTGTCCTAGCCACTGTGCGACCGAAGCTCTTTTCCAACATTTCCTCAACACCTCACTCATTGCGGTACTTCTACACTCAAATTAAAAATTCCTTTTAGAACTAAAATTCCTTTTGGAAGTTCCGCCCTAGTTTTGATGGTTAACCATTTTTCGCCGTCATGAATAAACTCAAAGGACGACGGAATTATTTACGCCTCGCGGCAAAAGGAAAATTGGCCAAATAAGTAAACAGACAGACTAATGTATAGTAAAATATTCTTAATTGCACAAAACTTTGTTAAAATAGGGCGTACATAAAATATGATACAATATTGGTGGGTTTTATCGCTATGAGTCAGACCTCCTAACCTCCAGTAACCTCTTCCAGACAACTTTTGGGTAGAGCAATTATCAAATGAAGAGGTAAGTTGTGGAATTAAAATGATTACATACACGTGCATACTCTAAATAAATAAGGTATCAGTAAAATCTATAAGCAGGTAGCATATAATAAAACCGTAAAGAATTTTTTTTAACTGTTTGTTTGTAGATTTGCCTTCACGTAAACTGTCCAAACCAATAAATTCTAATTGCCGGTTTACTTTTAGTCAAGTACAAAGGCGAGTCAACAATACAATACAAAACAATGCATAAAAAGGTAGGTATAGATATTAATAATATAAATACATATAATATATATAATAATATGTATACATGATATAAGGAAAAAACTAACAGATAGACACAATACATTCTATAATATTTAATTACACTTAACCACATTGCTGTTCGTAGTGGTGATGCAAGTTTTTTTTTTAAATCGAGAGTGATTGGGCCTGTGTAATGTGCGGCGGCAGAGAGTATTTGGTTTTCTAGCCAAATATTCATCCATACAAGGATCCAAATATTGTTTGACTGGCCGGCACTCGCCATTCTACTCGCCACTGTACTTGACCATGTGTAAACCGGGCATAAAGCTACCTCTTCGTTGGCGTTCGTCCGACCATTCTGTACACGGTATAAGAAGCACGATTTTCGAACCCGTTTTCTATAATCGATTTGCGGTTTTGTCACGAACCGAGGCTCAATTGTCACGACCTAAGGCTCAAAGCGACTCAACTCACGCTCAATGGGTAAGGGTGAATGTTGACCATAGCTGTTGCGACGAAGCAAGCTGGTAAGCGAGAAATCATCTACGAGTACCAATAGAATTGCTTCATTATCTACTCAACATTTTCATTTAGGGACTTCATTAAAATACACGCTATCCCTTTTTACGCCATAGCTCTAGATAGAAATAACATAAGACTTAAGAAAGCCTTAACATTAAGGACGTTTTTTGCAAATCACAGTAAGTATTTAAATCGGCTGATATATATATATATATATATATATATATATATATATATATATATATATATATATATATATATATATATATATATATATATATATATATATATATATATATATATATATATATATATATATATATATATATATATCATCTTGATGAGGATAAAAAATTTAATATATACTTACAAAATTACTTTTATAACGTTAATTAAGTTGTTTTGTATTTTTGAAAGTGTGTATAATAAAGATTATAAAATTAAGATTTAGCTCATGTAATACTTGAAACAACCCAAATTAAATAATTCAGATATAGTGTCCTTCATTCGCAGGATATCAATTGATTTTAAGACCGACGACATTCTGTTCAGCCTCAGGAGTTAACATAACCGCACATTTCTCTTTGGCTCCTTTCTACACTACGCAACAACTACACGACAAGATTGAATTGAAGCGATCCTACCAGTATTTTCTCCAAAGAATTTTTATATTATTTTTTTCTCCGCCTCTCTTCCGCGCACAGCTCTGGTGGGCATGCAGCCTAAGGGTCATGTTAATCGATCACATTGGCAGCGTATTTGATTCCGTTTGTTCCGTCCCATACATCTTCTAAGATTAGAGTAGTTTTGGGAAGCTAAGCTAGCAACCTTACATGTGATTTAGTATGGGCGTAGAACAAGTCTTTTCTGGAAAAAGTATACGATTCTTTACTATTCGCTCTGAAAATTTTATTTACAAAACACTATAAAATAACAACAATACCTAATAATAATATCTGTATGCCCAAAGGTCAGCTGGTAGACAACTCCGCAAGGTGTTAAGCTCATCTGTAAACAAGGGTGCAGAAGCCTTAATAAATAAAATAAAATATCCTATTGTTAGGATTATGTTCATGAGGGAGGGATAATCAAATCACCGTAGTGATATTGGAAAATTAATTGCTTATATGTATTCGAAACAAGAGATATAAAATTACTTTTGAAGTAATGCCATCAAACTTCTTGTATACTTACAAAATTTGTTAGAAATTATGTATTTTCTTGTAATTTTAAAAGTTTCAGGTTTAGAATATTGCATTATTAATTCAGAATTCTATGAACTCAGAGGAATCCGATGAATCCCGAAACAACGCCATTGAAGTTGGGTTATCAACAAATTATCACTGCGTAGAACACGTATGTTGTTGTTTGTCCTCGATTCCCGCATATGCTACGTGCGTAGCGCACCGCTACGTTAGACAAGCGCTACGGCGTAGAGGCCAGCTACACAAGGATTATCCGAGATAGTTCAATCGGATAATACACAGCTTCTTAATGAACCATGCATTTCGAACAAAGAATGTAAAATTTGCACACGTATTTAGGACATACAAAAGATCGTTTTGAAGATTAGAGCCCACGCATATCACGCTCCTCTACGAAGGAGAGGGGTGTCAAAGGTCTCCTCCGCTCTCCAGTAAAAAAATTATAATGACATCGCTACACCTACCAGGGCATTTTTGGTATCGATTTCGTATAAATAAAGAATGACTTATTCATTATTGGAATAATATTTTCACTATTCCCACTTTGATCCCCTCCCCCTCTTAGAGGAGCGGTGATCTACGTGGGATATAATCTTTTAAATGACTGGTTTATTAACAATCTACGCCGCTAAGATACCTATGATCTAACTAAGAAGCTTGTTCCTTCCATTTGCCATAATTCAAAACATCTAGCGAATTGCAGAGAAATGTCAAGTATGAAAGTAGTTTAGTAGTGAATAGCGATGTGATGTTCTTATGCGGATAAATAACTTGTTTACTTAATTCATAATAATAAGAGTTGAGAGAGAGAGAGAGAGAGAATTTAGAGTTGTTCAGGCCGCCCGTAGGCCTCTGACATGGCTTAACGACTGCCGTCGAACGACAACAGCCGGGACGGACTGATTAACGTGCTATCTAAGACACGAAGGAGCTCAGATGAAATATGGCACTAGCGGTCATCCATCCAGGTACCGACCGCGCCAAAAGTTGCTTAACCTGCACCAGCTCATTTATCTATCCTCATTTATAGGTAGTAGACGCCCGTTTAATTTACGAAAACTATTCTAATTAACCTGCCCATTTCCTATTTCAACAAAAAAATAGACAACATCGTTCTGAAAGAAACGAGGAGTAGCGAAAACAATATGAGAAAATTCCAGATTCCCGTCTTTCCAAGATCCATTTTGTGTTAACAAGTTATGTCTTATGAAATTCCCTAAGGCCTGCCTGCCTTTGTTTTTTGTTGGCAACTAGTAAAATAAGATATAAGAGTTTGTGGATTGTAGAAAGAGATAGTTTTAATAAATATCACAGGTACGATGACTGTGATATTTATATTAATACCTTGTTGATTCACATTTGTCTGCTTGCAAAAAATTATCTGAATAAAATTATTTGAAGTTTTAATTAACATCAAAAACAACTGTTTTTTGCTAACCAACTATTGTTATTTTTTCTGACAGTTAAGTGACTGGTAAATTCGCTCACTCTGATTAGATCAAATCACGCCTCCTTGTACGTAAATAACCTAACAACCTTTAACTTAATATTTTTTTGTTTTTGTGTCCTTTTAAAATGAAAAACGTTCAGCATAACTTGCGTAGCTCATCAAAACGACTTTCAAATTACAATTTCAATAAATAACTCTCGTTTATTCTCAACAGCTGACATTCCTTTAAAAGATCTGTTAAACACTCTCAGAAAATCGTCTCATTCTCACTTAATATTATGGACCCCTAACGTAGTATTCGTACAATAGCAACTCTAACCAAGAGTCGTGGCTGGCATCCCAGGAAACTTTACAAACTGCCATCTCTATGCCACATTAAATGCACTGTTTGCATTGCATTTTAACTGTATCATAGTGAAAGCGGCGTATGAGGATGCCCAGACATCGTCAAACTATCATCCACTCGTAGGACTCGTAGGATATTCGATGTAGCCAAGTGGACTCTATTGTACTTGTGACAGTTGGAATATAAGCATGATTTGGTATAAGGACTCACCGATGAAAGTCGGAAATCCTCCGACAGTTTCGGTCTATCTGAAAACCCTTGCAAAGCACAAAAGAGAGAGAGGGCAAAGCACTTGTCGACACGGCAGCGGCGGCTCGTCCGGACAAATAATCACATATTTCAAATACTCACTAAAATTTTAAAACTAAAATAGGTATGAGCATATTATAACCACTTTGGGAAGTAATAATTCATCATCAGCAGCCTACTCTAGTCCACTGCTGGACATTGGCCTCTCCCAGGGCGCGCCATTGAACCCGATCTTCGGCTCTTCTCACCCAGTCGCTGCCAGACACCTTGCGCAGATCGTCGCTCCGTCTAGCATTAGTAGTATTAGCAAGTAGTCATTATGAACCTAAAATACAGGTTGAAAAGAAAAATTGGTACTTTAGCAGTCGACTGTTTATTACACAGACACAGTGTATAAAAGCTACATCCGAGTGTCGCGGCAGGCACCATTCCAGGAAACTTCAGAAGCTGCCGTTCGAGATACCGCCTCTGTGCCACTAAATACTGCATAACTATTACCTAATCTTCTGTGGCATAGCTTCCATTTCCATGAAAGTTAACTGAATATACCTAAGAATGTTTATCGTTCTTCTTCTTGTCACATGGTTAGCGGCTAACCTATTGGCTGACTTGTTCAGGCCGCCCGTATATAGGTCTCTGACATGGTCTAACGACATTTTTAACGTGCACTCCCAAGCACCGAGGGGATAAAATGAAAATGTACAACTAGCGGCCACCCATCCTGTTTCTGACCGCACTTAACGTTGCTTAAATTACATGATCACTTCCTGGCTATGCTCGCATTCCATTCATTCATTCCCCCTAATTCCTAAAACCCTCTGTCTACAAGCATATAAAGTGTAACAAAGTATGAGCCACTTATTGAAACTACATGGCATATTTATTCAATAGAGTGGTAACCGAATCCTCAAACAAAACTTCACAAATTAATTAACCCATGATCCGAGCCAGTCTATTTAAAATTAATTATGTATAATGAATTCAGCTCCAGTTTTGAATACGAAAACATGAGACCCTAATTTGCATTAATAAAGTTCGTTGATTCGTGATGCAAGTGTCTAGTATATTCAATAATCTATAGACTAGTATTAAATTGATAGTTCTGTGATAGATTGAAGGAAAAAAATAGTGGACTGTATTAAATTTTGAAATAATAAGTCGGACAGAATGTTGTTAGAACGTAATGGTCGCAGATGATATTTAAAACCATTTACTTTGATTTCGTTCTTAAGGATCGTCGTCCCGATGATGGTGACGAATCAGCGGATGAGGATAACGTTGGTGAGAACAGGTGATGATGAAAATGATCCTAGATTACAATTCTCAAAAAAAGGTATTGGTTTGCGATCGTGACAAAATGCATGCGGTCGGCGCGGCGGGTATCACGCGACTAGGTCGCAGTGGGGTGACAGCTGTCACTTGACGACAAAATACGAAAAAAAAAGCAGGTGGTCGTAAATAATTATCCGGTCCGGTCACATCTACCCCACATATGTCCAAGAAATAAATATTGGAATTACGAACAATCATGTTAAATAATGAAATTAAGTCCTGAAAATTGAGCCTCGATTAACTGTCTCTACATGTTAGGTCCAGAAAGAAAATATACCATCAAAAACATTTCTGTAAATAGAGGCCAAGTTTGGCGTTTGGCCATAAAAAGTAGTGAGAAAGTATGTATAGGCAAATCTGCAGTATTCGTTCGTATTATGAATTTGGCACTTTAATTTTAATCATAGAAAACTAAATACCGTTGATGTATCATTTTCATTGGGTATTCATATCTCAATTAAAATACTATGTGAGTTGGCCTTTGCGCAGGATTGCAAGACCTCATCATAATATTCTGTTCAATCTATAAAAGTTAAGGGCTCAGTGTACGTAGTTCACTAATTTATATAGGATTCTCGGTATTCTCGTGTGGTCAAGCCTACTACGTAGCTCTTTCAACAGAGTGACAAGTGTTTTCGATCGAGTTTATTTTATTATATTTGAGTAGAGCCTATTAAAGAATTCGCCAATCTGAGTATAACGTAGACCTGTTAAATACATACTGTGTTTTACACTGGTTTACTGTGGTTTACACACGTTTTATTTTAATTTTTCTTGTTTTGTAATTTAGTTCTGAAAGAAACAAATAACGTACAAATAGCGTACAAAGTCAAGTACATAACTAAAGGCAAGTATGTAAATAATAGCTTATTAAGTTAACATTACTTACTTTGTTTTCGCATAGTGTTCAAAAGCCTTTGGAAACTTCTAATTGTTCATTCTTAGTATAAAGTATAAACTTCTGAACAGCAAAAGTTCTAATGAGTCAGGAGTTAGTTCATTTTCTATCTAGAAAATTATAAGATAAAATAAACGAAAAGTATTAGGCCTTTGGTAAGATATTTATAATTTTAAAATCTCCGAAAAAACAAGTATCTAGTTACATGCTTCTTTTACTCTTACAATACAAAAAATTAAAGTAAAAGAAACTGTCAAGTGCGAGTCGGGCCTCGCGATATCCGTAGAGTACTATTTATAAGGGTTATTTGAAATTATTGACAGAAAAAACTTACATTTTTGACTCTCAATTGACAAACTTTCGCCGAATATCGCGATCTAGTATTTGAGCTAGTGTCAATTTGTCGGCTATTTAGTGCTAAAGAGGCTGTGCGATCGACATAGATCGGTGGTAATGATCAACATCGATTATAGACCGTTCAATGTCGATCATTGTGTGCTGTAATTCCTTGGTATTTGTCGCAGTGTCGTAACCGCAAAAAAATTAAGGGACCCGGCTTTGTTTCCCTTAAAACCAAATCCGCTCCTGGCCGCCGTTTGTGAAGAAACAGGGTGCTTCCGGCGACGACCCGTCACGTAATCGCGGCGACCTGAAAGCACCGCACCACTCGCTCATCACCTGAAGCCATTTCCGCTTTTTAATTTATTGGCCCTTTTCTCCTTTATTATTGGATCACTTTATAATGCCTCAGCTTTTAGAGAGACCTAGTTATTTAAGACTGCACCGAGCGATTTAGCCAAAACAGCAGTCACAGTTAAGTTGATATAATCAAGAATATTCCTATAATAAATATAAAAGTATTGTAACATTTAGTTAGTCATAAGTTGACATGAGATTATTTGAGATGTACGTATCTATCGTAGGAGATTTTTCCATGGCACCCCTAGCCACCCTGGATCCGCCGCCACTATAAGCCGCGGACAACATCTAGTATATAAATATTAAATCCATGTTTAAATTACATAGCATAACTGTCTCGTCCATAATCTCCAAAGGGGTAGACAGAGGAACTACCATTAACATTGGTAGTTCCCACGTTTCGCCGTAAGATTTGGTGGAACAAACGTGATAGGTGGCGAGCCTATCCCGTCTACTAGGTATACAATAGTATCCACAAAGACCATTAGACGCTTGGTACGAACCAACGGGAAGAGTTGGGGTGGTACTATTCTTTAAGGCCAGCACGATACAGCTCAAATGTTTAAATTACAGCACTAATTTAAATAAAGTGAAATCTCAAATTCATAGAGCAAATAGAATTTCTGAGCTGCTACCATTCACAACACGCGTCCGGCCGGCGCGGCGGCACGCTTCACGGCTGCGGTTAATTCGCTCTGAGCTGCCAAGAGCAGAGTGCCAGATGGGCGGTATTGATCTGGGTCACCAGGCCCGATTTAACTATATGACAGCGCTAGTTCTTTATGCAAAAATTCAGTGCTTCAAAATCAAAATTAAGTACACATATGCACTGCATTCGTACGTCACTGGAGCGGCTCCCTCCACTGAAAATCAGCGTTTTAGTTTTAATAACAGACTATAGCATTATGCTGAGTTGGAGAGTTTCCCACGTGTTGTAAAGATTTTTACAAGTAAGTAAGTAAGTAAGTATGTAAGTAATATGTTTATTTCACACATAGCAATGACCGAAACATATATAATTATAATTATAATAAAATAATTATGTAGTCAAAGGTAAGCATATTGAAATCATGTCTGATGGTCTGCTGTTATTGTGAAAGTACCTACTATTTTATTTAAAACGGCGACAAAACACTTGTACAACACGAATTAAACGATTAGAAAGTGAATAGCCATCATGACTATTACGAACATCCAGGCTCTACAATTAGAGTCGAGATTGCGGTTCAAACGTCACTGGATCGATCTTAACTTTGGACCTTGAGAGGAACACTCCCAGTACAAGCTTTAGGTAGTTGGAGTGGTTCGAATTCAGAACCTGCTCCTTTATTAAAGTCTACCTATAAAAAAATATTGTTTAAAAAATGTATCCCGATTGAAATCGACGAACAATGTGTATAATGTAATGTATGTGTGTGGTTTAGAGATATGAACATAAGGTAAAAGAGCCATGATTTCATGACATAATTCCTATTTTGAAAAGGGTTTGTAATCAGGCCGTCAGTAAGAGTAAGTAGGATGCCAGATGTCCGAAATATCTAAATGGCATCTATCCCAAATTCTTAGATAAATATCAAGAGACATACTCGTATCGTGTTGTTTGTGATAATTTTTATCTTATGTATGTGTGCGTTCTGGAAATAAATTCTTTCTTTTCTTTATTTCTATACAAGCAATATTGGTTGACCAAACTCCACGGTATTTTTGCCCATTGTCCTTCATGATAGAGCTGTCAGAAACAGAATGCAGGAACAGGTGCCCAGCCTTTAATTAATAATTATGGTTCTTATACAATTCGTAAATATACGAATGTATAGACCAAAGACTTTGAAATTCACCCTATGTAGATTGCTCGCTAGAGAAGTTTTATATGGAAACCACGTCTGCTAGTTGGCGCATGCGATGTGAGCATTATCCCTATGGAACTATACGTGCATTTACTCGAACCATGTGGCTCGCTATTAGTGCTCACATCATGGAGAGGACGCAACTAGTCCAATTTCCATGGTATAGATGAGTTCCGTATACTAACCTGCCTACCGAATGTTGTCCTCAGAGAGGCGCGTTCGCGCGCGGATGGTGCGCGAGGATGGGGGGGCCGCGGCGCATGTCCAGTGCGCTGCTGCTACCCTTCGCGCTCCTGTCACTGCCATCCACAGATGCCGCCAATACTACCACGTACAGGGTAAGTTGTACCACAGAATATAAATAACACCTGAACCTGAAGCGGTACATATGGGTATAGTAACTACTACGGGGCAGGACCTAGAGAGTAGTCTCGCCTTGTTTCCACGGTCAACTATGTCACATAATTATGTAATAATCTATAATTATCATCTATAACTGTAAGTATGTAACGGCAAATTTTGACGTAGGTAACCTATGTTTTTATAGGTCGAATAAATGAGTTAGATATTCATTCTATATAAGGTAGGTACCTTATATAGAATAAATATCTAACTCATTTATTATACAGTAAAATTGACGTCAATCATTGACGGTCGCAGAATCTTCATTCTACAACCGTCAAATATTCTGTTGTTTGGTGAGTTAACCATGTCTCATCTACTTTGATATCATAAGTAATTAGTTAGTCTGTGACAGAATCGAGGTAGTCTTACAAATATCCATTTGCGCCCATTAAACTTGCGGGGGACCCAACCTTGAAACCTTAGCTACTTCTAATGACAAACTCTCAAGTTACAAGAGAAATCAGTTTCTTATTAAAATTAGTTCTTGTTTCGAGAAACATTCTTCGCGTTAAAAAGCACTTGAACAGCTTATCTTACCTTTAGAGATCGCTCTTAGCGATAAGGCCGCCTAAATTGTATTTCACTATTTCCTTTTCTATCTCATGTTTGTTGTTTTATATTTGTGCAATAAAGTGTATTTTACTTTACTTTTACTTTAAAGAACATACCTCAGTTATTTTTATAAATATGTAGATATTATGTATTAGTCTATGATCGGAGTAGGTAGGGCTGTTTTAAGTACTTGCCACATACGGTCATAATGTATGCCCAATAATCCCGGGATTTCCGGGATTGAATAAATATATTATTTAGATTTTTAACGTTATATTTGTTTTGATACACATTTAAGATTGGTGGCGAAATATTTTTTTAAAGATTCATGGCGCTAGTGTACCTATGGTAGTGTTTTAACTTCATCGTAAGTTCACAATTTTTAAAAAATCGTAATCCGCCGAGTAAGGGCGCGGTTTATAAAAGTAATTTACAACATTTGCTCGATAACTTAAAACGGGATCCCGAAATCATAGCCATATTAATATAACCTTTGAGGACATTGACCCGAAAGAGCCCTACCTACTCCGATCAGTGGTATTAGTATTACTGATGTATAGTTACAGGCAGGATTACAGACAGGATTATATTTATTTAGAAACTGATTAACTATGGAAAAGTTTGATGTTTAGGTAAATACTTAAAGCCTAAGTCTATAATTAAGATTGCGAGGTTCTCTCAAAACCACATATCTGTGGTACAGGATGACTTTAAACATATTAAAGTAAAGTAATAGTATATGAAACAACCCTTAAGATAGTGTTTTCAGAATAGTAAAGTGGCGATGGCGTCCGGGATAAAGCAAGAGAGATCTCGTAATCTGGGGATATCTCTACGAATAATATTGTGATTGAGTCTCGGGTGCTGACCCATAATATATAAGTCTATGGATATCCTTTATAACACCTCCTTTACCGTCTATAAATACGATAATACCGTTATCGATCTTTTACTATTTAGGTGCCTAAATAAGAACAAAAGGCCGATTTCCATACCGTATAATATTTTAGGTGGGTACCTACATATTTAGTAAGTTCCTTATTTTGCGACGCGACGAATCTATCGTATCGTTTAGGTCTTGCATAGTGATTTGCTATCGTCGTTGCAAATTGTTTTAATTTCCCTTCGCCACTCTGATTTATTTCTTACTTAACAACTAATATTAGGTAGTATAAAGTTTTAGAATTAAAACTATAGTGAGACATTTTAAATATATAATTAATTACGGATAAATCGGAGTACTTCCGATTTTCATCAGTGAGTAATCCATAGTTAATTATATATTCAGTATAAAGATTTAGATTCTTATGGTTCACGATACTTTTAAATGTCATTTGGGTCATTATATATTTTTTCTTTTGTTCAATAAAAGTAGAATTCGTTCAAGAATAACTGTTCAATTCAAAATCATACATTTCTTTGATCATGTTTGACTTAAACAGAGCATACTCTAGTATTCGTATTAGGAAAGCTATTAATATCACTCTCTAACAATTCAGTAGGAATATTATTAAGTTCTGATAAGTTATAAATTAGATGTAAGTATAACTACCTAAGTTATAACTCGAATTTCATAGAGTGTAGCGGTTCTACTCATTATGTTCTCTAACTTTTCATATAACCGTCTGTTAAAACCGTATATCCATGGTACCTAAACTAAAATAATCTTTCAGATGAAAAGTTTACAGAGATTTGATTTTAGCTTACGAAATAAATTGCCCAGTAACGTTTTTGTAATCATGGATGGGGTTATGAAAGTTTTTGAAATCAGGTGAAAGTTGGAATTTGGATTGAAATCGGAATTTGAAAAAAAAACAAGCCCCCATCATCGTTATTAATGAACCGTTGAAGTGGGGTGATACTAGTTGTCTAGATACGAGAAGTCTATATTTTGATGTGAAAACATCTCATAACTCTTGAAGTACGGAAGACGGTTCGGGCATCGAGTGTCACACTTTTTTATGTCTTCTTTCAAAAGCTAATAACTTTGTCAATTTACAGATATAAAAATAATAATAAAACAAATAGTATCGTTGAAAACATCGACAAACAAATCTCATTTTGGAAGGAAGTCAAAGTTAGCCATGAGAATGATTGATTTTTTCGCTATGCCCGCGATAGTTTGAGGTCTTATATCTCCATGACTAGGACATGCATGTCAGCGAATATGTTTTCACAAAACGTTTGCAGCACAGCGTCCTTGTGCCTCTTCAATTTTTTCCTTTTGACGCGCCCTCCACCCACCCTCTATTAACGTTCCTCCTGGAAAACAAATATTTAAGGAAAATTTTCAATAATTATAAGTACTTATTTACCATGAGATTTCCCGGTGAAATTTAATTGAAAATAATATCTGTATAAATCTTGTGTACATCTGACCGGTCTGTTCCGTAAGACCAAGTAAATAAATTCCGTCGATCCCTCGGCTCTTGGTTTATATAATATATACTTTCTACAACACCTTTATTACCTACCTACTTCATATTATTATTTTAAAATAACAGTAAGATTTGGTTCCTCACTCAGCCTATAGCAAACAAACACTTCTATACATTTTATAGGTACAGTAACTTTGAACTTCTCATAAATATTGAATTTGATCCGTCAAGCGGCAGGATTGGTTGTTGAGTTTTATTTTCGAAACGAAAGTCGAGTCGTAGCGTAGAAGTGTATTTAAATAAATAATCATGAAGATACGAACGTCCGCCCCTTGGGGAGGGAGACTAATTTTTCTGTCATCCAAGTAAATAATAGTCGATATTATACCACAGTACAAATCCTTATGTGGTTTATGGAGATCCATCTGATTTATGCATTTATCCACGAACGAACGAACGCCCCTAGGCGAGGGAGACTATTTTTTTCTTTCATCTTTCTAAGCTCCTATCTACCTATAACTTTTTGTTGCAATCTTTTTTCTGGTTGTAAGATTTTCGCTACATGGTTTCTACGAATGTCTGGGCGAAAGATCAACCGTCTCAAATTACACCACTCACGCTATAGCGTAGCATTCTCCTCTACGCCCCGTAGCCAAGAGTATAATGTTCCTTGCCGTAGCTTAACCGGCGTAGCATTTTCCTTTCTTACTCATACAGTCGAAATTTGTTAAACTGAAATAAACCATATTATGCGGACATACGGTTGGTGAAGGAAAACATCGTGAGGAAACCTGCATGCCTGAGGAAATTAGAAGTTTCCGAAGGTGTGTGAAATCCACCAATCAGCACTGGGCCCGCTCGGTGGATCATGGCCCGTTCCCCCTTGTGCAAGGAGAGGCCTGTGCCCCAACAGTGGGGACATTAATAGGCTGATGATGTTGTTGATGTTGATGATGGTTGAGATCGATTAACGATGAAATTTGACATAAAAATAATTCTATTGGATATTGTATTGTAGGTCTGTATACTTACCTACAACAGTCTATAGATGATAATGAAATCTATGTATATATAGCTATCGCCCTCTCTTCAATTGGCAGTACATCGATCGATGGAACGTCAATGGAGTGGACATACCTACTGATATTTATAACTATTGCCTTGGATGCCTCTTCGAGTTGACGTCAATTAAAACATCTCGTGTAGGTACCGCCGAAGATGGGCACAGATGGCATAACCGCTGTGTCCACTTGAATCCCGTGGTTGGGTCCATTAATGGATAAAAGTGGACATTATTATCTACCGTAAAACATCGTCAAAGAGATGATGAAGAAAAAGACATGAGCAAACCATTGTAAGCTATTGCGAACTATAAAATGGGTAGATATACTTACCTACTTATCTTACCGTTAGTTGCACGAAATGTCCATAAAGTTAAATATTTATTAAATAAGATAATGCTATCCCTTTCTACGCCATAGCTCTAGGGTCTAGATATGATACCAGACTTCAGAAAGTCTTAACATTAAGGTTTTTTGCAACTCACTGTACGCGGAGTCACCTTTTAAGTGATCATTAGTGATGAATGCCGTTCTTTAGACACCCGAACACGGAAATATTAATATAATTTTCAACAATCTAGTGATTTATGACATCTATTATGTATGGCTGAACCATTTAACCCAGAAAGAAAAGATCCAAACTATTCAGCTACATGAAAATGACATTAAATTATACGAAGAACAATGGTTTTTGAGGCTGAAGTTAGCGTCAATCAAAGGCTTTTGTATGCTGGGAACGATCGTGATAAGAACTACAGCGTCCGTCAGGCCGCCTGCCTCCTACACCATAATTATATCGAGTTTTGCTGTTGTAATGATATTTACCTATAACGTGCTAGTCAGTGCTAGTCCATCGAATTCGACTCTATGGAAGAGGGTGTTCGACCAAACCATACCAAACGTACTTCACCACACTTCACCCAATCGTCATTCGATCTTGCTTATGGAATCATGGTCAATGTAGGGGACCCTCCTATAATTAATATTCTAAGCCAATATGTAGGTATGACATAATAGGTCAATACAAAGTCAATGGTATTTAAATACACTGTTTTATTAGGAATTTATTACATCGAAGGAAACTTACAAAAGCATTTAGAAAAATATCACTGAAGCAAGCAGTACTTTTGATTATAAGTCATACGTCCTACGATGATACTGCTGGCAGCTGTCAAATTGATACGGAAACCGAATAAACGATAAGAATGTTGCGTAATTTAATCTAAAGTAGCTTCGTTGAATTCAGCCATATCATCATAGGAAATTCACTAAAAACAGCACCGATTAAAATTTATAATAAAAAATATCATCGATTTCGGGGTAAATAAATAAATAAAAATGTCAACTTACATTGTTAGTTTTATTAAAGTGTATGGCCTATTTACAGTGGACTGGTTGCATCTCCACGATAAAATATTTCTGAAAGCCAAAAAAGTATTAAAAAAAAGAAAAATAATATTTTTATATGGCTTTCATTCACAATTTTATTACAAAAACGGCCAGATTTTACACACTTCGTCATAAAGCAAGGGATTCATAGATTTTATTTGATAAAACATTAATAAAAAAAATACATGATGCTCACTTCTGTACATAAATCTTGTAAACTGTCATCAAATCGCTTTCTTTTTTTATAACGTGCTACAGTCTGTCCCCTAGGTGCCGGCTAGCAGGGTTCTAGGACAGTGCGCAGATGAAGTAATAGAAGAACTTGGTAATAGATATTATATTTTTAAGGAACAGAACACAGAAAATAGTAAACGTAGAAAATAGGTAGTACTAGGAGACAAAAATAAACGGGGAAACGTCCGTTCAAGACAAAATACAGAGAGAAAGTGCAAATACAAAGAAAACAATGAAATTAATGGAATAATGGAATTTAGAAATGGAATGGTAATATGATTTGAATTTTGAAAATATAGATACCAACACGAAATGAAGATACCAACACGAAATGAGGTGAGATAAACGCTAACGATGAGGTTGAAATTGATGGACGATGAAGTCGACATCGTTACAAACGGAGTCCATATTAATTTGTGAGATGGATTAATTCGGTCATAAACTTTTGTCGCTCAATCAAGTGCTTGTTCGTCCAAACAACCATAGTTTTTTCGAAACACTTTAGAAAAATTCTGTAAATGCCTTAAATAAAATCATATTTACAAAAAAATTGGTTGGTTCTTTTTCTACCAACTGTAAACGTACAAAACCTCATAAAATCTTATGCAAAACCTTCCAAAATCGAACTTGTTAATTAATGACGAACGACTGTTAGCGGGCTGTGAACTGACGAATTTGAACAAACACCTCTTGGTTAATTTTAATGGGATCCAATTTAATTAACAGTAGGTACCCTTTACTCGTGGAGGGCACCATTTTATTTATTACAGTTTTACTAGAATGGAAATTTTCAAATTTGTAAGTGGGACTGGCGCCATCATTTCGCCAAAATTAACTGGCGAATTGTAGACAATAGACTGACTCGTTAGTGTTAAACCGAGGGTCAGCTGCTGGCGTAAGACGGCCTTATGCGTTTAGGGAAGTACTTGACTAATTAAAAATTTTTTAAATAAATGAAATTTTTTTAGTTGGTACCTACTATAATTTATTTGAAGGATGGCGATACAGGGCCCAGTTATTACTATAAAATAAAAGAAGGCCTTTTCATAAATGATATATAGGGGTAATTTTAAATATAATTTTATGCTAAGTTATTTAATACAAGTCGTACATTATTAAAAGTAGAAAATAAAATATTTGTAGAGCAATTCATTAATTATTTATTTGAATAAAATACAAATAACGTCAGTCTATATACACATTATTTTATTATTTTTATTACAAATCCATAGCAGTAGCCAAGGTCGATACAATTATTTGTAGAATATGTTTTTTGGAATAAAAACATTAACAAAACGCAATTGATTCAGTCC
Source organism: Hofmannophila pseudospretella (assembly GCA_947369225.1). NCBI lineage: Eukaryota > Metazoa > Arthropoda > Insecta > Lepidoptera > Oecophoridae > Hofmannophila > Hofmannophila pseudospretella. The sequence continues at coordinate 5,769,454 of OX376326.1, forward strand.
GACTACAGACAGACATAAAGAATCCTGGCTGCCAATAAACTGTCAAAAACACTGGGCCTCAATGTATGGAACGTCGCCATCCTTCTTTCAAGGCTGTGTTCCGTTTAGGCGCTAGACCCGCGTGACAGACGGACGGACGAACGGACGGAGTTCCCCTTTTCCCCTTTGGGGCACGGATCCCTAATAAAAAAACATAGGTTTATATACAACCTCTGATTACAGTACCTATACATTTCACATGCGGTCCTTTCAGCTATTACAGCGCTTATATATTTTCCGTCGAGTGAGACCCACACTGCCAGCCTAATTAGGGTTCCCGCTGTTACAAATGGAACCCTGTCGTTGACGTGCCCAACGTTACACGGTTCATTTAATTTTGTTTCAACCCGTTTTCTAGATAATATAAAAATGTTTTCTTGACAGGGTGAGCCGAGAGGTAGGTAACATTGAAATATTATGTAATGTGTTAGCGTTGATTCTTTCGTCGCTGGGTCATGGCGAAGTTCGGACGTGTGTTTGCCTATTTTATAAATAATGTACTTACAATCGAGAGTCATTAAAGCATTATTATATCGAAGGAATTTCATTGAAGAAATGACAACAAATGGAAGTTTTTTAGTCAGTCTGGAAAAAATGGCATAAGACTGGAATTTATCAAAATAACGACTTTTTAAAATGAGGTACCAAAATTACTAAATAATCATAACCCAACAAGATACACATAATATGTTACATAGGCTATTAGGGTATATATTATATACCCTAGTATACTATGTAACGTTTAGTTTCATTTGGTCCACTTTCCTAAAAAGTACACTTCCCAAAAAGTCCACTTCAAAGAAGTACACTTCCCCAAAAGTCCACTTCCCAGAAAGTCCACATTACCATAATATCCCATAAGTCCACATCAAGCGACAAGGTCTGAGCGTAATAAAACATGACAAGTATCAAAATATTAAATGCAGTTTATAAAAATTAAGAAATAGACATAAATTGATGGTAAATGTGAATTAATATTCGTTGAAAAATAAAATAGCTAGCTAGGTACAGGCAGTCAAAAATCAGACGGAAGAAAGAGATGGTGCTACTATGGAGTGACGTCACTCCATAGTAGCGCCATACAAGCAAGGACCTTGGCTACAGACTGTTTTGCTAGAAAGGGACGGAGCATCCCCCCACTACTAACTTTAACCATTAATATCGCTGACGTTAGTTGAGATATCGATAAACGGATTTCAGATCCATCTTCAGTATGTCCATGTAAGTTGAATTATGCAATTAAATAAATGTCGTAGTGTTCACTACCAACATATTATTATGATGATTCAAATTTATTTATTACGTTATAAACATAGTACCTAACCTCAATATTTTTTAAGTACCTAAGTATTATCTTTCGCCACTTTGGTGAAAAAAAAACCTGCAGTCATGTAAATGCATCAGCGACATATTATACCCCAGACGAGTAACTTCCAACAAAATTCCCGTAAAAGCGGCACCAAACCTCACGCCACTGTGTGCGAATTGAAAATAATGCAACACATTTCTCACACAATGAAACTCAAATTGATATTTGAACAAAAATAGATCTTACGGCGATGTCACAAAGGCGAATATCCGTCTACGTAACTCTTACATAGGATCGTATGATGCACAGATCGATTTGAAAATTCGAAGTCAAACGCAAGGCGCGAGAGTTTCTCCCGCGCTTTTGTCCACGTCAGCTTTGATTCGTTTTGTCTTGCAAATTGTTTTACAGTAGTGCTTTTCTAGTAAGAATGGTGTTTCTTGCTCGAAGAACTTCGACAAGATGTGAATAATGTGTGGGACAGTGAAGTAAAGTCAAATAAGACGCTGCAGCCCGATCCGTACTTGGCTGAATTTTGAAGAGCCATACTGCTTCTGGTGCAGGTGCGGAAGATTCTCCCAGATAGCATTGAAATGTGTCACACCAGCATTTTAATGAAGACTTGAAAGAGTTGTTTACATCAGACATGGCTGTATGGGCTCAGTTTCCTTTGCCTTATAAAAAAATAAACAACAAAGCAAGGCGCGATTGACTCGACGTTCGCACTCCGTTTTAAGCCCACCTAAGTACACATTTTGTGGCGCCACTCGCGTGAGTCTTACATTTCTAGGGTATAATATTTCGCTGAAATGCACTATAAAAATCTTTCGGTAGAAACTTGTGCTTGTCATGGAACATTACTTCCGAGGCGTATGTTCGTCGCGCGCGACCCATCCATCACGAAGGCCAGCAGCCAACTCCCCATTGTTTTCGTTGTAGGTAATCCATATCGCATTAATCTTATTACGTCGTCGCTTCACATATATACTAGGAATCTTGTCGGGTTTTGAAAGGGAGTCTACTTGGAATATTGTAAAGTAATTTAATATTGCTGTTTCTCGTGAATTTAATGGCAATTACCTATTACATTATTCATCATTTCCAGAACTCTAGCGGTTGCAAAGAAAAACAAACTTTTCTCTCTTAAAAATTAGCAGTCTCTAACTAAACAGCTGCTCCTGCTACGAGTTTTACCGTCAATTTTACTTCGGTAGGACCTTCCTGGGATCTGCAAGATGCAAGGGCACAGATCACCTAATAACTAATAAAGGCAAAAAATAGACTGGTCAGGATTACTAAACTGTATGGTGTTGTGAATTTCGTTTTGACGAATAATGCTCCTACCGTGAGTTGCTAGAAAGGTCCTTAATGTTTTACGGCTTCCATAAGTCTCGTGTTATCTTTATATAAAGCTATGGCGTATGTAGTACCTAAGAGATAGCATATATATATTTTTCTGAAGACTTTTTCGTGCAACTGACGGTTGCCCGTTTTCATTTAATTGCACGATTTATTAAAAGGATTCTAAAGAAATTTCTTTTGGATAAATATTTGTGTATCTTCCAGGAGGAAGTGGAATCGTCCTTACGCTTGGTGCACGCAGTGGCGACAGGCGCAACGGGTGCGCTTTGTGTCACCCACCGCTACGGCCGCCTGCGCGCGCCTTTGCATGCGGCGCGCTGGGACTCGGCACGAGCACGAGCAGATCTCGCCGCCAACCTGCTGCAACAGCTGGGCCTGGACACTGCTGGTCAGTAGTGTCTTTGTAACCGATGATACAGTAGTTGCATTGACCCACTGCTAAGACCGCTGCTCGCGCGCAGCACGCTGGCACTCAGCACGAACACGAGCAGATCTCGCCGCCAAACTGCTACAACAGCTGGGCCTGCACACTGCTGGTTAGTGCCTTTGTAACCGAAGACACATAATGCATTAACCCACTGCTAAGGCCGCGTACACAGCACGTCACATTCATACGTAACAAAAACTTATTGCGACAGGGTTCCACAGAATATAGCTTGTTGTGTCTTACACTGTACTTCCAATAGCCTGAAAAGGAGACGGATCAAAATGTATGAGGTTTTGGACCTAGTAAAAACCTAGGTTGTGATATGATTGGGACTAAATAAAACCTAGGTTAAATTGAAAGATTAAATTATGACGTACAATAATAAAAATATAGTTACGGCTTTGATATCTAGAAAAATATCTAAAAATCAAATTACAATAAGTTATTTTAATTTATTTGAACAATCCCCGCTATCCTAAAAAGTAAAAATTATTGGAATTAAAAAAAATATTATATATTAGATCAATTATCAACTTATACTCGTAGAAGCCACAGTTAGGTTTTATTTTCACAAATAGGTACTAAACACACCCATTTTGTTCTGTCCTTTTTCCGACTTATACATTATCCGACGAATCAGTCTTATACTCACGTAGGTGGGACGGTATTTATTAAACAGAAAGCGAAACTGAACCTAATTTAGATTAGCTTTATAGGAAACAAACAAATCCGTCTCCTGTTTCGTTAAGCTTTTGGATAAATAAGCCTTCTCGTTTGCGTAAACGTTACTAAGGCGTTATTTCCTTTGCTGGGGTTCTTTATAATCAAAGGAAATGTTCTACGATACGACTTCTTGCACAAGCAAGACCCTCATTACTCATTTCGGAAAGGATTAAAATACAGGCACATTCAAGTTTAACAAGCGCATTATTATCAAAGATGGCCTCCGTTTAGACCGCTTAAGTAGTAGGTATTCGTGGATTCTGGCTCAGTGAATCCTGCCTCCAAGGCATTGCTCCGGCTAAAAAAAAAAAAAAAAAAAAAAAAAAAAAAAAAAAAAAAAAGTGAAACACCCCATCTACATCGATTGCGCTGGGTCCCGAAGTCGTATCTCTCACCGTTTCAGAGATACGCGATCCTCCATAGTGCTCCTACATGATTACGTTAATCACATCATTAGCTTGTTGTTTGCTAATCACCTCTCCCAGTCGGAACTGCTATTGTCCTTAATCACCTGCATTCATTGCTAAGTCTGGGCTCCTTAATCACCTAATTACCGATCTACTGCACCGAGTGTAAACACATTGTCGTGGTTTTGATATTTCGTTGCGATCATGTTGTACTTATCTCTTTATATGTAGGTATTTCAGACTGTTTCTTACTGAAATCTACACCAAAATCAGCTTTCATTCAAACATAGGCTACTTTGTAATGGTCAAATAACATTTTGTAATGTGAATGGATTTTTCCCAAATATTCCAAATATTTTGTTAAGCAAGGTTTAGAAGTACGGTGTAAACAGTCGCTATTGAAAATTTCTAGAGTAACTTTCAAGTCAAAAATGTCGGACTCAGAGTGTGTTAGTGCATTTTTCGCGAATAGTGACTTAGAAGATAATATCGAATCTTCCTATTGCGTTAGAGAGATAATCGAACTATGTGATGCTGTGGAAAGCATTGAAAATTTCTGTGATGAATTTAACGAGTGTGTAGAAATGGACATTACGGAAGAACCAAATAAGGATTTATTCGATCCACATTTCGATAAATTATTATGCGATGTGGTTGAAGACTTCGAGAAAATGTAAGTGTTGTGATATAATGTTATTACCATTTTGTAATCTCCATAGTTTAGAACCCTAAGCCCAGCCTTTCAAACCACTAGACTACTAACGCCACACTTGACAGGGATTTATAAATCTATAACTTATTTTATTTTATTTATTCTACAGTAATAAAATACAAATCGGAGGGGGTTTGAAACGTCCTGCTGAAACCGAACATCAAGGTGCTGTTGAGAAAAGGCGACGACTAAGCGAACCGTCTACATCCACCCTGCCTTCCACATCAGCCCAGCCTTCGACTGCAATCGAAAACTGCGAAATGGTGAAGTGCACAACTTGTGATATATTTGTTAAAAAGAGGTACTTATCTAATCATTATAGAAGTAATCAACATAAAAATAACGCCTTACGGGTGCATATTGAATTCCCAAATGTTACTTTAATTGAAACTGCGTTCGGGAAAAGAATACACACTTATAGAATAACTCCTCCTGCTGATTGTGATGGTTTTATTACTTTTGAATTGTTTTTTGATTCGATAAAGAATACACTAATAAGCTTAATTAATGAAAGCATTATCCAACTTAAAACGTTTAAAGTAAATTTTATTTTACATGCAAATTTTATACAGCAAACTAAAGACATATCTAACGTTTTCAACTTCCAAACGTCTAACTTCATTTTAAACGAGTCCGAGGATTTAAATAGTTTTCTAAGTTCTTTGAAAGAGACTATTTCCAACAGAATTTGCGAATTTGAGAAAAAAGATAGTGGGTGGAGTGTTAGGGATATAATCAGCATTGATATGAATGTAAATAAGTTTAACCCCCTCCGGGGTTCGTCTTACATAGACTTACCTCAGGACATAAAAGCGAAAAAAGCAGTGATTAATGTAAAAAATTTTGATAACCAGTGTCTAAAATGGAGTTTACTCTCGGCATTACATCCTGTGTTTAAAAATTTCAATAGAGTCAGTTCTTATGCTCAACATGATAGTAAACTCAAATTTGATGGTATTCCATTCCCTGTAAAGTTAACAGATATCCATAAAGTTGAACATTTAAATAACTTAAGTATCAATGTTTTTGGATTGGAATACAATGCTGCGACTAAAACTCATTCTGTGATCGGCCCATTGTATTTTACAAAATCGCGGAAAGAAACACACGTTAATTTATTGTATATAACGAACGGAAATAGTGGTCACTATTGTTATATAAAAAATTTATCTCGTTTGGTATTCCGTCAAGTTACAACACGAAATGATCCTATTTATATATGCGATGGATGTCTTTTATATTTTCATTCAAAGGAGGGTCTTTCTAATCATACTATTCATGACTGTGCTCATATTCGAACTGATCTCCCAAGTCCCGATACAAAAAGAAAAAACTGGTGGGGTGCAAATGTACCTAATGATAAATTAAGTTTTGAAAACTTTGATAAAAAAATGAGAGTTCCGTTTGTTATTTATGCGGATTTCGAGTCTTTTCTTAACCCTATCGAGTTTTGTTCTAATGATCCGAAAAAATCATCAACGACTAATGTTCAAAGACATGATGTGCACAGTTTTGGATATTATGTTAAATGTTCCTATGACGATAAACTTTCAAAATATGTAACATACACTGGTGAGGATTGTGCTCAAGTTTTCATGGAAAAACTGCATGAGGATCTCAAAATCATATGTCGAAATAACAGTTACCAAAAATGTCCACTCCCTCTTACAGAGGAAGATAAAAAGATCATACAAGAGTCCACTACATGTTACATATGTGAGAAAGATATAATTTCAGAACAGCATATTGATCATGACTGGCACACAGGTGCTTTTATAGGCGTATCTCATGAAAGTTGCAGTAACAAACTCCATAAAGCCCGTTTTATACCTGTGATTTTACATAACTTAAGTAATTACGATGCACATTTTATTGTACATGCTTTAAATTTCGCGGAAGGCGAGGTGCAAATAATTCCTCAAAATAAGGAAAAATACATTTCCTTTTCTAAAACATTAAAGGTTGGTGGTAAAAACATCGATATAAGGTTTATAGATTCTTTAAAATTCTTGTCTAGTAGTTTAGACTCGTTGGCCAAAAATTTACAAAATGACCAATTCTGTGAGTTGAAAAAAGAATATCCATGTGAAAACGATTTTGAACTTTTAAAGAGAAAAGGTGTCTATCCCTATGAATATATGACTTCTTTTGATTCATTGAAACTACCATCTTTGCCACCAATTGATTGTTTTGTTAGTTCTCTTACGGGGGAGAGTATTTCTAATGATGACTATGTTCATGCCCAAAAGGTATGGTCTCATTTTCATTGTAACACACTGGGTGACTATTCTGATCTCTACGTCCATTTCTACACACTCGTTAAATTCATCACAGAAATTTTCAATGCTTTTATTAATTTTCTGTGTAAATATTACATGTTTAATACTCCTAAATCTAAACATTTCAGCAAATTGTATATTTTTATTCATCAAACAGGACTTATAGTTATCAATATTCAATTTTTTAGTTATACATTTATTTACACCCTTAGCTTTTGTAATGGTCTTATCTTCTACTTTCATGGCATACATTTTAGATCTTAATCCAACAAATTCAGTAAATATTTTGCCGTTGTTTTCATCTTTGAAAAATCCTAATTTCTTTTTATTTAATCGTGGGAACCCATAAACATTGTCTTGGGGATAGTCAGAGGTGTCGAAATAGTTATTTAAGTCGGGTTCAATTTCCTTATAAAAATCTTTACAAAAAATTTGATAAACTAAGCTGTCGGTATCAGTGTATAACAATTTCAAATTAGGAAATTTAATTTTCATGTAGTCATAATGGAAATTATACATCAACGTTTTAGATATGTCTAATATACTAAATCCTAAATAAATGGGCTTATTGTAAAACACTTTTGTTTTTTTCAGTTGGACTGCTACCAAACTTTCGGAAAATATAGAAAGACTATGGAATTCCGGTTGAGCAATGAGACTCTCAGCACCCTGAACTTTACCACGATTTTGCCAATGTGTTAATAGTTTTACGTTTACCCTTTTTTCAATATTCTCCATTGTCTTGCCGAATATGGAGTTATTCATCAATTTATAAAAATCTTTTTCAAAGTTTGATGATGCTACTGTGCGCAGTTGAGTGTTCAACTCAATATATTTTTTCAACCACGGACTTTGCTTAAATTTAAGTACCCTGTGAACTTTTTCAACTCGCAGACCCAATTTTTCACATTGTAAAAGATTTCTATAATGAATAACATACATCTTCTTATTGTTTAAATTCGGTACTAGCTTGTGGTCTGTTGTCTCTCCAATACAAATATTTTCAGGACACAATGGAAAATCAGAATGAGAGTCGTGTAAGCTCTCAGGATATTCTAGGTCTACCTCTAAAATATATCCCACATCAGAATCAATTGGTACATCATAATTTAGGTTAGGGTCAACCCATTCAAAATCAGATATTGGTAAATACTGAGACATAGCCCAACCATACAAATTATTGGCATCAAGGTAAGTTAAATATGAATTTGGTTCATCTTTTTTATAATCACTCATATATGGATTATTGGCTTTAGCATAGCGGTTGCTACATTGTGATATCCCTCCCCTTATGCCCGATTTTATAAAGGCGATTTTATCAAAATCAGTTAGCAGCTCTAATTCAACTTTAGTGCATTTCAACATAGCATCCCAACTTAATCCAGGTGCTGTGTAATAATGAGCGGGATCTAAATTATAAGTTTTTAAACAAACGTTCCTGAAGTTTTCAAAAATGTCAGCTAAAAGTAGTACATCTGTTTTTAAGTAGAGATCAGAATAGTCACCCAGTGTGTTACAATGAAAATGAGACCATACCTTTTGGGCATGAACATAGTCATCATTAGAAATACTCTCCCCCGTAAGAGAACTAACAAAACAATCAATTGGTGGCAAAGATGGTAGTTTCAATGAATCAAAAGAAGTCATATATTCATAGGGATAGACACCTTTTCTCTTTAAAAGTTCAAAATCGTTTTCACATGGATATTCTTTTTTCAACTCACAGAATTGGTCATTTTGTAAATTTTTGGCCAACGAGTCTAAACTACTAGACAAGAATTTTAAAGAATCTATAAACCTTATATCGATGTTTTTACCACCAACCTTTAATGTTTTAGAAAAGGAAATGTATTTTTCCTTATTTTGAGGAATTATTTGCACCTCGCCTTCCGCGAAATTTAAAGCATGTACAATAAAATGTGCATCGTAATTACTTAAGTTATGTAAAATCACAGGTATAAAACGGGCTTTATGGAGTTTGTTACTGCAACTTTCATGAGATACGCCTATAAAAGCACCTGTGTGCCAGTCATGATCAATATGCTGTTCTGAAATTATATCTTTCTCACATATGTAACATGTAGTGGACTCTTGTATGATCTTTTTATCTTCCTCTGTAAGAGGGAGTGGACATTTTTGGTAACTGTTATTTCGACATATGATTTTGAGATCCTCATGCAGTTTTTCCATGAAAACTTGAGCACAATCCTCACCAGTGTATGTTACATATTTTGAAAGTTTATCGTCATAGGAACATTTAACATAATATCCAAAACTGTGCACATCATGTCTTTGAACATTAGTCGTTGATGATTTTTTCGGATCATTAGAACAAAACTCGATAGGGTTAAGAAAAGACTCGAAATCCGCATAAATAACAAACGGAACTCTCATTTTTTTATCAAAGTTTTCAAAACTTAATTTATCATTAGGTACATTTGCACCCCACCAGTTTTTTCTTTTTGTATCGGGACTTGGGAGATCAGTTCGAATATGAGCACAGTCATGAATAGTATGATTAGAAAGACCCTCCTTTGAATGAAAATATAAAAGACATCCATCGCATATATAAATAGGATCATTTCGTGTTGTAACTTGACGGAATACCAAACGAGATAAATTTTTTATATAACAATAGTGACCACTATTTCCGTTCGTTATATACAATAAATTAACGTGTGTTTCTTTCCGCGATTTTGTAAAATACAATGGGCCGATCACAGAATGAGTTTTAGTCGCAGCATTGTATTCCAATCCAAAAACATTGATACTTAAGTTATTTAAATGTTCAACTTTATGGATATCTGTTAACTTTACAGGGAATGGAATACCATCAAATTTGAGTTTACTATCATGTTGAGCATAAGAACTGACTCTATTGAAATTTTTAAACACAGGATGTAATGCCGAGAGTAAACTCCATTTTAGACACTGGTTATCAAAATTTTTTACATTAATCACTGCTTTTTTCGCTTTTATGTCCTGAGGTAAGTCTATGTAAGACGAACCCCGGAGGGGGTTAAACTTATTTACATTCATATCAATGCTGATTATATCCCTAACACTCCACCCACTATCTTTTTTCTCAAATTCGCAAATTCTGTTGGAAATAGTCTCTTTCAAAGAACTTAGAAAACTATTTAAATCCTCGGACTCGTTTAAAATGAAGTTAGACGTTTGGAAGTTGAAAACGTTAGATATGTCTTTAGTTTGCTGTATAAAATTTGCATGTAAAATAAAATTTACTTTAAACGTTTTAAGTTGGATAATGCTTTCATTAATTAAGCTTATTAGTGTATTCTTTATCGAATCAAAAAACAATTCAAAAGTAATAAAACCATCACAATCAGCAGGAGGAGTTATTCTATAAGTGTGTATTCTTTTCCCGAACGCAGTTTCAATTAAAGTAACATTTGGGAATTCAATATGCACCCGTAAGGCGTTATTTTTATGTTGATTACTTCTATAATGATTAGATAAGTACCTCTTTTTAACAAATATATCACAAGTTGTGCACTTCACCATTTCGCAGTTTTCGATTGCAGTCGAAGGCTGGGCTGATGTGGAAGGCAGGGTGGATGTAGACGGTTCGCTTAGTCGTCGCCTTTTCTCAACAGCACCTTGATGTTCGGTTTCAGCAGGACGTTTCAAACCCCCTCCGATTTGTATTTTATTACTGTAGAATAAATAAAATAAAATAAGTTATAGATTTATAAATCCCTGTCAAGTGTGGCGTTAGTAGTCTAGTGGTTTGAAAGGCTGGGCTTAGGGTTCTAAACTATGGAGATTACAAAATGGTAATAACATTATATCACAACACTTACATTTTCTCGAAGTCTTCAACCACATCGCATAATAATTTATCGAAATGTGGATCGAATAAATCCTTATTTGGTTCTTCCGTAATGTCCATTTCTACACACTCGTTAAATTCATCACAGAAATTTTCAATGCTTTCCACAGCATCACATAGTTCGATTATCTCTCTAACGCAATAGGAAGATTCGATATTATCTTCTAAGTCACTATTCGCGAAAAATGCACTAACACACTCTGAGTCCGACATTTTTGACTTGAAAGTTACTCTAGAAATTTTCAATAGCGACTGTTTACACCGTACTTCTAAACCTTGCTTAACAAAATATTTGGAATATTTGGGAAAAATCCATTCACATTACAAAATGTTATTTGACCATTACAAAGTAGCCTATGTTTGAATGAAAGCTGATTTTGGTGTAGATTTCAGTAAGAAACAGTCTGAAATACCTACATATAAAGAGATAAGTACAACATGATCGCAACGAAATATCAAAACCACGACAATGTGTTTACACTCGGTGCAGTAGATCGGTAATTAGGTGATTAAGGAGCCCAGACTTAGCAATGAATGCAGGTGATTAAGGACAATAGCAGTTCCGACTGGGAGAGGTGATTAGCAAACAACAAGCTAATGATGTGATTAACGTAATCATGTAGGAGCACTATGGAGGATCGCGTATCTCTGAAACGGTGAGAGATACGACTTCGGGACCCAGCGCAATCGATGTAGATGGGGTGTTTCACTTTTTTTTTTTTTTTTTTTTTTTTTTTTTTTTTTTTTTTTTTTAGCCGGAGCAATGCCTTGGAGGCAGGATTCACTGAGCCAGAATCCACGAATACCTACTACTCGCTTATCTTCTGTCATGAGAGTTCAGACACATATCATAAATTATAATGAACGTGAATAAGAAAAAGCTTCTACGGCAAAATTTGACTACCCGTGAAAGCAATTTCAGAGCAACATATATTTATCTGCGTTGTTTTCATTTCATTCAAGCGCCATCAGTGGAATTGCGTTATTTCCTTTGCTAAGCTCGTCGACATTAAATGGACGAGATTACTTACATCTTGAATCTAAATTGCTACGAGTATGCGCGTGATCATATTTTCCATACCGGTGCTGCCTGCTGACAACTAACATTATGAAAATACTTATAATACGTTTATTCAAAATAAGGTAATACTAATATAACATTAAAATACATACTTAAGCTAAAATTACAAACTACCTAACTATTTTACAAGTAAAAGACCTGGCCCAGGTTGCTCCCTGCAGGAAGTGTCCCGAGGCTGGCGGCGTTGCCCCGCTGTATAGCGAGGCTTATACTCTGAGCAAAGTAGAGGCCAGCCTTCAGGAAGGCGATTCTCGTAGTGGAATGTTGAATTCGACATTAGTCCTATCTCATTCGCTCTCATTACATGTGTGAGCGTGACAAGACGTTCGTAGCGCTCGACTGTTGTATGTCGAACGCTGAGAGAATCGCATTCTTGGTCCCGGGATGTCTTTACGAGGCGCTTGGCTATTTCCCGGTAGAGTCAGTGGGCTCCAGGCCCCCACGGTAAGTACTTAGAAGGTTTAGTAGCTAAAGCTGCCGGGATTAAAAAAAGTTTATGATTTCAGACTGAAACGCATTTCGAGCGTGTAATACAAACTTAATCTTCAGGGACATAAGGCAAAGCGTTGTAACATTTTCTTGATTGGTTTCAGAGACTCTCATGGCAGTTTCACAAGGGTTGGTGATGGGATCCAGTCCGTCAGAGCGAGCAGTTGGAGCCCGAGCAATAGCACTGCGGTCCAATGGCTTGGTGAATAGTGCAGTGACATGGGAAAGATACGGCACAGCTGAGCCAGTTCCAGTCAAGTCACCACAGTTGGAAAAACCGCCTGATCCTGAATATCCATGGTAAGGCGAAATATTGACAAAGAACTTGCTAAGGATCGGGATATAAATTAGTAGAACCATTGTTACAATAGGTTGGCTACACAAAAGGATGATAAATGAATGAATAAACTCAGTTGTAACAGTCTTGCAATTTATTTTTGAGTAAGATTTTCCAAAAAAGAAAGTTCTGAATTCGTTCGTTAAAAAATGTAGTTTAATGAGCACTGGCAGCGAAGGCACTGGGCAGTAAAAGAGATTTACTGAGCTTCTTATTTCAGGTATGTCTCAGCACACGAAAGCGAAACTCTTCGATCTCCTAAGTTTATGCCGTCGCCTCCTGGAGCTACTATGGAAGGATGGTGGACTTATCCCTACTACAGCTGCGAAGCAAAACGATGGCTCTTGTCCTACACCGTCCCTGTTTCTACAATTCGTAGGTAAGACAATCCATCACGTCCTTTTCACTCAGCACTTTCTGATTGTTGTTGTCCTATCTACTAATTTTATTACGGGATTTTGTTCTCAGTAAACTTCCTAAGTCCCAAGTTCTATCTCTAATCTCTTTACGAAGTTTCATCTCAGCGAAATGGGATCATAAAAAGACAATGAACCCAAACCAACACTGTGCTAATGGATGCTGGCTCATTCAGTTCGAATTCAGTTGGTCAACAGTTCGATCTTTCTTAAAATACTTACCTAAGTTTTGATTGACCCTGTATGTACCCTACAACCTTGGGATCTTCAAGGCCTGAGTGAATAGGCATTTACTGGACCCGCATGCTCCATCGTCCTCATAGTCACTTACCATCAGGCGAGATCGAGGTCAAATGCGGGTTTAGTAGTCAATTAAAAAAAATTTAAAAAAATTGTTTCTCGTTTTATAATGTGAAAATCTGTCTGGCAAGTAAGTATAATTTTTTTAATAGTTTTCAGATTTACCGACTATAATAAGTATATTGTTTTTCAGCTTGAAGGGAGTTGTATCGCTCGACATAGACATATCTAACTTGGAAATAAACCAATGTGAAATGGACAGCGCAGAGGAAAGCGACAACCAAATATATTCATTTCATGGCACTCACAAATGCCCTAATGAGACCACTTACGTAAGTTTACTTTGATACTAGTAGCTCCATCCCATCCGCTTTAGGTTATCACTCCATAAAGTTAAGCACAAGTCATTTTGAAGGTTTAACGCAAGTTGTCATTATCTGCAAGGCTTTGAGTACCTACATATTTGAAACTAAATATTAAAAAAGTATCAACAATTATACATTATTCCTTACTTTCAGAATTAACTAATTGTATACAGTAGAAAAAAATACAATGACTATAAAAAATACGAATGAGATTTTTACAAAAACGACCGAAACTATTTCTAAATTAATATTAATACTACAAGCTATAAAATTTTAGAATTTTGGAATTCTAAAATGAATGAATGAATGAAAACTCAATCGTATTTTTTGGTCCTAATGCTACACATTAGATAATTCTGACTGTACCTATCCATTTTTTACACAATTGTTATCAATAAAAGTTGGTTAATTTTATTTTCAGTGCGAATATAAACCAAATCGAGAAATGAGTGCGAGGCATGCAGGTTGGGCCCGAGGATCCTACATCTGTCGGTGTCGACAGGGTTATTATTCAACTCATCATCCTGAAGGTTTCAACGGATCATTAGTTGAAGGTAAACAGGTATTTATGTGTGGCGTCATTCTTGCAAATTCCATCCCATAGGTACTTATAGTCTGTGAAAAAAGAGTTGAAATTAAATAATGGCAACCTTCTATGGACCTATGTCAAATCCTAATGTCATTTCCATACAATTTCAGTAAAATGTTGCCACTATTTAATTTAACTCTTTTTGACAGACAATGCAAGAGTAATTTATACCTACCTAAACGCTACCTACACTAAAGGGACCTCCCCATTCATGTTAGCGCTAATTTTCTAACTTGTTGTCTTAGTTTTTTTCTAATCGAAGCTTCATACATTTTTGTCCACTTCCTTTTTCTGCATTTAAAATTGAACGCGGCATTCGGTCGGATCGATGAATGTATCCGAACGCAAATTCTGTCAAAGAAATTCATTGACAGTTTGGCGGATGGCGGTTATTTTAATATTTTATCCAAACAAACAATTTTACGATTATTTATTATGCAATGAATTTTAAGCTCTATTGCCAAATTTTTTTAATTTATTTTTCTAATAGTCAGTAGAATGTAGTGTTGCTTGCAGACTTGTTTTATATTTTTTATTATTTAACAAGGTAACACAACAACATTGACCATCAGCCTAAACATTAAGCGATTTAAAACAGGTTTTAGTTTTTTAGCGTCATAATGTATCAACATAATGTCACATTTTAACACTCCTAGGAGTTAACGACGGACATTTCAACCGGTCTAGTCTGTTACGAATTCACACGGCCCGCCGCAGAATCACAGGATGTAACTACGCAACGAACCACTAACGAGAAGTTTATTTTAAGAGTTCAACACATTGTCACTGTTACTGACGTTTGCTAGACAAAAAACTACACCGATTTTAGCTACCTAGGTATCAAAATCATCAGAAAACAATTATTTTTGTACAATAAGAGTGCGTTCCAAAACCAGTTGAAATTAATTTTATATATTACTTGTTTTGAATAAAAAATTGATAAATTGTCAGTTGTTACGCGGTAGTAATGGAAGATGTCAACGTGAATTATTTCAACGAGTTATGGAACGCTATCTTAAATAAACTCTGTAGAATCTTCTCCAGCGACTTTCCCGCCAATACTCCCTTGTTTTTATTTAGGTTTATTGATTATTTCAAATCCAGTTGAAATTATTCACGTTGATGGATGTACACTTTCCATTGCTTGTTTTGAATACAATTTGATACATTTTCAGCTGATAACGCGGTAATGGAACATAGATAATTGTCTACGTGAATTATTTCAACTGGTTATGGAACGCTCTCTTGTTGTGTTTTCATTTTCTTTCTGAATTGTGGAGTTTCTCCCGCGCTTTTGTCGCGTCCACACCAGCTTTTTTTCGTTGTTTTGCAAATTGTTTTACAGTAGTGCTTTTCAAGTAAGAATGGTGTTTTTTATTCGAAGAACGTCTACAAAATGTGATTAATGTATGGGACAATGAAGTAAAGTCAAATAAGACGCTGCACCCCGATCCGTACTTGGCTGGATTTTAAAGAGCCATACTGCGTCCGGGACGCCTTCTTCTCTGGTTCAGATGGTGCAGAAGCGTGGATGATTCTCCCAGATAGCATTGAAATGTGTCACACCAGCATTTTAATGAAGACTTGAAAGAGTTGTTTACATCAGACATGGCTGTATGGGCTCAGTTCCCTTTGCCTTAAAAAAAAAACTTTCTGAATTGTTTGTTTCTGTTTCTTTTCTTCTATTTTTTATTATTTTTGTTACAAGTCGCGTATCAAGAGTACGAAGAGAACGGTGTGGACAACTGGAGCCAGCCGTACGAGTGCTTGAAATGCCAGCCGGGCTGCGACACTTGCCGGGGCCCGGAGCCCTGCCTCGCCACTTACAACTGGCCGTTTCGGTAACATTTCTCATTTTTTGGTTATTCAGTCTTCAGCGTAAATGTAATACACTGATATTGATCTTGTTACGCTTAGCCATAACTTCTATTGCTATTTAGGCACCAACTATTCGATACAAAGACCTCACATTTCAAAACAAAAAAGTTGGTCAGAATTTAGTTATGGTCATGGTATACCAAGATAAGTAGAAAAAAGCTCCGCTTGAAAGGCCCCGTTTAGTTGTCTGCAACCTTATATGACCTAATCTATCTGAGTCAAGTTCTGCATCCACCACAGTCACCAGGAAAACATTATCAAGGTAGGAAGAATTTCATTTTAGTGGTCAGATAATAGTCATCCTTGTGATTGTAATTCTTTCTGGGGGATTGGTAATGTAGGGGAGAGTACAACTAAGAGCTGGTAGTGGCAGTCCTTTCCCCACATTATTTCGAACCTTCTTTTAATTGTCATCTTATACCTGAATTCCAGGATATCTCTGCTGGTAATATCGGTGAGCTGTGCTGCTCTGACAGTGGTGCTGACCATCTACACGCGCCATCACCGCCGCGTGAAGGTGTTCCGAGTCGCCAGCCCCGTGTTCCTGTCTATAACGCTACTTGGATGTGCTATTATGTATTTGGAAGTAAGAATTTTTTATAAACCTTTTCCGAGGCAGCACTAATTCTTTTCAAAGGTATAACAATAATCGTGAATGAGGTGGTTTTGTCCATGTGGACATAGCAATATTAAGAATGACTCTTTGTAATACAAGTTCGAAAAAACGAGGTAGCAACTATCAGAATGTTCTACCAGGAGCCTGAAATGGCCATATAAGATTGAAAGATGTGGACAGCAATATTTCCAATCCTTATATGCCAAAGGGTGAGGTGACAGAAAGAAAATTGTCTTGCTGGCCAAAAGCATGCCTCCAACCTCCATGTATAGACAATGTGAGCTGACATAATAATTTCTAACCAAAAATAGTGATTTGAATATTAAACTGGTATTATTATTTATCATGAATTGATGACCAGTAGTTGTACATGGAACTAGAGTACCTACTATACTGTTATAGTCATTATATTTTATACCTACAGTTCATGTGCTATTCAAATCTAAATTTTTATTCTCATTTCCAGATGGCAGCTATATTTCCAGTGTTGGATAGGTACTCGTGTATCGCTACAAAATGGACTCGACACCTGGGTTTCTGCATCACATACACTGCTCTTCTTATGAAAACATGGAGGTAGGTGCCTTGTTATCTTAAAAACTTGCTTGAAAATTGATTATCATCTATTTATAAAACTAAAAAACTGTAAATATAGGTCTATCTTTAACTAACACTCATATAAATGAGAATTGTCTAACAGACCATGTTATAAGGGAGCTGATCAGCAAAGCTAGGATCAGCATTAGGATACCAACAGTTGCATTTCAATTCATCCTGATCCAACCTCCCATTAAAAATAGTCTGTCCCTTTCTGTTTTCATAAACTTAAGCTAGTTTAAGCCTCGGATTTCACGCGTTCCAGAGTATCTCTCACTTATCGGGTGAAGTCAGCACACAAACTGAAGCTGACAGACAAACAGCTGCTGCAGTGGATGGCCCCAATACTGCTCATAATGCTGGTGTACCTCGGCACGTGGACATTCTCAGCGCCTCCTGATGCAGAAGTCGTAAGTATCTCTCTTTACTACTGGTATGACTGTGCAGAGTTAGCCTGGATTTTCTTTTATTTATTTATTTGTCTGATATTTGGTTATAAATTATTAATAATAAATTTATTTATTTTAAACTCACATTTGACCCCAATCTAACTTGATGGTAAGCGACGATGTCGAAGGTATAGCACGTGGGATTAGTAATTTTTTTTTGAGCCTGTTAACTGTCCCACTGCTGGCAAAGGCCTCCCCTCCTTTTTTCCACTTTTGTGGGAATAATGCGTTGGATTAATAAAATCACTCTAGCCTTGAAGATCCCAAAGTTATACGACTGTGCGGCCTGCATCTAAGTCAGTCAGTCAGCAGCACATCGAAAACCCTAAAGGGTTAGTTTCCCTAGACATCTCACCCATGGGCGACGGAGACTACTTACCATCAGGTGACTGTTTACCCGTTTGTTCTCCTTATATAAATAATTTATTTATTTATATGTATATACAATTAAAAAAGATATCACCCTTTTACATATTTCTAGTACAAAGCAGCAATTGTAAAATCATTGCTGTATTCCGGTTTGAAGGGTAAGGCACATGGGCATTCCAACAAGTCTTCAAGATTGGCAGCGCTTGAAAAGCCTAGTTCACAAAGAGTAAAGATGAAGTTCCGTTACATTTAAACAAATTGTATTAATGTTTTCAGATCACAGACAACAAAGGATTGAAGTTCAAGCAGTGCAATTACAACTGGTGGGATCACAGTCTAGCTATAGGTAAGCACATATAGTCCAGAAGCCGTGGAGTGATTTGAACTGAATTATGGCTGGATCCGGACTCTTGAACTCCATGGCTAGTTTTGGTATTTTAGATGTGACATATTTTGAAAAACTTTAAAAGGCCAATCACGTTCAACAATTAAATCATGCTCTGCTTTTTCTGAAACCTTTTTCTTTTGCTGTGCCAGCAAGTATTTTTAAATGAAGCAAATGCTTGCTATGAAAATGCATTCTTAGTCACCTCAATAGCTTAGTTGGAACAGCACAACACATTACTTACTTGGAATTCATTCATGAATCCGGCGCACGCCACCGACTTTTTTTGTGTCATGTTAACAGTAATTCTGACATGTCTCCGTCAGTTGCCCGGAACGTCCTTAAAGTAATGTCTTCACTAATTAAAATATATGCTATCCCTTTCTACGGTATAGCTCTAGATAGAGATGACACGAGACAGATTTGCAACTACTTACGGTCTTCTTCTCTTCTTATTCGTATTCCTCATTGCGGAGGGTCCTGATCATTCTAAGGAATTAATCACATAGAACAACAGAATTAATGCTGTGGTTTGCCATTGCCTTCCCTATTTCACACACTGGTTATCTCAGTGTGCATATTTCCTCACGATGTTTCTCTCCACTGTTGAAGCAGTCTGTAAAAGAACGTAACTAAGTCTTGGAAAAACTCATTGGTACATGACATTGCATGGTTTCGAACAAGAGCGTCGGTGGCCTAGTGGCTAGGACACCGGACTCCCATGCGGGAGGTCCGGCTTCGAAACTGTGCAGTGCCATGTACCAATGAGTTTTACGTTTTTTTCGAAGACTTACGTACATTTACCGACTGCTCTAAGGTGAAGGAAAACATCGTGAGGAAACCTACACACTGAGATGACCAGTGTGTAAAATGGGGTAGGCACAAAAGATCCTCAAGGGTCGAAGTGCCGCTTGGGTTATTCCCGGTTATTATCATAAGATAAGTAAGATGGTTTCGAACCCGGACCTGTGAGTCCTAGCCACTAGGCCACCGGCGATATTTACGCTGATGCATCTATCTTCGTGTAATTCCAGGTGAGATCCTATTCCTGCTGTGGGGTGTCCGTGTTTGCTACCGCGTGCGTCATGCTGAGAGCCTGTACAATGAAGCGCGGCTCATCTCCATCGCGATATACAACATATTCACCGTCAACTCGCTCATGATCGCCTTCCAGTGAGTTTGGTTTATCCATGGCACAAGAGGAATTGCAAAACGAAACACGGATTGCATGACGTTTCACTTCACTAGGATACGTCATCAACTGAGGGTTACCATTACTGGATATCAGACGAGGCATAAAGATTACCATAAAAATGTATTCCATGATTTTTAAATTATTAAATTAATTATATAGTGACGTTCCCTTGTGAATGAAACGTCATGCAATTCGTAATCGATATGCCTGTGAAGTATGAGCCTCTTCTTGTGCCATGGGTTTATCTACATCTACGCAACTGTGACGGGAACAACTGGGAGATAGAACATTGACCTCCCAGGAGGGGCCCGAAGCAAAGTGCTAGGGGGACACCAATGTGTTCCACTGGAGATCCCGGAGCCCTCCAACATGCATGTGGTCGGCCATCGAGGGGGTTTTAACACACGACCGATCAAGGGAGAGCGTGTTATAAGTTTGACACGTTTGTCTGTCTGTCTGTTTTTCTGTGGTATACAACATCTTGACAACGGATGACCCGATTTGGACCCGGTTCTGAGTCATGTCTGATAAAAATTAGATCAGGAGTTTCAGATGGGATCTCTGGAATGGTAACAGCTAGATGGTTCGAGTTTGAGCTCAAATGTTTAGGACCATGGAGCCCTTCCCACATCTGAAACCTCAAGGACCTGATGTTGACCAGGAAAAAGAAAGGGGATCTCCACAATGGTACACAGATTAAAAAGGGCGATTTTAAACTTAAATTATTCAATTACCAAGGTACCACCCTCTTATCTATTTCTGCCGTGAAGCAGAGATGCTTGCATTTCTGTGTTTCGGTTTGAAGGGTAAGAGAGCCAGAGTAATTTCCAGCACATGAGGCAATCCATCTTAGTCCTCAAGGTTAGCAGCGCATCAAAAACCCTCCAACATTAATACAGTGAGGTGAGATGTCTATGGGCGACGGTGACCACTTAACATCAGGTGGCCCGTTTGCTCGTCTGCTCTCCTTATTTAATAAAAAAAATAATTAAAATCGTGATTTTATGATCGGAAATAATATATTTCTGTTTCCCATTATTTGCACTATCATATTTACATACTCTCATAATTTATTGTTTAAGATGGTCCATCTAGTTCTACTATTAGTTCTACGATAGAACAAAATGGACAAAAAATATACGGACAGTTCTACTGTTCAGTATGACATACATAATGGACACGCTCATTACAATCCTATTGGTTCTACTATAAATGTATAAACAGTATAAATATGAAAAAAAAATTATTTTACTACTTTTCAAAAAACAAGCAATTGACATTGTGGTGGCCTAATATTCTGCACTTTTATAAGCGACACGACACTATCACAAATGCAGGCATTAACGTAAAATTTCCAAGAAATTAGCAATAGTGATATCACCATTTACTAATTTAAAGTTCCGTCACCGAAATGTATTACCTGGGTACGATAACATGTTCAGGATTATCACATTGTAATTTTGTTACTCCTGCGGCTTTGTTGCGTATATACAGGGTGTAACATTAAGAACGGTCAGTATGGGAAAGTCTGAAACTATAAGACATACGAAGATCTGTTCTTAGAAACCATGTCATCAATTTTAGTAACAAGAAACACTGTATTCATACATTTAAAAAAAAACTGTACTCAGCCTGGGAATCGAACCCGGTTGTTTTGAAAAAAAATCCAACACTATGTTATTTAGATATCGATTGTGTAGGTCTTAAGGCATAAATGTTAGTATGAAACGTGATGTTTAAAATTAATAAAACGCATTGTTTCCATATCTTTTAATTTATTTTAGTAGGTGTTCGAAATGACTACCATTTTGTAAAATACAACATTCAACTCGTTTAGGTAACGATCTTACTATTGAATTTTGTATCTTCAGGTGGTGAATTTGCGTTAAAATTGTCTCTATGGCTGCTGGTCTCTAGGTCTTCAATTGTGTCGTAGCTTGTTTTGTACACTTCATCCTTAACGTAATCGATATCTAAATAGAAATCGTGTTTGATTTTTTTTTTCAAAACAACCGGGTTCGATTCCCAGGCTGAGTACAGTTTTTTTTTAAATGTATGAATACAGTTTTTCTTTTACTAAAATTGATGACATGGTTCCTAAGAACAGGTCTTCGTATGTCTTATAGTTTCAGACTTTCCCATACTGACCGTTCTTAATGTTATACCCTGTATAATGCACTCTTCACACTTTCATACTGTGGAATCTTCGTAACGAAATGATAACCATTAGATAAATTATACCCGGGCGAAGCTAGTTAGGCGCTAGTTAGAGAATAGTCCGCTTGAACCCGAGTCCTGAACAGTAGAACTAAGTGGTTTTTATTGTCCATTTTGTTGTACCGTAGAACGAATAGTCAAAGCAGTAGAACTGTCCGGATATTTTTTGACCATTTTGTTCTATCGTAGTACTAGATGGACTAACCCTTTATGATGGCTAGTAGCCTATTGGTATATAAATGGTTTCCTTTTTCTTTTCACAGTCTACTCATTCTGCCGCAGGCCGGACCGGACATAAAGTATCTGCTCGGCTTCATAAGGACTCAGCTCTCTACATCCACTACCGTGCTTCTGGTGTTCTTACCGAAGGTTTGTCACTAGTTTTATATTATATGCATTTTTGGGGTCCCTAGAAAATTTAGAATTCCGCAATATACTTAACAACATTATTAGTTACAATTGTCGTGATTCGTACCATTTTGTGGTATATTTTATAAGTCTATTCTGGCAACACCGTACTCGTCCGGCATAGGTCATTTCAAATCCACCAATCACGGGCGGCCGCCTCGTGAGTATCGAGAGTTGGGTGGATATGGCTATCAGGGTGGGTAATGCCATATGGAAAATTTGGACTAAGGGTCTTTGTGGAAATTATTCTACACCTAGTAGACGGCGATAGGCTCGCCACTTATTACGTTTGTCCACCAAATCTTAAGACGAAAAGTGGAAACTACCTGTAGGTGGTTCCTCTGTCTACCCTCTAGGGGATTATGGACACAAAATATCTATTTATTTTGTGTTGTGGACGTGAGTGTATGTATGTATGTATGTATAAATAAGCTAAGTAAGTAATTATATGAGTTTTTCGGTTTTTTGAAACACGGACATTTACCGACTACTCTGACGGTGAAGAAAAACATCGTGAGGAAACCTGCACACTGAGATACTACAATACTGCACACTGTGTGAAAGGAAGGCAATGGTAAACCACCACATCAAATCTGACACAACCCTCTTGCTTAATTATTTAATTAATCAAATTATTATTTTTAACTCAGGTAATGCGCGTAGTTCGAGGCACAGGCGATACATGGGACAGCCGCGCTCGTGCCAGAGGCGTGCCAGCATCCTCATCACTCAACGGCATTGGACTAGTCCCTGATGACCCACCAGACCTCTACCAGGAGAACGAGGAACTGAAGGAGGAAGTTCAGAAGCTGGCAGCACAGATAGAGTTCATGAAGATCGTGCAGATGGAGATGCACAATAGACATCTAAGGCCAAGACCTGGAGGGTACTTCACAGCGAACAATACCAGTTCCAACGCTGCCCAGAGTCCAATGCATTTTAAGTCTGTCAACATTTCGCTGGTGAGAATATAATGTGTATTATACATACGTTCACGCTATGTCCCTTGCGGGGTACGCAGAGAGAACGGAGCGCCACGAATCTCTGTCTTAGCATGCCTCTTTTGCTCCATCTACTGCGATTCGTCGTTTCATGCATGCTCGCCATTGGGTTCGAAACATAATTTTATATACAGGGTTCGAAAATATGTCATTTCTAATCGATAATTATCTAAAGTTATAAACTTAATACTTATAATATATCATCATTATCATCGTCTGATCGTTGGGGCACAGGTTTCCCTTTGCCCTAGGAGGTACGGGCCATGATCACCGTTCGGGCTCAGTGCTGATTGGTGGATTTCACATGCCTTCAGAAATCTTTTTTTCTTAGACATGCAGGTTTGGTTTGCTTACGATGATTTCCTTCACCGATAGAGCATTCGGTAAATGTACGAAGTCTTCCGAAGAAAACTTGCAGTTTCGAATTTGGACCTAACATGGGAATTCGGTGTTCTACATTACACCTAAAAAACCGTATACCATCGTGAAGTACTCGATAAATTTGGTAGCGTGTCCCCAAAGTTGAATTCCGAGTTTTCGGTTCGAATAAATAAAAAATATAGCGTCGGTGGTCTAGTGGTTAGGACGCCGGACTCCCATGCGGGAGGTCCGGGTTCGAAACCGTGCAGTGCCATGAACCAATGAGTTCTTCGGATTTTTTCGTAGACTTACATACATTTACCGACTGCTCTAAAGGTGAAGGAAACATCGTGAGGAAACCTGAATGTCTGAGGAAATTAAAAGTTTCTGAAGGCATGTGAAATTCACCAATCAGCATTGGGCCCGCTCGGTGGATCATGGCCCGTACCCCCTTGTGCAAGGTGAGGCCTGTGCCCCAACAGTGGGGACATTAATAGGCTGATGATAAAATAATAATATAATATAAAATAATTTTGGTTTAAAACACACACTACATACTCCCATACATTTGATATGCCTGCCTAATGTATGGGAAAATACTCACGTCGCCTGCGCCATCTGGCAGACGCGGTTTCCATATAAAACTTATCTAACGAGTAATCTAATAGGGTGAATTTCAAAATCTTTGGAATAAATGTATCGGAATAAGAATTTTCCTTTCTTTTTCCAGGATAACACAGAGTGGCCCGGCCCGGTGTGACTGGTGGCTCTGACCGACAGCGGCTGGTCGTGGCCGGGGCCCGCCGCCAGGCGGGTGGTTACCACCGTCGACCCGCGCCCGCCAACCTTCGTCTAAAGGCTGTCAGGAGACGATCTATTACGATTGACAATTGGAAAAGATGGCGCAATACAAAAAAGCGAGAAGGTTGTAAGCGCCTCTCTCTTCTTTATATTGCGCCGTCTCTCTTTATCAGTTGCAATTGATCGTTTCGCGGATCCTTTACACCCATCCCTTACCATTGGGGCTGCATTCAGGGTGCCATGTTAGATAACAGAGTGGCTTAGTCAAGTTCGAAGTAGCGTTGCAAAACTATCGATAGTTTGATACTTGTTTTCAGTCTTTTTTTAAATATTTTATTTGACCTCGATCTCGCCTGTTGGTAAACGACGATGAGGTCGACGACGGAGCATGCGGGTCCAGTAAATGTCCATTCAATCTGGCCTTGAAGATCCCAAGGTTGTAGATTCCGGGAAATACAGACGCCGGCAGGCTGTTCCATTCCTTAGCCGTTCGCATAATGAACGAAAAAACAAATCGCTTCGTACGAGCAGATGGGATATCAACAACATAGGGATGGAACCCCTCCCCTCGCCTGGTAGTCCGAAGGCGGAATGGAGATGCTGGAATTAGGTCGTGCAATTCCGATGCGCACTCTCCGAAATGTATCCTATAAAATACCGATAGACAGGCAACCTTGCGCCGATGTTCCAGACTTTGCAGTCTAGCTAAAGTCGAAAACATCAACACTAGGTCCTAGTATATATCGATAGTATAGTCTCGTCACAATGCTATCGATAGACATAGGCAGCGATGCTATCGATAGTATCAGTTCGCAGTAATTAGTCGTTCGTCCAATGTTATTACTATAGTACCATTGTAGTACGCGCCAAACTAATGGCTGGTTTACATCTGGTCAAGTGTTTAGCGAAGTATTGGGTAAGTACAATGGCGAGTGCAAGTTGCGAGGACAGTGGCGAGTGCCTAGCCAGTGTCAAAAAGTCACAAAATTATTTCCACTGGCAAGGCAGCTTGCAAGCCAACTTGACTACACTGTCCACTGTACTTAACTCACTGTACTTACCCACTTCGCTAAACACTTGATCAAATGTAAACCAGCCTTTATAGATGGTTACAGACGTGGCCCCTTTTCCTTCCAGAGCCCTGCCGTGTCCCAAAGGGTCCACGGACACACCCAAAATCTTGTACACGATGCATGTTACATGCGCTTGTCGCAAACTACATGCACCGTGTAAACGGCGAAATTAAATTTATGGGTTCAGTGACTCGCGCTTGTGACAACCAGTTACTTGCATAGTGTATAGGCAATATCAGGCCCCAGAAATCAAAACTACCGTCTTCGAACTTGGATAGGCCAGTCTAGATAGAATGTACTTAATGCCATATAATCTGCAATTAATTGTACAACTTCTACATACTCTCCATAGCTTTACGAGTATGAATAAACATTAGAATTATTTGTTAGACATTCCATACTTTCGTAAATTAGATAAATGTTTATATGACTGGATAGGGCACTCTCGCACAAATATAACATTGATAAAGCTAGTCAATCCATAAAATAGGTTGATAGTAATTAGTCTAACAAATATATTTTGCTATTTCGTTAATTTATTATTAAAATCGTAGCTAATTGTAAATGTTCAATGAACACTTGTTCATCATTATGCCAGACAATAAAAAGTTGGAAAAAGTTGATTTTATTAGACTTTCGTATAAAAAAATTACATGTTTTATTTTAATAAAATTATAATTAAAGATAAAAGTATTAACTTATTTATGAAAAACTATTTATTTAATGATGACATTAGGAGTATTATCATTATCCGTGTAGTTTAGATGTATCTATTGACGACAAATTGTAAATATGAGTCAAGATAAAGCATAAATTCTAAAATATTGTACATAAATACGTGGTTAGTTATTTATTACTTTCAATTTTGTTTACTGTCTGTGATAAAGAGTAAAGTTTTAATCTTGTAGTTTTAATTATAAGTACGAATGTATGTAATGTACAGGGTCATGGCACAAGAAGATGGCTCATACCAGGCAAAACAGTTAACACTTTGCATGACGTTTCAAGCACAAGGCCTATGCAATTATATTTTAATAATTCGCGATAAAAAATACAATACTTCGCAGCGTAAATACGCGAACATAATTTAATAATAATAATAAAACATGATGATGAATACAAAAATCATGGAATATACTTAACGGTAAAGTTTGTGGTACCCGATAGGAACTGGGAACACACCCTAGTGCTTGGAATGTCATGTTTGTCTGGTGGTATGAGCCATCTTCATGTACCATTACTTACAGACAGACAGGGTCATCTTGAGGAGTTTCTTAGAGAGTTCAGATATCGTTGTACATAGTATATTGTATAGTCGGCATCTAATATATCTGAATAGAGTGCTCTGATTTATCTTGGGAGCCCACATATATCTGATGCTGACTGTAGGTAAGTACACAATGGGAATATGGACCAATGCTCTTCCCCTTGGATGAAAAAAAAATATCTCTCTCCCCTAGCAGTTCGTTCCTTCATTTTATAGTCTTCCCTTTATCATGCACATAGTAAATGTACATAACGCAATGTGGTAATAAAATATATATTTCCAAACCAAAGTATGAATTTCACTTTTATTAATGAAATATTGAAAAATAAGTAATTGTTCCATATTCCCATTACCGATTTTAGTTTTGTTTGTAGATAGTTAAAATGATTGTTAGATAAATGTATAGAAAAGCTTCTAATCCCATTAAATTGAGCTAGTTTCAATCTTTTTCTAATTACTTGATAAATAGAACTCTTCTAAAATACTTTGTGGTGTTTCAAGATAAAAGAGTCCATTTTATTTATGCCTGATGTGGTACTTTAACTATAGTATATTAATGTAATATATTCTATGCTATAGTATAACTATAGCACCTCTTAGAAAAACCAACTGGGTACTTCTACATATCCCATATTATATTATTATTATTGGTAAATGAAAGTGCTTATTTGATGTAAAATTGACTCAATTTGGCTTTTGTATAAAAACTGCACTATAAATAAAGCTCAAGGCGCGCGCGAATCTACGTCGATGTACATTACCGCTTACCGGGTTCATTCACTTAAGTTTTACTGTCATACCCAGCAATAGATATTGCACACCGCGTGCGTACAGCGGAAGCCCTAAACATTAACAGCCTTAATTCAAGCAACTTAGAAGAGAAAGCTTAGTTGGGACCATCTATATCTACTTTCGATTTTTTCACCGATAGCACCATACAAAGTATTGATTGATCTGTAAAATAAGTAGTAACATCGAGGGACTCTTCTGTCTTGAAAGTTCCATGTTTTTGTTCTATGTATTCTAATCTATCCTTGAATGTTGAGTAGTGAGATGTCTATTGTTGGCAGAGCCAAGCTCATCATTTATGTATTGTCAGTAGGTTTAAAGTGATAAATGTGATACAAAACAAAATAATACTTAGCTAGAATTAGTAACTAATGAAGTATTATATTTTTGTTCAATTTAATTTTGTACTAAATCTATTTTTCGTTTAGAAGAAACTCTTTAAATTGTATTCAGTGTGCCAATTTACAGATTAGTTTTAATAACAGTTAATAATGTATACATTTTGGAAAATTTAAAAAAATTATGATAATGTAATATTGGATGTTATATAATAAAATAAATATAGAATTGATGTAATTATTATTGTTATTCTCTGATACTGGTTAAGTCAATATTCTGTAAGAAGTTCTGTTTATACATTAAAATTAAAATATCTGTTCTTGCTGTTTTATTTAACTTAGTTTAGGGAAAGCAGTTGTTTCGTGAAAGTAGTCATAATCATGGATTTATTGAGCACCTGTCATATGAATGAATGTAAGCAATTGGAACAATTTAAATTAATAAACAATGGGAATGAACTTCATTTTGTGCCAAAAAATTTTCGAAAGTTGAAAGGGTAAGTCGCTTTGAAGGCAAACCAATTGCCAATCTGGTCCGAGTTGGCAATACATTGAAATGTTCCCCTAATAACTGTCAATGCACATGTTGTCGAGGGTTAATTCTCAGTTAACAATGTGTACAGTATCTGGGACGTACAAATTCGTTAATTGTGCCATATTATTCGTGAGTGCAAATGATAGCCCAAAAGTTATGGGTACGATTGGGAAGTGGTCATTATAAGGTAAAATAATTCCGCTCACAGCAAAACTATCCACATATCAAGATTTAATTGTGCCATATTATTCGGGAGTGCAAATGATAGCCCAAAAGTTATGGGTACGATTGGGAAGTGGTCATTATAAGGTAAAATAATTCCGCTCACAGCAAAACTATCCACATACCTAGATTTAAGTTGGCGAGCAGATAAATGAGGAAAGGCAAATCAATGTATCAAAAATAGGTTCATTGTTATCAAAAAGACAAATAGAACACAAATAATAAACTGCTGTATTATAATGACCAGCATATAGTACAAAATACTGTACATAATATTCATATCAATCGTCAAAGAAGCAATCATTTTTCTTTAAAAATGGAACACTTGCACATAGAAACTGTGTCTCAGTCTGTATGGTCTTCAAACTGTCACACCCTTCAATATTCTTGTGAAGTAAATCGAGCACTTCCATGTCTTTCTTCGCTGTTTCACACACTTTCTCAATTGAAGCAACTTCCTCCTCCTCCGCACTGAGTAAAGTTTCCATCAAAGCTCCTCTTTCAACGCGTTTTCGTAGTTCTGCGACTTCCTCCCTTAACTTTTTATGTTCCTCATTTGTCACGTGTTCTAACTGAACTTCGTCATCAGGTAAAAGTACATTCGGAGGCACATTTAGTATCCTTTCTATTTCACCATCAATGATCTCAAGGGAAGGCCCTGCCCGCTCACAGTACAAACGTATCAGCTTATCACAAGAATGAGTTAAAGTCACCTTGTCTGTATCGTTCAGATCCAATGATTGTTGCAAATATGACTCCATATCCTTGACTCCAGTTTTGATTTTTTCTTCGACCATTTGTCGTATGGCAATTTGGAGTCGTTGAGCACCGAAACCAAAATGTTGGGTTTGGTATTCCTCATCAGTGCCTCCAATCCAAGGTTTTGCTTTTATCATTTTGTCTTTTTCGCTAAAATACGCAAACAAAATCTGCAGTTTCTCCAGATCAAAACAAACAAAAACGGTCAGTCACCAACTCTTTGAGTCATTAACAAGTCAGTCAATTTGAATTTTTTGACATTTGGTTTTTTTTTTAAATTTGTTTATGACCATGGATACCCAGAAGTCCTTCAGTCGAAATCTTAAATAATGGTTATCTTCAATTGTTCATTAAAATGCTGGTGTGACACATTTCAATGCTATCTGGGAGAATCTGCCACGCCTCTGCATCTTCCAAACCAAAAAAATACAATCTTTACTAGAAAACACAACAATTCTTATAATATAAATTTCCTAGACGATAGTTCATTTTAACTAAATAACACTGCCCGCCCGGAAACAGTTACCAGACTCCAGTGCCACTACCTTATACCAGTGCCGTTGAATAAAAATAACGTATGCACATCCATCAAAAAGAGTAGAAATTAAATAATGGCAACATTTACTGAAATTGTATAGTTAAGGTACAGACACACATGCTCAATAATAGCACAAAAACTTGGTATTATTGAGCAATTGCTACTTATAATAAATAATAACATTGCTAGTAATAAACATGCTCATTTAGAGTAGGTATGCTCAAAAATCAACAGTTGTTTGATTTTCGACCGCGCTACCTGAGGCGCGGGTGGAAGGGGGAGTGCTCTTGACTTGAGGACATTTGAACAGATTTACCTGAGGCGCGGGTGAAAGGGGGTTAAAACAAGCATGCTTATCTCAAGCAAATGTTGGAGAGCATGCTAGTTATTAACATGTTTTTATGAGCATGTGTGTCAGTACCTTTATTCAAAGAGGCCTTACTGTGTTTTTAAGGTTTCGCACCAAAATGTTAAAAAGTAAGCTCCACTTCGGTTTCGGTCGTTCGGTTCGTTTGGTTCCAGTTCCGCCCTCCCCCACTTGAAATCACCGCCTCGTTATTGGCTGCAACGAACCGAACCGGAGATGGAACCGTCGCGTGTTGTGCAGGCCTTTTGGTGAGACTTGGTGTCCGTCCGTCTGTATGTCACAACTGTTTTTCTCAGGAACTACTGAAGCTATCGACTTGAAATTTGGCACAGTTGTAGAACTTGCTTGCCCTGTCTGCCTGAATGTGATCGCTGTCCTGAAATAGTCTTGGTTTAGATGTGTGACTGCTGATGAATGACGTCTATTTTAGCAAATGACTTTTCCTTTGTCATCTCTTTGTAATGTGAATTAAATCCAGTCTAGTTTATTGAACTGGGAAGTTTAATTAAACTAAGTAGTAACATGCCCATACACATGGTGTAGTAAATAGTACTTAGTATGTTCATGTATAAACAAATAAGTACCTACGTCATACAATAACCACGATGACGTGACGATGACGACGTCCACTCACAGCGCAAGCTCGCTGGCTGACCGATGGATGACCGACGGGGTGGAATGCGAGTCGAGTTGTCTCGCCAATCCGCCATCGCCATTCGCCTCGGAATTGTTTCGCGGATCGCAATTCACTTCAGCTCAGTCAGTCTCGCTCGTTCAGTCAGTAATAACGTGGAGCTCGTACTGTGTCGATGTACTTGCGTTATCACGATCAAAACATAACCTCACCGGTCGCCTGTCGTAAAACTTTCACTACGAACTAGGCATTTTGTCACCCTTTTTAACTAGAAACAACTTAACTGCTCTAGTTCTGGGTAACTTCCCGCGGGAGGCGAGGATCGCGAACGCGTGTGCTGTGTTTATAGTTTACAAAGTTTTTGTTTGATTTTGTGATCGGTTTTGTACGGGGTTCTGACCCTGAACTTGCTGAATAACTACGCTTCTGAGGTAAGCCTTGGCAGCATGACAATTCCACGTTTTAACATTGTTGTATCAATAAAATAAACATACCTACTTGTCACCGATTATCATTATGAACTTACGAGTAGGTACCTACACACAAGTAGGTGATATGCACACGTGTGGCCGAGCCACGAGCCGAGCTATGTATACCTACTTATTGACCTACCTACATCGATGTTTAGATACTCGTGCATGTCACTAAAATTTTGTGTGCGAAAACTGAAAAGTAAACCACCTGTTGTAGCCATAATACCGTTCGTTACGAAAAGAAAACTCTTTTACAATGAAAAAGAAACCACTCAATGTACATTCGGTAAGTGCAAGTTTTTGTCAGTAGTAACATTACTCACCTACGTAGGTAAGTAATAATTTGCTCATATTGAAAAATCCAGAGAAAAAAATACAGCGCAGAAGAACCCAACGCGGCGAGCATGCGTGAAACGATGAATGACTAGTGTAGAGGAAGCAAGAGAAGCGTGCTAACACAGATTCGTGGCGCTCCGTTCTCTCCACCTGTCCCGCAAGAGACATAGCGTGTTGGTATGTATTGTATGTAGGTACCTCTACATAGGTAGAGGCATGAGAAAAATGCCTTTGCAATTTTTCGAATTACGAATTCATTGCTTTAATTTGCTTGCACTTTTTTTTGTAAATATTTCTTTAGCAGGTTTTTTCGGATATTTTTCCAACATTGCTATATATTTAATTGTAAAGCAGACAGCACACACTTACTATTAAAGCAAAACCATATTCTCCAACTGTAAGGACGAAGATTATTCTATAATTGAGATAAGTCCTTAGATCCATCCTAGGCTAGGTACCTACCTAACCTACCACTTCTTTTCCACAATATTATTGATAATATTTGCTTTGTCGTTAAGACATATTGATATGTTATGGATGTGAAAAATAAGTGACATGTGATGTGATAAATTATCGCTACGTCTCAGGATTTATTTACATTACATACCTACCTACACAACACAAATTGTCTCCGTTTCCTTAAATTTTTTTACCCGTTTCCCCGTTTTATTACTCGACAAATGGCCTAATACAAAATACTTGCCATAAATAACACACAAATTGTCAGACATAAGTTTGCGAATATTTAAGACTAACAAATTATGTATCTACATACCCACTTGGTGCCTACGTACCTACCTAAGGAATTTAAATTAATTAAATCGAATTACGTGACTATATGATTACAATTAACCAACAGTTAACGATTGGTGCAAAACGACCTACGAAATTAGCCAGTTAACAGACTTCACCCGAAGTGTCTGAAATAGGAACTTTATCGCATCCACGAAAACTGCAATAAACCCGACACACGAAACACTAATAAACTGGTAACGGTTTTCGTTGACCAATCCTTTACTTACAGAGCATCCAATGATCTATTTCTGATTACGCTTTCGTAAAGGCGTATTTTTGGACTGTCAACATGGGCAATGCATGTAGTGGGTCGGTCGCAGTGTGTGTCTGTTTAGATAGGTAGGTACAATAAGTACTTTGTTCGACGTTTGTAAGCGATTCGTCTTGGAAATCGCAAAAAATATAACTGACACATGAGATAGATTCATTCGTAAAGTTGCAACTGACGTTTAAAGAATAAGACATTGGCGCTACTACAATCGATTTCTGCTTTGATTGCAGTGCATTCTGATGTCATCGTCATCAGCTAATACTTGCTCTGTATAGAACTTTGTCCTTAACCTGATATAGAGAATTGGAGATAGATTAACATGGCTGATG
This sequence comes from Hofmannophila pseudospretella, assembly GCA_947369225.1. Taxonomy (NCBI): domain Eukaryota; kingdom Metazoa; phylum Arthropoda; class Insecta; order Lepidoptera; family Oecophoridae; genus Hofmannophila; species Hofmannophila pseudospretella. The sequence continues at coordinate 5,803,144 of OX376326.1, forward strand.
TCATATCGTATACAATATAACTTGACATTTAAGAACACAAGATACACCTATAAGTAGTTTTAGAGTCTTAGAGTGACAAATAGGGCACTGTTTTACAAAACCTAAAGTAATAACTATACCCCTGCCGTTTACGAATTTAATTATTTTAATCATTCGAGTACCGACAAGCAATGTTGAACATTGGAACATAATGTACATACTGTTGTCTCTAGGATTTATCCACAATGCTACTGCCAAGTTACTGAGGTCATGTTTTGTGATAAGTGCGTACCGTACCTATCGTATCTTGTCCGTATTGATGAGATTTGAGATTTGTTGAGCAACGTGGAAGATAAAACCAATTATCGTGTAATTAACCGACTTATCTACAGTTTTACATACGCTCCGCATGGCATGTTGCATAATATATCGAAACTGGGTTATTTTGTTGTTGTCGATTTTAACAAATTCATATTGGGTATGTTTTAACGGAATTTTGTCTTTATCGTAAGGCAACTCACATTACAACTTAAACTTATCTTTATTTCTCTCTTAGAATATTACGTTTCTCCATTTTAAAATCTATGTTTTTGATTTAAGATACATAATGTTTGAGTCGAAATTGAGCTTTAGATTCATACCTACTACAAAGAGGTATGTCTTCCATTCGCTTCTGGGCGTTTTATTTGTGTTCTCGGTCATAAACAAAATCTGGAAATGGAACAAATCGTTTGTGTACGTTTAGACATTTTGAATGACAGTTACACATTGGATACATTAATCGGTAGGAAACGATAAACGCCATTATTCACTGTCGAACAGATGAAAGGGACAAGAAATCATTCACGATCAGGATTTTTTTAGGAGTTAGTTACCAACTGTAGGCAGGCAGTATTGCACATGTAGAGAAAGGGGTTCACTGCGTATTATTTTATTCTTCCTTGGCAATATCGACAGATTATATAAATTGGAATCTGACGGCACAAGGGAAATTTAGCGTGATCTACATCGTTGATTACTAACCTGTTCCTAACATACAATGCACAAAGAGATGTAACATCGATATTTAGGTAGGTATTTATTTATTCTGTAAAACAAAAGTCACCTTTCAGCGGCCTCTGTAGGCTGCTGTGGCATTGGCAGTGAACTCACTATAACTGCCGTTAGTGTTTGGTCATGGTCGGCGTAGAGCACGAATTGCTGCCAAAATCGTATCACGGTTAGTTAAACAATCACTGACTGGAAACTAGTATAATCTACTAATGACTAATTCGCATTTGTTCATGGAAAAAAACTAGAAAACCTTTGAGTCGGCGTGGTCTAAAAATTCGGGGCAATGAGCATGCAATTTGTAATGAACAACATAATTTAGTATATCTCTAGGTAGTTTTTCCCGCGATTTTTCCAGTATTGACGCACGAAAAATTTAGTATGGGTTTGGGATAGCTATATAAAATGTAAATTAGCATTTATCTTGCCGACTATACCAGTTTTCAAAAATCTATGAATGCAGTTTTAAATAACTCCAAAAATCACGGAATTTAGAGCATTTTACGTAGCTTTAACGGTTTTGGACTTCTGGTAACTTACCACCCCGTTTTAATATTACATTCTATAATTATATCTCAACACTTCCAGAATCAAAGATGCTGATACTTTGGTTTAAGATACGTGCAAATGTAATCTTTTAATATGTATGACTCACATAGTTGTTCTTAGTCATACTTAAATTTATCTAGGAAAAAGAAAAGGTGTAAAGTAAATTGTCATTTTTCTGGCGGACTGTACCAGTTTTCAAAATTCTTTAAATGCAGTTTTAAATTGCTCCAAAAATGAGGTAGGTCTTTTAAGAACATTTTCATTTAGCTATAACGATTCTGTTAGCTGTCCTACTAGGCCTTGTATATCTCAACCCTCTCTGAATCAAAGAGGCTAATGTTTTGGTTTTAGATTCTTCCAAGTATAAGCTTTTAATCCGTATAACTCACATTCTTGTTGTCAGCTTAATCCGAGCTTTGCGGTCTCCTTTCCCAAGAGTAATTTTCTATTAAGTAACCTCTGGTTGACATAGGTAGGGTTCTAAGGTTGCATTGCATGGCGCATGTCCTTTTAAACGATGAGGCGTAATTGAACGGACACATTAATTATTTCGCTTTTATATATTGGTTGGTAGGAGAATTATATCTTATCTTATCTTATTATAGGGGGGCGGGATAACCCAGCGGCACTTCGACCCTTGAGGATCTTTTGTGCCTACCCCATTTTACACACTGCTCATCTCACTGTGCAGGTTTCCTCTCGATGTTTTCCTTCACCGTCAGAGCAGTCGGTAAATGTACGTAAGTCTTCGAAAAATACGAAAATTCATTGGTACATGGCACTGCACCTCCCGCATGGGAGTCCAGTATCCTCGCCACTGTGCCACCGACGCTCTTTAGGACGATTTTAAAACAAATTAACTTATGTAAAAGCAAAATTCTAACGTATCCATCTAAACCATAACATACACTCGACAGTGACATCTTGTCATACCTCGAAGTGTGTCTGGATGTGAGATGTGACTTGTAAAGCTGGTTAGCTTGAACAGACAACCCGTCTCACCGGCAGCACCGTCGCAAAATTATTATGCTGCAATCTCGCGCAATATTTACTTCTGAATTTGTGTACATGTATATAATTGTAATTTTAAGTTGTAAATAACATAAATAAATACACAAGCTTCTGAATAGTGTTGATTGATGAAAAAAGGCCGGCGACACAGGGCTTCGTTTATTATAAAATAAACGAAGACCTCTTCATAAATTATATAGGTATAGTTAAAATATAATTTTATGCTAAGTTATTTAATACAAGTCGTACATTTTCAACAGTCGAGAATAAAGAATTTGTAGAATATGTTTTTTTTTTGGAATAAATGCAATAACAAAACGCAATTGATTCAGTTTGACCCAGCTAGTCCCGGAACCGGATCTTTACCCTAACTGGACTATCTGGCCCGTTTTTCCTCTTTGGGTTATGTCAAAGCAAAAGGAAACGTTTAGTACTTACCTATAATAGTCTACTAAATCATCGAACGTGTCCGGAAACTTAAATTCCAGCGATTTTTTTGGCATTAATTCGGATTAAAACAACATTTTTGTTTGGATTTCGAGGAAGGAGATTTACACAAAAAGGAAAAGACTTAATCATTTCCTTTTTATTTTCAGACAAACCGAGTTACCTGGTTGCGTAGATTCCGAACTCTCGAACCGATTTCAATTTAGTCACTGATTCAAGGTTAAGTCAACGATTCAGTCAAGTATCTACCTATTAACCAGTTATTCATCCAACGGGTATGCAATTGCAATCAACTTCTGTGTCTCCTCTACCTAATGCACGCCACTCTCTTCTGTACTGGAACTGGTTCCCTGCAGAATTTCTTATGTCATCTGCCTATTTCATTAGTGGCTCACCCACGCCTTTTATCCTTGATTGATCAAATCCCCTAACGTCAGTAGTACCATTGATTTGTACCATTGATGGTACTGATGATAAGAAAAAATGATCATTACAAATTTTCGAATATTGATGCCCATTTTAACCGTTGAATAAACGTTATGAAATCACAATGAGATAAAACTATTTATCTGCTGTGCGATAAATTTGAACCAGTTTTTTGTTAGACTTGTGAATGCTGTGTAATGGAGAGTGACAATATTACTGTTTTGATAATGATAATAAAGCGTCGGTGGCCTTAATGGTTAGGACGCTGGACTCCCATGCGGGAGGTCCGGGTTCGTAACACTGCCACGTACCAATGAGTTTTTCGGATTTTTTCGTAGACTTATGTACATTTTCCGACTGCTCTGACGGTGAAGGAACATCGTGAGGAAATCTGCATATCTGTGGTAATAAAAAAATATCCAAAGGCATGTGTAATCCACCAATCACCCATAACCACCTAGTGCAAGGGGAGGCCTGTGCCCCAACAGTGGGGACATTAATAGGTTGCTGATGATGATAATGATAATCCTTTTGTGGATAATGCCTTATTTCATAATTTTCATTTATCTAAAGGAGTGGCAGTTATGTAAGCTGCTTTAAAATCATTGGTCTTATAAGAATCCAAAAGGTTATACTTTGCGATTGTAAATCCTTCTGGGTTTAGTAATCAATTTTAGATTATATTCAGTTTCTGATCTTCTAGGACATAGTCAACGTTTTTCAGACTAAATAAAAGGAATGAAACGATGTAAATAGGTAAGTACCTATTAGCAAAGTAATAAATACCAGTTCAAATGTGTACCTAATGTGCTGTGTTTTGTAATTTAACAATGGCACACGTTCAAGGCTGCTCAATACTGGATGACGGCATGGTGACCGAATCATTGATACGCTATTTGGCGTATATTTTTTTGTATTTAGTTGACTTTTTGTTCTTTGGTGCACAATAGTGGATATTTTTCAAAAAATGTACATAATATTATTATACTCGTATATTATACTTATTTAGAGCGTCGGTGGCGTCGTGGCTAGGCTGGGACGTCGAACTCCCATGCGATGTCATGTACATTAAATGTACATAAGTCTTATCGACAAATACAAATATACTTTATTGCACACCCGGGACATAAACAAAACATACAACATAAAGAGAGGTACAATACATTGTGCAGAAGGCGGCCTTATCGCTTTAAGCGATATCTTCCAGGCAACCTTCAGGTGATGGAAAAATCATAAAATATATAATATACGGGTGCAAAAGGCGTATGAAATAGATACTACCCTCAAATAAATAAATAACAAAAATTATTTAAAAAAATATATGCAAACCTTTGCAAGCTGCCAAGCAGTAGTAATAATATTACATAAATACTATAATATATACAGAAATATAATCAAAAATATAATAAATAAATAAATAACACACATCATATGCTAAAATGAAACTGCATTAGAACAATTATTATTCGACTGCTCTGACGGTGAAGGAAAACATCGTGAGGAAACCTGCACACTGTGTGTGAAGTGGGGAAGGCAATGGCAAACCACCCCATTAAATCTGCCAAGTGAGTTGTTCTATGTGATTAATTACTTAGAATGATCACGACTCTCAGCAATGAAGAATTCGACTTACGACTAGTTACAATGTACACTATCGTCTGGAGCTGTCTTACCGTTACACCCTGTATATATTAACACACAGCCCTTTTAAAAGTGAGTCTCTCCCTTAACACAGGATAATCACCAGTCTATGCAGGTAGGTATATTCATGATAACGAGCCATATAGAACTCAAAAGTATGGAATTTTACCCTACACTGATTGGACCAATCTTCATGGACGGGACACATGCGTCAATTCATACGACGGTAATGTACCATGTACTGTAGTGGTAGATCCTAATGTGAAGGATCGCCTGGGGTGGTACCACCCTCTTATCTATTTCTGTCGTGAAGCAGGAATGCTTGCATTTCTATGTTTCGGTTTGAAGGGTAAGAGATCCAGCGTAATTTCCGGCACATGAGGCAATCTATCATAGTCCTCACGGTTAGCGGCGCACCAAAAACCCTCTAATATTATTACAGTGAGGTGAGATGTCTATGTTTGCTCTTCTACTCTCCTTATTTAATAAAAAAAACATGTACTACCGCGCAGACCCTTGCCGATTGCTTTTGAAGACTTCTGCCTGATTCATCTGGATGGTTTCCTCACTTCAGAATGTGATAAGACTTCTAAACAACCGGAAAAACTCACTGGGGTAGAACCCGGACTTTCCAATATTACGTGTATTCAGCATCATAGTCGCTACACTACCGACGCTCTTTTACACTCAAAGCAATAATTCTTCATAACATTTAGGAAAACGTACATTTTTTCCCATAAATTGCAATGGCTCTCTGCTGGTGATAGGCAATAACTGCGCCAAAATGAGGGTCGTATTCCTAATCTGGGTTTATCCTCGTAAACGACCGCCCGACGCCTTGCGTAGATAATAAAACCACTTTGTTACTTAGACAGTTCTTAATAGGACGCCATCATACAAGAAAGTCTGACGAATCTTTACAAATTAACTGCCCACCTAATAAACGTTTGTTCCTCTGTCATCCAGTGTAACCGGTTCTTCAAATCGGTTCTCTTTAACCCCTTCCCCTCAAAGGCCTTCAGAATATGGTGCCTCCCCCTAAACCATGGAGCACCTGCTATGCTATCCCACATGCCCGTCCATTTGCACACGAGACGATGGTTGCTTTCTGGTCTGGCAGAATATACTTATAAGCTCGACTCGTGAACACAGAAGAAGAGGGATGTGTGTGGAGGTAGTGTTCTGCTATACAGGGTGTAACATTAAGAACGGTCAGTATGGGAAAGTCTGAAACTATAAGACATACGAACATCTGTTCTTAGGAACCATGTCATCAATTTTAGTAACAAGAAAAACTGTATTCATACATTTAAAAAAAAACCTGTACTCAGCCTGGGAATCGAACCCGGTTGTTTTGAAAAAAAAATCCAACACTATTTCTATTTGGATATCGACTGTGTAGGTGTTAAGGAATAAATGTTAGTATGAAACGTGATGTTTAAAATTAATAAAACGCATTGTTTCCATATCTTTTAATTTATTTTAGACTAGACTATTAATTACTATCTTTTAATTTATTTTAGACTAGACTATTTCTTGTGGGGTTACGTTAAGGATGAAGTGTACAAAACAAGCTACGACACAATTGAAGACCTAAAAGCAGCCATAGAGACAATTTTAACGCAAATTCACCACCTGAAGATACAACATTCAATAGTAAGATCGTTACCTAAACGAGTTGAATGTTGTATTTTACAAAATGGTAGTCATTTCGAACACCTACTAAAATAAATTAAAAGATATGGAAACAATGCGTTTTATTAATTTTAAACATCACGTTTCATACTAACATTTATTCCTTAACACCTACACAGTCGATATCTAAACAGAAATAGTGTTGGTTTTTTTTTCAAAACAACCGGGTTCGATTCCCAGGCTGAGTACAGGTTTTTAAAAAAATGTATGAATACAGTTTTTCTTGTTACTAAAATTGATGACATGGTTCCTAAGAACAGATCTTCGTATGTCTTATAGTTTCAGACTTTCCCATACTGACCGTTCTTAATGTTACACCCTGTATACTTACATATTATTGCCGCACTGCGAGTTCAGCCAGGAGGTGTGTGTTGTACGCTTCGGTGGCACAGAGGATATCAGGTCTAACTCCAGTCGAAAGTAGGTAACGTAGGTTTGGGGGGGGGGGGGGGGGGTATAAGTAGCAGAAGATAAATTGTTATAGTTGTATAACATTACTTGTATTAAACTCGTAAAACTAAAACATATGTACAATAGAAATTAACAAATAAAATACCACGTAGCTAAAATGATGGACGAAAGTGACGTGTCAATAATTTTGTTAAATGAATGATTTTTAAATTTTGAATAATATGTCGAAACAGTAAAAAGATACTGGGAAAGAAGGCGCTATGCCACAATTATGTATTATACACCATTTGTGATATGATGTTGTACCGTTTATATTCACACACCTACTTACGACACATGATGATGTTTATGATGATAATAGAGGCTTACGTGGAATCACGTACCTACCTAATTACGTCAATATGCCTTCTGTCGCTTGAGCGTAGCGTAGGTGTGTTTAGTTTGACATTTGCAGTATAAAACATCATGCAATGTGCTTTTGATAGTTGTTATCTTTTATCAGAGTAACATAGCGTCAACACAGGAAACCTATGTACCTACATGTCTACCGATGCGCCAGTTGCCGCCAACGCGTGTGAATTTCACATACTTCGACATTTGGTTGTGATAACGTCTAAATAAAAACCACATAACACATTTATTGAACGTATTCCGGAGTGGATAAGCTCAAATATTGTACTTTATTGAATTTTACATTATATGGCTACATAATATTTTTAGTCTAATCTGATTCAGTGAGAATCTGACATAATGCGAATCTGACCTAGCGAGAAACTGACGTAGTGTAAAACTACAGGGTGGACCAAAAGTCCGTTAACATTTGAATAGGTCGCTGCGTCGGCGCGGGCGGGGTATTGGCGCGGGGGGTGTTACTACAAGCGAGAGCTACTAATAGGGATTTAGTACCATGGCGTCATTCAGCGGAGCGCAACGCGCATTTTGCGTACGCGAGTACTATCGAAACAACGATTCTACGACCGAAGCTAAACGGAAATTTTGTAATCATTACAATATACGGAACAGAAATCAAGCACCAACAATTCAAACGATTAAAAAATGGGTACAGAAGTTCGAAACAACAGGTTCAACTTTAAGTCAACCACGATCCGGCCGACCTAGGACATCGCGCGATCCAGTAAACATAGAGCGTGTACGAGCGTCTATTCGAGAACAACCTGGTCTCTCTACTCGAAAGCGGTCTAGTGCTTTAGATGTGCCCAGAACATCTCTAAATCGCATTCTACACAAAGATTTACATTTACATCCTTACAAAATTCAAATTGTACAGGCTTTAAAGCCAAATGACCCTGCTCAGAGACTGCAGTTTGCTAACGAAGTGCTTGAGAGGTTTACGAGCTTCAATAACATCTTTTTCTCAGACGAGGCACACTTCCACCTAAATGGACATGTCAATCGACAAAATTGCAGATACTGGAGTGACACTAACCCGGACTTGAAGCACCAAAAACCTTTACACTCGTCCAAGGTTACTGTATGGGCCGCATTGTCAGCCAGCGGAATCATTGGTCCATATTTTTATGAAGATCAGAGAAACCGCGCCGTCACCGTTAATACAGAGCGATACATTGTGATGCTACAGAATTTTTTTGCTCCAGCATTACAGGACTTCTCAGGCTTTAATCGAAGCTCTTGGTTCCAACAAGATGGGGCAACATGTCACACCTCCAATGACTCTATAGCAGCACTTCGTGAAATTTTTGGCCAAAAAGTCATATCCAAAAGAGGTGACATTCACTGGCCACCCCGCAGCCTGGATTTAACTCCAATGGACTTTTACCTTTGGGGATATCTCAAAAGTAAAGTTTACATCAGCAACCCAGTGTCTATTGAGGAATTAAAAGAAAATATACGCGAGAAAATGCAGAACATTTCACCAACCACTTGTCGGGCGGTCATGCAAAATTTCCGTTCCCGGTTACAGGTGTGCCAGGATGAACAAGGGTCACATTTGAATGATGTTATTTTTAAAAAGTGAAATCCTAATTTGTCTACTTTATTATTAAATAAACAGTTTTTCACTAAAGTAGCATTTGTATTTTTTATAACCATTTTAAATGTTAACGGACTTTTGGTCCACCCTGTATCATAGTGGGAATCTGACGTAAGTAGTGAGAATTCGATGTATTGCGAGATTTGCGAGTATGACCTAGTGAGAATATGACGTAGTGTGAGTATGACCTAAAATAATTTGACTTAGTGCTAGTATGACCTAGTGAGAATCTGAAGTACAGCGAGTATGACCTAGTGAGAATATGACGTAGTGTGAGTATGACCTAAACATAATCTGACTTAGTTAGTATGACCTAATAAGGATTTGTTTCACGTGCGAATATGACCTATATAGTGAGAAGATTCTCCACTACGTTAGATTATCACTAGGTCATAATAGCACTACGAATGCATATTCGTGAGAATCTGACATAGTGCGAGTAATCTGACGTAGTGCACCTCTTACGTACTTTCATTCTACATCTAGATTTCATAATAATTATGTACCGTATTTATAGGCTTTTTAACTTATTGAAATTACTAGAGAATTTACTCAGCTAAGAACAATTTTAATACTTTCTGCTAATGTTTTTGTTAGTTTAATTTTATTATCGAAGTCTCGTGCTACGCATAAGCCAACGGTTATCATACGAGTATCAGCTTTACAAACAATGATAAAGAGGTGATAATAGGTTTGATAGTCGTGCCTTGGTTTGTTTTGTTGATAATTTCACTGGCTATTTAGTTCCTTATTATTGTTATGCCATTACGCCATACCAGCAATATGTAAAAAGATTATGGACAAGTAACTAACTCCGTCTGTATGTTTTCTTCCGAAAACGAATCCTTTCTACATATACGAATTCTGAACAAAATTTGCTACGAAAAACATTTAAAAATCAAATTATAAATACCTAGGTATACTTACTTACTTACTCCGCTGGCGCAGCGACCCGAAGTGGATCTTGGCCTCCGATCTTGGTATCCTTTTACATATTATAGTCAGCTTTAGCTGTTAAAGTTAAAAAAACCTCTTAAATCCTTATTTCACGTTTTTGGTGATGAGAATAAGTATAATTTTGTTTTCCCTTCCTCCGAAAGTATGTTTGGTTGGAACCTGATGAACGTAGAAAAATTAAAAGTAAGTACCAATGTATCACATTTTTGGACATTAGCTGTACCTATTGAAAAATGTAAGAAAAATGTTAGAGCACAAGGGAAGGCAGAGAGGTTCACAAAATGGAGGATTTAGAATTTTAGAATTTAAACTTCGTAGTTGATCTGACTCTCGCACCCGCTTTGTTTTTAAAACAAATTACGGAAGTTTAAAATTTGAATTAAGTTAATTATAAAGTTAATAACGTGAAAGAAGCGAAGCGAAGCGTTAGAGAAGCGTGGCAAGACAAGGAATCGTGGCGCTCCGTTCTCTCTGCCTACCCCGAGGGACATAGCGTGAAGGTATGTATGTATGTAATAACGTTAACAGTCTGTGTGAATCACATCACGTGTATACTCGAAAGGATTGCAGATTACACTGGAACAGGCCAGTGTTAAAATGAGATATGGCTAATACTCCTTTGTGAAAGGATTATAATGATGGAAAAACACGATAACGATATGTACGCAGAAAAGAAGAGAAAATCTAACTGGATATTTGACAGAAAGGGTTACGGGAATAAATAATAAACGTATTACTTACTTACTTACTTAAACTGGGTTAAAGAATAAAATAGTGTAAACCTAAGTAGTAGGACATATACCTCAGCCCAAAGTAAAATCCATTACTAAAATCGTTCGTCATCAGGAAATCGCCGAAAACTAGTTTATTTTTTGTCCTATAACCAATTTATTCGATTAAATTCGTTGCTAAGCAAATTGTTGATCGAGTTATACTTAATTATAATTAATAATTATGGAGGTTCGGTATTTTTATGTAGAAAGGAACGCGCCCCCGTTCGTATCTCTTTAAGATTAGTACTCAATCTTTTCTTCAACCAAGGGTATTTTTCTTGTAGATTTCGTGCTTATATCGCCGATTTTATCTAGCAACCATCTTGTATAGAATCGGTGACAGTGACTAAATCCTGAACTTCATTACTAAACTGTAGGTAGGTAGGTCGGCAAGATCACAGAGCACAACATTTTCATTATTTGTAGACTCAAAAGGCCTTTGTTTTCTAAATGCGTAGTACCTATCAAGATAAGCTACATTTGTTTCTAGAACGTTTAGTCTATGAAAGAGGATTCTATTTTAAAACGAATTAACTCCTGGAATCGTCCATTAAATAAGACTATGTTTTATTCAATAAACAGACAATTTTCTTAGCACAAGACCCACTGATATGTTGACAATAACCAATTGATTGTATTCGGCTTTCGTCTATAATATGTACGAGTATTAATCCTTGTTCAATCTCATAAATTTCCTACCTATCTCCTGATGTAGTTATTACAACGATCTCTTTCTAATTAATAATGTAATATGACTAGGTAATCATGCAAATGGCTTTGTAATATATTGATTTATGTACTTACCTAATATATCGATTAATTTATCCTTAGACAAAAGTACAGGGTTTAGAATATATAATAATGTAATGTACAAGTAAATAGTAAACATGTTAACAATTCAAAATATAAGTAGATATATCGGAATTGAAATAGTAACCATGCATTATTTAGAACACAAATAATTTAGCTTGAACGAAAATATGGAAATTAGGCTTACGGATAGGCAAATTTCATAAGTGAGATCGTAAATATTCAATATCTTAAAATGAGGCATAAATCGCATGATAAAGCGAAAAATAAGTTAAAATTTTCAACTTGAATGAATGAATGAATACTCTTGAACTTTACTCTTACTTCTTCAACTTGCTTTAGTTACCTAAAATAGGTATTATAGACAGTTTAACATGTTATTGGTAAATATAAAAACCGTAGATATCTTTGACGTATTGTCGACATCGCGCAGGCGCGGGTGTCGAGTTTTTTTATGGCTATAGTACTAAGTAGTTGGCCAGTGAAATGTAGTGCATTTAATACGAAAGAGTTCTTGTATGCAGTGCCTTTACATTTACATATATATAACAATCGAAAACTGTAAAGTGTAAACAGTGTGTAACTGTTTACTGTAACTGTAAACTTTATATTTCATTAAAGCACTATTTTCACACGACCGACGACGAGAGGTTCATACCTCTTTATGAACAAATTACGAAATGGGAGTAGAAAAACACTTACACCTAACTAACATATACATCATAGATAAGTAACTTACTTGATAGTCTTACATTCTTTGTAAAAGAGCGTCGGTGGCGCAGTGGCTAGGACACCAGACTCCCATGCGGGAGGACCGGGTTCGAAACCGTGCAGTGCCATGTACCAATGAGTTCTTCGTATTTTTCGAAGACTTACGTACGTTTACCGACTCACACTCACATCACTCTAACGGTGAAGGAATACATCGTGAGGAAACCTGCACACTGAGATGACCGGTGTGTGTGTGGGTAGACACAAAAGATCCTCAAGGGTCGAAGTGCCGCTGGGATTATTCCCGGACCACCTATCATAAGATAAGAAGATAAGATACATTCTTTGTAGATATACCTACTTGTCTTTACATGCTTTGTCTTTTTTTGATAATTTGTATTCCAAACCTGGTTTTTAAATAGAGAATACAATAGAACGAAAGTTCTCGTAACTCTGTCAAAGGAGTAGGATTCGATTCGACTGAAAGGCTTTGCGTGGGATTTAGACTATTACATCGGCACAGGCTCTGAACTTTTGCCTCTTTCTCAAGAAGAATTTCAAGCTTAGAGAGCCGTAAAGTTTGATTGATTGAGGTTTCATTTGGAATATTGATAATTATTTCAGCGGTAACTATAGCTGTAGTAGGTATACCAATTATAATTGGGGTTACTTTGCAGTGGCTTTAACAAGTTATTTACAATACAATACAAAAACGTATATTTCAGACAAAAACATTTTCCACAACTGTACACTATAGGTAAATAATCGTCGTCAATGATGGATTTGTACAGGATTACTATTTAGAACAAGAACCGGGAAAAGCGAGTCTTAAGTTTCGGTAGTCTATTTCGCACTGATTTATTATTAGGCACACCTACCCTCAACACCAATACGCAGATACCCTCATCTAAATACCTAACAAATAGTTCATACATAAAATGTTAGTAAATTCTTTGTTGCTTTCGTCATAATAAATAATTGCTTATGATATTTCTGTTTCCATAGGACATGTGAGCTGAGTATAGATTCATAAGTTATAAGAACATAAGTTATACCACAAGCAATTATAAGGTATAAAGAAAAGTCGTTCACCATCACCACTCATCTTCATCCTGTCATCATCAGCCTATTAATGTCCCCACTGTTGATCCACCGAGCGGGTCCAATGCTGCGGAAACTTTCATTTCCTCAGACATTCAGGATTCCTCACGATGTTTTCCTTCACCGTTAGAACAGTCGGTAAATATACGTAAGTCTTCGAAAAATCCGTAAAACTCATTGGTACATGGCATTCCGCATTACATGGTTTCGAACCTTGACCACCCGCATTCCCATGCTCCCGCTCGGCGTCCAAGCCTTCATCCTGTATGTGTGCATTAATATACTAATACTACATACTATATTAAATTATATATCGTTTTTAGATTAACGAATAACACATGTTATATTTCGATTTTTATAAATTAAACGGAGAAATTTTTAAATGTGTTCAAAGTTAATTTTGCAAAGAACGGATTTACTTCCTACTGCTTACTATTTTAATATTTTCACTGGGGTTCGTGAGTTAAACTTTTAAAAAAGTTAAGAAATTACCGCTAAACAATATTGGAACTTCCTATATCCTGTAAAGTGCCTTCATAGTCAGCCAAAATTCGAAACAGAATGCTAAAATGTCACAGGTTAATATTTGTTTAGGTCAGTAGATTACCGACTAAACCGAGGAAATTTTTTTTGCGGTATCAATGAGATCATTCCACTAAACCGTTTCTTGCAAGCCACGCCTCAGATCTGTCGCGAAACGATGGCGTTTCATGGGAATAAGAGAAGGGATAATTTGTTACTGGAAGTGATATTGGCAGAATTTTAATCATGCTTCTTGTCTTCATCTCTTGTCTATCACCTCTTCTTTTCGCGGTGACTTCCCTTCCTAGTTAAGGCAAACCACCAGCTCCTCTCCTCTCGTCTTTATCTTCCATCCTCTTTTTACAGATGGAAATAGCTCTTCGACGCTGTTTATTTACGGACTTCCATACTCCGAAGTTTCTCTGCCACGAGTTTGTTAGGCTTACAGTACCTTCTATACCTACCATATTGTCAGATTGAGAGCGTTTAGGTTCATAATGTCAGCTTTCCCATAATGTCCATTAAACGATTCTCTCAATTCAAGAGGGTTTTTGCCCTCAAACTTCGTCATTTGTGGAAACAGTCCTTCGAAACGCTTACAGAGTTCACGATCACGAATGTTATAATACATATATTAAATAAAAACAAACCATATGTTAGCGGTATCGATGACATCATTCCACAGAAGCTGTTATAAGTACGACCGTTTCTGAATCATCAGAATATTCAGTATAGTGGAATATTCAGTATATTCAGAATAGTCAGTGGCGTTACATAAAACATGAAGATTTTTTTATATCTGACGTTATCTTCTTGTTGTCATGGTGATTTTTACTGTTCTGATGCAAGATTTATAGCAATATACATCATTACATAAGTAGTGGTGATTTTTTTCCCTGTGAGCCCAGCCAGGGAATAAGGCTCAAACCATTTCTATCTACTGCCAAGAGAACAACGCGTAGGACAGTTTTAATTTTAAAATTTTAAAATTTTTAATTACCTATTGTTATTTAGTGTTAGTCCTTGTTTAGTTGTTTACTCTTCTGCTGATCATTCTCTCTCTATCTCTCTTTTGTATTTTTAGATAAGTACCTATGTAATTCTGAATTTTAAAGACTTTTCCAGGATAAAACGTCTGTGGTCTAATGTTTTGTTTACTACACCACGCCTTCGCAGCTCCTGGCATTTCCTCATCCGGTACCGGTTTCCTACGCCGAATTTTTATTTTGTCGACTACGGAAGTCACATCTACGTGCCCTTTTAAGTATCTGTTTGCGAACTAATTAAGATTCTGAACATGGAGTTTCGTACTTTAAACTCGAGACATAGATTTGTAGAGGTAATTTATAGCTGGAGAACGAGAGGCATGAAAATAAGATAAAAGTTGTTTAATTTCGTTTTTCGTTGGATTTTTGTTTACTTCAAGTCTCTGAAAATGAGCCTATTTGAAGGTTAATTGCTTATGACAGCGTTCGATGGTTTTCAAAAGACGTTAATTTATAATCTGCTGTCTAGAGTCTAGACATGTACTTGCAAACCCTTATTACGTGACTAATGGCTGAAAGATTATATTCGTTGCAGTTAATTCGCAATGGGTTTTCTAATAAAGATCTGTCTCTCATTTTCACGGCACACTGACTGGATATGGGCTCCATAAGCGGTGGTCGTTAAGTGTCAGGGTATTTTCTGCAACTGTTTTGTTTGTCTGTGATTATTTACATGTGCCATCATTTTCTCTTATTACTTCCTGCTATAATCTTTGTTTACAACTACGTGTTGCTCCGAAGAACATCTTGATAGAATATGAGTGACGCTTTTCCCGCAACTAATTCTGTTCACTTGGAATTATCTATGCCACGTGAAAACCTTCGTGCACTTTTTCTGCTAATAGACTCGTGATTTTGCACTAGACCTTGAAAAGTTACTAATAATCTCGAATTTTCTTAAGTTTAGATGCTTGTTTTTATGAAGTCGAGACTATTACGTGAACAGAAACGTGTCTTTACTAATTCATTCATCGCTAAAGAATTATTTAAACTCGTTTTCAGAATCTGTCAAACAAAATATGGTAATGAATGTTGGTTCATTATCCGAATGTTTGCTTAGCTCGCGGACACCAGTCAAAAACATTTACAGATAAAACCTTTATCAATGTTTTTAGTGTAGACACTAGAAGTTTTATCTTAATCACGATGTCTGGATAAGCTTAATGCATAGGTAAATATTATCGCCACGTTACTATTACTATAGGGATGTGACTTTTCCGTATTTAAGAGTAATACTCAAACATCCGCATTATACATATCACTAATACACTCATCATATAAGTAAATATGTTTCATCATTTATGTTCCTACGGAGCCGAAACGTGGACACTGACGGTGCGACTGGCCCACAAATTGAAAGTCACTCAGCGTGCTATGGAAAGAGCTATGCTCGGAGTATCTCTGCTGGATCGAATCCGAAATGAGGAGATCCGGCATAGAACAAAAGTTATCGACATAGCTCATAATATTAGCAACCTGAAGTGGCAGTGGGCCGGTCACATCTGTCGCAGAACCGACAACCGCTGGGGTAGACGAGTTCTGGAGTGGAGACCGCGTTTAGGCAAACGTAGTGTGGGACGCCCCCCATCGATCGACGATCTGCGCAAGGTGGCTGGCAGCGACTGGATGAGAAGAGCCGAAGATCGGGCTCAATGGCGCGCCCTGGGAATAGGCCTATGTCCAGCAGTGGACTAGAGTAGGCTGCTGATGATGATGATATTATGTTCATAAATTATTCGTCTCTGACTTAAAATTAATAAGTTAACGGTATACTGTTAAATTATTAATTATAATAATAACACTTGTTTAAAGAAGGGATATCAAAATAACACTAGATACCTACGAAAAAGTTATAAAATACCTATCTGTGATTAATATATAGTATGGTATTGATAAATCTATAATAATACTAAAGCTAAAACTAAACTTAGACTAAGAAGAAAAAAAACTAAAGAAAAAAAATTTGGGCTTAGACCCCCACATCTGGCAGTGTACCCAAGAGACTGGCTGCGTTGCCCCGTTGGATAGCTAAGCTAATTCGCTGGGCCAAATAGGAGCTAGCTCTTGGGTCTTTTGACGCGTCGACCAGGCGCTTTGCGAGGTCCTTGAAGACGCGGTGCGCTCCCGGGCCCCAGGATCCCGATGTTTCAACCCCAAACGGCTCAAGTATGTATGTTTCACCCAGATTACTTTGATCAACTTTACAATTCTATAAAATCTTAAGTATGATTATTGTTTTCGAAATAGTACCCCAGACAAACTGTCAAAGAAGAAGCTGTTATAAACAAGATATCGAATAGTAGAAGCAAATCATTTTCCTTCTATATCTCATAAAAGAAAAACGCATGTGTACCTGAAATAGGCTCCAATGAATATCGTGACCAGAATTGCCACATCACTGAAAAATACTTCAAAAATTGCGTAGGTGGAGAATTGTAGAATGATCGATTGTGCGCAGAGATTTTGTTTTTTTTTGCAAGTAATACTCTGATACTTATGATAACGAAATTCAACTGCTCGTGGTTTCACATTCGTTCTTGTTTTTTTATTATTATACGTATATAATGTAGGTACGTTGGAGCGTTAGTGGCGCCGTGGCCAAGACGTCGGACTCCCATGCGGGAGGTCCGGGTTTGAAACCATACAATGTCATGTACCAATGAGTTTTTCGGTTTTATCGAAAGACTTACGTACATTTACCGACTGCTCTGACGGTGAAGGAAAACATCGTGAGGAAATCTGCACACTGAGATAACCAGTGTGTGAAATGGGGAAGGCAATGGCAAACCACCGCATTAAATCTGCCATGACAGTCGTTATATGTGGTTAATCCTTAGAATGATCACGACCCTCGGCAATGAGGAACACGACTTAGAAGAAGAATATGTTGGTAATTACATAGATTATGATAAACACGTAAACGATACGATAAACACGAAAGCTTGAAATTAAGATTTTGTCTATTACTTATATCTCTGACAAATCAAAAAGAAGCAGCAATCAATGTTTTGTTTCTTATTTTTTTTGTCACATGGAGTGGAAGAGCAGAGGTGAATTGTGATTATATAACAAGTGGAAACTTGCCACGGTCTCAATTCCATAGTAATTATAACATATCATAATCTACAATCTACACGAAGGTCACTAGACTGACAATACCAGTTCTCGGTTTATACAAACAATACGAGTGTTTATAATGTATGTAAGTATATTATCTACAGGTAGGTGAACGACCCCAGGTGTGAGGCTAAAAATCACATGATTGGAGGGTTCTGTAAAGGCCTTTTTCCTGTTCTCACGCAGGGCAAAACACCGATGCGTACCGTTCGGAAATGTATTTTTAGGGTCCGTAGTCAGTTAGGTTAGGAACCTTCATAGTTTCGTCATGTCTGTCTCCATATGTCTAGGTCACAGAAGTCGTCCTCTGTAACTTTAGAAATAAGTACAGTTATAAAATAGATAGGTAACTAAATTATTCATTCATTCAGGTAAATTCTGAAAGATGCCTGGTGTAACTTTCAAAGAAAAATATAACGGACAGGTAATAAATATACCGAAAGGTACGTTGTGAAATAGAACTCGACAATGTTTCCCACAAAAACAGTTTCCGATACAAAATAACATTCATTATCTATCCATTGAAGAGGGAGACTAATTTTTCTTTCATCCATGGACGTAAAGCAAGGAAGTTTTAAGTAGGTAGTAACCAATGAGTTTTTAAATCATTTTAAGATTCTTTTTTTTGTCGTCGGTTAAAAATACTAAAGTGTGAGGGTAGGTCGACTTAACCATTACTGTGTCACCAACAACGTCTTGATTTACTATAAAATTTACATTTATACGGGTTTCGATTCCAGTTCTTGTACTGCTGTGCCAATAGTTGCATAAATTAGTTCTGTTTTACTCCATTTGTTTTGCAATTCATGGTGATACCATATTTCTTCCGTGGTGATACGATAAAAAATAAACTTGTGTCTTCGAATAAGGATTTGACTTTTTATCTCCTCCATGGTCCTATTATCTATACGAATATAAGTACTAGTGCTAATTTGCCTAAAGTTGATGACGTAATTACTATAGAGCTGTTAATACCACATTAATAACGCGTTAAATTATCTGCAAAATCGTATATAGCTCATTTCGTTAGGGCTAAATCAGTTTAAAATAAATAGAAATCATTTTCTAATAATATTACAGATTTATTTTGTCACCTGAGTAATTTTTCAGAAACAGGTGGTGTTAGATAACATCGATAATCTATCAGCTCTATGTATGTCACACCATCCAATTTTCATATTGAATCTTATTCTTATATCAAATTGTTTAGAAATTGGATAAAAGAGCGTCGGTGGCACAGTGGCTAGGGCACCGTACTCCCATGCGGGAGGTCCGGGTTCGAAACCGTGCAGTGCCATGTACCAATGAATTTTTCGTATTTTTCGAAGACTTACGTACATTTACCGACTGCTCTAACGGTGAAGGAAACATCGTGAGGAGGAAACCTGCACACTGAGATGACCAGTATGTAAAATGGGGTAGGCACAAAAGATGCTCAAGGGTCGAAGTGCCGCTGGGTTACTTCCGGACCCTATCATAGGATAAGATAAGATTAGAAAGTAGCAAATTTATATAATTATTAACTTAATATGTACATACAAATTTTAATTTGTATATAATGTAGGTAGGTAGGTACTTACCAACATTTGCCTCTACCAAATAGGAAACTCCACGACGAGAATGATACAGAAGATTTATTTTTTCGTGAATGACAATCGATCACTGTTGACTGTACTCTAGTTACGGTATCTGCCTGTGTCGATTATGAATGTTATCAATTTATTTGTGGGTAAATTTATTTGTGGGTAAATTTATTTGTGGGTAAATTTATTTGTGGGTAAATTTATTTGTGGGTAAATTTATTTGTGGGTAAATTTATTTGTGGGTAAATTTATTTGTGGGTAAATTTATTTGTGGGTAAATTTATTTGTGGGTAAATTTATTTGTGGGTAAATTTATTTGTGGGTAAATTTATTTGTGGGTAAATTTATTTGTGGGTAAACCCAAAACACCACAGAGTTTTTTATCGAACCTGTTAAAACATTGCCTAGTTATTCGTACTCCGCGTACAACAAACAGACACAAAGCTTAATATATTGGTTAGCAATTCGTAAATGTCCTGTTAATTAGTGTGAGCCTGTGAAAAACTATTGTCATAAGTATCATTAGATGAATTATGTTCGTAAAATCCGTCCGTTCCTAAAGAACAAAATTCGTGTTCGTATTGATAATCGATAATACGTTTCGACTATAGACAAATCTGACCTAGGAGAATATACGTAGTACTAATCTGATTTACAGAGAAACTAACGTTGTGCGGTTTCACACAATCCATGTCAGTTTTATTTCGTTTTGTCTTGCAAATTGTTTTACAGTAGTGCTTTTCTAGTAAGAATGGTGTTTCTTGCCCGAAGAACTTCGACAAGATGTGAATAATGTGTGAGACTGTGAAGTAAAGTCAAATAAGACGCTGCAGCCCGATCCGTAGTTAGCTGGTTTTTGAAGAACCATACTGCGTCCAGGACGCCTTCTTCTTTGGTTCGGATGGTGCAGAAGCGGGGAAGATTCTCCTAGATAGCATTGAAATGTGACACACCAGCATTTTAATCAAGACTTGAAAGTTACATCAGACATGGCTGTATGGGCTCAGTTCCCTTTGCCTTAAAAAAACAAGCAACTAACGTTGTGCAAAGTATGCTCTATTAAGAATCTGAAGTACTGCGAATCTGACCTAATGAGAATCTGTCGTAGTCTGAATCTAATCTAAAGGGAATCTGTCGAAGTGGGACTAAATCAATTATAACATTGCGGTCATTGAATTTTTGCTGTACACCGACCTGTAAGATTTAAAGTTCAATACATGTAAATAAACATACATACATTATGTGACTCATACATATTTACACAAAGTCCCCCTTCAGGTCGATAACGTCCAAAGTAAGTGTAGTAGTAGTTAGCTGACCTCAGTGAATGGTATAGATACTCTCTCAGACACAGAAACCCAATTATGTTATCACCAGAAGGAAGCTAAAGCCAGCTACATATAACTACTTATTGTCATTCATTTTAATATAAAACTACACAATAGAGATTTGACCCCATAATCGTGTTGTGTAGTAATCCCGCGACCAGCGGCGCTCCATCTAGCACATTAGGTGAGACCTGAAAACCAGCGTGTCGCTGAGGTCTCGACCATTTCATTAGACACACAGGGCAATACCTGTTATAGATATATATTGTTTATAGGTTAAGAATTAGAATTAAATAACAGTGTTGTACCTTTTTACTTTAATGTGTGAATGAACAAATACTCTTTTATTTTATTTTTATTATTTAGTATTTGACTCAAAAAAAATTATTGGACCAATCAAATCAACTCACATGTTCATGCACTATGACATCACAATAGAAATTCTATAATAGAGTTTAGAATGTCTGTAATTATTTTATTTTTCAACGAAATTCGATTCTGTCTTCACATTTCAGCATAAATTTATGCTCTAAATGCAATTTTCGATAAAGTTCAAAGTTCAAAGCGTTTATTCCACGTAACAACGTTACCTATATTTAGAACGTCAAGTTTTACAAAAATCTTTTAAGTTTAGATACCTACATTCAATCTAGCTCAGAACGTCTAATATGCAAAACGACCAAGTTACCAGCTACCTAGCCGTTTAGCTATATGGACATTATACTATTCTGTCATTTTGCTACCAAGATTATTAGCTATTAATAAGTGGAAAAGACAGTTAATCACCTTTTATTAATAAAATTAACTTGATAGTCTTCAAACCAACTACAATCCCTTTTTCGCGCGACATAGAACTGTCAAAAATCTCGCCACCGCATAGAGATGTCCCGCGTTTTCCTGTAGAGGTGCACCTAGTACCGTTTTGGAACGTTCCGGGTATCACAATATAGACGTTTTACATAGTTAGTTGGTTTGCTTAGTAGACGTTCTGAGCTGGATTATTTATTCATTATAAATAGGTAGGTACCTAAAATCAATCAATCATCGGATTTTCTCGGATACTTCTTGTCAAGTCTCTGAAAGAAGAGTAGAATATTTAATGTAGGTAGCACAGAGTATATGTAGGTAGGTAAAGTAAAGTTAAGAAAAATACACTTTATTGTACAAATAGAACACAACAAACAAAACATAGAAAAGGAAATAGTGAAGTACAATTTAGGCGGTCTAATTTAGGTATAGTGTAGTAATACAATAATCAAAAATTCTAAAAACAGAACGTTCCAAGACTTAACCAGTCTGCCCGTGACCATGGCAAATGACCATTGGCGCATGCAATGAACTGTTACTGTACACATCGTAGTAAAAAAGAAACTGGTTTTTGGCACAGTTTTAGTATCTAGTATACCTATATCTTTTTCAGACTTCCTGACTAGGAACATTAGAATGTTAATTCGGATCCTGAAATATTATATTATTTATTATATTAGCTTATTATTTTACTTAGTTTAGTATTACGTACTTTACTATTAACTTGTGTTTGAATAAATAAAAATAAATACAATACAATATTAGTATGTTTATAAAATATCCAGAAATGCGCGTTATTTACCAACCTTTTTAGTTTGCCATTATTTTCACGGAATACTTTTATTCTATTCGAAGTAAGGTTCCATTTTCCATTTCCAGTGTAGGATGAATAATGGCTCGAGTCTGCAATTTGTCTTATTCTGTGAGCTCGCGTGAGCCGTACGTATGCACGTCGTTGTTGTACAAAATAAGTGTCTGTGTGCACGTGATTTAGGTAGTGTTTACGACAAAGATTTTGAAATTCACCCCTATGTACTCGTAGATTGCTCGTTAGAGAAGTTTTATAAGGAAACTCCGTTTGCCAGGCCACGCATGCGATTTGAGTATTTTCCCATATATTAGTCGGGCACTGAAATGTCAAAATGTAAGTGACCTGGGTCAACTTCGTGGCTCACTGTCATTGCTCACGTCATTGTTCTAGAGAAGAGGGTGCCAGTCCGATTTCTGTGGTTTATGGCTATACCTTCTATTGAAAAACCATTGGATTAATTACTATTGGTTTATTTAGCCGAGACTTTGAACACGCACAATTCTTTTTAAGGGGAAATGTCTTCTTCTCTTCGTCTTCAGGCCCTGGAACACCTTCGATTCCATTACACCGCACTCTGTCAAATGCTATGGTTTCCCAGCCGCTTACAATTTTGGAGACTCGTTTCCATGTGGCCCTAGGTCTTCCACGCTTGCGAAGGGGTCAATGAATATTGAACAACATACTTTCTCCAAAACATTTGCATTTCGATGAACAATGTTTAGATTTCCTCAACTACATTGATGTTGATGAGTCATTCATAGTACATAGTAGATATGGTGTTTATAGTGGAGATGGTGGTTGTGTTTGTAGGGTTTGTACCATGACATGACACAAGTAAAAATATTTTTGCATCTTATTTTTAAACCCCGACCGATTGAGGGAGGGCGTGTTATAAGTTTGACACGTTTGTCTGTTTATCTCTCTGTCTGTTTGTGTGTTTGTTTGTGGCATCATAACTTAACAACGGATGATCAGATTTGGACGCGGTTTTTTTGTTTAATAGATAATTTTGACGAGAGTTTTATCTTGGAGTATCTTTGATATTAGATGGGATCTCTGGAACGGTAATAGCTCGAATTTGAGCTCAAACGTTCAGGTTCATGGTGCGTTTCCGACATCTAAAATCTTGAGGATCTGATGATGACCAGGAAAAAGTATGGGGATCTCCACATTGTTACGTCGGGGTTTTCTTAAATTTTTAATTTAGAGTTATTCTTGTTTTAGCATCCAAAACAGAAGTTTAAATATCGATCTGTTTTTCAATGGCTATAAGTACTTACTTATGCTACGTGTATTTGGAATATGGATGAAAGAAAAATTAGTCTCCCTCCCCAAGGCGCGTTCCTACCTTCATGCCTTGGAACATTGTAGATTAAATTATGTACTTCCATTATTAAACCTACCAAAAAAAATTCGTCGATTCAATTGTGGGACTGTACGTTTTCAATATTCAATTACGAAATATTGCGAAAATTTTAAGCTATGGAATGATTGGCATTCAGATAAGATCTGCGAACCAGATTTTGCAATAAGTATATACCTACATGTAGTAGAATAATATTGGCAAACATCGAGAATTATCAACTATTACAGTCATGATAAGTATTGACTGTCATGATTTACAGATCAGCATGATACTTTGTAACTTTGTATTGATAAAGGTACCTAATCGTAAACGCACGTGGCAATCCACACATACATTATTTATCCAATCGGAACGATAATAACATTGCAACATGATTTGTGTTGCGAACGTAATCAATCATATTTTCTACAGATGACAGTAGTGTTTGTTCCAAACTCTTGCGCAAATACTATTTTCACGTCATTTTATAAGACAGTGAAATGGGAGAGAAATGACTACAGACGGTGTGAACCTGGCCACCTAACCTCCAATTGCACTTGGAATGCAAGGCACTAGGCATTTCTGATGCATACGACTCTCCCATAATCTCGGCGTTGGTAAACTGTTTTTATTTTCACAACAGTCGCCAAAACGTTCGAATGATTTTCAAGATTCTAACACGGTCATTGGCCAAATTGCAGTGTGTACACTAGCAGGGGCCATATATTAAAGAGAGAAAAAAACTATTCTTACGTCAAATAGATAACAGTGAACAAAATATACCTACGTGTGTACGTATACGATGTACGAGTAAACAAACACCGTTAATTAAAACACTTTGTTTTGAACCGAATGAAGAGTTCATTGCACCTCTATATGTTGGTATAGTATGAACAAATTGAAAGTTTAATTCATTCATTCATTCGTTCTCTCACTGTTCCACAAAGTTTCAAATCATACTTTTTAATTTCGATGCTTTCCTTTTATGAAAAATACAAGATTTTTGGGTGAACGTTTTATATTTTAAATCCGACACCGTATAATGTAATATTAATACCCGATAGACAGGACCCGACGCAGTCATGCATACAAAATCGAGTTTCAATATTGGAAGGTCTTTTCGAGGGTTTTCTATTCAAATGAGCGCATGTTTACTCTTGGGAGTGGGTTCCGTCGCAGATTAAAGGATGGAAGGAGGTTTACATAGGGGGCAATGTTTTTAGACAGAGCTATTGTTGGGACGAGCTTGTAGATGTTAATTCATTCTTGTTTTCTGTGCCATTATCAAATTTTTTCAATCAAAAGGTTTGTGATTGTTGAGCAGCAATTGGCTAATTCGTTGTAAAAATGAACGATTGTTTATACAGGCTGTACCAGTAAGACTCAAATGAAACAAGGTGGTGACTGAGTTAATTAATAACGGTCAGTACACTATATATACCAGTCAACCCCATTTACGTAGTTATCCGATTTTTACGATTCAAAAGTTATTTAAACTTTTGCATTTTTATCAAAAACGGCCTAGTGATCCAAAAAAATATTATATTAGCAGTTAATTATTTGTGATCTGTAGGTACTTACTTGAAAAAAAATAAAAATGAAAAAGTTTATTTACTTATTACAGGGCACACGAAAAAAGGACCTCCGACTTACAAATTAGGTCGAAAACCTGTATCTTGTAAGTCGGGATTCCGTCGCACTTTCTGTCTTTCACTTATCTTAAATGCACATACTTAGGAAAAACTTTCTAAAGCCAGATAAACATTAAGTTCTTCAGTCAGATCCCTTTTACTATAATGAAGAAATTCATCTTATTCAAATAAATGATTAATGAAACAAACTTCTATTTTATATAAATATGTTTCCCTCAACTCAAGTTGTGACAAAGTTTTCTGTTATTGTAACTGTGGAAAGCTTTTAACAAATATGATAAATTACCATTTGTTTAAATTTTGACGGATTTTAAATTAATTTTCTGGCTTTGTATTTTATGTATACGTATTGTACAACCTGTTACGTACACGTGAAATAAGTACAAACTTAGGAAAATTTATTACTTGTAATATGTTGTAAATTTACTACTTATTTCCATTTTGTCTACTTTTAAACTCCTAATAGTATATTAGTAACCGACTTGTAGTCACTTCTAAGCAAAATTCAAATCATTTTAACTCCCTTTCCTGTGATAATTTAAAAAAATCCTCATTTTACGTGCTGGGCGTTGATAGGTATATTAGTGAGTCGGTTTATCGGTTAGGAAAAACCTATAAATCCATAAACCGCGGGATTTTGGGAAAATCCTAAATATTCATTTTTGTCGACACATTAAGCAATCTGTAAGTCAAATATGAAGACTCTAATATATATTATACCTTATGAGTAGTAATGAGACATAGTCATTTCAAAGCGAGATTTTTAAATAAAAACTTATAGTTCCTCATCCTGAATTTACTTTCTAGAGAATATGATTAGCAATAGACATGCTAAATTTGAAGACTCCAGTGATTATATTATAGTTATCGAGGGGGTTACATTAAATTCGAAATTAATATCCCTGTTTCTCCCTATCCCGTAGGAATATCGAAAAATCCCGCCTTAATGCTTGCGTCCTTTTTTACACAAAGAAGTCCTGACTGACTGTCATATCATCACACAGCCCAAACCGCTGGACCAAGAAAATTTTTCCGTTACAACGGACCTATTGTACACATTATGTATACATTGCACACATTATTAAACTTAAAAAATATTGGAAAAAATAAAAAAATAAAACAATGCAATATTAAAAGGACACATGCTCAGCATGTGCTGCGGTACGGCAGAACCGCAGCGCTGGTTTTCAGCTGTGCCAGGACGAAGGCATCGCGGGCGAAACGGCAGTCTGGGACTAAAACAAAAATATATTAAAAGTATAAATAATAAAAGTACAAATAAATAAATACCTTAAAGATGAAATGGATAACAATTAAAACTGGAAAGAAAAGGGATAGAAACACATAGTGAGTGTCTGTACATTGTGCGGCTCGTCATTCCGATGGGAAGCGGATATGGTATGTGTTGTAGAAAATAATATATAAAAAGTGTACTGTGTCTGATTTTTGGGCAGCGAGAACGTAGTTCTTAAGTTTTTTCCTAAACGTATCCACAGTTCGCACATCTCTTAAGGGCGGTGGAAGATTATTGATTTCGCTAACACCATGTATTAAGAACCAACTTATTTAAGAGGTACTGACTCCTGTTCTTTTTGTCCCAATTTGTCCTATCTTTGGCTTCATTCTTAATTTTACTGTCAGAAAATTGGTATTGATTCTGTATCAAATATTATGTACCAATACAGCGATATGTCATAAAACGTTGCCTAGGCCTAAGTACGAATATATGCGTCATACGTAACATGAATAATGTAGGTATCGCGTTTTGAATAATTTACAGCCAGGGATATTCCGAACACTTATTGCTAATAGATAAGACTTGTAAAAGATATTTACAATTCAAATTGATGTTTCCGTGTATAATGTAAGTTACCTTGCTATTTCCTGACATCTTAGATAGACAAAATTACTAGCCGACGTCAGGTCTCCTTTGCTAAGTTAAACTGGGAGTTAATTGTACTAAAGGTCGGGTTTGGATTAATTAGATAGGTCAAGAGTCCACGTCAGATTCTCACGAGGTGATCAAGATTAGCACTACGTCAGATTATTACCAGGTGATCAGGTTCGCATTACGTCAGATTCTCACTAGTTGGTCAGATTTGCACTACGTTAGATTCTCACTAGTTGGTCAGATTTGCACTACGTCAGATTCTCACTTGGTGGGTAGATTCGCACTACGTCAAATTCTCACTGGGATTCACACTACATCAGATTCGTACTACCCAGGTCAGATTTGTCTATGGTTGTAAATGCGAGATTATGAAGTTCACCTACTTCAAGTTTACCTACTTAAAGGAGAAAAAGGTTTAAAAATATCCCTCGAAATTAAATTCGGCTCCCCGTTTCAACCTTTTTCTCATCAACTTATTTAAGGCCACGTTTTTCCAAGGCATGTGTCAAAATTCAGCTCCGCTGCCCTTCCTCACCCCCTCTAGAAGTTTACGCAACAGTTTTCCAGTTGTCAAAAAAGTTTTACCAGAAAAGAGACTGCAATATAAGAAGATAATATTTTCAATGAAATCTCTTTTAATTAGAACTCTTTCTTACCAGACCAAAAGGTTTGATAAACTTCAAGTACGACCAAAACAACAATAAAAATGTACCGGTCTCGTGATTTTTTTTTATCGAATGAAGTTGAATGTATCGTGTTTTGAATCATAAAATAATTAAGAACGCTTATGAAACTACAACATATATTTTTACCCGATCACAACAAAGAATATTTGATTGTTTACCGTTGAATCAAAAATAGGTTCATTTCAAAGAACGTGGAAGAACGTGGCCTTAAACAAAGTTGTGTTTGAATTTACATAGTAAGTAGGATTTCTATAGGTAATATGCACGGGACACCAGCAGAAATAGTTTCTTGGGAAACCAACTGAATGACCTGCCGCTTTGACCTTTTACCAATTCATCTTGGACCTTTTGCAAGTTAAAAATCACAGGGTTGGACTCCTGCTCTACTTAAGCGATAGAAAAGGTCAATGTGGACATTTTCCTGCAGGACCTTGTGGCGTCCAAGGGCGGGACCTTTAGAGATAACTTAATGAAGCAAGAATGAGGGATTCAGTGCACGCTTGTTCCAGATATTTGCTACCCAAAGATGTACCAAACTTTTTTGTTCATTCAATGATAGGTACACGGTATAGTAGTTTATGCAACGGCCACGTAATGATAGCGATTTTAACATGAGAACTGTTTATGAAACATATAAACAGAAAATACAAACCATTACGGAGACTTCAACAGACGCCATGACAGCTTAACATGTTAATAGTAACTATGGAAACCGTAGATATATTTGACGTATTGTGGACATCGGGTGTCTAGTTATTTTTTATAGCTATAGTATCAAGTAGTTGGCTAGTGAAATGTAGTGCATTTAATACGAAAGAGTTCTTGTATGCAGTGCCATACAACAAAGAAAAAAATACATATTACAATCGAAAACTGTTATTTAATATTTCACTATAACACTATTTTCACACGACCATGACGAATGAACCTCTTTATGTTATTGATTGTGGTTTCTTAATGAACAAATTACGAAATGGGAGTAGAAAAATACATTATGAATACAGAAAATAATCTGTGTGATAAAATCTAAGTATGCAACAAAAACAGGAAAAAATATCATCTGTACATTAGTATTCGTGTATTAGTATCGGTATTAATATTGCTTACTATCGATTTTTATTTACAAAAATGGACTGCCTTTACTCATCTGATAGAGTCTAATATAAATCGTCGGTTACGATTTTACGAATGTTAAGTAATGTGCTATGTGTACAGCTACTACTTACTTGGTATTTATTGTACTAGTGTTGTAATATCTTGTATTGAGGAGCTCTTTATCTTATCCGGTATTTCTGTCAATCTGTATCTTATACCCCACGAAGATCATAAGCTCTTGAGGATCTTAATATTGTCATTGTTATCCCGCGAGATATTTTTGTGACGAATTGATGATGACAGATTGTAAATCAAGTATAGCTACTTTTGCTTATTTTTCCATCCAAGAGCTATGCTATTCGATAAGCCGGAAAGCAGGAGATATTTGTAGCCGTTATAAAAGGGATAATTTGATAGCAATGCACGCTTTATTGGTACCAGTCCTACATTTCAAGGTTGTTTTTCTTCTGACTAATGCTGTTGGTCCTATTGACCTTTACAACTTCACCGGGGTGACACATTTCGAGGATCTACTGACCTAATGAAATGTACATTACATAACCCACCTACGTGTATATACTTGTGCAAAATTGTCTGTCGTTTCTGGAAAAAAAAGGTGACAAAAAATACAGCTCAACATTGACGGAACGCGCATATTGTGTCCGACCGTACACTTTCCTCCTTTTTATTTCACTAGGGATGTCTCCTACAATAACGGCTTTTACGCCTCATAATAATAAAAACAGACATTCTCTTAGCAGACGCCACTAAACTGACAGATCCACTTCCAAGGATAATTACGAAGTCTGCCACTTTGTCACAAAGGCTTTACCAATTTCGCTGGGCTGACCCCGATCAGAACTGACATAATTACAGGAGACGGACCAATCTTGCCGTAATTAATTACAAGTTGGCCTCTGTCACGGGTTAACAGAAAATCTATAGGGTTCCTAGATTGGTCTTGACTGTTAAGAATTCTTGATGGTACTTTCGGTTCGAATTGTATATTACTGATGAAGTATTGCTCAGTGTCTGTTCCAAAAATAAAATACAAAAATTCAGGTCAAAGATTGGTCGCGCTACGCAAAACGAAGATGCTTACTCGTATAATATATAGGTAGGTACTTTACTTACCTCTTGCCAAATTCGCGGTGTGGGTAGGTAATTTCTTGCTCGTAAAATGCAATGATTTGGAAAATAATATGATGAAAGACATGGTTGAATGAATGAATCAATCTTTATTTGCACACAATAAACACGACATGATAACATTTACATTTTTCTTATACAAAGTACGTTTAAAACTAATAAGTTAGACATGCATATGGTGTGGCAAAAGGGGACTCAGCATTGGTTTCAGTGTATAAGTACTTATTTATACAATGAACCGACGTATTATGATTTATTAGAAGCGATAGCCCACGCGTCACCGTGATGTATGGTTACGGGTTTGCAATTTTTTTTTCACCGTAATGGCTGAAATAAGAATTGACCTGTATTTTAACCTAAGGATTCGCTCTATAAAATTTGAAAAATATCTGTTAAATTTGAAGGAAGTTAGAAAGGAGTTAGACAGAGATCGAAGAGATGTAGTGGCCTATGACGATGATGATGGAAAAATAAAATACCTATATACTAATAATTACTTATTGGACAAAGCAAAATAACAACAAAATACACATTTTTCACTTCACACCTACAATATACATTTTCCCATAGAATGAAATTGATGTAGGTTTCCAAATATATTTCCTGGGATTTTATGGGTAATAGATTACGTATCACATATTTCGCATCAGTTTTAATTTCAATTGTTAATATTTTGCTTTTATTACTGGTGAGTTCAATTTTTCGAAATGTTTTTGTAACAATAAAATCACCTTGTACAGAAGATGTAGTGCGCGCGTTTCTCATTTGTTTTTTTTTTAAATACCGCGCCAACTGGCCAGTAACATTTTTCATACAATATTTTCATTCTATCTCTTTGGTCGCGGGGTGTATTTATGTTCCAAATTAAAATCTCTACTTCCCTGTTCGAAAGTCTCTTACAGAAAAGACCTACTTTTCTCCCACTTTTTGAAAAACCAATGAGTGTTTTCCGAATAGGTGGGATGTAAATAATTGTGTCAGAAAAAAAAAATACTATGCTACTTAAACTTTAAAAATCTGAATTACTCCATACGAAATATCGAAGTAATTAAGGTACATACAGAACATAGGTCGGTATTTATACCTATGATGTTTCATTACACCTTTTATAGTGGGTGTGGTAGGGCTGCCAATCAGCCAATAAAATAAAAATTGGTAATGAAAATAGGCACCTTAAAAATATGTTCCTTACCTACTTCAAAAAGGTCATGTGTTGTGTAATCTTTTTACTTATTTCAGTCATCATGTGCAATGCAACCAAAACATGAATTCAAAACATTTCAACAAGAAGTCGGAATTTTCTATAAATAAATGTATGTAAGTACGATACATTTTCCATGAACCGTGGAGGTGATACTAGTAAACCCGGGGATATAATACCTAAATCCGGATTAATCCTTACATTTGACAACCCTATCGGAGGCACGGGGTGTGACGACGGAAAGGGTTATTACGAAGATAGATGAAAGTAATAATGGCGAACATCACACGATATTGCGAAGAGGTTACTTAGCTAACAAAACACCAACTTTATAAAATAAATACGTATTTCGACTATTAGGCGCTTTTTAATGTATAATTTATTAATGTATGTACTTACCTATCTAACTTAAAAACAACTCGAAACAATGGATTTGACTGTGTAATACAAAAAAGGAGTTATTTCTTGGATTAAAGAAAAAAATCTCACTCAAGGGGCGGGTGTTTCTTCTTTCCTTCATGCATGACATTTAGTCACGAATCAAACAATACCTATCTATACAAATGTTCTTGTAACTTGGATCAGACGAACAGACCTGATAGTAAGTAACCATCGCCCATAAACTACTTTTCTTTCTGCATTCATAGTCGTTTTCCTCATTACTGAGGGTCATGATCATTCTAAGAAATTTATCACAGAACGACTCTGTTGGCAGAATTAATGGGATGGTTTACCATTGCCTTCCCCATTTCACACACTGATTATCTCAGTGTGCAGGTTTCCACACGATGTTTTCCTTCACCGTCAGAGCAGTCGGTAAATGTACGTAAGTCTTTCGAAAAAAACCGAAAAACTCATTGGTACATGACATTGCATGGTTTCAAACCCGGACCTTCCGCATGGGAGTCCGACGTCCTAGCCACGACGCCACCGACGCTCTCATGCCTAATATAGGGGACCGAATATTAAACTAGCTATAGAAGGGTTGGATTGGATTGGTTGGAGGTCCAACTACTCATTAATAGAAGCTTAACTTTGCTTTTGTGCCTTGCTGTAGAACAAAGGCTCGGCTAAAGCTACCAGATCAATGTAGTCGGCCGGAGAGTTCGTGTTCAACCCCTGCAAGGGATTATAGTTACAGCTCCAGTTCTGAGGATGAGTTGGTAACAAACAATTGTATTGTTCCAAAAGTATAAAATATGTATTATATCTATGCAAATATATATTGCCTATTCATTCTACAGTGAATAGGTTAATCTGGATCATTTGCATATAAAACGTCTTTAGCCATTACATAAAACACATATAATCTATTCGTACGAGTATATATCTAGGAAGAGACGCTAAAAAAGGTTAATGAGAAGGAAGGCACTTTGTGTAACGCCAGGTTTAAAGATCTAATAGAGGATGTAGTTTAGGGCCGATTGAAAGAGACGACGCTATAGAGTATGGTAATGTTCCGTGCTGTAGGAGAAACTGAGAAAGAAGCTCTTTTAAATTCTCCCTTTCTCCTAAATAGTGAGGGCCATAAGAAAGAATTCTTAAGTAAAATGACTTACGTAAAATTACTGCTAGGTACGCAGTATTACTCCATGATAAACCATATTGGAGCGTCGGTGGCCTAGTGGCTAGGACGCCGGACTCTCATGCGGGAGGTTCGGGTTCGAAACCGTGCATTGCCATGTACCAATGAGTTTTCCGATTTTTTCGAAGACACCTGCATGTCTGAGGAAATTAAAAGTTTCCGAAAGCGTGTGAAATCCACAAATCAGCACTGGGCCCGCTCGGTTGATCATGGCCCGTGCCCCTTGTGCAAGGGGAGGCCTTTGCCCCAACAGTGGGGACATTAATAGGCTGCTGATGATGATGAAACCATATTGGATGGAAAGACATGGAGCATCCAATTACTGACTATATCAGAATTCAGAGTTTGCAACAGACGAGGTGACACATGACATGACGGGATAGGTACATGGAAGAATTGTAATCATTTTGAGTTGTAAATAATGGAACTAGGTACATACAATAGAGTAACAGTCGTCAAATAGAAACTACAAAGTATACAATACCTCTCACAGAACCACAATAGAGAATAATTGAAGAGCTGTTAGGTTGTTTGTAGTTAAATGTGAAATATCATATTTAACCACAAACCGCATTCTAATAATAATTAGAATGCGGTTTGTGGTTAAATGTGATACTTCAGTCTTACCACATTTACCTTGATTTTCCTACAATTCTCTTTATACATGTCTGGCTTGTAGCTAAGATAGATAGATAGATAGAAACACTTTATTGTACACAAAAACAGGAAAAGTAGAAACTACAGGAATAATAACACGATATGTACAAAGGCGGCCTTATCGCTTAAAGCGATCTCTTCCAGGCAACCTCTGAAGTTAATTGGACATTAAAGAGATTAGCGACAGTGTAGTGTGAGGATATGAAAATGGTTATTATTACTTAATATACAGTAAATATAGTAAAATAAAAGTAATATGATATACATATATAAATATGTAGGTATACTAAAATAGTTAAATGCATAGATATACATAATATAAATAAATAAACATATATAATAGATAGTAAACAAAACATACGTAAATATACATAATAATGAAAATAAAATGCACAACTACAACGACAAATAATGATGAGTGAGACTCGCTTTAAACGAAGTCAGGGATTCCGAATGCCGAATTAGACGAGGAAGTGAGTTCCATAGGTGTGCTGCCTTGACAGCAAAGGAGTCAGTGTAGTATCTGGTACGACACAGTGGAGCCTTTAGGATATTATCATGGCTGGATCTGAGAGCGACACCATGATCAGAGCCTAGGAATGTGAACATGGATTTCAGGTACGCGGGAGTGATAGGACTGTACAGGACATTATAAAGGAGCTAAGTTTGAAACTCTTGTAACATCTCTAGGCATACGGCATAACAATAATTTTAGAAACCATCTAACGTAAATTTACGTTTGCTAAAGGTCTATAGAGCCTGATACAGTTTACAGGCGGTTGTGGGCTTCAGAAACCTAACAGCTCTTCAATCATTCTCTATTGTATACTTTGTAGTTTCTATTTGACGTGTACTGTATTCAGTACACTCAATTATTGTGCTTCGCATATATAGAAGTATTTGATCTCGTAAAACAATTTAGATATAGTTGTAGTTTTATTTTTTAGCTACACGACTTTTCAAAACGATCCTTATAGATTCTATTTGGCAGTGATATCTGTGAGCCTCATCAGTGCGTCTGCGGAGCTATGGTGGAGGCTAATGGGCACCACGGTCTGGCCTGTTCGCGCTGCGTCGGTAGGGTCCCCCGCCATCAAGCGATTAATGGGATTGTTCGGCGAGCGATAGTGTCTGCTGGTGTGCCCTGTGTTTTGGAGCCCCCTGGGCTGTGCCGTACGGACGGCAAAAGGCCGGATGGTCTAACACTGATTCCTTGGCAAAAAGGTCGCTGCCTCGTGTGGGACGCCACTTG
This sequence comes from Hofmannophila pseudospretella, assembly GCA_947369225.1. NCBI lineage: Eukaryota > Metazoa > Arthropoda > Insecta > Lepidoptera > Oecophoridae > Hofmannophila > Hofmannophila pseudospretella. The sequence goes on from OX376326.1 coordinate 5,838,443, forward strand.
CGTTTGCACGTATGCGGCATCGCACTTGAGGAGCACCCAACGCGCTGCTGGCTCAGCAGCTGAAACAGCTGCTGGGCTGAAGCACGCCAAATACGCCAATTTGGAGTCAGCATACGACTTTGTGCCAATCGCCGTTGAGACGGCGGGCACGTGGGGCTCCGAAGCAAGGAATTTCATCTGCGAATTGGGGAGACGACTGAGGGAGAAGGGGTGCGACCCCCGGTCCGGACACTTCCTCGCCCAACACATCTCCATCGCAATCCAGCGGGGCAATGCGGCTAGCATTATGGGCACTTTTGGGAGGGACACGGTGAGAGGGGGCTTGTTTGACTGAACTGTCGATTGGATGGTTATACCTGTTTATTGACTATTTATATGATACTGAAATATTTTTAGATTTTTAGTTTTATTTATCTAACATTTGACATGTATTATACAAAATTAGTTATTAAAAAAATATGATTCTATTTTATATTTGTTTTCTTATCAACTGAAAAACTTGTAATTCCAAATTCACTATTTTCTGTTCTATCTAATGCTGTAACATCGCTCGAGATGTCTGAAGTCTTAACAAAGTTTGGATCCAGTGTGCAAGCAAACTTAGAACACATAAACTTTGACTCAACAGAGTTCACTAAGCCAGTGTAAGTAGGTGCCTGCCTATATTAACCGTATATAAGTAACTTGGTACGTACTCAGAGGGTAGGTACTTATGAAGTCATCGTGTTTGTTACTTAGACTATGATGTAACCTGTTCAAATTAATTACCGTCGTGTGTTTACAGTTGTAATGGAACACATGCATTGGTAAGTCAGTGTGTTTTCGTGCAAATGCACCCAGTTTCATGGCTCAACCGGTAAATTGTCCATTCTACTCGTCTCAACATCGAAAGCTAGTATGGATCTTAAAGTCTTCGTTGTAAAGTTCATATTGAATATTTTGTTTTCCTTTAGCATGTGATGTGTGTACTCGTTATCTCCCTTGGCTTATTGACCGCTTTATAACGGCAATTAGATTTTAAACTTTTAAATGCTCCTGCTCTTTTATACTTGAACCTGTCGATGTTCCTATTTCCTATATGTGAAGTAATATTACTCCAGATTAGTACTCGTACCCAGTTGCTAGAAAAGTTGGAGACCTAGATGGCTCACAATTTTTCTCCAAAGGTATTCCTGGCCTTCCTGTTTGCTATTTATTTTACTTGGATATTAGATTTCTCAAATGGTAAAATGGAAGGGAAAAGTTGGTCCGACCAGATCCGCACTTGACTCTACAGTTCACGATGCTCTTTACACCGCCGGAGACAGAAATAAATGGAGGAAGATCATCCGCCAGAAGGTGATACCTAAAGGAGGTCACAACCCTCAGCTTTGAGGATTACGACGCGAGGAGGAGGATTAGATTTCTCGGGAAATAAACATTCTGCAATTGCTTTTTTACATAAAAATCTTAGACTTTGGTTGGTTCAAGATGTTTTTCAACAATAACCTAACACACAACGGTCTTAAGTGATTTCATGCTTTTCAATCCCTTCAATGTATGTTGTTAACAGGTAAATTGCCTGTTACTAAAATCTCATCGACAGAATCACATCCGAACATGTATTTGTATGAATAGAAATATTTTTCATTTGTGTCAATGTTTCTCATAAAACTAATAAATAAATTCTCTTAAATATTTTGCCAACCAGAAGGTCAATAACCCTCTGGTCACAAACACTTTATTATTTATAAAGTCTGAACCAATGTTCGGTATAGGTAGGTCTAGCCAAGACTTAGTCAAACGAAATAGTCGTATACTCTTCGTTCAGCAATATTTCGTGGCGCCAAGCAGCTAGTCCGGTCTTTGACTTCATTTCTGTACTACTTAGGCTGGCTTGCGCGAAAATCGAATTGAGAGTCAACTCGAGAGTTAGTGTCTAAACCGGGTTAAATCACAAAAACGTCTTTGACAAACGCTTTAGATGTAATATGTTGGCCCGCAGATTTGCACGTTGTACGACAGAAGTCAAAAAGACCCTTTTTAAGGCATATTGTCAGACTTTTTACACGTGCAGTCTGTGGGTTAATTATACCAAAAAGGCTTTCAATGCCCTGCGGATCCAATATAATAACGCCTTCAGGATGCTGATGGGGCTGCCGAAATACTGTAGTGCATCGGGGATGTTTGCAGAAGCCCGCGTGGATGGCTTTCACGTAATTTTACGAAAAAGGGTTGCTTCCCTGATGCACCGAGTAAATAGCAGTCCCAACAGCATCCTGTAGACGTTTTCCGTGTCCCCTGACTCTCCGATCCTGAGGCACTGGATATACCTGCATGTCAATGCGAAGTAGTCGTCCAGTGCTTTGGGGTCGGTACCATGGGCTTGGTATTATTTCTATATATTTTTTTACTAACATAGCTTTAAGTAATATAATATACTAACTTATATATTGTATGGACTATGTCTGACTTAAATAAATAAATAATAATAATAATAAACGCTAACCCAGATACATTTTGTATGAAAACCATAGACAATCCGTGAGGTAAACCAGGGTTAACTAACCCGGGTTAAGAACATTTAACGTGCACTTTTGCGTAAGCGGCTCTTACTCGTATTTACGGTATAACCATGATGCGGAATATAATAATAGGTACATTGGTAGACACAACTCTGTGAAACATTGTCGCAATAAGTTTTTGTTATGATTTCTTGACATTCGTACGAAATGTGTCATATTAGTTAAAGCGACATTGTACCAAAGAATTTAATACAATACCAAAGGCCATCATTTATAAAAATTTGCAAATTAGCCTGATGTGTTGGCCAATGTATTTACTTATTCTCAATCATATATAATAGTTACTTACATGTATTTAGAATACTTTGGTTTGTATTTCAAGTTATGAAATAACAAATAGTTGCCAAAAGCTATCTTCAAGTACAGATCGTATACCAGCCCTGAGTACCTATTAAATTATAAAACGATAGACACTTAAAAGCAAACAAAATACCAACGAATAGGATTTTCATAGTACTAGATACAACGCCCTTCCCTGTTCAATATTTAGATAGTTTCAGACAAAATAAATGACGTCGGCAGTTCGTCGGCTACCAGTCGACAGGGGAACGACCTCGCAAACTTTTCCCTCCTGTTTTGAGGGAAAAGTCTTTATATCACAATACAATGAGTAAACGAATGAACTTCAGAAAACGAATGACCTGCGTCGCAGATGTGGGCGTATAAGAAAGTATTGGGGTACAACGGAGATCAAATTAATCTTTTCTACGTCGTTCTTTGATTTTATATGCTTCGGGTGTACTACGGTGTAGACATGGTTTATTCACATGTGCCTATCTACGAATATAGTATTTGTATGTGTGTTGATTGTGTCTGTGCCAAGTTAAGAAACTCGTAACATAAAAAATCCAATGACCCATCACCAGTAAAGTTTACAAAATAGTTAGTACTTACGTTGGCGAAAAAAGTCCTTGGAAACGCAATGTATCGATTTAGAAAGAGATTCATATGTAGATTTTTTTTCTTCATTGTTTATTCATCCTCGTTATAACAAAAACATTTGCAACTTTTACCAGGATATCCAATTCATTTTTAAATGGCGAATACAATGTTTCAGACTCTCCGTACAAAATTCGGGAATTTGAGCGATCGAATGTATGAAAAGTTGGAAACATTTGTACTCCATTTTCAAAATTATTAGGAGCAAATTCTTCACATTCATGAGTAGAAGTTTTTGTTTACATATTCCAGAAGCAATTTATTTGAATAGAAGAAATACTGAAATATTTACACACACGGCACACACACACACTATCAGTCATGCAATACTCATCCATTACATCAATATAAATACGTACATACTTGTACCTGTAATTGTAATATAAATAATTTTAAGTAGTACATATTTACTTAAGTATCACGTAAAGAAGACCCAAATCAATTGGCAATAGCAACAAATATTAAGTATAGTAGGCAAATAATTAGTATTGCCAGCAAATCGTAGTGACGATAGTCCGGTCCTAATTAAATCGGCACACGGTGAATGACGTATTCTGAATATAGAATACCTACAAGACCATAATGTGACACAGTCAATGCTGTTAGTTCCTCGGTCAGTAGTCGCAGGGGAGAATGAGCATGCTACTTAACCCAGAGGTGACACCGAAATAGTTTCACTAGTTGACCGAAGCATGTATTTAAATACTGCTGGTTAAAAAGATTAAGAATTATAATCTTTATTGTAACCAAAAAGCCTTATCGGCATATTTAGATTATTTAGCGATATAAGTAATCGTAATAATAGTGAATTGGGATATAACTATAGATAGAGTTAGAGAATAAAGAGTTCTCGAAATAAATCACCTTTCATGTATAACTTGTCGTTGAATATCTTTCCTTGATATATTATATGTTTCGTTTCGACATTTTTAGTAGAGCCAGAACTTTCTACACCCACGTGTTCTATGTGGCTGTATCTTCGGCCTCTAGTCACTTACCATCAGAATATAAGTTAGACGTTCCCCTTTACTCATTTGCCGGGGATAGTGACAGACAGGAAAGTCTTGATAACTCATTAAGTAGGTACTTACCTACTTATGACTTTGAGTTTTGACCTTAGTTTATACGTTTTGGTTATGAATCTATGAACTAAGCTCTGATTTACTGGCAGGCAACACTGGGAAAAATGTTTCATTATCTTTTCAACTTTGGTTACATGATTATAATGAAACATTTTTCTCAGTGTTTCTCAGATTTGTCTACTACTGTAACGTGATAACAGTGACTACAAAATTATGGTAACATGTAACCAAAGCCACAACATAGGTACATGTAGTAAACCACGTTTTAATAATTCTCAATAAATCATTACCCAGTACCTAACTCACGTTTGCAAATTTCAAATGAACTTTGGTAATGACTTGTTATTTCTGAAATAACCGAAGTAGTTTGTAGTTATCCCAAGAAGGAACGAACGGGGGAGGTAGGGAGACTATTCTTTCTTTCGTCCATGGGTCTTTTTGTGAGTGAACCCTATTGTATGGTGTAACAATAAAAGTAGAGCCACGCCTACTCGCGAAAAACAGTTCCCCGCAGATTAGTTCGTACGGCTATTCAACTCCGCCGACTATCAACTCTGTGTATTTTACTGGAAGTCTACTGTTTTGCGATCTACCCACGCTTTTCCAGCTTCCAGCGTAATCCTACAACTCTTATCGCTTACTGTAAGTATAAACATCCATTTTACTTCTTTCGATCCGAGGACTGAGCATACAGGTATAAGTACAAGTGCTTTGAAAAAGGATGTCTTGGAAATGGAATTGTATAAGATAGGCGAGTTTGAACGAAAGTATGTCGTTTGTTTTTCACAAGGTTCCTGAAAATAGACAGGTAAAGACATGAATTAGCCAAAGCCTTGATTTCATATGACTCCGGACTTGTTTCTTTCGTATGTAGTTTTATGTGATTGAAGGGGTCACTCCTGGTTACTCCAGTAATTTGACTTTTAAAGCTTTTTATAAAGGAAAATCTGATTTAGAAAGACGTTTAGCTCACTTTATATCAATCTCAGGGTTATTATTTTCCCAGAAAGATGCAATTACCCTTAGATGGAAGAAAAATCGCATCTATTCCTTATACTTATGTTCCTTACCTATGAATTGTTCTTTGTGTACCAACACTTTTCATAAAATACGATCTATATTACTATTAATATTAGTAATGACGTCATCGATCTCGAGTGCTCGTTATGACGTAGATATGTCAATGACAATGGGTCCGTCGACCTTTCATTTTCATGGAGTGTATGTTACATCCGAGTGAATATGAATGCGATGAATATGGAAATATTGCATACAATGTTATCTTTATATTGTGTAATGCGCTGTACTATAACCACATTCATAGAAAGCCGCCAACCATAGCTTTGCTTTGTATGTAAATATAGCGGGAAGTTAGCAGGGTGTCTCAAAAACCAACGTCAACCCGGCAAGAACTGATGGACCAGCTCATGCCTCACCAGAATAACCAAATTTGACCTCAGGTAGTTGTTCAGTTTAGGCATAAGCTGGTTGATGTTGGATTCTGGTACACCTTATACAATATCGATATGACTTGTTATATCAATGAACAAAACTTATTGCGACTGAATTCTACGGAGCTTAACGGCCCTTTTTTGTAACGGGAGGGGGGGGGGGGGGGGGCTTCCAGAGACACCCAACCTCCTGAGTGAGACACCGGGTTATGAGAGGATATATGTATACCTCGTGCATATCGGAGGGCTCCGGGATCTCCAGAGAAACGCACCCTCCCAGCACTTGCCTTGGGCTCTTCCTGGGAAGTGTGCACAGACAGACATACGCGTCAAAATTTATAATAATTCTCTTGGTGTCTGGGGATTCATTCGTTTATAGTGTTATAATAATATAGTGTTATAATAATATAGTGTCTTGAGAATACTATACAACGTACTTACCTATATTATTATATGTTAAATATAACAACAAAACAAATCTAAATTTAACGAGATGGAATGTTACAGCTATAAAATATTTTGATAAACAGGCTGTAAAGGTTATTTTTGGGCGGAGACCAATATATTGCAATAAATTCTTGTCGTGATGGAATGGGATCACAAATTCTGAATGGTCTGTATTATTTAAAGGGTTAAGCAAAGATTTAAGCCGTGGATAAGGCTGAAATTCTTTGAATTCATTTACTAAATTAATGAAATTTTATGTAAGGTTTTATTTTATGTAACCGGTTTTTTTTTGCAGCTAAAACGGGTCTAATTAACTGGTAGATAAGTAAATAGGCATATAAGGCTTGAGGTAAAAAGGCGCCTAAAAGAGAAAGTGGTAATAAAAGCAAGCTGGGGTCTGGGATTTATCTCCCAGTTGAGTTTACGTGATAGTGTTTCGTGATAACGTGGTCCATACGATTATCGCACACGGGGGGCAAGCAGTGGCGGTTAAGGAAAAGTCAAAACGAAACAGCAATACTACAATATTTGAATAAATAGTGGTCGTCATTGTCGTAAATAAAATTAAAAAAATATTAAGTTGAAAATATTGTCGAAAATCGAAATTATTGACTTCTGATTAAAAACTTGTTAAAACCATGTAAAAACATGCCAGTACAAATTCGTTTTCCTACCTCCTATTCGAAAAACGCTCATTGGTTCTTCAAAAAGTGGGAACAAAATAGGTGTGTTCTGTAAGAGACTTTCAAACAGGGTCCAAAAATGATTTGAATTTAGAACATAAATATTGTTCCTAGTGTTCACCGCGACCAAAGAGTGAAGGAAAATATGGTATGAAAAATGGCCATCTGGCGCGGTATTTAAAAAACAAATTGGCATAATTACACTGGTGCGCTTCAACCTGCGCGTTCTACTTGTGTTAGACGCATGCGCTGTGCGCACGCGTTATGTGGGTTGTCAACAGCGCATGTGTCACACCTTTGACACCTGACTGCCTTCCTGTTTAACACCGACGCCGGCGCTAAGCGCTAAGCGCACGCATCGCTTTTGACAGCGCACAGCAGCATGCGTCTAACGCAAGTTAAAGCGCAGATTGAAGCGCATGCAGTGTAAATAAGCCTATTGAGAAACGCGCGCGAATAAATTCTTCTGCTCAAGGTGATTATATTGTTAATTAATAATTTCGAAAAAATGAGTTCTTCCACCAGTAAAAACGAAATATTAACAACGGAATCTATTAAAACTAATGTAATACATAATCTGTTACCTATGAAATCGCGTATTGAAAAATGTGTATTTAATTATGTTTCTTTTGCTTTGTCCAATAATTAATTATGTATACACATTATTATATATATAAATATATTCATGAGCTGTATTTAAAGGCGCCTCTTATTTGTTTTCCCTATAGGTGGTATGAAAAGCAGAGTGTATCACTGGGCACCAAAATTATTTCCATCTCGGGCGACGTATTTTGAACCCCTTGCTACGCTCAGGATTCTACTTTAGAATCCTTCGCTAGCTCTAGATTCTAGTGATACAATCTACTATTATCCCCCGTGACACTACTGCGTAGCACTACCAGTAGTGCCGTGGGTGATTTTTCTCTCCCATTGCACTACGTATACTAGTACTGGTAGTGTAATGTGACAGAATGGCATCTGCCGTAACACTACACCGGTGCCGGTAATATTACAGGTAATTTTTCTCCCGTGGCACTACTGGATATCTAAACTTTTTATTATTGGAAAACGGAGAGTATAAACTAGTAAAATGTACTCATATTATATAAATGTTATAACTTACATTTTCTCGCATAACTTTCCAATAAAAGCTCTTGGGATCCGCAATTTTCATCTTGAATTACCTAATACGATGAGAGTTTAGGAAAATATATATTTTACTGGGAATTTCCCTTCGGGCTGGATATTTATATTATTTATTACAGTTTGATGTTCACCTACATTTTTAAACAGATCATTGGTCAAGACTTTATGTCTAGGCATATAATAGAGGGTAACATGTTTTCCTAAAATAAATGTGAAGAACGCAACAAGGCGAAGTGTATAGTTACTTCAGTATAGATATAATTTATTTAGTACTTAGAGAACCCTTATACCACCTGGTTATGTCACTTGTGGCAGACATATAATTATATCGGATCGAAATACACTTCATTGTCACAACCTTGTCATAGACAATTCTAGATTAAATAGTATTAGATCTCTTTTGATTGCCGTCTTATTTAGCACTGTTAACACCAGAATACAGCAAGTTCACAATACAAAAGTATACAAGGATATAATACATGCAGCACAAAACATCCGGTGTGGTACAGTGCCAAAAAGGGTACACCAGCTCAGCATAATGCTTAGGCAAGCCACAGCGCTGATTTTCAGCTGGCCCCTCAGTGACTGCACGGACGAAGAAAGCAACAGTGTGTGCGTGTTGTTATTGGGTCCCAAATATTAAGGTTCGTGACTGTACCTACATACAAACAATAAGACTTAGTTGTTTTTCTGCAACAATAGGCTCCCACTCCATGTTGACTTTTCTTTTGTTTTCAAACAACAGCCTCTGTTTTACCGACAGAACGCTTCGTGGAGGAGTTCAATTTCCGTTTGTTTTGTCAATTCCTGAAGTGCTTACTCAAGAATTGCCTCACTGAATAAATAAGAGACAATTTCGATCTTTGTGTACATACAAAATTAAGCTCCTTTAGGTAAAGGCTTTTGATACTTTTGGGAAAGAACACTAAAAAGAGGTAAACGTGCAAGGTTTTATAGAACCGGGAAACCAAATCTAACTAAGTAAGTATGAGAAATAACGTCTGTATGTCTGTTATTTTTTTATGGGCAAACAAACGGTTGAACGGATTTGAATAAACGAACCGTACCTGGACGGGAAATGTCCTAAATATTGAAGATCGCAAATTTTACTCAAAGGAAACATTCCTTTATTTAAAAAAATAAGTAAAACTGCATTCATTCTAATACAGAGTCTGTATTACAGACACGTGCAAATAAAATAAAATGCTATTTTCTTATCTAAGTAGTTCTTCATAATATTAATAAATTAATTACGTCAGAGATAATTATATTGTTAATAGTAATTAACCATGAAATCTAACAATAACTTATAAATTCAATGGGATAAGACTTTACTTAGTAAAGTAAAAATTTATAAGTTATTGTTAGATTTCACGGTCTTCCTTAAATTTAAGATACAATGTTTATTAGAGAGATTTGATCCTTATGATTGACCTTATCGATTGGTGCCATAAAAGTACAGGAGTTATTTTTCGGATTTTAGTCGGTTCGATTACAGAATGAGGCAAGCAATTTTTTTTAAATCAGTGAATGCAGTTTTTATTATTTAGAGAAATAAAGGAATGTTTCCTTTGAGTACAATTTGCTACCTTCAATATTTAGGGTACTTTCCCTCCAGGTACGGTTCGTTTATTCCACCTGTATAATGACCCAATGCCTATGAGAATAGTTTTTGCTATTTCTGAGATTTCTAGTACTCGAACCTCTGTTGACCCCATAGATGTTTTTGTTCCTGACACGAAAGAGAATCGACTGGCATGAAACATTTTTTTTTGTGAAAAATTGCATTTTTCTCGCTGACCGTACCTTTTTCAAAAATCTGTGAAAGCAGTTTTAAACAGCTCCAAAAGTGAGGGAAGGTCTCCAAAGACCACTTTCTCGTCGCTCCAACGAATCTGGTAGCTGCCCTGGGTGCCCCGCCGAAACTTTCCCACCTGTATTTGCGATGTTCCCTATTGCTCTCTATGGCCTTAACCAGACACAAACTTGGCAATTACGGAAGTGTACCGAAACTTTCGGACTATGCGAAACAGTAAACCCGATTATGTAAGACTTATACCAACCTACACTAATATAATCTACTAAAGTTAAGACACGGGGTAAGTAAATTTGACGTCTCAAATGTACTTACCCTGTGTCTTTCGAAAAAGCCGAAAACCTCATGGACTGGACAGGACCTTATATATAATATATAGCTATATAATAATGAAAATGAAAAAGTTTATTTACTTATTATAGGGCACAAAAAAGGACCTCCGACTTACAAACTAGGTCGAAAACCTGTATCTTGTAAGTCGGGATTCCGTCGCACTTTCTGTGCAAGCAAATTACAAATTATATTCTTAACCTAAAAGGAATTTGGAAAATTTAATCAGAAAGGAATTTAGTAAAGATAATGGTAAGAGTGAGTATGGGTGGGGGTGTGTTAGGTTGTGTCGGAGTGTGTAATGATGTAAGTGTGCATATGTAGTATAGGGCGAGTGGGTGTGTGAGTGTGGGAAGTTAAGTGTTAATAATCTGAAGAACGTAATGAGTTTAGTGTGTAAAATTTTATGTTATATGATTAGAGCCTCAGTTTTGTCGTAATCTAAAGAGAGTAGCCATCTATAAAGTTTTGCTTTACAATTATTTTATTTAGTGGATAGATATCAAGGTGTTCGTTTATTTTATTGTACAACCTGGCACTTAATGATTGTAATAAAATTAGATATTGTGTTTTTTCTTCACTAAAGACTCAAGATTAAAACTGTGTCTAACGAAGCAGGTAATATTAATACTATTAGTAACGAAAATGAACAAGACCGACCCAAAACGTAATGAAAGCAACCGAAATGTCGTATCTCTTCCTGGATCAATTGTATTTTGTAATGGAATGTAATTAAGGCGATTAGGGATCCGTGCGGACGACTTAACACTATTAAACGTAGGCGCGAGGCTTTCTATTGGATTAAAAACGCCAATCTGCATTAGATGAGGATAAGATCGGACTTCATTATGAGATTCTGTCGAATGGAGGTCTTTATAAAGCGAGGATTTACGAGAGAAACTTGCAAAAGATTTTATGTCAAGATCGTCGACGGTCTGTCAGTGTACTGAACAAACCTAGATTGGTTTTTGTTACACTGTTCATGTAAAATTCTAATATAATTATGTACATTTTTAATAAATAAATAAAAATAAATAAATAAGTATCTTTCTTATCCGTTTTCTAAACTTTATCTAAAATATTCAAAACTTAGATAGCCACCACTATATAATAAGCATTGTGAAGTAGGCAAATAATATTTTAACATTTAGTAAATCACTACACTGTATAAAACAAAGCCCCCCATGCGCTTTCGTCTGTCCGTTTGTTTGTGAAGGCCAATCTCGGAAACGACTGTTTTTAACTGATTCCAGTTTTCACTGATGCATGGGTTGAGTGGGGTCAAAGAGTTCTGGAGTGGAGACCGCGTTTGGGCAAACGTGGCGTCCCACAGGACGCCCTCCTGGTAGATGGAGCGATCAACGCAAGGTGGATCGGGCTCAATGGCGCGCCATGGGAGAGGCCAGCAGTGGACTAGAGTAGGCTGCTGCTGATGATGATGGGTTGAATGAGTCTAAAGCAGGCATGACATGAATCCGTGGGAAGCCAAGACGGGTCGCTACGATAGTATAAGTACTAATAAATGTTAACTTCAAAAGTCAGTAGGGTCAAGTAAAAAAAACCTCAAATTTACTTGTTCTTTCTTTCTTTTGTCATTCATTTGTTCGTCGGTAAAACAGCTTCGATAGGTGATTTCCTCGTTGTTCAATGAGTACTTAAAACATATCAGACATGGCAACACTAGTTTTCTCAAAGACAAAGTCAGCAACACACATTACTTTTGCCCCGCTATTGCAATTACCCCAATAGCGGGGAACCTTACACACTGAGATGACCAGTGTGTAATCAACCAGTGTACAATCAGTGTGTAAAAACATCGTGAGGAAACTTGCACACTGTGATGACCAGTGTGTAAAATGGGGTTGGCACAAAATATCCTCAAAGGTCGAAGTGCCGCTGGGGTTATTCCCGCCAGGTACGCTCGCCCTCCGACCTCGTCTAAATATATTTTTTTTTACTTTTACCCCACATTTGAGTCTATCGACACTGCTAAGAAATAACACAATAATATCACATTTGCCCTTTTTAACCGGGAAAATGCAATAGTTCATCAATGTACTTGGTTTCGGATTTCATCAAGTTGGAGTAATTAGTTGGAACAATAGTCCAATATATGCTTAATACATACAATAAATACCAATCATGAATTGTTAAAGAATAAGTAGTGGTATAATGTAGAAATGTTATTTAGTTATGGCACTCGCATTTACCCACTTAACCTTGTTAGGTATTATTTTATCCAATAATGTAGACGAATTAAAAACACTTAAAAGAAGTATTATAATGTAATTAATAATTATTGAACAAAGCAAAGGTAACATAACTAAATACAGAATTTTTCAAAAAATCTTCATACCTTGTACCTACATACATTTTTCCATACGATGAAATTGATATAGGTTTTCAAATATATTTCCCGAGATTTCATGGATAATAGATTATGTATCACATATTTCGCATCAGTTTTAATACATTCCGGTGTTAATATTTCGCTTTCACTACTGTATGAATTCATTTTTTCGAAATTATTTTGTATAACATTAAAATCACAGTGAACAGAGGTTGTAGTTCGCGCGTTTCTCTTTCTTTTTAAATACCGCGCCAACCGGCCAGTAAAAATTTTCATACAATAATATCCTTATTATCTCTTTGGTCGCGGTGTATTCATGTTCCAAATTCAAATCACTTTTCTTCAGTGAAAGAAAAGAGTGTTTACTTTAAACAAGAACTTGTTGGAGTTTCTCCCGCGCTTTATTCGCGTCCACACCAGCTTTTTTTCGTTGTCTTGCAAATTGTTTTACAGTAGTGCTTTTCAAGTAAGAATGGTGTTTTTTATTCGAAGAACGTCTACAAAATGTGATTAATGTGTGGGACAGTGAAGTAAAGTCAAATAAGACGCTGCAGCCCGATCCGTACTTGGCTGGATTTTGAAGAGCCATACTGCGTCCGGGACGCCTTCTTCTTTGGTTCGGATGGTGCAGAAGCGTGGAAGATTCTCCCAGATAGCATTGAAATGTGTCACACCAGCATTTTAATGAAGACTTGAAAGAGTTGTTTACATCAGACATGGCTGTATGGGCTCAGTTCCCTTTGCCTTAAAAAAACAAACAACAAACAAGAACTTGTTTCAATATGAACATTATAAAGTCGGCTTCTTCAATTTCAACACAGGAATTGTTCACTTCAATCAAGATTTTAGTCGAATCCGTATGCTCTCTAAATCAAACAAGCTGTTTTTTCAGTGTTCCCTATTAGAAAGTCTCTTACAGAAAATATACCACTTTTTGAAGAACCAATGAGTGGTTTTAGAATAGGTGGGATGAAAACTAATTGCTTTCACCTAACTATAACAGTGTTATTATGCTTCGCAATCATATTTTTACATAAGTAAATAAACAAAAACGATTCGAATAAATTGTCCAATAACGAACGTTTTAATTGGAATTTCGTGTCCATGTTGAGAGAGACAATTAATTAATTACTCGCCATTTTCTTTATTAAAATTGCCATCCACGTGTAGGCGAAATTGCCTTCTCTTAATACAAAAGAGAATTGGTTATTTTATTAACGACATTTTTTGCTCGAAGGCTTTTAATGTTAGAGTGAAAGCATTTCTCATAATATTTTGCTGATGGTAAATACTACCGAAAATTGTAACTTACATCAATGTACAAGTGTAGTGAAAGTATACGCTTTCAAAATACCTACGAGATTACTAAAATATTATTTAAAAAATCCTCTTCATTCTTGGAACTTGATTCTTCATATAATAAACAGCTTTTTAGATAATGCCTTAATTCAGGAGACATTTTCAGCCTCTTAACGAGAGACATATATGGAAAGAATGTATAAAAACTATAGAAAATAGGTCAGTCGAATAAAAGTTTATAAAAATGTAGCAATCCAGCGGAAAACAATAAAGACACGTTTTGGGCGGTTCTTAATGACAGCACACATTGAAATGAAACGTTTTTCTTTCTATGTGGGATGATTAACGACTTGTGGATGTTGTTTTTGCTCATTGAACTATTTCTCTGTTGGCGCGAAACATTACTAACCATACGTTCCGTACCACGGTTCCTTCCGCTAATAAATCTTCCAACTGTTTTTTGATAACGATGATATCCAATAATTTATTTCGGAAGAAAATTCTCTTCTGTCCCCAATCGCTTGTCACAAATAAAGATATGGATTGTATTTTTTAAGGCAAAGGGAACTGAGCCCATACAGCCATGTCTGATGTAAACAACTCTTCAATTGTTCATTAAAATGCCGGTTGGACACATTTCAATGCTATTTAGGAGAATCTTCCACGCTTCTGCATCATCCGAACCAAAGAAGAAGGCGTCCCGGGCACAGTATGGCTCTTCAAAAACCAGCCAAGTACAGATCTTCAAATAAAAAACACCATTCTTACTTGAAAAGCACTACTGTAAAACAATTTGCAAGACAACGAAAAGAAGCTGGTGTGGACGCGACAAAAGCGCGGGAGAAACTGTAAAGATATGGAATTTGAACAAGATCAAGAAAAATGAAAAGTTGACCTGATTTATAATTCACTCTCTGTAGTTTACATACATTCAGAAAATGAGGTAAAAATAGGAAGATTTTACAGACTTGGATGAAAGAAAAAATAGTCACCGGGCGGGAGCGCGTTCGTTCCTTTATGACTACAGCATTGATTCCACTTTATATTTACCTACTACTTACAACAATTTTAATGCAAGTTATTTTCTCAAATTTTTAATAATAAAATCCAGTGGAAACCAGTGTTTTCCTTAGATATAATATTATATTAATTTTGTAGTCACTGATATCGGAATTCCTTCCGCCTCTTTGCCTTCAATATTAAATTGTTGTTTACGGCTTGGCGCCTCAAGTTGCGTTTGAGCCGCAATTTTCAGATAAATTGACATTTTTATCACTTTTAGGGTTTAACTTAAAGGAAGATTTTTTGAATAATAACTTTTTGGTGATAATGCGATTCATAATATAAAAAAATGTTATCAAATGTTGCGTAGGTTAGGTAGGTTACTTAAGTTATGATATTTTCGACATTATTTTTACTTGCTAATCTTAGCTTTACTGAGGTTCATTCTAACATTACCTTAGGTATGCAGGATAACTCTCTTAAAAATTTAGATACCTACTTACCTACTTATTTACCTGCTTATAAACTCTTAAACTTAAATTTCATAGCCTTATTAATTTATTTGTTATTATTTTATAATTTTGTGTATATGTATGTTTACTTCCCTCAATATTCAATTATGTAGGTAGGTATATGAAACAAAATCCTAAAGTTGCGAAGCAAGAGTTGTTCGTTACTTTGTACCAGAATCTGAAAGACTTCTGAAATTGATTTTAAGAAGATAGATAGTTATGGCTTTATAAATGGAAAACTTTATTGTGTTTCATGAGATTATAATTTTTCGGAAATGAATTTTGAAACTCCAAGCCAACGCCACCTAGCGACAGCATTGTTTAATGTTCTGAAGGTATGCTGGCTGGCTGTCGTTCGAACAGAGTTTGTCCCAAGTAAATTTCGCTTCCTAGTTTCCTCCGCGGTTTTCCCTGATTTCGGTAGATGTCGCTGATTACAAAGGTTTTCATTTTTTACTTTAGTTTGTAAAGGACTAGACATCCAGATCCCCGGACGAGACCATGAATCCTCGATGTTTCGAGTGTTTTATTCTACTTGACATTGGCAAATTGCAAACTGTAGGGGCCTTGAAAGAAGAAGGAACTTGAGTCTGGAGAACTCCAGCGGATGTGGCGTTACGAGATATTAGAAAACTGTTACCAGTTCTCTTCTAATAATTCTTAACTTGGGCACAGAATACTAAATAGTTTGGGATTGAGATTGGGATTCCAGGCTCCATCTTGCTTGCTTGCTTATCGTATGGTTAGTGGCGAACCTATTTGTAAGAGTTTTTCAGGCCGCCCGTAGGCATCTGACATGTCTTAACGACTGCTGTCGAACGACAACAACCAGGAACGACTGCTTAACGTGCTTTCCGAGGCACGGAGGAGCTCAGATGAAATATGCCACTAGCGGTCACCCATCCAGGTACCGACCGCGCCAACGTCTTTAACCTGCACGAGCACTTGCGGACCGTGCTCGCAACTAGGCTACGAACTCCAGCCAGAGAACGGGAAACCCGATGCTTATTCGATTTTCAGTTCACTCATTTTACACACGAGCAGATCAGGAAATTAGATTACTTATCTATGAAAAAGAACGAAAAACTGAACAAGTGAACCTATTTTTTCGATACGGACTACACTGGTGGCCTCAGAGGGCTTTACAGTTTCATCGGACTGCAGCTTTGATTTATAGACTCGCTATAAGGCGTAAAGTAAACCAAGTTTCAAAAATGTTTGCATCCTGAAACCATCTGACTGGCAATTAAACGAAGCCCTTGTTTCAGGTGACGTGACGGCATCAAGCTGGCATCGTCGGGCTCGGGTAGCCCGGCGCCGCCGCCGGTGCAGTGGCGTATGCGGCGAAAACCAGGTCAGTAACCTTCAAACAGCTACTAAATCATTCTAAACCAGCGATCTAGTCCCTGAACGTCATCAAAAACTTTCATGGATTTTTGACATGTTCAGAACGGGTCATCGATTTAGGAGGGGTGGCGAAGTCCTAAAGGTACGCACTTCCGAACCAGAACATCGTGATCGATGTTTGTTAGAGGTACATGCAAACTTTGTTGCGTACTCGTATTGTACCTACATACATAAAATATAAAGATGTCTTTATACATTTTGTGATAATGTATCATGCAACGTTACAGATTGGTTCGAAAATGTGTACTTACTGAGTTTAAGAAGTTGACAATTAATCTATGATGTACGAGTCTGTCTGTATGGTTGTGTTTTACTCAAACACTGCAATTTTGGTGATTCTTCACATGTGATCTTCATATTGCTGGGAAGGTTTTTAGGATACATATAGCATTAACATGCGACATTGATTGTATTATCTTTTTGAACACTGTATTTTCAGTATAATATAATAAGTCGGTTCACTCTTTAATTATTTTAACTTCGGCACTGCTAAAGACTGTATTTTTGTCTATTTTTTATTCTAAATTGATATTTAGCTCGACGATGGTAAATTAGTGCTAAAAAAGAAAATATCGCGAGACATTTTAAAGATCTAGGCATAAATACGGCACCCTAATCACAACACAATCAAGTATATAGGGTCCTATTTTATTAAAAAAAATATTTCTAGGGTGTTATGTATAGGTTATAAGTTATAACAATAACGATAGGACAAAAAAAAATATTGTTTACTTATAAAATTTTCGAGAAAAGCATCAAAATTGTTTGTTTGAAAATTCTACAAATGAATGAATTATTGCTATTCTAATACTGAAATAAGAAGTATGAATGAAACTCGTTTCATAACGACGTGGATTGAGTTTATGCCTTCAAAGCGCAAAATAATGAGGTTTATTTTTCTTTAGTATGGAACATTTTCATTATAGTCCTCCTCGTCGAAACCGACGACGGCGACCCCCTTCAGTTCCTAGCATGCGCTCGAATGTGGCTGGCGAATCCGAACTTGCTCTTGAAGACCCGGTCACAGCGATCGCAGTAGAGTTGTCCGGCACTGTTGTATGTGTAGTGGTAGGAAGGCTTTGGGCGGGTTTTCCTTACATGGCGTTCGGTATCAAGAATAGCTAGACGGGCCTCTTCAAACTGGGCTACACTTGGAACATTTTCATACAAGTAACAGGGTTATTTTTCTGTATAAAGTTGTACAAATGACCAGCACATACCCCCCTCCAAATATTTGCTACTAATAAAAAAGGACATATAAACTTATAATTCCTTTATTTCTGTATTATGAGTATGTTGCTTCTGCCAGTGCCAACAATCCTTTGTTCAACTCTAAGTCCCCATAAAACCTGAATACATAATGTAATACTTACACGACGATATAAAACACAAGTCTTTGACCTAGTAAACCGCAATGTTAGTACAAACATAGGAAAACATGTTCGCTTTAGTTTGATGTGACGATACCATAACATTATGTTAACAATTTTGGCGATATCACATCTTGAAAATTACTTCTTCCCACTCTTATACAGGTTGTTAACAAAACATTCGTCAGACTTTTACTAAGAGATCCACTCACAAATGTGAACAACTTTTTCCAAAAAGTACTTAACATGGCGAATGAAATTTTTCAGTCTCCATACAAAATAGCGTGGACCTTCGGTGACCGATTTGTATGAAAAGTCGGTAAAAAATTGTAGTTTATTTTCAAAACTTTTTGAACAAAGCTATTTTTTTAGCTTTAAGGGGATATAAATATTATAAGATTACAAAACTATATTTAGAAAGGTAAAGTATATGCCGTGAGTTGTCTGGCCCCAGATAAACTTGAGGAACAGACTACCGTACCTTCCTGTAAATTCAAATTTGATTTTATGCATAAGATTCAAATCGGTCTAGTGACTGTACCCACCTAGAGTGCGCGTCAATCTTTGTGGCCGATCTGAATATAGACACTAGAGTTGCCACGAATAGTGATTTGGCCGAATACCGAATACCGAATATTCGGCAGCGCTGTCGGCCGAAGCGCCGAATATTCGGCACAAAATACATGCTTGCCGAGGATGTAAACTCGTAATAGACAGGCCGCAACCTGTCTCATTGTCACAACAAATATGATTGGTTCAAACTGAAAGAGCAAGACAAACAATTCTTCTAGAAGCTCTGAAAATTTGTGATTGTGATAAATCTAGTAGTACCGATGACGATTCTTCTCCACTTCGTAAGAAAAGAAACTTGAATGATCAAATGATGAGACTATTGAAATACACGACAGTTTCTGGAACTGCTTTGACGAAGTCGCTACAGATAATATGCGAAATAATAATGATGAGGACGTGGAGAAGAGTGCTGTGGCAAATGAGATGGATTTTTATTTAAAAACAATTCGCCTAGATCGGACGGCAGATCCTTACAAGTGGTGGTCAGCAAACGAAAAACAATAACCACGCCTCTCGAAATTTGCTAAAGTTTATCTTTCATCTCCTGGGAGTAGTGTGTATAGTGAGAGGTTATTTTCTGAAGCAGGTATCATTTACGATGAAAAGCGCAATCGTTTGCTACCAACAAATACTGAAAAGCTTGTTTTCATCCATCACAACCTGCCATTGATCAATTTTACTGACTAAAGTATTGTAATTTAGTAATAGAATACATATAATCTTGAGTTATATGTGGGCTTTTTTTCATGATTTGGTATTCGATATTCGGCCGAATAGTACGCACTATTCGGCCGAATACCGAATACCAAAAAAAGTGGCCGAATACCGAATAGTAGCCGAATATTCGTGGCATCTCTAATAGACACCAGTCGCTTTTCAGTAGGTACATGTTTCTAGGTGTCAGTGGGGCGTAGAAGACCGATGGATGAGTATGGGCTACCGCGAAATGTGGGGAGGACATGCCCCGCTCCCTCTCTCTTCTGCACCCCGCTAACACCTAGAATAATCTGCTGGGTCGCGACTCGTGCCTATATTCAGATTAGCCATAAAGATTGACGCGCTCTATACTTTGCATTGCATGTTTTATGAATCATCATAGGCGGGTTAGGTGATTCTATGTTTGATACACAATATTTTAACGGCTACGACGAAATTACACGATAAATCCTCCAGCAAATAAACCTGACTATGTTTATGAGTTTTCTCAGTACTGCAATACATAAAATCAGTTGCGCAATGTGCGATGTGGGTGCATTATGCGATACCGATATAAGTACCTAGAAGTACTTCCTTATTAAAAACAGTACTTGACATAGAGATCGTGAATGAAAATTACCGATACATATTTGTTAAATATGAAAAAGGAATTAATAGTAATGAAATAATTTCAATCACTTTACATTTTCATTTATTTCACTTAACTTAGGTTTTTTTTTCAATACGGATGTTTAGTCCTCAGTCGATCTTTAGCTTCACCGGGCGTTACTGCAATGTTACCTCAGAGCGGACGGGACTGTAATGTTAACCTCAGAGCGGACGGGACTGTAATGTTGGCCTCAGAGCGGGCGGGACTGTAATGTTGGCCTCAGAGCGGGCGGGACTGTAATGTTGACCTCAGAGCGGACGGGACTGTAATGTTGGCCTCAAAGCGGGCGGGACTGTAATGTTGGCCTCAGAGCGGGCGGGACTGTAATGTTGGCCTCAGAGCGGACGGGACTGTAATGTTGGCCTCAGAGCGGACGGGACTGTAATGTTGGCCTCAGAGTGGACGGGACTGTAATGTTGGCCTCAGAGCGGGCGGGACTGGAATGTTGCCCTCAGAGCGGGCGGGTCTGTAATGTTGTCCTCAGAGCGGACGGAACTGCAATGTTGGCCTCATACGGGCCTTTACAGTTGGGGGACTGCACTCTGGGCCTGAAACGGGCGGCCTTTACAATTTCAGCGTTCGGAACTGCACAATGGCCTTAGACGGCCTTTACAGTTTCTAACTATAAGCTATTTATAACTTATTGTGGACTTGCAAACACTCAACTTAATTACTAAATGTGTCCTAACCTAACGAATAATGTTTAAACGAATAAACGTTTTTCATTTTCATTTATTAATGCTTACGTAAGACAACCTTTTAATAGACTCAAATGGAGTTCCCATTTGATAGATATCATCTTGTAATTATATTCGAACGTAGTTGAAGGTATTCCCCAGAGTTATTACGTCTGAATCGCCAACAGGGCCGACATAAGGCAATGGACAAGATACTTTGTTGGTCGTGGAAAATTCCCTTGAAGTATTACCTCACAGGGTCGTACTCTGTAGTAGGAGTTCTCCGCGACGCCTCGTTGATACAGAAATAGCTTAATTCTACATACATTATCTTGTATGGTCACACTAGATCATTATTCGTCGTGTTATACTTTGCAATTTCAAATAAATAAAAGTACTTTTAGTAGCCAATTGGTTATCGGGTTTGTATTGTGTAACAAGTTTTTAAATTAAAGGTAAAGGCTCAACAATTATCTGGTGTGGCTGTACCTACAGAACAAAATTGCTTATTAACTTTTTCTTCGTTTTAGATAGAACAGACCCGGACACAAAATTATTCTGCGTTAAGACCCCCTTCACCAAAGAATTATTGGACCGTTCAAGACTCTTCTTCCAAGATAATCCAGTTAGTTTAGGTTTCGTCACGAACCTCATAAGTTTGGAAAATTTGCTTTTGAGCTCCGAGCTTCCAGGAGCATTGACAAGAAATGATTGTAAAACTTGGAATATGAATTTTGAATGGACAGCTGTGTTATAATTTTCAATTTGTGTTATAATATTGAACTGCTAGCTGTTAATTTAATGAAACTGATGAACCTACTTAGAAATTCGTAATGATAAAATACAAGTTGCTATTTGGATCAAAAATGAGTATAAGTATCTATGTAATCTTTAGATTTTTTTTAATAATTCATTTATCTATATCTCTCAACATTCAACATTACAGAACCTGACTTTCTTAATTTTTCATGGACAATTTCTCTATGAAGTGTAACGATGTCGACTTCATCGTCCATATCAACCTCCTTGCCGTCAACTTCAACCTCATCTTTAGCGTTTATCTCATCTCATTTCGTATTAGCATCTTCATTTCTTCATTTAAATTCAAAATCATGTTCCCATTCCATTTCTAAATTTCATTATTCCATTAATTTCATACACTTCTGCCCTCTAGAAATTAGTTAATGGGGTTTTAACTTTGTTTGTTATCTACTATGAACGCTTTAGATGTTGGTTACCTGATTTTAGAACGCTGTTTATAAAATTATCTCGAATGATAACAGACTTCAACAAGCTTAGCAAAGGGTTCGTTTTACAAGGCACAAGTAACTGAAAATCTGCGTCGCACGCAGCCCAGGTTGCATTGCAACACCATGCTGAGTTAGCGTTCTTTTTTGCCTCCACAACGTCACACATTATGTATGACGTGATATGTAAGCATCTTCTTCATCTTCATTTGCATTACAAACATTATGTCATTATATACAATGTGAGGCAAAATAAAGTTACTCACTATAATCCAACTGAAAAATTGTCAAATTGTCCATTGGAAAATTTAATTTTTACTTCCCCGAAGTACTTAAATAAACCGGAGCCACTAACTTTGAATAAGCTTAATTAAATTAACTTTGCAACCTCTCTGCTGGGAAAAATAACTCTATAACTTTGTTTCTACGTAGCTAGGTAGTTTGTTAACAAAGTTAATATACCTAACCGAAGGGCACGAAATGTGTTACTCCTGGGGTGTACCACGTAAATTGAGCCTTTTCGCAAATTGCTGCCAGCTCTGACAGTTTAATTTAGAATGGCATCCTCTTTAATTGTTTTCCGGCTGAAATATAGACAACGTAAATTCACTGAAGGACACTTGTTTCGGACACTTTTACATTTTCACATAATTTATTCAAACGCGGTTAGCGTCTGTGGGAGTGTAATTGAATTACTTTTGGTTAAATATATATATTTACTAAAAAAGGAAGTAAATTTCAACAGCGCGTTTGTGTTTACTGATTTTGGTACGCCATCTGTTGACGTGTTCCGTAAAGTTATCTTGGAACTTAAGGACATAATTGACTACGAATAAAGTATTGAGCGATTGTTTCAGGATAGATTTGTAATCTGTGTAATTCCATGTAATTATAGATAGTAAGATAACAATAGGTATTCTCGTATCATTTCTAGGTACCTACACACATTAATGCGGGAAGAAAGTTGATTGATTTTGATTACTCGACTGGTAATTGATTTTGGTCTGGTACATGATTAATTGCTTATAGTTTCATTAGTGGAAATCTAAGAGAAATCCCCCATTCATAATTATATTAGGTAGGTAAGTTCTTACTCTCTGTCTGTTATTTAATATGTGTCTCGAAACATTCAATACTGAAATAATGTCATTTTGATGTTTCAGTCGAGTCAGCGCACTTTAATTGAAAATTAAAATGATTTTTGACGAAGACGCGAAATATGGAATGAACTTACACTGAGAAAAATATATACTTGCCCAATCTACTGCGGTTATTTCCGAAATTACTAAAGTTTGTCAACTCATTAAAATTATCAATGTTTCTTTGAAATTTCCAAAAGTGGTTTCTTCTTCTTG
Source organism: Hofmannophila pseudospretella (assembly GCA_947369225.1). NCBI lineage: Eukaryota > Metazoa > Arthropoda > Insecta > Lepidoptera > Oecophoridae > Hofmannophila > Hofmannophila pseudospretella. The sequence continues at coordinate 5,862,059 of OX376326.1, forward strand.
GTCGTATTCCTCATTTATGAGGGTCGTGACCATTCTATGAAAATAACCACATAGAACGATTGCCATTGCCATCCCCATTTCACACACTGGTTATCTCAGTGTGCAGGTTTCCTAACGATCTTTTTCTTCACCATTAGTTAATTAGAGTATAGTCGGTAAATGTCGGAAGTCTTTCGAAAAAAGCAGAAAACTCATTGGTACATACATGACAATTCATGGTTTCGCACCCGGATTTGGACCCAGTTCGGTGGCGTTCTAGCCACTACGCCACCGACAACATTCTTTGTTTAAAATTGGTTTACTTCAATGTAAATGTGGCTGTGGTTACATGTTACTAAAGTTTTGTAGCTTCTGTTTTCACATTATACTGGGTGTAACAAAAAACCCCTATAGTCCCGAAAGGGCGGTGTTCAGTATTCATAACTGAACAATTTTCACTATGGGGCCAACTCTAAAATCACAAAAAGAAATTAGGTGTTCCATACAAAAGGTACACGACCAAAATGTATGAAACAGGTGATTTTTTACGCGATTTCAGAGTTGATCCCATATTGAAAGTAATTCAGTTCGGGTAGTGAACGATAACCCCCCTTTTGGGACTATAGGGGTTTTTTGTTACACCCTGTATAGGAAAACAAAACTTTGGTTACATAATATTATATAATGAAAAAAATTCTCAGTGTATTTTCTGCAAACGAACTTGGTTTTTTCCCTCACTGTAACTAAGTTTCTAGATAATGGAGCAAGCGATAGTGTTTTGTTCCCTCTAACAAAAACAAGGGAACGTTCAGTAGATAATCACTCCTAATTCATCATCCTTGGAGTGTTCCTAATTTACGAGGGAAGGTCTTATTAGAGAGCAGCCAAGGTTCAGGAATGGAAGATAAATACTGATCGTACCTACTTATAGAAATGTTATGTTACACATTACGCAACATGAAGAACTTAAAAATTTGGTGTAAGTACTTACTTTTTCAATTGTAATCACCTTACATAAAAAAGTATACTTTTAAAGTTACATACATCTATCTTCGAGCTATGTCCCTAAATTGTCCACTGTGCGTTCTGACAGATTTTATAGGTAAGTAGGTACCTAACTACTCACATAATTTTTGATTTAAAAATTGTAAAATCTAAAAATGATATCCTGCCATAAATAACAGACGGTTAGTCTATTGACAAAATTCCTTGAAACTCTAGAAAAAACTTCAATATTACCAATAAAATTAAAGAAGGTACGTGAACAAGTAAATACTATAATTTTGGAATTTGGATGTGCAATGACCGATTATACAAAACACAATCGCAATTTCATAAAAGCTATGCCACTATAAATCCACCTCCCTATGATATAATTAATCATTAAACTAAGTTGGAAGGAGAGATAATTTACTTAAACTTTGATCTAGACACACGACAGTGTGTCCGCCAAGTTCGTTAAGAAAAAGGGCGACGACGCACTGACATGTGTTATTACAGGAACCATTTCGAGCCATTTTCGACCCCCCATAACTGAATGAATAGTGCTGTCCCGAAAGTCTATGTTCATACCAATGAAGTACGGTACCGGTGACAAGTGATGTGTGACAAGTGTTAAGTGACAAGTAACAAGTGATAGACAAGTGGCAAGTGATAAGTGAAATGTGACTAATGACAACTGACTAATAGGCGAATGGTGACACTGTGAGAAGTAAATGGTTACATGAGATAGTTGAAGATATAAAAATTCGATTAATCGCGATACTTCGTTCCGCGTACGACAAATCACGTTGCGTCACGAAACTTACTTACCTACAGAAATATATAGATACTTAACATTGTTTAAACATAATAATTATCGCTTGCTTAAAAATAAATTCCTAACTTGGCAACTTTCTACACAAAACTCATGGACTCTTCACTTTTCTTGAATAAAAACTTGCCAAGTTAGGGATTTAGTTTTAAACAAGCGATAATTTTTATGTTTAGATAATGTTAGGTACCTATATATTTCTGTAGGTAAGTTTGAAGGAACGTTAATAATTGAACTTGGCATCCAGTTAGTTCTCCATTCTTTTAACAGCGAAGCCGACAGGCCCACTTGTTCCTTGCACCGAACTTGGCACCTTTTTTCTTATTTATGTTTTTGGTGGGTTTTCATTAACTGAAAATAAGAACTTATTTAACTTTCCAAACTTACTGACATTGAAACGAAAATAAATCTGAACGAAAATTCCGATTCGTCGCTACCCACGCATTTCCCACGATATAATTTATAAATAAAACCTTTCCATTTCAGACCATCCTCGCTTAGGAAAATATTTAGGTACTTTGAATTTACATTTCAACAGCGAAGGTGGATCCTCTAGTATCATTACATTACATATAACTAATTGTAGACTACAATAATTACGTCAAATACCCCGTCCCATGTCGTCCCCGCTGCAAAAGTTCCTGTAACGCTCGCATCGCAGCATGCCGCGGCAAAGTACCTGTCTACGTTTTATTTTACGTACGCGTGCGTTTTCTCGCTCTATGTACAGCCTTTGTACCAAGAAAATCTCGAAACGGAGTCACAATCCCTCTGCTGCAGATTGCAAACTGATAGTCTTATCTTATAGGTGGATTGTTCATTTAAAGGGCATAGTGGGGTTTTCTTTATATCCTGTAGAGCTAAACTAAGAGTGACCTTCGTATTAACGGGATTTTAAGGGCTATTAAAGGTGCGTGCGGCCCTATTTTTTTCCGTCTACTGCCTGTAGGTCGCTCTATTTTTCATTATCGTTTGGAATAGTATATTGTGAAACTAGTATGGAAAGTGAGCAATTGTAAACGAGGTGACGAGTTGGAATCCCAACAAGCGAGAGATTTTACGCCTTTAATTTATAAGGGGTTCACTACGCCATGTCAAAACAAAGTGTCTTTCCGCACGTGTATTATACGACGTTTTTCATCTATCGATTAAATACTTACTAATTAAGAAAAACATCTTTGTCTGGTTCCTTTGTCGGCAGCCTTGGTGATTTGTGATTAAATTATCTGAGTTGGAGTAACTTTAATTAAATGTACGAGAAAACAAACAAAGGCACTATTTTCTTTGGGCATTTTTCGATTGTCGTAAACATGAATGAATAGATAGATAAGACCCATATAAGACAGACCATATGTAAAAAGGGTTATTATAAAGTAAATGACTATTTAAATGATAAACAGGCTTGGTCCTAAATTCAACTCCAGCTCTGCACATCGTGTATATGATTCTTTTCGTATTCATAAATATTGTTTGTGTTTTTTTTTTTAAATGAGCTGCTGATTGTTTCTTGCGCCGCTTCTTTTCCTTCCGAAGCGGTGGTAGAGTAAAGTGACGTTGTAAAAATGTACTTTAAGGTACTTACTTTCAATAAAAAAAACTGATTCTAATGATCTTTATAAGCAGGTATTACTGATTAATTTATACTTATGTTCTCTAATGTCGTCTTAACCGTAACTCCGTCCCTCCGTTAATCTACGCTTATAAGCGCTACAATGTAGGCCTTAATTGTTTTACCACGAAACTATGCGATTTCAGTATCACTCGGGATAAAGTATGGAGCTTGATGGGTTCAGTCACCGCAACGATTAATTTCCGAACTTCAAGCGATTAGCTCCAACACAAACTCAAATTCGGTTATAAAGTTGTATGTGCTATTAATAACGCCAAGTTTGCTCTTTCTGCTTTGTTACTAACTGCTCTAACCAGTTTGAATAAGTTAATGGAAATTACCGTGTTCGAGCGACCTTAGGTTTATGTAATATAATTTTACCACATTGTTACCTACAACACATTACCAACCACAGTTATCTTTGTGCCGTGTGGTGCGAACCTTAAAGATTAGCACCACCCCAACTCTTTCCTTGGATGTCGTATGAGGCGACTAAGGTCTTGGTGGATATCATTCTACACCTAGTAGACGGTGATAGGCTCGCCACTTACAAATACTTTCATCATCATTAGCAGCCTACTCTAGTCCACTGCTGAAAACAGGCCTCTCCCAGGGCGCGCCATTGAGCCCGATCTTCGGCTCTTCTCATCCAGTCGCTGCCAGCCACCTTGCGCAGATCGTCGCTCCATCTAGCGTCCCACGCTACGTTTGCCCAAACGCGGTCTCCACTCCAGAACTCGTCTACCCACCCCAGCGGTTGTCGGTTCTGCGACAGATGTGACCGGCCCACTGCCACTGCCACGAATACTTTGAATAGTTCTAAATTAACATTTGTAATATTTCTTATATTTTCTATTTGACTAAAAAATAATGGATCGCGCCTAGTATGTATGTTACTTACTAAAATAAAGTGTGTTTGCTTATTACTATTAGTTTTAACTTTTAAATAAGTATTTAAATAGTAAAATAAGTTGAGCTAACTTTTCTCGCTTTTGGATTTATTTGGTATAATTATAATTAGGGATGTTACGGAGGTGGTTTTACCGGAACAGGAGTCGAAACCAAAGGTTTTAAAATTTGATTTATCGGAGTCGGAACCGGAGTCGGAGGCGGAGGTAGAAGATAGATGTTCAGAAGTTCAAATTTAATTCAAATTTTAAACCGTTTTTTAATTTTTATAGCTGATCTGGCCAATATTTTTTATGATGACGTTTGCGGCAATAAAACATATTCGTTTATGTAGTCCTACACTATTTAATAAAATATGGATATTTGAATTTGTTTGTTCACAAATCTTCGGTATAACCTCAACCTTCAAAATTATCGGAGCCGAAGTCGGAGTCGGAGGTTTAAAATCAATCGGAAGTTCCGACCTTTCGGAGTCGGAGTCGAAGCTCCATAACATCCCTAATTATAATACCTATTATACTTATATTAATTTTAGGAAGGACTTCATACTTCGACCGACGAATTAAATGAACAGTTCTTGGCACCTATTCTTAGAAATTCGTGTCCATTTCCACAAATGAAGGAGAGGTATGAGTAGGATCTTTTTGATATTCAAATGACTTACCTACAACATAATTATGAAAGTTGTTATTAAAACGGTTTCTGAATTCTTTGATAAGAGTTGTGAAACGAAACTAAGTATAGGTACTTATAAGTAGGTATATTATGTACAGTGGCCAACACATCTGCTATATATTAAACTATTAATAAGTTTTATGATTAAACTAATAGTGACAGTGTTTCGGTCAAATATTGCACAAAATAAATACATTATATACAGGGTATAAACAGCCCTATGTCTATGCCAAAATTCAGCTTTTTAGGAAGTACCTACCTTAGATTTTTGATGATCAGTAAGTGCACTCACTCACTGACTGACTGACTCACACTACTGACTACAGTCAGTCAGTCAGTGTCAAAATAGCCTAACTTTGCATTTGATTTACTAAGAAACTAGAAGAGATAGGAACATGAAAATTAGAGGTTTATTTTAGCTTATTAACCTGTCCTGATGTCGAAAGTCTCAGCCTTCTAGTAATGTCTGATACAAAGTTATAGGCAGATTAAAACAGGCCGAAATGCTTCCAGAAAAAGGTGGTAGTGCCCCTTTTTTTCTGCTCGACTTGGCGGGGGCGCTACCGTGCCCCCAGAAAAAAAAATCAATCATGCAAGATTTGCTCTTTATTGGTTAGGATTTTTTTCAGTGCCGGAGAGTCTGAAAACTTTTATTCGCCATACTTTTAGTAAAACTTATAATTAGAAACCTAAATGGAACCAACCATTACCTCCCATTTAGGGCTTTAATAAGTTTTGAAATATAATTGAAATACCTATCAGTTTACCAACGCAGATGCCTTCATTACTTTTCCGGAGAATAACGAATCTAACGTATCTAAAACTTTACCTAGTTTATATGTAGCAATATCTTTTGTTACAGCCTATCCGATGCCTATTTTGTAGTAGATAATAATGTACGACCCGTGTCATACCTGGGTTAGGTAGGTATTATGTATGAATGAATCCTCTATTCATATTTCCATATTATGAATAGTTTCATATTAAGTATTTTCTCGTCCGGCGTCTGCGATGACACTGATTTGACATCGGTAACTTCATTGATATGCCTTGCAGAGAAAATATGAAATACTAGCGGCCCGTCCCGGCTTCGCACGGGCATTAAACATTACATTTAGATTTGTTAATTTTAACACATTCATTCTGACTTGAAAGACGATTTTCAGTTTCAGATGACGATTCCGCATTTCGACGTATTTTTGATACTCGTGATATCTTTTGAATGGAATGTCAGAATCGAATAATTCAAAAAGTAATATAAAGGTATTGAAGCAGTCTTAAATAATAAATCATTTATTTTGATAAGGTACAAATAAAGAGCTTTTTGTAGCGGTGGTATTTTAATTTCTTTTTTTTAAAAAAAAAAAAACGCTTATTGTGACATGACTATAATAGTTAGAGACACGCTGCCGCTGATTTTTTTGTTGATAATGGTGTGTTCTAAAAAAATGTTATATATCATTTTGTTCTATCATCAATAGTTTTCGCAGCGTACGCGATGTAAGGAAGTTTTTTGATATTTTTTTACACTTTATCGTAATTTAAGTAAGGATCCCCATTTTTTTTGAAAATGAAATATAGCCTATGTCACTCAGGAAAAATGTAGCTTTCCAACAGTGAAAGAATTATTCAAATCTGTTCAGTAGTTTCGGAGCCTATTCAATTCAAACAAACAAACAAAAAATCAAACCTTTCCTCTTTATAATATTGGTATAGACATACATGTACTACTTACATGATTTTGTATGAAACCTGAAACCAATAGATATACTTACTTACCACATCATTATTAACTAGAAAAGTATGTTCCCCCGCTCTTATGATCTCCACTTGCACGATATAATGTGTAGGTAGGTATATATCTAACTACTAACTTATACACATGAAGGCCATACGAGGATACCTACGTATTGGTGATTTGCAACATTGTATTTATACTGTCTTCGAAAATTTTTTTGTTCATTGAATAGGTTTCCTCGGGATGTTTTCCTTTAGAATTACATCTAATAGACTACACATGAAATTCAACGCAACATTAGAAATAGACATTTATATTAATTCGATTTGATTTTTTTCGAACGGATTTCTGTGTGAAAAATGTATTTACTGTCACATCCTGTTATTTAAATCGTTGACATTAACAATTTTACAATCCTTATGATCAGTAATTTTGTTGGGAATGCGTACCGAATCGTGATTCCTTTAAAATTCAATATTGCATTATACTGTATAGGTTATTTATTGTTGTTGAGATCTCGTGCGTGACACACCCATGTGAACATTTATTTCTCTAAAAAAGGATACAATCCACTTAGCTTAAGGAAATTCAAGATAAACTTATTGTAATTAACAATGTGTACGGTAGACGTGATTTTAAGGTTATTACTTATAAATTTCTAGTATATAATACTCTGTTATTAAGGTTAATCTAATTGGAGAGCTATTTTTCTGAGCTGCGGGTAACCAGAAGACGAATATATTTATATATATATAATTAGAATAATTCTGCGGAGAACCTCAAGCGGCGCAAATATGCGGGCTTGGGTGGTGATTGCATATTTGCGCCGTTCGGGGTGGAGACCTTGGGCTGGAGCCCACTGCCTCTACGGGGAAATAGCCAAGCGCCTCGTAAAGACACCCCGGGACCAGAAGACTGGCCTCTACTTTGCTCAGCTTATAAGCCTCGCTATACAGCGGGGCAACGCCGCCAGCCTCCTCGGGACACTCCCTGCAGGGAGCGACCTGGGCCAGGTCTTTTACTTGTAAAATAGTTAGGTATTTTGTAATTTTAGCTTAAGTATGTATTTTAGTGTTATTTTAGTATTATTTTATTTTGATTAAACACACATTATTAGAATATATATTTTAGATTATTTACTGATAAATGATAGCTGAAAATTATTTATTTGCAAAAATGCGCTATAAGAATAGATTGAATGTGTAGCAGAAATTATTTCAAATGCAAAACGGGAACATTATGTAAGTAGGTTAAGCTCCTCGTTTGTGCGATGGGCGACTTATTTCTAAAAAAAAATTCGTAAGTCGTATCAATTATTTTCATACGTGGGTTTTAAGACTAAAAAAGTTAAAATAAATCAACATACTTGCCTATTGACAAATCAATTTATTTAAACGGTCATTCATTATTTTCTTACCTACGTAGGCTACCTACGTAAGGCTAATCATGTATCTCTTTGTAAAAGTAGCCTATATACATATTTGAGCCGTTTGGGGTTGAAACATCGGGACCCTGGAGCCCGGGAGCGCACCGCGTCTTCAAAGACCTTGCAAAGCGCCTGGTCGACGCGTCAAAAGACCCTAGAGCTGGCTCCTATTTGGCCCAGCGGATTACCTTAGCTATCCAACGGGGCAACGCAGCCAGTCTCTTGGCTACACTGCCAGATGTGAGTGACTTAGCCCAAATTTTTTATCTTTAGTTTTTTTTCTTTTTCTTAGCCTAAGTTTAGTTTTAGTATTATTATAGATTTAGCCTATATAGTTAGTAATTGTTTTATATTTATCACCAAATAAGGAACTCCATCTTAGTCCTCAAGATTAGCAGTGAATCGAAATCCCTCTAATAACATTATAGTGAGTGAAATGTCTATGAGTAACTGATATCACTTAATACCATCCATAAAAAAAACTTTTGGTTTCATTCTATACAAATTACAAAGCATGTACGTCAGTCAAAGACAATTATTATCTTGGATAAAAGAAGAATTGTCTATCGCGCGTTTGTTCCTTCATGCGTATTATATTACTAGTTGTTTAATTTAAATCGATGACGTCAGTAACTATATACTTGATGTATAGTATGTTCTCCGAATGTAGGTAAACGTTGTAGTGAGTGACGTAACCACGTATTCACAAATACCGTAGGCATACGAATGTTTCCCAGTATCGAATGGGTGAAATTCGTTGAAAGCGAAGTGGATTGTCGGCTGGAGAACGAGTAGGCAGGTTTGTTTGTTCCGGTATAATTCCAGATGACGTCCACGATTCTCGAGCAGGCGTAGAGGCATCCAAACTAAACATTATTACTATAGGTCATTTCGAGATGATAGATAAGTAGGTACGTAGTAGGTAGCTGTCCACGCACGTCGCTGGTCCGCGAATTTACGACAAAATACCAGCTCCTATCCGAGATACTAAAACGTACAACTGTTTCGTTATTAAATTTTAAAAATGGTTGATCCAAAAGGTCTATTACTCTGTCAATGAGTTCCTTGATGATGTTTAAAATACTGTAGATTTATATTCTGCAATACTTTTTTATTTTATTTTATTTTGTAAACTTTTTGACATTATACTTACTTTAAGTAAGAAATTTTATTAATATTAATGTATGATCATGACATGCTAACATTTTATTATTTATTTTTTGACAATGTATGATCATTACTGAAATAAATGAATATGAATGCATTAACGATAAGTAGAGCGTCGGTGGCACAGTGGCTAGGACACCGGACTCCCATGCGGGAGGTCCGGGTTCGAAACCGTGCAGTGCCATTGTACCAATGAGTTTTTCGTATTTTTCGAAGACTTACGTACATTTACCGACTGCTCTAACGGTGAAGGAAAACATCGTGATGAAACCTGCATGTCTGAGGAAATTAAAAGTTTTCGAAGGCGTGTGAAATCCACCAATCAGCATGTGCCCCAACAGTGGGAACATTAATAGGCTCATGATGATGATCGAAAATTTAATGTGAAAACGGGATTGAAATTCGTTGGAAATAAAATAGTTAACAGACGGGCATTCAGAAATCAGATGTTAGAAAGAAATGGTGTATGATTTATATTTTTACACAAAATAAGTACCTAAAACAAGTACTTATTTACGATGTGATTTAAGCTGATATTTTTGGTTTGGTAATCGTTGGAGACGGCGAATCCGAGCGTGGGTGCTGGGTGGCAGATCCTTCTCCTCCATTATTTTAATATTCAATAATGGATTTTGAATTATTTTTTACTCACATCACGACCATGAACAACTAATGCTGTAATATTGAATAACTTTCTCTGAATACAAATTCTAAATGTCAAAACACAATACAAACTACTCGGATTCCTGAACCTACACAACTTTGATCGATGAAAACATAACTAAAGGCATACCGACAGTTGTTTGAGTACCACCTACTCCTGTTTAGTAAGTTCGGTTACGATTTCACAGAACCAGCGGTATGGACACAAAATAAATCAGTTCAGAAAGGAAACTTATTTCAGTAAAAAAAGAAAAAAGATAAAGAAAAAAAAACCACTTTATTGCCACAAAAAAACATATTTAGTTCACTCCATAATACAATAGGCACCTGGCTGCTAAGCCAGGTAGTGTATTTACTCAAGCTTTCGCTGTAATGCTTGAGTAAATACACTTGCGTGTAAACACACAGCGCTGATTTTCAGCCAGTCCTTATACAAAGTTAACAAACTAACAACTGCTACAATCTTAGTACTGCCCCATGGTATGTGCTCATTAAATAAATTAATAAACTACAGGTAGGTATTACTACAGGGAGAGGAAAACTGTATATAATTCTAATATACGTAGGTATATGTATGTGGGTGACAATGCTTTTACACGCATATTAAAAAAAATGTGACGTGGCGCGAGTCACTCGACGCCAATCTGATGTATCGATAAAGCGCTTAAGTTCATTTGGTCCACTTTCCCAAAAAGCCCACATTCCCATAAATTACACATTCCCGCAAAGTCAACTTGCCCATAAAGTCCACATTCCTTACCATCTTTGGATCTCAGAAATTTTAATTGTATGCATTGTATTGAAGCCCCCGTCCGTATAGGTACTCGTAAACCACGGCACGCGGCGAGCGAGTGTGAGTTTGCATGCTGTATTTCTTTATTTTTTGTGGTATCGATCAGCTGTTTGTTTGCATTGCGCCAGGGGTCGCCAACCCGCGGCTCCATGTGAGGCGATGACACCGTTCCAAACGCAAGCCGAAAATACATTCATGAATGAACGGAGCAGATCGGAGTCGCTCAGAACAATCCTGATGTGGCTATGGAAAATTTTACATCCGGTTTCACATGTGGAATCTCAAGTTACGTCACATCATAATCATAATACAAGAGATTAAACTTTGTTACTGTATTCTATCGTCCGATTAAATAAGTAATTTGTAAGTCAGTACTCCTCCTATGTGTATTTTTGTTTTTAATAAGTAATTTGTAAGTCAGTACTCCTCCTATGTGTATTTTTGTTTTTAATAAGTAATTTGTAAGTCAGTAGTCCTCCTATGTGTATTTTTGTTTTTATATAAGCTCTGAACAACAAGTTATTCTGTTTTACTTATAAACTTCATTCATTGAAAGTTTTGATAATTAAAAGTTATGTAAATAAGTATTCAGTCTCATTTTACTTGTTTAATTAAATTTATAAAGCTTTTTAAAATACTTACATAAAAGTTGTCATAATATTGATTTGATAGGTTTACTGTGAGTTGCAAGAAACGTCCTCAATGTTAAGGCTTCCTTAAGTCCCGTGTCATCTCTATCTAGACTCTAGAGCTATGGCGTATAAAAGGGATAGCATGTATTTTAATGACGCTTTAACTTTAACGGCGATTTATTTTTATTTGATTTATTTCCGATTCGTGCCAAAAAAATCGCCCTAATTTTAGTTTCCGGATCGTAAAGTATAAACATGCATAGGAACACGCAAAAAAAAATCGTTCAAAGTCCAACACCAAGTCTCTGTAGCCAGTCGGCGGCGTCAGGTGTGAGTTCTAACAGGTCTCTCGGGTGACCGCTGTATGATGCTGGACGGAAATCGTTGTATGAAGCTGGATGGTCTGATTCCGTCTCGCAGTCGCAGGTCGGCGAGCCTCCCCAGCCCCACTTGTGCTTGACGTAATTGCACCTGCCTTGGCCAGTTCTGAGTCGGTTTAGGCGGCACCAATCCTTCCTCGGGAACCCAAAACCTACGGGCTTCACGGGTTTACGTGTAACTGACGGTTAGGACATAAACTACATGCACATTTTTTGTAAAAGTCGATGAACATGGTTCAGTTTTTTCCTATGAATTTTTTCACATTAGACGATAACGACACCGACACGACACCAACATGTATGGAGTCATCACCAGATGTTTCGAAGTTCTCATTCCCTGTAACCTAAAATAGGATCGTTTATGACTTTCCGTGTTGCCGTTCACGTCAGCGTTTTTTTTAATGTTACTATATGAAGCCGGACAATGAATGTGAGCTTTGATCATATCCTGTGTGCGATGTATTGTGTTTCGCAATAGGTTTTAATCGCCATAGGTACTTACGACCCTTTTATCTATTCTGCCGCAAAGCAGCTATGCTTGCACTACTGTGTTTTCGATTGAAGGGTACGAGAGCTAGCGTTCTTTCAGTGTAGCAATTTAGGGGACTCAACTTATTACAGCAGGCCTCGAGAATTCTCGCACTATAATTTCCTTTGCAATACTAGACCTTATCGCCCCAGGCTGACTCTGCACAGACTGTTATGTATGACTAACACATACATTACACATACTGGGTGCAACAAACACCCCCTATAGTCCCGAAAGGGGGGTGTTCAGTATTCACAACTGAACAACTTTCACTATGGGGCCAATTCTGAAATCGCGAACAAAATCAGCTGTTCCATACAAAAGGTAGAATGCCAATCTCTAGAACCTTCCATACTCCGTTTAGCAGAACAAATATCGGAGTAAACTATCTAGGATCTGTATGGAATACAATAGCATGAGGACAAGGATATGTGATTTGGACATCTTTATCGATACTGAAACAAAATTCAAAATTAAAATTATAAAAAATACGTAGTTGTTATAGTCACCTTTTTTTCTGCATTCTTTTTTATGTTTTAAAAAGTAATTGTTTTAATTTGTTTTTAGTTGCTATTAGTTGTAATTGTTAGTTGTATAAGGTATATTGTTATAAGGTACTAGACCTATATTGTAACGTTATTAGGTACTAGACCTATATTAAAAGTACAATTTTATTAAGATTATTTGAAATGTGAAATATATGTGCTGTTGGCATACCTAAATAAATAATTAAAAAAATCTCAATACCTACACGACCGAAATGTATAAAAACTTGTTCAGTTATGGATACTGAACACCTCCCTTTCGGGACTATAGGTTTTTTTTGTTATATCCAGTACTGTATAAGGACTATCTGAATATTTGCAGGTTTAGGTATCCCAGTGGGTCATTACGTGCACAATATGTATACGTTACATCTCCGCAATTTACGTGCTGGCAGCACCGCAAATGCTAGCAATTTGTACGGAACCGTTCGCCTGTCATGACAGGGCGTTTTAATCTCCCCGCTTCACGTCTTGGAAATTGGGGATCCATGTTAGTAAGTGAAATTCGTAGGTCGCTTAGATTTTATATAGATCATCGTTTAGGTATCGTTCAATAAGTTAGGTAAAGACTAGAACTTTACATAGAGATGGCACGAGACTTAGGGAATCCTTAACATTAAGGACGCTTTTTGCATCTCACGGTATTGTAACAAACAACAGCAGCTACATACCATTTTAAGCTCTAAAGAACTAAGATGCACTTTCATATCTACTCTAGAAAACGTGTTTAGAATTCTAAAGAAAAAAAATTTAGTAGGATACCATAATTATGCAGGCCATGATAATTTTGTTATGAAATGAAATCTAGACACACGGTTGTGTGTCCGCCAAGTTCAAACAAAGGACGACACAGACGCCCTGACTGTGTGTAAAAGTATATTCACACGAAATATTTTGAGCTACTTTCGATAACGAGGCTCATATAACTCAAAATTTATTTGATCTACACACTTGTATTTTTTTTTCGTCCCAAATACTCTTCTCTTGAATGACTCTTGTGTGAAAACATGCCAATTTAAAGTCTATGGGGCCGTGTGCCCCACGGAATGAATAGTCAGCATGTTGATGCGATGATGGAATATATTATATAGATATTGCGATGATGAAAGGAAGAGGAGTGACAGCGCGAGTATGAGAAAAGCGGAGGCGATTGTTTTGAGACGTCAGCAGCGCGCGCAGACTGCACAGCGCGCATGCGCCGTCATTGTGGCGGGAAGCCGCCACAGGTCCATCCCTAGAAGCAATAATTTTTCTTTTAAAACAATTTGACTAAGCCCCTGAGCTCTTCGGTGTAGTGAAAATATTTAGTTTAAATTTAGGATTGACTAATGATAATTATATGTTATGTTATTCTAATTGTTTTATTATTTTATATTTATATTTTTGACAATGTTATTCTACAGAATTGGACAAATTAATATCATGTACCTAAACAATATCTTACACTTATTTCTGCAGGTAAGTTTGAAGGTTAATTGAACTTGGCATTCACTTAGATCTCAAATTATTTTCTTATTAGCCTTTTAGAGGGTTTGCACACGACACGACAAGGTGACCATGTCAACCACGTTAGGGTCACTAAGGGATTGTACCGAACTTGGCCATTTTTGTTTAATTATGAATTCTGAAATTATAATTGCCGTGTCGTGCCGGCCATAAAGAATAGCACCACCCCAACTCTTCCCGAGGGTGTCGTACGAGGCCACTAAGGGATTTTGTGGATACTATTCTACACCTAGTAGACGGCGATAGGCTCGCCACTTATCACGTTTGTCCACCAAATCTTACGGCGAAAAGTGGGAACTACCTATGATGAAGGTGGATCCTCTGTCTACCCCTCGGGGATTATCGACGTGACGCTTATGCTTATAAAAGACGCTATCGCACAGAAAGTGCAATGTATTTTAAATTACTTTTAAGATGAGAAATATAGGCAATATTTTATCCCGAAGTCCCAACGAAAACTCAAGGCACAGAGAGAGGGACAAATGACAGTAATTTATTTAAACGATATTATTTCCAACGGACTCTTTTTAAAATCCTCTTGTAAAATGAGTCCTGACGGTCGTTATTTATTTTAGACCCTTATTAAATCACTTGAGACGGTGGAACTTACTTACTGATGTTATTTTTAACGAGTCGGCCCATAGTAATACTTACTTTAATAAGTAAGTACTTAATTTTATTGTAATTTGTGTCCTCATGTTACTTCAGGAGTATATACAGTAATGCCCCACTTTACGCGAGGGATACGTTCCAGAGAAAATCGCGTTAAGCGAAATTCGCGTATATCGGGGTCTGCTCAAAATCAATACATAAACATTCTAAATCAATATAATTTATTGCAAAATACTAGGTGACACATTTTAAGCGTTGGTTTTACGAAAATACACCTCCAAAGTTTTTTTAAAACATCGTCACCTATCTCTGTCATATCTGGAGACCCAATATAAAAAACCCAAGATAAAGACGGCAAGTCGCAAAGGAAAACATTTTCTGGGAATTCTCCTAATCATAGTTAACATAGAGAAGGCAAGTCAAGTCGCACCAGAAATTAATTAGTGGGGAATACCCCAGTCAGTGTTTGCAGGAAATCGCGTAAAGCGGGGTAATTTATCGCGAAATTTGAGATTCGCGTAACAAATCCGCGCAATACAGGGTCGCGTAAAGCGGGGTATTACTGCAGGTACTATGAATACGTAGTAGGCATATTTAGGTACTACTTAAGTGCTTATTACACTTGACTAATTTCAGCCTGACGGAATCGCAGTACGGTTAGTCTACAAGCCCAGTCCAGTGTAATAATTTAAATTAGTTATTAACCTTTTTAGGATAGATTTTAATATATATGCATAGTAAATAAAAAAATTAAATGTATTTCCTCTTTTATGTCTCGTTCCTAAAAGTAGGTAGCATTTTTTTCTACCACATTAGTTGTTACTTTTATTTATTTAGATAGGGATCGGCAGCTTAGCTCGACTCCTGTGACGCAATGATAAACGACGTAACACTGCCAACATTGTAAGTAGCCGTCTTTGTTTCTCGTCTAGTTTTCTTGGCAGCACCAATGGTGTTACCAATGCAGTAAATTCTAAAAAAAAAAACTCTAGGACGTTGCACGCTGACCTACATGTTTAGCTCTCCAGTTTTATATATTTTTCTTGCCAAAAGGCAATATTTTTTCAACTAAAACGTGTTTTATCTAAAATTTCATGCAAACCAGATCACGATCTTTCGTTTTTTTGAACTACTTCAATGAAATTTTTTTGAGCATTGTAATAAAAAAAAAATTCGGTTCATTTTTTGTCTCTTTTCATTCTTTATATAATTATGTGATAAAATCTAGTCAAAAAAATTTATTACATAGGTATCTCATAAATCAGCGAATTTAAAGACTTAAGTACCTGCTTAATTTATTAGAAAGTTAAATGTGACTTTTTACATTCTATAGTACCGGATCTTCAACTACCTTACCTATCTGTGATTTTGACGCCATTGAAATCATAAATATTTTGTTTGTAAGTGCTTATGTAGAAACTTTATTTTTGTTTGCTCGAAAAAAGGTAGATGAAACCTGCAAACAATAAAACTAAAAAATGTTTAAAACACATTATTCACCAGCATTCGGAGCCGGAATACCGTTAGCAATCCTATTTCTTTCAATTCGCAGAGTTCCGAACTCGTAACTCGGTTAGACACAATGAAATTTTGCGAGGCTTCGTATACAGTCGCCTATATACATGGAGCTTGCTTCTCATGCAACTATATAAGAATACAAGTTCTCCGGTTGGCGTGTTTTCTGCATTTTTCAATACTTACGTTTCAAAACCTCTTTTGGTCGTAACTAATATAGCTATGTAAACAAATATTATACAATTCCCTTAGAAATGGCATAGCGCAGCGTGCTGCGCTCGCTACACCTATTTGCCGCCTTAGCCTTCATTCGGTTATTTTTTTATAACAACCCAGAAAAAACTGTTGGTATTGCTTGCCTGGGCGTGAGAGGTGAGGGGGGAAAGGTCACTAACATTGGAGGGCCCAATGACTTAGGTCGAAAATTCAGAGGCTATAATGGAAATTACGATGCTGAGGTTATATTAAATCTTCCTTGTTTTGACAATATTTAGTCGCTAAAATCGTATCTTTTTAGATGCTCATTTTTATATTTGGTCGGTAAACTAGTAATATAGATGACAATTTAGTTTACATATTTTACAATAGACAAAAATGCTATTTAGTTTCGTTAAAGGAGGTCAATGACTCGGGTCGAAAATTCAGATGCTATAATGGAAATTACGATACTGAGGTTATATTAAATCTTTCTTGTTTTGACAATATTTTGTCGCTAAAATAGTGTCTTTTTAGATGCTCATTTTTTTATTTGGTCGGTAAACTAGTAATTTAGATGACAATTTAGTTTACATATTTTACAATAGACAAAAATGATATTTAATAAAAGTTTCATTAATTACCACACGAAACAATAGGTTGGCGAAAGCTAAAATTGAGTCTCTGAAACCGACATTGCGAATGGATATAGTGGTTCCTTCGACTTGTGACTGATGTGTTAAATTAATAAATTTTTATGGCGGAATGGTGCTACTTTTATTAAAAAAATCTAAATCTAAAATTTATGTATTTACCAATATTTATGCGTAAGAATGTAATATAGCTTTAGAATTTTTTAAATGCATTCACATTTTTTCATTAAAATAAAAATAAAATCGGCCATTGATCTAACTTTGCATTGGAAGCCAAAATATTTTCCAGTAAATGTAATCCTATTGTGATTTCACTATTTTGGGATTTTTCGTAACATACTATTCTAAGAAATTTAAACGTATCGTAAACGAAATTACTTTTCTCGGGAATTCTCACATAAATACATAAATGCGCAACATCGAGCGTGTTTCGAACCCCACCCCAATCCCATCAACAGTAACAGCAATGGTAGCTTTTTCGAAATTACCTGTACACATTCTTATGTAAGTAGGGATTTTAAATTATTTTGTTGCTACGAGCTATAGAATCTTATATCCTCATCATCAGCGACCTATTAATGCCCCCCCGCTGTTGGGGCATAGCCCTCCCCTTGCACATGTATGGGCCATGATCCACCGAGCGGGCCCAATGCTGATTGGTGATGGAATTTACATACCTTAGGAAACTTTTCATTTCCTCAGACATGCAGGTTTCCTCACGATGTTTTCTTTCACCGTTAGAGCAGTCGGTAAATGTACGTAAGCCTTCGTACATGGCATTAGGATTGCTAACGGTATTCCGGCTCTGAATGGTGGTGTATAATGTGTTTTAATTTTTTTTATATTATATTGTTTGTAGGTTTCAGCTACCATTTTTCGAATTTCTACATAAGCAATTACAAACAAAATATTTATTATTTTAATAAGGTCAAAAATAACAGGTAGGTAAGGTAGTTCAAGATCCGGTACTATAGAATGTAAAAAAATCACATCTAATCTAATAAGTAAGTATGTCTTTAAATGGGGTTTTCTTTAATTTGTGGAATAGATTACTGTGAAGTTATAGGCTAATTTTTACTCCAGAAAAAATCACCCGTGCTAAACCGGGCATATCTAGTAAAACATAAATACCGTAGATATTTCGACTCAATTTCAATGGTCGAAGTGGTACAAATAGGGTTTTTTATTTATAACTCTTCCCCATTATTTATAACTCTTCCCCATGATTTTGCCCACTTTGTTCAATTGATTTCTTTTGTACATAAAAAGGTTTTCGTTTTATCAGCGCGACTCAAAGCTCCGCGTTTGATCCAACAGAAAAATATTTAACTTTCTGGGCGATATCAATGTTATTGTTTTTGTTATCATGGCTTATCTAAAAAGTTCATAATATGTATGTACTCGTATGTAGATTCAGCGCACACAATGTCTATTATGATTGTGAAGTAAATAGTAATTGAAAATAATGACTTGAATAATTTGGAGCAAAAAATAATAAGTACTCGTACGCAGTATCTTTCAGATCCCAAATATAAAGATTCTAACATACTAATATAGGAAGACAAGACAAGACAAAGCGTGATCGATGAAACTCGTCGTAGAAAAGTTTTACGAAACGGGAAAGGACGTCATAAGTCAGAAGGGACTCTTCCCTCGCAAATACTTGGCAAGAAAGTTTTCTAGCTTTATATTGGCCTTAGTTGCGTAATAACACAAAATACAGGGCTGACCGGAGGGGGTTGTAAAACATTTATGTGTTCCGTAAGGAGCTATGGTTGGTTCCGTCATGTTCAGTGGTGTTAAATAAACTTGGCAATACTTTGCATCATAAACTGAAGGATGATTATGGTACGTTGTGGACAGTTGTGGTATAATTTAATAACATAATCACAATTATTGATTTAATTTCAGGTAATATCTACGCAATCGGCAATGTCAATCGATTTCATTCAAGTGAGTATATTTTATCGTCTTTATCGTATTTAGCTAATTTACGTAATTGTCACGTGAAATATTTGTCACTTTATTCTGTCTATATTATTTTTCTATGTATATTACACTTGACCGCTTTTAGTTATGCAATATTATGGTTTTTTATTTATGACGCAATATTGTCAGTGATAAACACTTTGTTGTGCAATCAATGTTTATACAGGTTGTAGTACCTATATCTTGATTTGCGTTAGATAAGATGAACTTCTGTGATTCATACACTTCTAAAGAAAATTTTAGCTCTATGCTCGTATCTTTATAAAGCTAATGTTTTCCGTCGTTTTGTTTCGTTTATGCTAAGTCGCACGGAATTTTTGAATAAGTGAATTTTCTTTTGAATGTTTTCGCTAATTAAATGTTGTCTGGGACTTCTTAGTCATTACATTGTCTTGTTTCGTCTCATTTGTGTACATCGTCCATTTTAAATACAGATGATCAGAATGTTCATTCTATTTAGTGAGATGTGTTTGTATATTAATATTTTTAACTAGGATACTGCTATAAAAAATCAAAGTAGGTATTCCAACTACAGCTTAAAATATGTACCTACCTCTGACTGAAATATTAGGTTTATAAAAAACGAACATCAACAAATATGTAGGTATATTTCTGCTCTAATTGTTTTCTTTGTCAGATTCCATTGAATTCGCATCACAATCAATCATCTGCGGTTTCTCCTTACTGTGTGTTAATAAATTGTTTAGTTTCCTGCAGTGTCCTCAAAATGTTCATTCATTACTTCGTGTCAGATCGTCTCCTGTCGTGTCTGCTGTTGATAACAATGTCTCCATGAATGTGTGACTCTCCAGCATACGTTTGTGTGGCAGTATCGCAACTGATGAGTGGTAGTATGTCTCTACATCTTATTGTCCTTGTATTGTTCTACACGCAAAGGCAAGCTCCTACAGCCCTTCCTGTTACGTGTGATTACCATAATCGATACAGATGAACCGTGCTTCATCATTGTGTACGAGTATATCATTGTAGTCTCTCGTTGATTTGTCTCTATCTTTTATTCTTTTACCTCTACATTTGCTACGTAGAATTCAGAGTCATATCTGTATCAATTCAATGAAATCATTACGCTGGAAGGAAAACGGTATGTTTATATATGCAAGTTGCAGCGTGGTGTTGTGTTGTGTTTTTATGTTTATCAGTTTCGGATTCGTTTGTGTGAGGTGCTCGTGTGAGTGTATGTGGTGGTTTGTTGTATTTGTGTGTGGCCGGTGCATGTGTGGGTGTTCCTGTGTCGGCGAGGCGCGGCGCGGACGGCGGAGTGCGATCCACGGCGGCGCCAGTCGTGTTTCGAGCGCCACGGGGCTGCCGCGCTCTCGACGCGTAGAGCCCACACTCGCGATCCTACTAACTTTGTACACTGGAAACTTTTCAAGGCATTTTTCGACCGGATTCGCGGTTCGCGCATTTCTATTGTTTCGAAATTCGATTCGTCGCACAAAGTAGCGCTCGTGAGCGATAGTGCACGCATTGTAGCGCGTTTATGCGAGTCGGTCGGTCTATTTTTGAATGTTCTCTAAACGCTTCACCGCGAAGTTTTCGAAACGCAGCCCGGAGTCGGGTTAACGGCCGCAGTGTGTGCACCGCTGCACCACATCTCTTGTGTTTTTGTTGACGGATAGCATTTTGTGTTGTTAATCTTCTCCGGTTGAAACCGAGAAACGTTATCTGTAAGTATGACCCCGGTTGATTTACGATACTAGCTGTTTGTTTAAGTATTCACATCCACGAGTACAACTTTATATAAACTAAACCCTGAGCTATCTTACATTGAGTTTTTGGAGTACTTACGTGCTGTTGATCATCTAAAGCATTTAATATAGTTTATAGTTCTATATAGTAAGTACCTACCGATGTATTGATTATAAGACCTAACTTGCAGATAAATGCGAGAATACAAACACACTAGGTTCATTTCATTTCATATCGTATCGATGACCATGCTTGCATGTGTTGAGTGAGACCACACTATGTGCTATACTAAAACCGAGAACATGTGTACCTATAGGTATGTATCTCTGTGTTGTTGTGTGTACCTACATAACGTACGCAAGCACTTTATTACTTACGAGAATCTTATTTGCCTATTGTATGTGCGTTTAGTTTTCTGCATAACACATTATGCGACGACGAACTGTTAATCAACTGCTATGTCAACAAAAAACCGGCTGTGACTAGTGTAATTACGTTATTTAAATATTATCGGTTTACATTGAAAGTTTATTTAGTCACCATATTTTTTTCCTCAAATCAAATAAGTCAGTGTTCTTTACAAAATTCCTTAAATTTGTTACACTTGTCGGTGTAGATGTGCTCTATACATGCCTACCTAGATTTTAGTAATATTTTCTTATATCTTCTTTTTTTATTTCAATAAATTTCACAGCATAACAGTGATACCAAGGCACTGTGAAATTCAAACAAAAATATAAATCATCATCAGCCTATTAACGTCGCCAGTGTTGGAGCACAACAAGACTGGACTTCCCTTGTACAAGTGGTTAAGGAGCAGTATGGGCCATGATCCATGCTGATGCAAAATCATCATGATGGTGAATTCTGAAACAACCTTATGTTGCCCCAGAATCAAACATTACCTACCTTATTTTGCTATTTGAAATAAAGTAGAGATATACCAATATAAAAGCGTTCTAGAGTCCTTACCTTAGGGATAGGATTCATAGTAACTGCGCTCATAAATGAAACATGAGTGCGGATTCAAATTGTCTTTCCATATCGAGGCGATCGGAATAGGTAAGCGATCAGATTCGCAATTTTGAATAATAATATACAAATCCTTACGTTACATCCAAACAGAACAAGGTAAAACAGAAGTTATCTTTGAAATATACAAACATTAATATTAGTTTCTATGTTAATGTTGTACTCTTAAAAAGTTGTTTCTTATTTTTTTATTCGAATCGAAAAAAACGTAGGTTTAAGATCCGTGAGATTCCCCAAAACTAGTTATTTATTATCTATCTATAGGAAACACTAATGATGTGGGCACTAAAACCTCCATTTATTTTCCATTAATGGGAGATTAATGTGCGAGGGTCAGGTGAAACCAGAAAACAATTTTGTACCATCTCATCTTTCTAGCATCCTTTGTTCGTTATCTTATCTATTATGTTCATTATTTGTAATCTTCAAATTCAAGTTATTCAAAATAAAATTTGCATCTTAACAGTATTCACCAAAACGGTACAAATTATAACACTTAAATCTTAATATACAAAATAACACTCTTCCTTCTAAGTCTTATTCCTCATTGCTGAGGATCGTGATCATTCAAAGGAATCAATTACATAAAACCACTCTCATGACAGATTTAATGGAGTGGTTTGCCTTTGCTTTCCCCATTTTACACACTGGTTATCTTAGTATGCAGATTTCCTCACGATGTTTTCCTTCACCGGTAGAGCAGTCGGTGAATGTACGTAAGTCTTTCGAAGAAACCGAAAAACTCATTGGTACATGGCATTTCCTGGTTTGGAACTTGGTCCTCCAGCATGGGAGTCCGTCGCCCTAGCCACGACGATAATAACACAAATAGACAAAAATAAAAGGACAAATATCCAAACTATATAAAACCTTTTACTCTATCGTACTTCTGGGCATCATACTTTCTGCTTACATTCAGTCATCAGGAATCCAATCTCACTCGCAAACAGATCACACTGTGTTGCAGCTCGAAGCACGGAGTTAAGAAAGGGGAGTGCGCCACGTGACTGGCGCCCGGTCTTGTTCATATTTCTCCTGGAATCTCGTAATTTCAAAACGGTTTTCTATCGATCGCTATCCATTTTCATGTACATTCTTTCTTCTTTATATAAAATCTTGCACCTTTTATCTACCTCGTTTTTCATTGTCATCCGCTTGTTAACTTATTTGTGAATTATTTATTGTGTGATATTCTGATCATGCAGTTTTCTTCTTCTCTCCCACATGATCATAATGACATATGCCTCTCCCGACATCTTTTCAATCATCAGTCCCATCTTGTCTCTCGTAACCTTGCAAATCAAGAAATAAAAAATAAACCCGTAGATATTGCTCTTAGGCATTCTTTCACGATAATTTGCTCAGCTTCATTCCTCCTTTCCTACATGAAATAATTTAACAACAGGCTTATTCAAATTCGTATCTTTCATCCAGCGCATTATCACCATAATTACATTGATATGTATTTCTAATTACGGTACCTAAGTATTCTGTATGTACAAATTAACCCAGACAATTCCGTTCTGACCACACTGCGTTGTAGTTATCATAATTTATTTCCTAACTACACAATAAACACACTGCCACGGCTATTTGTCTGTACACACATGCATAGCTTGTGGTATGATATGATTGAACAGGTCAGACCCTGCCTACCTAGACTAGAGGTCAGAAGTGTCTAGAGATATTGTACCACTTTTTGTATGAATGAACTGTCATTATTTTGTGTCTAACTAGGTGCTTTTTCTTCTTCCTCATGATTGGGTTTATCTTATCGGTTGGTTCTGTGGAAATGACCAACTGTACATTTTTGTTATTTTTCATAACATTCATCATTGGTCATTATATAAATTATTTTATATTATAAGTATTAGTAAATGTAAGTATATACCTAAATATATACGTACCTCTGTCGTAAGTTAAAGTCTACTGAACTTACCAAAGATTTTAAAATTCACCCCTATAGATTACTCGCTAAAGAAGTTTTATAAAGAAACCCTGTCTGACAGTTCGCGCATGCGAGTTGAGCATTTTCCCATACATTAGTTGGGCATTGAAATATCAAATGTATAATATGAAAACATATACTTTAAACTGAGATAGACTCTTATTTAATAGCAAATGCCGCCGTCTTAGGTCTTGCGGTGTACGAAATAATCTTAATAGTTTTTGTTACACTTAAAAGTTATTGTATCTTTTTATTGTCCATTCAATTAATAAACAAAATAAATACCCTGTTCTGGTTTAAGGATAAAAATATTCGTCTTTATCTCCACAATTCAGTATGAATAAAATAACCTGAATCATATTCATTAGGCAAAATACGTAGAATTCAATGAAGACGAATTATTTGTTCATAATGAATAATTTATAAGCGAACACAAACAACATTATTGTGCCTCTAAACGAACACGTTTTGTACGTACAAAGAACAGTTCTTTGATTCCTTTCCGTCGATTCATTTTCATATCAATAAGGATTAATCAGGGATCCGGTCTGGGCCCGCGTAATCATGAATATTGTTGTAAATGAACCTTTCTCATTCTGACTCTCATTCCTTGATGATCTAGAATCTTGATGGATCTTTCTTCGACTTAGATACTTAGTAAGTTCCTTGGCAGAGAAGTTCTGAATCAAAAATAATGTTGATGTTTTGCTTAAAAAGTAGCTTTTCAAACTGTTTATCGGTCGTTATAATTCACCAGTGTTTTATACTTTTCTGGTGTTATTCTTATTCAGATCGCAATTAAGTACTTATTATTATTACAAAAGAAAATCAAAGCGTAGCATCGTCACCATATTGCCTTCGGCAGTGTCTTTCATTTATATACCTAATTGTTATTGTGTATTCAAACTTTGTAGGTGGTATAAGTTATTTAAGAAGAACATAATCTTCAATCATTTCAACATGTGTTGATAATAAATCTAGATTGATCCGGTATTGGCTATTGCTTTTGGCATCGCTTCTATGTACCTGTATCACCTGTATTTAAAACAAATATGTTGAGGAAAATTTTCAACGAATAAAATATTCCTCCACCTATTTCGGAACAGAGTTCTGTGTTATCTTATTAATGAATAACTCTAAATTAAAAATTCAAGAAACTCCGACGTACCATTGTGGAGATCCACTTATTTTCCTGGTCATCATCAGGTTCTCAAGATTCCAGATGTGGGAACCATGGTCATAAACATTTGAGCTCAAACTCGAACCACCTAACTGTTACCGTTCTAGATATCCCATTATAATCCAACATCCCTAGATATCCCTCGATCGGTCGGGGGTTAAAAACAAATGTTTGATTTGACAAATTAAATGAGAAATTAAGAAATTACCAATATTTCTCATTTCAGAAAAACCTTGACTAGGACAGCAAAAGGCGAAGAAATAATGTGTTTTGGATAACGAAGATTAGACTTGCTAACTATTAGATAATGTGACAAAGGACTAAAAACACCGATGATGTCAATTTATAAATGCTAAGATAACCCAGTGCTGAGGGTCAAGACCTTTAGCATTGAGGTTAGAATTAGTCCTCCTTATGATGAAGAAATAACAGAAGAAAAAGCAACAAAATCGACATCGCTTTATATTGACGCTTTAATAAGGAAATTATTTTGAATAGGTAAATAAAATAGAAGAAAATTGTCGATGTACAGCGAAGTGAGAAAACAATTTAGCTGTTTTTCTCGAAACTTTTATAAGAAAAAAGATTTGGTTTTGATAATCGTTGTTCTTATAGATGCTACCCTTGATATATTGTCATGTAACTGAAAAGCACCTTTATCTCTATCAATGATGATGTTAAATGAAATGATGATGATCAAAGACATGTCAGAACTAGTTTAGACAATATGTTTAGACATACGTCAGTCAAGAAACGTAATTGTTTCTTGAATTCGGATAAAACCCACATACTCGTAGTTCCAAACGGACCCATTTGAAACTGCAACGTGACACAGATGATAATAATTGTCTATTTGGCCCGGATCCTCTTTAATTGACCGAGCGATTAAGTTTCATCATTCATCGGACAACACAAGTAAATATTGATACAGATATTCGCCTATTTACAAGTCAAATGCTACGTTGATGATCTTTCTATAATCCTTAAGCGATTTTTGATGGCGGCGGTAACGTTGTGGCATACTTTAACATCAGTCTATCTTAAACCAATAGTATTCTAGGACTTGTTTTATACAAGTTCAACAATGCTGCAAATAACATTTTGGAGATTTTCGTTGGGTAAAATCTTAACGCCACGATTAATTAAGTTTTATGGAAGAGCAACATTGATGTTGAAATAGACATTTAATAAACAATGAACGTTATCATATCATATTATCTATCATATCATAGACGGTTACGCAGTTAAGATACTAGTGGTATGTAAACTTTCCCGTGTTTATACGTAGGCGTGTGATGTTTACAGACATTTTCTATTCAATAACATAGAAAACCTTACATTACACACTGGGATACTGTGGGTAACGCAAGTAGTCACGCACGCAACTCAATATAACTGTTAACAATACTTGGTATAAAATTTTCCACAGCGAGAAAATTGTTTGCTCATTCCTGAAACAGTAGTTATCTCACAGACTACTTCGACTAATGAAACTGAGTAAACTGGCAGTTTTTAATTAATATTTAATTACTTTTATTAAAAATATGGAAAGGAAAACGGTAATTACAAAAACATAGAGAATACTGAATGACGGTATGTAGTGTAGTGTAGGGTAATTAATTATATGAGTAGTGTAAAAAATTGTGTAAAACTACAACATAGATCAGTACAATTTACTATTTGAATGTTGATTAAAAACAGGAAAAATTGTGTAGTTTGTAATCAAGATTCGAAGGTTAATGGCAACGTATTTTGTAAGTAGGAAAAAAATACGATATGTTTTATATTTTTTGTAAATGTGATGCAGAGTCAGCACATGTTATACCTGACAATCAGTTTATGCATTAGGTACTGCTTTTGGTTTTTGATACACTGCAAAAAAACACAAAAAATTATATAGAAAAAATAAAATTGCACTATGTCTGAGGCACATTTTTCACGACTCACGCTTACGAGCTGTTCTTTCTTATATTGAGGGTCCTATATTCACATATTGTGCCCTACACGGTACTATCAAGCACATTCTACATAATAAGTGTTACGACTTACACCACTCCGGGTTCCAGTAAAACTGTGTCGTGCGATCGGCCTCTATTCCGTCTAAAGTCTACCGCTATCATCCGCCAGTGGCGTATATCTGGCGCCTCTTAATTGCCTCCGACAATAATTATTATCAGTTCGCGTGCGGACCCCGCCTCTCGCCTAGATGTGTGGTTAGGGCTGTCATAAACCCACATGTTATTACTTTACCAATCAGCAGTATGGTCACCGGAAGAATAATGACCATTTTTTAATCTACTCGTTATTTACATAGAACAAGAAGAATTCTGTAGAAGGATGAGGTAATTACTCGTGGGTCAAAAAGTTTAAAAAATAGTACGATACATTTTGGGAAATATTTTCTATTACTTTGATATCCAGCTAAAAATGTTGAGTTGTTTTATCCAACCAGAATACTTACTTAAAATTAAAAAAATGACAAAAAAAGACACCACACAATACATTCAACAACCAAAACTTGAATTCCCTGTTATATAAATCCAACCAGAGACAGCAAATCAGAGGGGTAATATGACACACCATATTATATTTATACTTATACTTTATTTGTACATAAGAAAAACAAAGAATACAGTACAAGAAGTAAAATGTAGTACATAAGGTAGAGCTTATCTCTAATGAGAGATCTCTTCCTGCCAAACCTAAGACATAAGGAGAGATAATAAGGTAAAATAGATATACATACGTGTACAAAATCAGAGAAAAACAAATAAGTAGATGAAATTCAATAACTAATACTAATAATAAGAATAAATTAATAATGTTAATAAACACTAAAGACTAGGTACACCTACTGACTCAAATATACATAAAAAGTAATTTTATAAATAATATATAAATTATATATATACACATATATATGTCATACTAGTTAGTAACCATTGTTAGATAGTGCTCTCTCAAACGCTTCCTGAAAATGCCGATAGAAGCACTGTCACGCACGCTGTACGGGAGTGAGTTCCACAGTCTCACTGCCTACACCGTAAACGAGTCTCCATATGCTTGGGAGCTGTGGGTAACTGGTTTGAGGTAAAGGGCATATTGGGAGCGCAGCGGTCTGCTCCAAGAGGAAGAAAGGAATTCGAAACGTTCTCGAAGATATGAAGGAGAGGAAGAATTATGGAGTATGTTGTAGAGAAGGGTGAAGGTATGCGTATTGCGGCGAAGACGAATAGGGAGAAATTCGGTGACATAATCGAATATTTCTGTATGATGAAAGTCTAATCGGTAGATTTCTATTTTAGGCATATGCATAAAACTGCATGTTTTTCGTTTAATATTAAAAGTGTAAAATATTAATTTTTATTCAATAAGCATTTAGCCATGGCAGGCATTTTTAAATAAATTAGAAAAGAGGGTGATTTTTTTTTTACCAATGTATAAAGTTAAACCAACAACCCTACTCTAAAACGCGTAAGACATTGGCAAGCGCAAGCCACACGCACACACGGGCCCAAAGCACGTGCTCTAGATACACTCTTCCATCATCTGAACCATGGTCACGTGGACAGCAGATAAAAGCAGAAACAACACTCGTTGTTACTGTGCAGTGGTAGTTTTCCCCTCATCACTTATTCTCCAATTCAAAATAATATTTATTTTGTTGTCATGGAAAATCATGTAACGTAGAACTTAGATTAGAATGTACATCTCACAGTAGGAATAGGACGACATATAATTTCACGTTTGCAGAGATGTCGACGAAATAGATGTTTTGTTTTCGTCTTCAAGTTCTAGTCGGATAAATAAAATGTATACTTGGCCTAAGTGCACTCACAACCATAAAACAAAGTCTCATTGCATTGAGCAACTTCGTTTTTATCATCTTTAAAGGTAAATACATACACTTGTCATGTCAAAGGTCATATAAAATCTTTCAGATTACCCACATATAAAGGTCAGTTTATCAATGTTACGATAGGTTGCTGCTAAGCATAAAGTTAGCCTGAAGTCTTTACCATTCTAAAAATAAAATTGTTATTGTACTTCGCACTTCCAAATTCGGTACAATACAACCCGATTTTGCTTTATTTATCACGCTTATAGTAATTGGCAAAGCCATTTGTAGATCTATATAGTTATCACTTCCCTAAGTACTCATACAGGCCCATTCCATTCCATTTCCATCCCATTTAGTTAAAGTATATCCATTCATATACATTCCTCGTTTCATATCATAACTGTTTAATTAGACATAATATCTAAGATTATACCTACGACTACGTTCCTCCATTAGGTAGTTTAGATTTAAATCTGGTTTTACCCTAATGGTAGTCACATCCGTTTACTAATATTATAATTGAGTAATCAGCTTCTGTTACTTCGCTCAAGATACAACTGAAGATTCTTAGCTGTATGCCTCAAAATATTGACATAATATGTTTATTATCTTTATGGTTAAAAGATCATCCATTAATCAACTTCTCTGCAGATAACCCAGACCACTACATAGTTAATATTTATTGAAGAAGGACCATATTTTTTATATTTGCACAGTTTGTTTTACAAACAGCCCCGACCGATTACATTAAACTTTACTTTATTTGAAGTTCAAAGGTTTTGCGCGACATTTATTATTTTACGGGTAACATCTGGGTAACATGAACTTTTAATTTCCTTCATCTATCTTTGATAATCTCTTATATCCTTGACATTGATCTTTCTAAACCGTTTGCTTGATTCTCGCTCGTCGTTACTTTCGTGAGATATCGTTTTAAAATCTCAGATTAATAATTATTATGTCCATGGTTGAAAATCAATATTTGATCATACAAACGACGCGCGTTATAAGATAATTTTTATCTGTTTTTTATCTTTCTTCTACGTTATAGCCATAGCATTAACTTAAAATGTTAAGTACCTATTTAAACAGGTGGATCAGGTTTGTTTGGGTTTCAGCTTCGATAACAGCATTTATAATATAAATGCGATCAATAATGTCAAAATGATTCGTCGCACGGAGCGATGTAACGAAATTTGCTTTATGTTTCTTTTAAGTATCTTTATTTTTTGTGTTTTTCTACTTTCTAAACACTTCCATCAGGCACGTTATAGGTCTAGAATCACACAACAAACTTAGCACTTTCCAATTATGTAGTAGTAAATCAACAATAATAGGTATGTTTTAAAATTTGATTTTTTGTTGACTAGTTTTTTACTGTTCTGCCGCATTTTATTGGACGTTTGACCTCGCGTTATCGCGGCAAGCCTCCTTCAGTACCTATACATGCACCTAGTGACATCTCTTATCTTGCTCTGACGTGTCTGCTCGATCACACACCAATACAATCGATTTTCAACGTTTTATGTGAAAAGCTTTAAATTACCATGCAGCCATTATAAGTACAACCGTATCGTAATAAAATACTTTTTTCATGTTTTGCATTATAATTAAGAATAAGAATAGTTTATTTGTGCGGTAAGATTACAATGGAGTAGGAACTTAAGCATATGTTATATTAAACTAAATAAAATTAGTGAGCAACCAGTTATCTTACAATAAGCGCTGACCTCCGAACTAGGAAGTTCCTGTATCTCGGAGGACAGATCTCTTCTTTGACCAGTGCAAATAAACATGTAACAGAACATGGGAAAATATAAAAGTGTCAAAATTTTGAAAAAAAAGAACAATAATAAAGGTTAATATAAGGGGTGGTGGGAATGCATTGTGTGTGTGTGTTTGTGATTGTGTACCTACTTACCCAATACTAGTTTCACATGAGTATTATTTCGTTTATGTTAATGTTCTTTTTTTGTTTCGACGTGTTTGGTTTCATTTGCCATTTTGAAATTAGCTATAATAGGCAACTATTCCCACGCGACTGTAAGAGGAATGGAAACAGAAACCGTATAATGATCTGTAGAAGAACCGTTTTCCAACATACAATTTCATACGAGTAATATAGGTAGCTATTATTTGAAGTGGTATTCCTACACGGCCACGCTAATGCTCCCTGAGGGACAAAGGTCCTTATCAAATGTACAAGGAAAACCCGGCCCGTTCTGCTCTCAATCTACCGTCGATTTGTGTTTGTTAATGTATTTGTTCTTGTGTGAATAGTTTACTGTCTTACATTTAAAACAATCAAGTTACAATTGTCACAATGAATTACTTGACTGGAGTAGTCTTTAGTGATCTAAAATTTCGTTTATTCCATGCTCGTCCTTGTAAAATTTTGTATGTTTCAATACTTCTTAAGTTTAATCTAGAGCTTATTAAAATAGTATCTAATGGAGTAACTCTCACATTTAAGGCAAAACTTTATTCCTATAGTTCTATGACTGACAAAATTCCAAACTTAAAACAGTTAATTTCAATTTCATTTGTTTTTTGGCTTGCAAAATATTTAAGAAAAATACTAAGGATGTTTACACCAACATTTCATCAATCATCACGAACACGTACACAAACTGTGACTGGATGTAACTGCGCGTTATTTTAAATTGATATCCAAAAACCTGGCTATAAAGAGTTACAAAAGATCTCACTCTATTGTTCTTAAATCATAAAGCGGCTATAACACGTTCTTTAAACGTTAACCCGGCCGTTTGTAATGCCATCCACGATTCCACACACGAATACTGTATTGCCAGATCATTCTGTGAAAATCAGAAGACAATAGTATGATTCACTCATCAATGTTTATAGTACTTATCTTTGAAGTATGGCACGATTTTTTGCTAATAACGTAAATTATACTAAATAAAAGTTCTTTTCTAGTTTCGTGACAACAGCGCAAAAATCCAAACAAAATAATTGTCATTCATTAATCAAAACCAAAACCGACGTCGAGTCAACTTTCTGTCTACTAAGCATATGTTTGCATTTTAAAATATGTATTATTCTGAACGTGAATAAATTGTATTACAACTGGCAATACTGCAGAGACCACACGTGCGCCCACATCTCATTAATTCAATCGATACGCCCTCACTAAAACATAATGTTACAAACACTATCGCACTACTTTATTGCCCTGCAAACCGGTTGAATTCAGACGGCCGTACAGTGAACATAGCTGATTCGTTATAATCATAGTTATCATCATGTTATAAAAAGAGTGAGGGTTTGTAAAGATATCTTGGCCGTCGATCCTATATCTTTGAGTGTCGAAAGCCTTCTTGAAATCTATACAAAATTTTACGCTTTTCAATATCCTCCAAGAAACTTCGAACCTTTGAACAACAAGTTATGTATGGATTTTAAGGAGGCTTTCGACATCCAAAGATACAGGATTTAAGGCCTAGATATCTTTACAAATGTTCATGTTCCAGTTCATTATGATGCAGTAGAAATAACCGCTGTAATTTGGCACTGTCGCTGACTCTGTTTCCGCAGGCGAATGCATTTAGAGAACATTATAAATGCATTAGCGAGCTAACACTTTTTGTAAGAGACAGGTTTACAGTTGCAGTGCTACTTACAGTTGCTTATATTTCCCGCATTCTTGTTAAGAATTACTGTCCGATCCTTTCAAGGAATAGAATTTCGACCATTTAAATGTACATATTGTTCGAAAAAAAAAAACAATATTCTGCAGGAGTTCCATCACGTATATGTACATTGGGGGCACAGAATACACACAGAAGGTCCGTTCGGGCTCTGCGTACTGGCGATCTCAGGGCAAGTCAAAGGAACCCGGGCGCGAAATACACGCGCTGTGGCGCTATAGAGTGGCAGGTATCATTTTTTGTACTTTCAATAAACGAAATACATTGCCAGAAATATTTTTCACAAGGCTGTTTTCAGCGACATATTATATACATTACATACACCCTAGACGGGTAATTTCCAACATAATTCCCGTAAAAGATTGTACCAAACCTCACGCCACTGTGTCTACGTAACTTTTAATCTCAAAATTCTCTGATACTACTGAATTGGTTTAATACTCATACATACTCGTATGATTTCGTCAGCTTACAGAATATATATATATAGTTCTAATAGCTAGTGAAAACACATTTAAATTCATTCGGTAGTTTTAGAGAAATTTGCGATTGTGTAAGTTGCCAGTGGAAACCACTTTCTGACCTCCACGAGATACTACTTCGATGTGTATCGAAAACTAATAGTTGTACCCTGATGCAGGTGTACCTGCCGCAGAGTTGAATTTATTGTTATTATCCAATTTTAATCAAGTTTTAAAATTTTATAACTAAAACTTTTACCATTTCAACTACACGTGATTCCTGTGGACATGCTCCAGAGTCTATGGACGAAATCCAGACAGTTTTTGTTGTCGATTATTTTCCTGACTGAAACCGAGGGCACGACCTCGCGCGTGACGTCACGCTTCAGATGAATGAACATCACCCCCCATTACCCTGCGACCCCAGTATTCCCCCTACATCCCCTTTTACCACCCGACGGTCAGTTTCATCGCGATGAGCTCTAATATTGCATAGCCGCAACATCTGCCGCTCTCAGGAAATCTCTATTTTTTTATACCCCCGTATCGCTTCTGTTGTTTTATAACTCGTAAAGAAATAATGCAGTAGGTATTAGTGTGTCTGCAGTTTCCGAGTACCTTCATTTCATCTTTGTTTCCAATGTCAATTACTAGGAAATAATGTATCGTCCACGGAACAAAATTTACTCGCATCCATATAACGATCTGAAGGTTAATATTTATGACTTTAGTATTGTTTATACTTATAGGTAGGTTTAAGTACTTATGTTGATTTCCAAACATCTTTATGGTTGTTAATTAACTGAAACTATGGAAGATACTACATAGGACGACATACGTAGAACTCCTTATGTAACTCTATAAAGTTCAAGAAATACTCGTAGAGATTAAATTACAATCAGTAAATCCGGCTTCGTTTCTCGATGCAACGCTCAAGGGTCTGGGCAAGACCCATATTTGGTTTACCATGAGTCATCGTATGCACACGCACACAGACGTGATATAACTGTTGCCCATATTGAGGCCGTCTTAAGGGCACAGAGAATCGATAGAGGGACCCTGAAGGATAACCAGTTTGATGGATGATTTTAAGACCCTTCTGCTGTCATACGATATGATATATTATTGATGTTGAAGGAGGACAAACTAGGAAATGTTTTTCTTTTGGTCGTGTAACATAAATCGTTGAATCTTGTAGTCCCATAGATACGTTAAATAATAACTGACGTAACCCACTACAGACTAGTTTAATCGAGTACAGTTTATTGATAGATATTGAACTTTGTATTTTTGTGAGATATAAATTTGCAGCAGATACAATTAAAATAATGCTTGGCTTGATGGTTTAAATTTCATCAGTTAGCTATAATAACTGAAGAAATGTTACGAACCGTGCAATATCGAGATCTAACATAAATCTTTACGGCGTACCGACCGGTATTGTAAAACTAGAGGTAATATATCGCATGGTAGTACTTGAAGATCCTGGTTGATTCACGTTTCAGCTACATCATCGTGAAATGGGCAGCGATTGCAAACTTCATCTTAACGATACAAAAACTTGTCCATCACTGCACCGCTGGGTGCCATGACGTGGCTTGTCCTCAAAATGGAATCAACTACAACATGTTTACTTTATATGGCTCTAGGTTGAGTTAGGTTACTGAATAAAAAGCTTGCTATGTCGTCTTGCATGTTAAGTTTTCCTCAATTAACCACATGGCTCTTAGAAAAGTGTTAATAACACAACATGGTAGATTGTGGATAGATTATGTAAATTCAGCATAGCTTACTAATTAATAATCATTCGGAATACTAATTTCATTACACTCTCAAAGCTTAAAAATATGAAGGACCTTGCTCTAATTCTGCTCTTTAGTATCATCTTCGCATCATGTGAAATTGTTTAATGTTTACACCAAGCATAATATACTGGCATTTCATAAACCGAGAACGATAACGCCGTCCTTGTCTATGTACACAGTATACACACACATACTTATATCTACATAATGTCATTTGGCTATGTGTTGTGCCTTGACCTTCGCCTCAGAGCCGGTCTGTGACCGCATGCATGCTAAGCTTTGAAAATATACGACTTGGTTCGTTTAATAGCATTTTGGGGATGAACGCCCTTTTTGAGACTAAGTAGTTTAAATGTCAACGGCAGTAGAGATCTGCCAAATTCAATTAATTTTGTTATCCTCCCTTTCAGAGTAGTATGAAATTTTAACACCTGCCGAATTAATTAAATAACCTCTCGGATATTTAATTAAAATCGAGAATTTTTGTAAAATCGCAATTCGCAACAACGGTACCTAGTTGTAGAAATTCGAAATGTTTTCAAAACCGGCTATACACATTAGCTTGGAAACATAAGGTAATCGGACATCTGCCTTTACCTTAATTAGGGTTCCGTTCCTAAATTGTAAAAAAGGAACCCTTATGGTGAGACTTCGGGTCCGTCTGTCCGCCTGTATACCACAGCTATTTTTCTCGAGACTACTGAAGTTATCGACTTGAAATTTGGCACAGTTGTAGGACTTGGTAGCCCGTATCTATCCCGATTAAAAGTTTGGAAATAATTTTATTTTTATGGAAATTGGGGCCGAAATGGTGGCCTGAAATCTGAAAGTAGGGCCTCTGATATTTTTTTCAGACCGGAACCGCGAATTTCGCGAACCCTTGGTGCGCGTGTCCGACTCGCACTTGACTGGTTTTTTTTTTCGCCGTATCAGGCCAATAATTGTCAAAAGGAAGATAAACATTAAATTAAATACGTGGTTTGACCGGTTGTTTTTTGCTTCGGTAGGTACCTATAGTTTACAGAGCTCATAACGTATGCGGTCACGCGAGCGAACACGGGAACGCGTTCTTGGGTGAGATTCGGCTCAACAAAATATTAGCATATTACGACCTCGACTTCAAATCTTCGAACTGTCAGCAACTGGTCAACATTTTAATTACCATGTAACCCGATTCCATTGACTGCAATCAACTTATCTTGTCATTGATTAATACAAACAAAAACTTCACTTTCATTCTATTTATTTCACAAAAAATACCGAGATCCGTTTCAAATTGCTTTTTTGTTATACTTTTTCCGTGACGAAAGACACCGGAAACGATCTTAGATTATAGAGCTCTCAGCAAGAAGTATTCAA
Organism: Hofmannophila pseudospretella; assembly: GCA_947369225.1. Lineage (NCBI taxonomy): Eukaryota > Metazoa > Arthropoda > Insecta > Lepidoptera > Oecophoridae > Hofmannophila > Hofmannophila pseudospretella. Next base: position 5,898,394 of record OX376326.1, read on the forward strand.
TACGTCTCCGCCCTACTTTAGCTGTGAAGCATCTATAATTCCGCAACTCCATTCCGCCTTCGGACTACCAGACGCGGGGAGGGGTTCCATCCTTATGTTGTTGATATCCCATCTGCTCGTACGAAGCGATTTGCTTCTTCGTTCACTATGCGAATGGCTAAGGAATGGAACAGCCTGCCGGCGTCTGTATTTCCCGAAACCTACAACCTTGGGATCTTCAAGGCCAGACTGAATAGGCATTTACTGGACCCGCATGCTCCGTCGTCGACCTCATCGTCGCTTACCATCAGGCGAGATCGAGGTCAAATGCGGGTTTAGTAGTAAATAAAAAAAATATTTCACGTTCCTATTATTTTTGTTTGCTGTGCTTGGGGTGGGGTGTTATAACTTTTTCTTTTTTTTCTTTGCAGTTACGTTTGTGCCGGGCCTCGTAATCTTTACGGAAGGTGATGGATACGGATGACCTTTTAGTGGTTTCTCTTTGTGGTTCGAACTAGTGAGTGCCAGTAGACGGCAAGTGTCAGTGTTGGTTAGTGTCGTAGCCGTAGTGCCAGTGACATGTGACAGTCTATGGAAGTGTCACGGTGTTCTCGGAATGTTCACGAAACACGACAAGGGCCCTGAGAGGTGCCGCCATCCCTCACATAGGAGCTGCAAGAAGAAAAAGCCGCCCCCACACACTCCCTGGAAATACTTGATGAATTGCCCACTCGTTAGGAAATGTTTTGGTACAGTATTTTTTTTAATTTTATTATTTTTCTTTGTTTTGTTTGGCGGTATTAATAACTAAAGGATTCTATTACCTATACGTATAACATTGAAGATCATATTTGACCATTTTTCACTGGTTATTTGTGATTTTATAAAAACACAAGTTTATTGATTTTCGTTTTGTTACTCATCATCACGCTCAAATGACTGAATCGATTTCGATATTTCTGCAGATGGAGATTCTTCTCATTCCGGGAAAATATCGATAGACAAAAACAAACATTAATATTCGGAAATACGAGTACACATGTGTTGTTTCCTCCAACATTCTGTTCATTAATTTGACAGTGACAAAGCTGTGTATTAAATTCACTACGTCGGTGTAGGAGTCGTTAATAATATTTTTTTTAAATGAATACAAAAAATAAAGGCATGTCATAATGCGCCTGCCTATCTCTTTGAATAAATAACTAAACACAGTAGGGCGTTGCATCTCGTACTACCGTTAAAACTGATTCCGTGCTTAAAATTAACGATTAACAAGCCATGGGCGCACATTGGGAAAATTCCAAAATGCGCACTGGTTTGCGAGGCCTTGGAGACGCCTCGTTGTGTTTTGTGATATGCCTGACCTCACCGATTTAATTTGTGTTAACGTTTTTAGGCTTAAAAAAACTTTTTTAGAAATCATAACTTCTGCACATTATGGAACCGTCGTCGACCGACAATGATGAAAAGCGACAATAGCTCGATGACAAGGCTCGAGACTGCCGGGGGCGCAAACGTCGATCCTATTATATATCCGACTGTTATGTTATGGCGGACCACTCCAGATACAAGATAGATAGATAGAAACACTTTATTGTACACAAAATCAGGAAAAGTAAAAACTACAGGAATAATAACACGATATGTACAAAGGCGGCCTTATCGCTTAAAGCGATCTCTTCCAGGCAACCTCTGAAGTTAATTGGACATTAAAGAGATTAGCGACAAGCTTCTTGCTCAGTTTAGTGAGCCGAAAAATCTGAAATATTTTAAGTACCTATCTATTATCATATACGTACCTATAATTTTTTCTTGGTATAAATATAACCAAAGTTTTGAAACATTTGTCCGACTTGTACTTAATTGGTTTTTTTTCGATTGGCGGCGCTATAGTGAGCGAATTGTCTCCCGTCAGATTAGTAAAGCCACAGAAATACCTAGTAGCGCCGTCTCCTCTAGAATGATGATGTAAGCACTGACAGCGAGCCAAGGGTTTGGGCAAATACGCATATAATTTTGACAAGTTTCATATGGACCAACTGACAGACGCGGTTTCCATACAATGCTTCACTAGCGAGCAACTGACAGACGCGGTTTCCATACAATGCTTCTCTAGCGAGCAACTGACATACACGGTTTCCATACAATGCTTCTCTAGCGAGCAACTGACAGACACGGTTTCCATACAATGCTTCTCTAGCGAGCAACTGACAGACACGGTTTCCATACAATGCTTCTCTAGCGGGCAACTGACAGATATAATGCTTCTCTAGCGAGCAACTGACAGACACGGTTTCCATACAATGCTTCTCTAGCGAGCAACTGACAGACACGGTTTCCATACAATGCTTCTTTAGCGAGCAACTGACAGACACGGTTTCCATACAATGCTTCTCTAGCGGGCAACTGAAAAACACGGTTTCCTTACAATGCTTCTATAGCGACCAATCTACGAGTAATCTGCATAGAGTGAATATCAAAACCTTTGAGTAAAACCTGTGTCTATTATGTCTCTTGATTGTTATAAACAACGCTTACAATTACTTTAATTGTATGCAAAAAAAAAACACGAATGCTGTAATTTGCATAGCTACCTATAGCTTCTATTTTTTATTAAAACAATCCATTAGAATATAAAAGGTTAAAGTTCTGGTTGATTACTTACGTATACAAAACTGTTTTACAATGCTCGCTGTCTCAGAGTGTGTCGTATTTCTTACTTTGCTAGAAACATTAGACAGCTAGCTAATGGAAGTGACTGAGAATCTTGTCTCGGCTAGATGAAGAAGAAAAAATCAGTTCTGTATGCTCTAGAATTTCTCGAGTCCATAACTCCCGTGTAAGAAAACTATAATATTAAGTCAAATAGCTAAAGAAGGAGTAAGATGTCTTGTTTTATTTATTAACGAAATGAATTGGCAGACATACAAATAAGTATAAGTACCTACTCATGAATATTTCATACCAATATTTGAACAGATAGAAGATAATATCTAATATATAGATAATAATAATGAACAAGCTATGCAAAGGAAGTCTTAAAAACTCGATAAGCCCCTGATTTAAAATTCACGACATTAGCGAGATAAGCTTCATGTCTTATCCATTAATAAGAATACAATTTTTTTCATTAAATTTATCTATTAGTTTGTGCGAAATAATGTTGCGTCTAAAACTTAATGTTTATTACAAGAATTACCCATGGTAAATAAATATAACCGAATATATCAATATGAATATCTACCTATTTACCTATACCTTACCTACCTACTTTACCTTACCTATAGACATAGACATATTTTATTAAATGTATCTCTTTCTTAAATGTGTAATTTAGTTGTTTGAGAGCGTAGATGGCGTAGTGGCTAAGACGCCGGACTCCCAAGCGGGAGGTCCGGGTTAAAAACCATGCAATGTCATGCACCAATAAGTTTTTCGGATTTTTCGAAAGACCGACTGCACTAATGCTGAAGGAAAACGTCGTGAGGAAACTTGCACACTGAGATAACCAGGTGTGAATGGGACAGGCAATGGCAAACCACCCCATTAAATCTGCCAAGAAAGTAGTTCTACGTGATTACTTCCACAGAATGATCACGACTCCATCAATGAGGAATCGACTGAGAAGAAGAAATGTGTCATTCAATAATTACGCGGTGGATCATAGCTGTTAGTGGAAAGAGAATAACAATGTGAAAGTACGAGTATATATACATATACTGATGATGATGATGATAAAATCAACGTAGGATTTACGAATTTTCAGCGTATGAGGGATCAAAGCCAAAACCGAAACTCATCGGAATTAAAAACCCATACACTGATATATCGTACAGATTGGAGAGCGTATCTGTTGAAGAGATTAACTGACAGACAAAACTTTTAAATTCAAACCATTTAAAGACTATAGAACGTATTTAAACATAAGAGGCATGTAATGCGTCATAGAAATCTGCGATCTGCGGACGATGATCGTACCCGACCTTGCGACTGCATTCCTACCATCCTGACTGCAAACTCGATCGTCCAGTAAACTGGTCTACCATCCACTATCCAATATAAACTTACTACTACTTATGGCATGTTTTTTATCAACCACTGCAAGAATAATAGGTATAGGTAGTAGCTGGTGTGTAGCGTTGATTTACTACTTTCGAAGTCTCAAGTCTTATCATAGAGAAATGAACATCAATAGTCTTTAGTCTTATCCAGAAATACAGAAATACATTTATTTTAAATATTGGCTACATGGGAACTTTAACAGTATAGTTAGGTAATCTTGTATGTATCTACATTATGTTCTACTGTGGAATTTACTATAGCGAGCTAATCGATACGTTTGTCATTGCATAAAGAATTGCTTTAATATGTATAAAAAATAATACCATAAATTATATTGTATTGTTGTTACGGTGAAACTCTACCTCGTAAACTTAAGTTTTTTGTAATGGTTCTGTATTCTCATAGTGAAAGAGCGTCGGTGGCCTAGTGGCTAGGGCATCGGACTCCCATGCGGTAGGTCCGAATTCGAAACCGTGCAGTGCTATGTACCAATGAGTTTTCTCGAAGACTTACGTACATTTACCGACGGCTCTAACGGTGAAGGAAAACATCGTGAGAAAACCTGCTTACTGAGATGACCAGTGTGTAAAATGGGGTAGGCACCAAAGATCCTTAAGGGTCGAAGTGCCGGAGGGGCTAGATAGGTTTCTTATCTTATCATAAGATAAAGTCATTCATGATATTGTGTGATAAACTTAGAAGTATTTTTATGTGACTTTACCTTTAAGATTTAATAGTTACTACGACTATAAGAGGTCATTCATTATCTAGAACCTACCTAACCTACTACTCCATGCCACATTGTTCATTGTCTTGATGAAGTTATGTGTATAGACAATGGTATCGTTTCATTTGTATGGAATTCAAAAACAACGCTCAATACGTAGTTAAAATAAAGTATCTTAACTATTTCGAATTTTTATGGTCTCATAATAATTAAATAATGGCATAATCAATGAACAGATATTAATTTATTTTTGTATTATGCGAAGTGCAGATAAACTTATAAATCATAGTACTTAAAATATAACGGGATTGCGACCGTAGCAGACAGATAGAAACCCCATAGACTGTCTTGCAACACTATTTGGAGGAATTTTGATGTAGAAGATGGTTATCCTGGATTCTTAGAAAGTTTCTGATCTGAAAGTAGATTTGGACGTAAAACAGGTCTTAAAACCGTAATTCTACTAGGTACTGGATTTTCTCAACGTTGACTCTTTTCACGTTAGCCTCAGATTCTTTAAGATAATCGACCACAATGCCGTTTTATTTTATTTAAAACTTCTGTTATTCTCAAAAGAAGTTCAAGGACAACAAAAAAAGAACGGAACACTTTCGATCGCCATTTTCATGAATCGTCAACATGTTTAGCGACTAATCGAGTGAACTCACATGTTGAATTTGGGCAGTGATTGTCATTAACCAGGGCCGAAGACAGGATCCAGGTCGTGGATCAATATCCACTCTGTCCCCGAAATCCTCATTTCAATGTAAATTATTCTTTGGACTTGTTTTGTGTCTTTGAATTTATCTTTAAATCCCTCTGCTTTAGATTATTATTTCTACGCATCTGTTTGTTTCGCCTACCGCTACCAGGGATCCCTCTTATGATTTTTTTTCATTAGGGGTATGTATACCTATAAAAAAAAGAGTTTTTTACATAGGTAAATCTAGTCATTGGTACTACTATATGGACCCTGATGCATCCGTCTATCAGCAAGTGGTCGATATTTGTTGGTTGTTTCATTATGTATGTATGTATGATGATGATACCGTAGTGCTTACTTACCAATTGAAATTCCAATCCGATTGTAACTCGAATCGATTTTCGTTACGATTTCTGTAAAGTGCGAATATAATTTTCAATTACGTAAACGTGTAGGTGTATCGAATAGGTATTGCAAGAGAAAAGAGCCGATGAAAAGGAGATATAAAATAAATATGATGTAGAACATTGAAGATGTTTTTAAAGGATTATCCCACTAAATGTATAAACATCGATTTAATTTTCCTTTATAAAGTAAGGAGGTCTTATTTCTTACTTATTTTGCATCATTCCAATAACTTAAGCATCTCAATTAGTTTCGACTAGCTAGTTACCAGCTAAGTGACCGATGGAAAGTTTTAAAGAGGTTTTAATGTTTTATTGTTTTCTCTTGCATTTTATTACTTGCGGCGCCAAACAGGGGTGTAATACTGGAATAGGTTACGCCTTTTCAGTATTACCTACCTACGCATAAATAGTACCTAAAATAAATAGTAAGTACCTAGTCCTATTTGTCTGTCAAATTACAACTTGATTTGATTTTTTAGACCTTTTTGGTGTAAATTACCATCTAGGTATTCATTCTTTAAACAGGCTTTTAGTTCCAGAAGCTTCTACGAATAAAAATATGAAGATATTACTATTTGATTCAAAATCTATTCAATGGCTCCGATTCTGGAGTGTCACTCACTAAAATTAAACATCGCTAAGCGAAACGTCATCATCACTCTTATTACACAATCTAACATGAGTGAGCGAGACAGTTTCATTTAGTTTTAGCCTTAGCGATATTTTTCGTCTGTAGAAATTCTATTGTTTCCTGTTAGATATTTCTCATTTCCTAAGAACAATAGCTAGTTTGTTATCTAACTTAGGAAGTTCGCTAAAATATCAACAATACCAATTCGTAAGTTTGTAATTAACATCCTTTGACCATCCACTTGAAAATAGAAAAGGAAATTACCTGCCAAACTTGACTCCATGAGTTGTCTATTTTAGTGGTCTAATATTCTTAAGACAGGTAGTGGAAAATCTGCAAGTTCCAATGACGTAGACGATTTTGGTGTGACCGAAGAAAGGTGACAAAGCTTTAATGAAACACATTTCTTCACCTTTTGCTGATCTGGTTTGAAAAACAACGCTGCTTAGGCAATGCTGCAGGAATGTTTAGTCTTGTTTTACGTTATTAAAATATTTACGTGCTTTTACTTATTATTGATATATTTTCTGCTTTAATAACCTTCCAGGTAATCTAAACGCGAAAGTTTGGATGTTTGTTACTCAACTCAGCTCAACTGGATTTTTTTACGGAGTTAGAATATAATATAAGTCTTAGTTTTGATTTAAAAACGCATAGTCAAATATTGAAATCACGCGAGCGAAGCCGCGGGCAACTTCTAGTTGTATACTTAATCAGAAAAACTATAAAATCTCGACACATAATGTTCACCTGTCTAGACCGATTAAAACCTCTATAATATTAAAGTGTGCGGGACATTATATATTTTCCTATTACATTCGGGACGCGTGGTACAGACGCGGGCAGACCACGATTTTTCCCGGATGAATACATTACGGTTACTTAGTATTCGATGTTGGCACCTCAGATTGCGTTACCTTGTCGCCTTGAGGGGCATATTGCATATTTCAAAGCCCTTGGAAGGGACGCTGGAAGCGACTCCGATATTCTTTCTTGTGTCTTTTTATATACGTTTTAGCCATGGATACATGAAAGGAGTGATGTTCTACCAAGGTTCTATTCATATCGGTTCATTTAGAAAGTTTGCTATTACTAGGAGCCTGTCTTCTTTCATACACGAAGCTTTTCGCATACTAATTTGTCAATCTCTTTAGGGTTATATTAACTACCACCTATTTGTATTAACATACTTTATTAACAGTCTTTATTATTACCTAAAACAATTTGAGAGAGTCCATCAGTTGCACGAAACGTCCTTTAAGTTAAATCTACATTAAAATACATGCTATCCCATTTTACGCCCTAGCTCCAGATATAGATGATACGAGACCTAAGGAAGCCTTGTATACGGCGACATATCTTGAAACTAACGGTAATTCTAGTAAATATTTTATTCCACGACAAGAATTCTCACGTTTAACCGCAGGGTTCTAAATTAAATTCTTTCCGATTAGCTTTGCGGAAAAGGAATTTCCCTCCGGATGCAACTCTGAAGGATGCAATCAGCTCATGCATTGAAAAGTCTGGCGCCCGCCTGATTCCTACATTCTTGAATTATGTATGACGCTTGTTCAAAGTTTTAAACTTCTTCGTAAATTACGAGGGATTCGAATTTTAACTTTATTCCGTTTTACTTCCTTACGCATCTTATAGTTTGTTTTTACTTTCTTGCTATCAGTTTAGCAAATAATTTTAACTGAAATAACTGAAAGAAAATCCTCTCACACTTCAACTTGTTGCTTTCCAATGAAAAAATATATTCAAAAAACTGTTACATATTAAAATTTTTAATTATTTTGTAATCAAATTCACGTCATAGTTTGTATTGATTTAAGTGGCTAAGGTTTAAGTTGAGAACCTAGATACAGAGCTTATACAGGGCTGTTATTTACCTACGTCTTAAATAGAGGAAATAAATATATCATCTTTAACTCTAAATTAAAAAATTATGAAACTCCCGACTTGCGAGATTCTCTTACTTTTTTCTGGTTATCATCAGGTTCTCAATGTTCCAGATGTAAGAAGGGCACCATCTTACTAGAACCACCTAACTGTTACTGTCCCTGAGTACCCATCTGACTTCAAAGATACTCCAAGATCTCTGAAACCCCTGATCCAATTGTTATCAGACATAGCTAGAACACTCTCGACAAACACACACCGTTAGCACTCAAACATATCGTAAGGCCTTTTTTTATTTTCTGTTTTATTTTATTTTTAATTTTTTCTCTTTCATTTTGTAACTACTTGCTAAATTACCTTTTTAAATAGCTTTGTAACAGTTTGGTTTCATAACTGGCATCTATAGATTTTTAATTGTTTGATTTATATTTTTAATATGAAATATGCTGTGAAACTGACAAATAAATAAAATATAAAATATAAATATACATTCTGTATTAAATAAAAACTCCGCGTCTAAATGGAATCATCAGTTGTTGAGTGATGTATGATGCCACAGACAAACAGACATATATACTTACGCAGACAAACGTTTGTCTGTCTGTAGAAATACACGTCAAACATATAACCCCATTATTTTGGTCGGGTGTAAAAAAAACCCCGAAGCACGATTCTGATCGTGCCTACACTTTTGGGCAGAGAACCCTCGTACGGGCGGCTCTTTTCTGATAAAACTTTACTACTTACTACTGAATAGTATGTAGATTGCAATTGTTTTTTGGTGTCGCTCGGCATGTCGTTCGGTCTGTTGACGTACCGCCCCTTTTGAAAAGAAGACAGGGTTCTCTGTCAAAAGAAAGTTTTACCGCGATAAAGAGTTATCGGGGTGCACTAAGTTTTAATTGAAATTAAATCTCCTTTAGGTAAAGGCACGATAAAAGCTCGAATGTACTTTAAGAAGAGGTCTCAAATGTCAAAGTAAATATTATGATTGCCTAAATATTATGGTTGCCTGTTTGACAAACCTGTGTAAAAGTAATTAATTGCAGTTTGTCAGACTATATCACTATAAGTAGTTTATGCAACTGACACGTAATCACAGCCATTGTAAAATGAGTTTTTAGTTTTTGATAGTGATACGAGCTTAGCGAGTAGGGGTGAGACAGAGAGTAGGGGTGATAATTAATTTGTATCTATTTTTAGTTTTGACTTCTAAATCTTGAAAGTCGAACGGATAGTAGGAACTCGGTTAAATTACGAAACAGGTCACATTAAATAAAATTAAGACAAATTAAATTCATTATTTAATTATTCATGCATTATTAATTACTTTTACATAGATTACAATAGCCAATGATTAATTGCAATTAGTCAGACTATACCACTAAAACGTCCTAAACGCCCTAACAACCTAAATGTAAATGTGTAAATACCTGAAGAGAGTGATAATTAGTCTGTATCTATTTTTGGTTTTGACTTCTAAATCTTCAAAGACGAACGAATAGAGGGCAGTCGGTTAAATTACACTTGGAAATTGACGACACAGAAATATTTTAAGGTTTTGGGAATGGGAAAGATAAATACAAGTATGTAGAGTGAGTAATCCCCAGTATTATCTGCTCGGGTTAGTAACTACGTATAACTAGTATCAGAATAATATTGTTTCTTTTGAAATACACTTGATACCTATATATAAGAAAACAGTTTCGATCCTGGATAGAAACGAAATGGGGGTATTTTACGAGTCCAAGGATTATTTGTTTTATGTAAAGGATTTCCAATGCTGTAATAAATCAGAATGGGTATCATTTTGCTTGGTTAATCCGACCCATTAACGTCGTGGCTCAAATAAATTTACATTTATATTATTATTTATTGGCTTTATATAAAATACTATAATAATTTTGATTATTATAAATTAATCTCGTTTAGGTATTACATAGATGGGGAAGGTATCACCCACACCTCACATCTGCAATTCTTTAGCAAAATTGAAACACTGTCTTATATGAAATGGTCTGTTTCAGCTTCCATAATATTGAACAGTACTTACTTATAGCTTATGCTATGAATCCTGTACCTTACTTATTACTTGCTAACTATTACCTACTTACCAGGATATATATTTTTGTCTAAAAAATGTCGTAGCCTTATTTAATGCCTATTAGTTGTAATATAAGGCTAGCAACAGTAAACGCATAAGTCGTCTCCAGACTCCATATATTTTGAACTCCCAGTAGAGGGGGCGTGGTGTGAGACTCCCCCCTTACTGCAGCGAACATAATGTCACTCCAGAGGGGGTAGGTAATTTAATTTGTCCAGCAGTCGTGGTCAATCGATCGGTGTTCTTGTTTTAAGGTAAGGAATTAGATTAACGCAGTTACTGCAGTGTAAAACGATGGTTAAAATGACAATTAAACCATCGAAAACACACCATCTTATGCTTATCCTCTTTCTTACCTTATCTCATCTCTTCGTTATCCAATGACAACAATATTTCGATATGTTAACCGACAGTATGTAACATAAGGTTATCGATAAATATACGGTAGAAAAAGGTATGAAGATATTTTATCTGCAAAGCATTAGGTATTTGAATTTCTATTGCTGACTAGGTCTTCAAATTACAATTTATTAATTTTATTTATTAACATATACACTGCATTACAGTATGTATGTATATCTATTATCTTATCATATCTTATGATAGGAGACCAAGGATAACCCCAGCGGCACTTCGACCCTCAGGGATCTTTTGTGCTCACCCCTTACCTTAGTCTCCTTCCTGTTCCTTAAAGATGCTTTGCATCAAGGACGCTGTTCAGCTTACAGGAAGGAGCCTATAGTCTTCTGGTTTCGGGTAGGCTACCCCCAGATGAATCTTATGCTTACTACGTTTGGTAGGTACGCCGTTTATAGCACTTATTGCACTTGACTGAATTCAGTCAAGTGTAATGTATTCAGTAGCTACGATTAGTCTGCGATTTAGAGCCTGTAAACAAAAGCCTGTCTTATAAATACCTACACTAAATCGTCGACTGAATTCAGTATAGTGTAATAAGCATTTATATTTTGAAAGAAGTAAATAATATGTTCTTTATATAAAATCGGAAATAGCGAGCTTACTGAATTATATATTACTTTTAGATCCTGTTTTAATTGCAAACTATTTGCCTGTTATGTAGTTTAAGTATGGCTAAAATATAAAGATTAAATTATTTTGTGATTATAGCTTTAATTACAGTCTGAATTTAAAGAGTAGAACTTGTCCGATGTGTGGCAACTTTTCTTCCTCGTCGTCCAATAGAACGTCAAGCATTAACGTTTTTAGAATTTTTCTAACTCATGAAACAGTTTTATAAGTACATCACTATATTATTGACCACTTACCATCAGATGGACCGTTTACTCGTTTGTTTTCCTTATTTTTTTATTACTAAATCCACAGCACTTAAATATAAAAATGTATATTAATAAAACATACTACCAATTACAGATTTCCTATTTTAAAATAATGCTTATAAGGAGAAAAAAGTTTTGGTGTGTGTGTATATGGATGTGTGTTTATTGGAAATGTATGTGAGCGTGTATGTGTAGAAGAGAGTGAAAGGGTGTGTACATTTGTATGTGTTTTTTCGAGTCTTCACTACATCTATCCAGCTACAACGCTACTGAACTAGTACCATCTAAGTATTATTGATTATAGTTACAATGTCTCTCCTTATTTAATAAATAAATGACTCTTAAATGCATCACAACTTTATGTCTCCGCCTTCACGACTACATCGTTGTCCCTTTAATTTTGTGAATTATCTGAATCGTTCAGAGCATTAACACTATCGGTATTCCTAAACAGAAGGTCAAGCTTCATGCCTCAACAACGGATGTACCTATACTATTACATACAGTTGTGTGCAATCGTGTGTTTGCCAGGGTAAAGACACAGCGGGGCATGGGCGGTGGGGAGCGGCATCGATCAACAATGATTTACAACTTTACTACCTCCATTCATGAACGACATTTGATGTAGATACGATTAATCAATGACATTTGTTACGTTCTGTTTTTTGTCATCCTGGTAATGTCACTTTGTCTTCGGGCTGTGACCCCGTTTTATTATAAGTATTTAACCTCGTTTCGGGAATGACGTAAGGTGCCAACAATGCTCTTCATCAATTCTCCCTAATTTCAGAAATATTAATGTTTTTCTTGCTTGACACTTGATCTTGTGACGTTCGTCTTAAGAACGTTTCTTCTACTTGCTTTCAAACCAAATACATATATAGGTATAAATGTATTAAACTTGCTATAAGAACCTATCATCATCATCAGCGGCCTATTAATGTCCCCACTGTTGGGGCACAGACCTCCTCTTGCACAAGGGGGTTATAGGCCATGATCCACCGAGCGGAGGCCCATTGCTGATTGGTGGATTTCACAGGCCTTTGGTTTTTTTTTATTTTTCTCAAACATGCAGGCTTTCTCTTTGAATAATTCCGAAAAATGCATTAGTACATGGCATGGTTTCGAACCAGAACCTCCCGCATGAGAGTCCGGCGTCCTAGCCACTAGGACACCGATGCTCTTAACATAACATAATAACATATACAATACCTTATTACAAAAACGATTCCTAGAAAAACAAATAGCAGGCTAGAATTAGCCCTTAAAGCCCAAAGAGCGTATAACGTGCTTGGTAGCTTAATTCATTACGTATTAAGCTAGAAACAGTTTAACTAAAAGACAATACGTTAAACCTTTCTTCGCTCCAGCTTTTAAGCAGATTAAAATTTGCATAACTGAGGCCATTGTTGTTAGACTAAAGCAGGCAAATAAATCCGTCGTTGAGGTGTGTTTGAGTAATGGTTGCCACAGACGAACTCGTGAATTCCATGGTGATGAAAAAGCCATTTAGATGTCGTGTCTAATTTCTCATTTCACCTAGTTGGTACGAGACCCTCATTTTCGGTTCATTGACCAAAATCAGCTACTCACACGTTGATGATATACCTGTACCTATACTTACTAAGAATTTTGTATCATAGTGGGTGCAAGCTTACCTATTTCTGCCGCAAATCATCAATGCTTGCATTGCTGTGTTTCGGTTTGAAGGGTAAGAGTCTACATAATTACTGCCACATGACATGAGGCACTCCACGTATCAAAGTTTACTTGGCATAGACGCGGGCAAGCAAGTCCTACAACTGTGCCAAATTTCAAGTTGATAGCTTCAGTAGTTCCTGAGATAAACAGTTGTGACATACAGACAGACAGACAGACGGATCTCACCATAAGGGTTCCTTTTTTGCCATTTTGGTACGGAACCCTAAAACCTGAGAACTGTTTTCGTAATCCAAATATGTATATTCGTAACACCTATGAGAAAATTAAAATATGAAAATTTTGATGTAACATCATGATAAGCTGATTTGTTGCTTAACACCAATGACTATTAGAACCACAGAACCACAAACCACAGGATGTTCTGTGATTAGAACCCTTAGTTATTTGCTTCATGCTGTGCACTGAGGAGCCTGGCATATTAAGACACTATACATTGCCTCATAGGAAATATGAATAAAAATTAAGCTGAAGCTGAATTTTATGATGGACTCTACATATGAAACCGAATCCACGTTTGAAGTCAGAATTATATTTAAGTCGAGGTTGACGAAATAAGTACAATTAAACGGACTTATATCAATGAGTTTTTAGCATTTTTTTGAAGACTTACGTACATTTACCGACTGCTCTAGCGGTGAAGGAAAAAATCATGTGGAAACCTGCATGTCTGAGGAAATGAAAAGTTCCCGAAGGTGTGTGAAATCCACCATTCAGTGCTGGGCCCGCTCTCGGTGGATCATGGCCCGTACCCCCCTCGTGCAAGTGTGCCTGCGCCCCAACAGTGGGGACATTAATAGGCTGATGATGATAAAACGGACTTCAGAACGACTGTGTTGGTTTTCTGTCTGTTATATTATTCAAACAGTGCGTAGAGCGAACTCGTCTAAGATATTATAACTCTACCTTTGTACCCTTTTAACGACTTACCTCAAAAGTTAATATTAGGTCTCTCTTTGTTTTCGTTTTCTACGAATATAATTTTAAACGTGGTTGCAAATTGTGTAAATTTCAAAGGTCTAAAATTAAGGACTTCAGTAGAATGAGTGTTATTATGCTAAGTAGGAACAAGTACATAATTTATTTCGTTATATACGAATAGAAGGGTGTTAAAGGTCTAAAATTAAGCACTTTGTTATTTTGTAGATACGAAATTACGAAGACAAAATTTCTTTAACCAGTGCGTCCTACCAGTAATGACCTACGGAGCCGAAACGTGGACACTGACGGTGCGACTGGTTCACAAATTGAAAGTCGCTCAGCGTGCTATGGAAAGAGCTATGCTCGGAGTATCTCTGCTGGATCGAATCCGAAATGAGGAGATCCGGCATAGAACAAAAGTTATCGACATAGCTCATAAGATTAGCAAGCTGAAGTGGCAGTGGGCCGGTCACGTCTGTCGCAGAACCGACAACCGCTGGGGTAGACGAGTTATGGAGTGGAGACCGCGTTTGGGCAAACGTAGTGTGGGACGCCCCCCTGCTAGATGGAGCGACGATCTGCACAAGGTGGCTGGCAGCGACTGGATGAGAAGAGCCGAAGATCGGGTTCAATGGCGCGCCCTGGGAGAGGCCTATGTCCAGCAGTGGACTAGAGTAGGCTGCTGATGATGAAGACATAATTTACTTTAAAAAAATATTTTATTTCCATCACTACAAAGTAATGTGATGCCTTATTAATTGTAGTTATTAACATTTGAAAACCGTAATTTACTTAAATAATTTATTCAATGTAACTAATTATTTTTTTCCAATTCTGGAATTTTTTATTTGTGAACCACTTAAGTAGAAATAGAAAATATAATATAATATAACACTAGTATAATACTAAAGCTAAAACTAAACTAAGGCTAAGAAAGCTAAAGATAAAAAATTTGGGTTATTCCCTCACATCCGGCACATACCCAAGAGACTGGCTGTGTTGCCCCGTCGGATAGCTAAGCTAATCCGCTGGGCCAAATAGGAGCCAGCTCTTAGGGCTTTTGACGCGTCGACAAGGCGCTTTGCGAGGTCCTTGAAGACGCGGTGCGCTCCCGGCCCCACGGTCCCGATGTTTCAACCCCAAACGGCTCAAATATGTATGTCTCACCCAGATTGTTATATTTGCGCCGTTTGAGGGTTTCTGCAGCAGCGGCCGCAGAGCCGGCTCTATAAGAAGTGGCTGGAAGGTGAGACGGGGCAAGGGTGTCGACGCAGGTGGCGTCCGACACCAAAGGCCGTCCCATCTTCCAAGGTACGAGGGTAACTAAGTTGATAACTGTGATAAATTTATCTAAAAAAATTTCTTTCTTGCGTCACTACTCTTTCTATTTATACAAATAGAATATTATTTAAAGGTGGTTGAAAATTGTGTAAATGTTAAAGTTCTAAAATAAGCACTTCAAGTTGCTGTTGTTATTTTGGTACGAAATTACGGATACATAATTTACTTAAATTTTGGTAGGTACGAAATTACGGTTACATCATCATCATCAGCAGCCTATTCTAGTCCACTGCTGGACATAGGCCTCTCCCAGGGCGCGCCATTGAGCCCGATCTTCGGCTCTTCTCATCCAGTCGCTGCCAGCCACCTTGCGCAGATCGTCGCTCCATCTAGCAGGGGGGCGTCCCACACTACGTTTGCCCAAACGCGGTGTCCACTCCAGAACTCGTCTACCCCAGCGGTTGTCGGTTCTGCGACAGATGTGACCGGCCTACTGCTACTTCAGGTTGCTAATCTTATGAGCTATGTCGATAACTTTTGTTCTATGCCGGATCTCCTCATTTCGGATTCGATCCAGCAGAGATACTCCGAGCATAGCTCTTTCCATAGCACGCTGAGCGACTTTCAATTTGTGAACCAGTCGCACCGTCAGTGTCCACGTTTCGGCTCCGTAGGTCATTACGGTTACATAATTTACTTAAATTTATTAATTTTACTTGCGTCACTACATACGTCGGAAAATAATGTACGTACCTGGACTAGATAATTTATTCAATCTCAGTTGATAACAATGATACAATTATATTTCGTTCATAATCTTGTAAAATACCCAAAGCGTTTTATTAAATATATTATGTATTATATGAAGTTCAGATACACAGGTGCATCATAAAAACATTACAGTATGCAGTATTAACACCATTTGATAAAAGAAGTCATATCTGAAAATCTCTGTTACGCTATCAAAACTTAAAAGATAATTTTTAGTGGCAACGTATTTCTATCAAAACTTAAAAGATAATTTAAGTGGCAACGTTTGATAAGAAGCAATTTATTCTTTGCATACGAGTAAGTATCCTTGCAAGGTGATTGGTTCGTTGTACTCGTACTTGAATAATTTAACGTTATCGGCGATTGCTTTTCAATGTATGAATAATAACTACTTACATTGCATACTCATACGTTTATCTTTCTACGTTTTACAATATTACTAACAATAAGTAAATAATGTAGGTGCCTACCTACCTATATTGTGTATGTATGTGCCTGTCTATATAAGTAGACAACACAATCAAAGTTTTTGCAGTCGTTGCAACTTGGATAATCAATATAGGCAGTGTAACAAAACCTCCTTGTAATCTGAAATAGTGTTCAGTGTCGATAACTGAACCATTTTTGTTGTACGATTTCTGAAAATAGAAAAATCAAACAAACTTTTCTACATCTCGTGTTAAATAATGTACGTATTTACTACTTACTTGATTAAATATAATATTGGTAATACCTATTTAGTAATGTAATGAAAATCTTTGATTTGGAATTAATATTTAAGTAGCGTTTAAATACATGCCTAATATGCGCCTGCGACGTTTCACGAAAACGTGCTGCAGTGTCATGTATGTACTGATACTGATTTCTGTTTGTACTACTGGGCAGTGTAGAGAGGAGTTTTTGGTTCATTCTGTACTACTGATAGAACGAATAGTGATGGTACACAATGGACCAACCCATATTTATCCTGTTAATATCAAACAGCTAGTATCAATCAGCATAATTTTAACTGTAAAAGGTGAATGAAGTGTACTTGTACGAAAGATGTAAACGTGTGACGAATCCTAGTTTTGTCTCGACACTAGTGAAGTGCAATGCAAATGCGGTGTCGATAAAAGTGGCCGCGATGTAGAAAGCTGGCTGCGCCATCTGGTGGGGCGCAGATGGAGGGCAGGCCGAGGTAGCGCCCGCATGGGGCAAACGGCGAGCATGTGTCGCCTCCACGGATCATGTCTCCACCACAAGAAAAGTACGTATTTTTTCTATTTTGCGACTGTATAAGTACCGTAAATTGGGGCTATTTCAGCAAGGGGTTAGAGAACCAAGATTAAAGAAACAAGGGGATAACTTTACAACAGGCCATTTTTTATTAGTGCAAGTGTTTAGCCATTAGTACTAAACACCTCTGGAAGAGTGCGAGTGCATACTACTCGAGCTACACAAACGCACTTACGTAAACTAAGTGTGCCACCTGAATATAGAGCTGCAATAAGGTGCAACATAATGCATTTTGAACATTCGACTGAGACTGTTCATTGGTGAAGGGGAGTGGACGCTACTAGTCTGATTTATGTTCGTGTCTTCTTCTAAGCCGTATTGCTCATTTCTGAGGGTCGTGATCATTCTAAGGAATTAATCACATGGAACGACTCTCGTGGCAGATTTATATTATTTTAGGATTTAGGTTATATGCCATTACCTTCCCCATTTCACATACTGGTTGTCTGAGTGTGCAGGTTTCCCTTCACCGTCAGAGCAGTCGGTACATGGCATTGCCTGGTTTCGAACTCGGACCTCTCGCATGGGATTCCGACGTCCTAGCCACGACGCCACCGACGCTCTATTATGTATGATGTTCGTGTTAGAGTACCAAAATATTAAAAAAATAATGTAATAAAATATCTATTAAAAATATATTTTTTATAATTGCAACTAGCCCCTTGGTTCTCAAAGCCCCCTTTTACGGTAACAATTTTATTTCAGATCATCTTTTTCTGAAACTTTATCTAGTAAATTGTTAGACAATTCTGCTAGAACACGCATCTCCTTATCGGATACACAATCTCATGAAGTGAAGTCATTATTATGTAAATAATTGACTACATTCATATTTCCTGCAAGGGCACGTAATATCATTGTATATTACCTACTTATGTTACTCAATCTTTGAATCCAAGGCATGCTTATATTAGAAGTAGTATATCAGCTTAGGAATATTCCATATGAAGGTATGTGGTATTAAAATTAAGATCTATCGAGACCCCATATTTGAGATACATTTAGTATCCATACTGAAGATCCTGTCGTGTAACTCCTTACTTCACAACAACTATAAACAGCGTACGATGATGGTTGGTCTATTCTTAAATGTGCTAATGTGATAACTTGATAAGTGAAAGCTAATATTTATTCATTTTAAATTTTATATTGTATCGGCAAATCATAGTTATTTGCCGATGCTATTTTTAAATAATTTTACTTGCACATTTTGACGCTAACGATGTGATTTTCAGTGTGTTCTTCGCTTTGTCTCCAAATGAGGTCATTTGCAAATCAAGTAATTTATGGGAAAACATCATACGTTTCATTGTATGTTTGTATCATACGATATATGTAATCTGTTAGGTTTATTTATAACTCGTATTGGAATACGCCCATGCTACTAGTACTTTCAATTTCTATGACTTTGGATAAACACGGCATAGTATTTTCATTATTCCTAACTTAGTTGTCATTTTCATAAAGTAAAACAGCGTCTAACTATAAATTGTAGTCGGTAGAAACAACAATTACGTTTTATACTAGAACCTACTTTCCCATTCCTTTTACAAAGTATGTTTTACTTTTATTCTACCTTGTTTCCATAACACAATTTACTTAAGCTTTATTCTTCACGATTCTGAAGTTTTAACAAACTACATTTATTTTAACAGCTTTAAAAGAGAACTGTCTTCTTTGTTTATTATTCTTAACGTTGACCCACTTAAAATATAGCGTCTTAAGTTTATACATTTAAATCGTAAGACGTGTTCTAAGAAGTGTTCTAGAATACCAAGAGGATCTGCTTAATTTGGTTCTGGATTTGTTGGTTTGTGGTCTTAATTCCTAATCTTTTTGTTTAAGGGTGTTATTACATGGACGTGATCGATGCCGCATCGACGTCGGATCAATTGAAAAATCAATCAATTGGATAAACGTTTTCAATTTCAATTGTCAATCGATGACGGATGCCAGATCGGATAAGAAATAAACATTAATCGACGTTGAACGCTCTGTAATCAATCCACCGATCACTGTAGATCGTGTCCATGTAATAACACCCTAAGTTGAATACAATTATACAACACTGGTGTATCTTATCTTATCTTATGATAGGGGGCCGGGAATAACCCAGCGGCACTTCGACCCTTGAGGATCTTTTGTGCCTACCCGGTTTTACACACTGGTCATCTCAGTGAGGTTTCCTCACGATGTTTTCCTTCACCGTTAGAGCCGTCGGTAAATGTACGTAAGTCTTCGATAAATACGAAAAACTCATTGGTACATGGCACTGCACGGTTTCGAACCCGGACCTCCCGCATGGGAGTCCGGTGCCCTCTAGGCCACCGACGCTCACACAGTGGTGTAACTCCTGTACATAAATAGTTTCGTTTTTGAAATTAAAATAAATAAAGCGTTTATTTGCAAAAAAATACACAGCTTGTACCATACAATTATTTTTTTCGCCTATTACTTAGACCTGTAGTTATCAGGAAAGACAGCACTGTAAATAAACTTAAGTACTATATTCATCTTAAGTACTTACCTATCTCTTTTTACGTTTGTGTAAGTATAGCCATCAATCATAATCATTTTTTATGCAGCATGAAAGCTTCGTTTGTTCGTCTGTCTGTTACGCCTGCCTACAATATTCTTCATTGCTACATATGTGCACTAAAGATAATGGCTGTTGCTAAGGCGACCTCCTACGAGATTTCTTTCACAGAGATCCCTGGATTAACGTTGACATCCGAAGACAGATGGTTGCTCGTATTGTAGCCCTGCTATTGTTGCTTAATCCTTTTGAAATTCGCGCGAAGTTGTTTAACAATTGTTATACGATTTATAGTACTAATGTATTTTGATGATTATTTAATCTGCTATTGTTGTCTGGGCTGTTTCGATAAGTAGGTTGAGTTACGACTTACTCGTACGGTATTTTATATAATCATAGGAATAAGTTCTCGAATTATATTAGTTTAGTAAGAACATTAATTTGATACCTATTTCTTTATCATTACTCTTGCAATACTTATTTAGGGAACAATATTTTGGATTTATTTGGCATTGTCCTGCTGTTTATTTTTAAACTAGGACAATAATGTGCTTAAAGTGTGGTAAAGTAAAAGAGTGCAACCAGCCGCCTTTGGAATTACGTGCGCGGGAAACCACTAAGCTCCGCCCAAACAGTCAAAATAATAGGATCTATTACAAGTCTTATGGACTTTAGTGTCCCATCTATTTCGTAGAACAAGTGGTCGTTTCCGTCCCGCTTTGCTGACGCCGCCTTCCCGCGTCGCCGACGCATAGGTGTGCATGGCTACAATAAATATTATGAGCAGCGTCCGCCGCGCGTCTGACGCTCCAGTTTCGCAAACGCTTTGGTCGCTTAGGTGTGAGCGGTGCTTTGTTCTTTTTCTTCTTGTATTAAGTGATATACTCCTCTCGCTGCCGGAGCTTCCATCCATACATATATCCCTATTGCCATCTCCTTACACTCCTCCTTCAACTGCTCCGTGTCTAAGTCTTATTCAGTAGGTATTATTATCAGACCTTTATTAACTCTTAAGTATACATATAATATATCCACAAGTCTAACTACATCTTAATCACTTTGTTTCGAAACCCAGAATGCTTCAGTGATTCAAAATCGGCCAACTGGTTTAGTGCCTGTAAAACACGACCATCTATGATCGGGGAAGTTTACGGTCGCCGTAACGTAAGATATAGCCAGAGGATCTTGCCCACTTCCTATATTGAGAAATTTATTGCTCCAGTCTGTTTAATAGCAAGTTAGTTGACGAATTGTGAATCTTTAATCTTTATTTACGTTATTTCTTGTAATTTATGATTTATATTATTAAGTACAAGTGTATGTAACGGTCATTCTACATTATTAACAATGCTTATTGTTTACAACAGACACAACATTGCATTGTAAGCAAATATCAATGAATAAGTTTAAAAGGTACGAAGTATCATTTAGTAGTGTTTCAAAAAAGTGTTTAAGACCACGTGTGACCAGTTCCACGGGACCAGTTCCACGGGACCAGTTCCACGGGACTAGGTAGTTGGTGAACAACCCAAATTTACGAGTATTTATCTCTTTCCTTCACATATTACCTATCAAGCAAGTTTAACCAAGAATTGTGAGGAACCCTTGTTTTACTTGTGGTAACGTACCAAATATGTAAAACTTCTAAAATGAATAAGGTAACTACTAATAATAGAGGTTCTTGTTCTAAACCATCGCTCATCAAATGCGTCCTATGTATTCGTGCGGTCCGCCCGCTGCGTCTTTCCGTTCTATACAAGGCCAGTACGCAGCCATAGGAAACTGCTCGTGTATATTTTGGAATGCTATTTATTCACATCTGTAATTACAATATATATGTCGTAGCGACATAGCGTAAAAGCACATTTCAGCAAGTGCGTAGTCATTGCACGAAGCGCTAATAAAGTTAGACAGATACCGTAATAGTCGAGTTTTATATCTGTCTAAGATGTTTAGCCACTTCGTGAAATGCAGTTTTCTAGTTAGCACATAGTGTAATGGTATTGTTATTGCAGTTAGACCACGGGGACCTGAATTACACTATGTATCTAGCCCGAAAGCGCATTTCGTGAAATGCCAAATACGCGTGGTGGCGTAGTAGCTAGGACGTTCGTATCTCAATACGTACTAGATCCGGCTTTGATTACATTCTTGGGTCTTGGATCTGGGTCTTGGGTCCGGGTCTTGGGTCCGGGTCTTGGGTCTTGGGTCCGGATTTTGGGTCGCAAAATCGCAAATTCGCATAGTCGTAAAATCCAAAATCACAAAGACGCATAGTTGCAAAGTCGTAAGCTGCAGTTGCAAATCGCAAGGTATTCCATAAAATACGGTTAAACCTGGCCACATAATGTAATTCAATACCGTTACGCTATGTGCTAACTGGTGATCTGCATTCCACGAAGTGGCTAAAAATCATGTTTTTCTTACACCGTTAGAGGAGTCTGTAAATGTACGTAAGTCTTCGAAAAAATCTAAAAACTCATTGGTAAATGGTTTTTTGTCACCTCATGGTTTTGAACCCGGACCCGCATGGGACTCCGACGTCCTAGCCCTACGCCACCCATGCTCATATAAATGTACTTACCTAATGTTAATAATAGATTTAATAATAGAGGTAGAGCAATTAAATTGTCATGGATATATTTCCCTTGGTGATGGGGAATATATAATTAGTGGTGACTGGTGATGGTGGGTTAATGGAATTGGAAAGCCATGAAAGCCATAATAGCGCAAGTTGCTAGTAGGTAAATTTAACCTGCTAGCTCCCAGTAGCCACAAAGCAATTTAAACTTGACGAACAAACAAATTGTCCGGAGCACTTCCTGTAGATTAGCATTACCTAGTTTCACATCAGAAGAGCTGTGAATTTTAGAAGGATGAATGTGGAAATGTTGACTCTATTCTCGTTATGTTAGTAAATTAGATTCAACCTTCATTTCGAAATTACCAGAATACTAACTAAATCACTGGTTATAAAGACTGAACTAATATTCTTTATAGTGCATAAAAGAACCAAAATTAAACAAGAATTCTAAAGTAAATAGACTACATGCATACTATGATATTTAATAGCATAAAAGAAGCCTATACTTGAATTGTGGGATCAGCTTTTTTAAAATCAGTACACACATATTTTTACTGTCATTCCAGTTGAATAAGTACTTATAAGGAAAACGTTATCTCCGTTTTATGATGTATGTAAGTATATGTATTTTACTCGTATTTTACTACCTATTGTATAATATTATTTGAGTAGTAACACGCCAATGCCAGTATCATTATCAAAGAAGGAAGATACATTTTTAAACCGAAGCATTCCCTTGATACTTGATACAGAGACAAGAAGTTATAAACTATGTTTTCTGTTCCACAAAAACTTGTGTAAAAATTCATCGTCTTTGCGAAAACGTAGCAAGTTTAATAATAAATTCTTGCTTCAAGTCTCTGAGCGCAACCAAATTTCATCAGCATTATTTGGTCTGGTAAATTGAAATACTGCTGGGACAGTATAGAAGTTCCTTTCTTACACGAATAAATTACTTATATTGTCTCTAATGTACGACTTTAAAATATATTCGAAAAAGCAATCAAATTGTTTCAGTATGTTCCATTAAAAGATAAAAGTAGTAAAATAAAGTTATGTTTGCGAGATAGATTTTCTACGATTTTCAATTTTACCGTTTCCAAAGACACCCAGAGGAAATCTCGCATACTTATACGGTTATACCGCTCTAGGACTTTTATGATCCATTTTAATTTCCTTTTAATATTGAACAGCGTTTTATAGGGAATAAAAACAAGCATTTTACGAGGCCGTATATTTGGTCATGGAGTTATCAGGCCAATACTCTCTAGTAGTAAATCGGTGTGCTATCACAGTTTACGTCCGTGTGGTTGCAGCTTTATAGCTGGTTGTATTTTAGTAAACCTGTGGTAAAACGTACCAATAGCCCATACTAATTGGCAGTATTTTAACATGCCTGTTGTTAGTTTAATTCATAGGTTTGAATGACCCTTAAGATACTGTGATATAAGTGCGGAAAGTTAGTAATTGGAAACGTCACGTTTAAATCCCATCCGCACGTAATGTCATTTAATGTTTTTCATCCGTCACACATGTCGAGTAGTATTAAATAAAATGTAAAAGTAATGTTTTGTTTTATTTTTTGACAGGGAACCCTGTCTTCCTATTAAGAACGGACGGTACCGCAACGGCGGCGGGTGTCGAAATAATTGCAACCGGCCAACTGTAAATACATACGGGGTTCACTGCCCAAAAGTGTAGGCATGATCAGAATCGTGCTTCGGGGTTTTTAATTTTATACTTTACTAATCATTGTTTTACGTTTTTGTATTCGGGAGTCGAGATCAAAGCTTAATAAAACGTATATTCTATGCTTCATTACCATGCGTATATAGGTATGTATATTAGGTACGTATTACGTAGTATTGGTACCTACGCATTACGCCTTCGAAATGTTCCAATTCGGGTAGCTGTGGTGTACCTATAGATATAAGAAAGCTCGATTTGACACTGATTTCACTTTCTCCTGGCCCACGTCCCTTCACGGTATCTGATATTGCGGAAGTTTGGTATTACAATGTAAACTTTGCACAATGGGAATTGGGTTGTGAGTGACTTACTTCGGCGAGGAGTTGTATTGTGGTGTTGATAGTTGATATTGTAATACCCTTGTGCTGATAACTCGTTTCTTTCATTCAGTTTTTGGAGCTTTCACGGTTAGGTAAGTTATAGGGTGTCCATTATATTCTAAGGTAGGTGCTCTGCATTGTCCACATTTTTTGTCCCCCGACCGATCGAGCCAGGGCGTGTTATAGTTATAAGTTTGACAGGTTTGTCTGTTTTACATCTAATTACAACGCCGGAAAACGTTAAAAATATTTTTTTTTTTTTTTTTTTTTATATATATAAATTAGCTACGACAAACAGGCTGACGGGCCACCTGATGGTAAGTAGTCACCGTCGCCTAGAGACACGTGCAGTACCAGGGGTATTGCTTGTGTGTTGCCGGCCGTGGAGGGAGAGGACTTTTTTAACGTTCTTTTTGAAGCATCCCATGTATATATTTTTATCATGCGTAATATTAAATTAAACATTTCTGCACAACCCCATGGTTAGCTGGTAGAAAATGCCGCAAGGTATTAAGCTCGCCTCATGTACACCTTTTTATTTTGTGCATTAAAGTGTAAATAAATAAAAAATAAAAATAATAATTCATGTTCGAAGGGATTAACTTACGAATATCACAAAATGAAAGTGTAATATTTTTTAATTTTAAGTATACTAAGAATGTTTTATTCCTCCCAAAAGTTACGTATTCAACACATTATTGGGTAAACGCTGTTTAAAAAGATATAAGTGAATTTATTTTACATAGATAATTCATGTTAATTCTACATTATTAGTCTTAAAGTTAACCGCGTTCTGTAGGTATACAAGTCATATATAAACGAGGAAATCTGTAATTGGCCTTCTTTAAGTTTAATATATATGTAATTTTATAATTGTTAATGCTGTAGATTTACCTTATAAATAAATAAAAAATAAAAATTATAAATTACAGTTTCAAAATGCGGAGTAAATGTTTTATTAAAACCGTAATGTAGGATTTGCGCATTGTAAAAGCAAATTATTGCACATTTATACAGCGAACCAAAGATTGACTGCTTTTTATTATGCTTATGATGAAATAAAGCTTAGCCGTAAAATGTGCCTGTATTCAACGATATATTGCATAAGTCACGACAACATAACTTTTAGATGACTTTAAGCTATTTAAGGAACCTCTTAATGGCGTTTGTGCTACCTGGGTATTTTTATCCATATTAGCTCTGTAATAAATAACGATAATAACTTATTTTCCTGGAACAATCTTCTAACCTAACCTTTTACGCTTAAATGGAAAACAAATTACTGCTTTTCCCTTCAATTTCCGTTCATTCACTTTGTTGTGCGCAAGCCAAGCGCAAGCTTGCGTAATGTAAGTACCTACGAATAAAAATGGTTTACTTGCTTTAAAATATTTTACCCAGTTGGACTAACTCCATAAATAAACAATGTACATGTACTTATGTACTTGCTTACATACAAAACAATACATCCATTTAAACAGTGAAAACCGTGTGCCGGAAAATTCCATGTAAGAATTTGCGTGGAAGGTCAGGCAGGTCTTAATTTAAATGCAAACGAAAAATCTTACATATAAAATTACACAAACAATCATACCTGCAGAACTTCGTAAAACAACTTCATGAAGTTCATCTTGCCCTCTGAAGTTTGACTGAAAACAGCAAAATTAATCCGGTTTGCAGATTCTCGACTTAATTTATAGTGCACTCATACCCGTTGTTGAGCATTTCTACCCTGCAAGCACAGTTAAGACTGCTGCAGTGCAGTTAGGGGCCATTCATAAATTACGTCGGGGGAGGCAGGGATTCAACAAAGTGTGACATCGTGTGACAAGGGGGGAGATTTGAATGATCAAGGATTTTTGAAGTGCTGTTTTTTTAAATAATTTCTAAATTTAAAATTGCAAAATTTGTGACGTTACCCCAGGGGAACTGTGACCACCTGGGTCAAGGAAAAAAATCATGAAATTCGTGTGACGTAATTTATAGATGGCCCCTTAGTAATGTTAAGACCTTTTTAACTTTGCTACGATATACTCGTAAAATTAATGTTCATTTAAATGTGCTTGATAAGTGTAGGTATATTCATAAAAAAAGTTAAAGAACTGTCGTATTGTACTGAATATTATCTTGTTTAGATTAATACTTAAAACAATGTATATTACGTTTTTTGTTTTTAGTACTTACTACTAAGGGAGAAATAAGAAAATATAGTGACGGACCAAAACTCCAATATTTGAACATATAGACCAGCTATAATGTTTTCAAAGTGAGCTTTTATTTACAACAAAAACATATAAATACCAGGGTAATTAATTATCATACTATACTAGGATAAAACTAAAGCTAAAACTAAACTAAGGCTAAGAAAACTAAAGATAAAAAATTTGGGTTAAGTCCCCCACATCCGGCAGTGTACCCAAGAGACTGGCTGCGTTGCCCCGTTGGATAGCTAAGCTAATCCGCTGGGCCAAATAGGAGCCAGATCTTGGGTCTTTTGACGCGTCGACCAGTTTCAAAGTTGTATTTTATGTCTGTTAAGAAACATTTCTAATAGATGAAAACGATGTTTCATGCCAGACGCCCCTTTTTTTTATCTTCAACTTTTTTGTTAAGATAATAATTCAACAAATATTTACACCAGTATATACTTATTTCCAATACGTTGTTTATGTTAATCCAAAAAAAGTTCATACAAACTCTGAACGTTTCAAGCAAATGGAAGCCTATAATACGAACTGGTTGGTGTGGGTATAGCTGATGATGATAATGACTGAAAAACAGAGTTTCTATCTATAACTTCAAAAATAATGATACTGAGGTTGTGAGCTCCATATTGTAAGAGAACGTCTAATGTATATGACTCATGTCGTTATAATCTTCAAATCTACAAACTCTAAACGTTTCAAGTAAATTCTTCAATTTACTTCAATAAAGAATTTTCTGGGAATAAAGGTGCAGGATGTTCTTAGATTACCACGACCGTAAAATGGAAATACATAAGAAAACCTCTTTGACTCATGTCATCTCAATTCAAAGAACCACTCAACTGTGTGTTGCTAATCTTCTCAATTACTCTGGAAAACTTGTAAATGAATTCCAACAAATGCTTTATCAAATGATTTATTGCAAGGATGGTGTTAGTTTCTCTATATAAATAACAACCTGCATTTTGGAAGTCCCAGGGTTTTCTACAAATGTTTTTCATAACAAGATCAGAAGGTCTTCTTTGTTGTCATCTAATCTATCACATCTTGCTTGTCTAGGAGATATGTCAGCCAGCACTTCTTGGAAATTTCTTTCCTTGGAAATAAATGTATCAAAGCCACCACTTACAATAGGTACGAGTATTCATTTTAGTGTTGTTCAGAATAATAATATTATTGTTTTTTTTTCGTATGGATAGTGGTCAACCTATTATCAGAGTTGTTCAGGCTGCCCGTAGGTCTCTAGAATGGCATGGCTCTCGAAGGTCAACAATCGGTCCCGTCTGTTTAACGTGCGAGGCACGGAGGGGCTCAGGTGGCATGTGCCACTAGCTGTCATCCATCCTGGTTCTGACTATGTTCTCAACTATAGGCCTGCCGGGCGGGGCGTCGGGGGCCTGCCCGCACGCCGCTTGCTCGCCCTCTGGCGTCCCGCCCCGCGCCCCTCTTGCTCGCCCTCTGGGGTTCCGCTCCGCGCCCATCTTGCCGCGCGGGCGACCCCACAGATAAACGGTTAACCTATAGGCTACGAGATCATTATGTAGAGTGCAAGTTGTCTTTTACATTATAGTGTCCATTAGACATTTTAACATATTGATGAATTTTGCACTCGTTTATTTTAATTATGTATGGTAATGGAATGCAAAGCCTAGACTTTGCAACGATGAACCTTTGATGAACTCTGCATATTGTTACTACCATTATGATAAATAATTCAATTTTTATGCAAATCGTCATGTAACCAAGTAAGTATGCAGTAAGAGGTCCTCATTAATACTTAATTACATTTATAATTGTTTTTAGTCCTAAGACTTCTACTAAGTTTAGCATATTTCAAGGCTGCCCAATTCATTTTGAAGTGGGTGATAATTTAGACTGCATGTCAGCCGGCGGGCTACCCAGTGAATAATACTTCCCTACAGACATGTCTTATTGCGACGCTTTGGAATAGGGAGTAAAAATAAAAGAGCAAGCGAAGCGAGCTCGAAAATTCGCGTGAATTTGGCGCAGGTGATAGGTTAAGTTAGAAGACTAGGGTGGAGCGAGCGAAGCGAACTCAATCGGCGCGAATTTGACATAGATACTTGTAGGTAGGTTATTACAGGCGGTGCTGGGCGGTGCGGTGGCTCGGGAATCGGGATACTTATTTCCGCGTACGACAAATCACGTTGCGTCAGGAAAGCGCGCTGCTGTTGGCGGGCATATTCAAATGCGTTGGCGGGCCTGGGTTTGGGCGGCAGGCCTATGCCATCGAAAAGTCTCTAATAAGATTATACAGTGAAGTGAAGTGTGATTATACAGATACAGATTTGAGATGAACATTGGCGACGATGACCGCTTACCATTAGGTAGCACATTTGCTAATCTGCTTTTCTCAAACATTTGAAAATGCGCCTTGTTCAGTCAAGTCGTACAACTGATTTATAAAGAATTGGTAGTGGCGTGAAACACTTCGTTTTCATTTGCACGGAATGCAACACACGCACGTGCCAGCTTCTCGATTTCAATTAGATGTAAACTAACGTTAGCCCGACTTTGAGTAACAACTCTAATTGGAAATTACGAGTATTGTTCTTTCTAACGGACCCCACCTCTGTTTGCGTAGACGACCGACAAATGATCCCATTTTATTTGAAACAATATTGAAATCGTTCGCTATCCAACATTGAAGAGAAATTCTTCATTTAATTAATACAACACACGCACATGCTTTTCGATTTCAATTATACGTAAACGAACGTTAGGCTGGAGTTTAATTAAGAACGCGATGAGATAGTCCTGCGCGATAAGCATTCCATATCGAAATATTCCATTGAATGAAAGTTGGAATACTTCTGCTAATTCATAACAGCAGGCGTTGTTTTCATTGCTGTATATAATATTTTCATGAACAGTACAATCCTAGGTCTAATAGTTCATGGTGTTACCACAGTGGTATTCACAAATGTTTTTGAACATGAAAAATGTGGTAAGAAATTGCAGCATTAGGCCTTTACATATAATAAATGAATTAAATAAGCTGATTATCGTGGCGAATAGCCTAATAATAAGAAGATAATCATTCATTGTACTTTTTCTTCAAGAAACTTACAATATTTCTGGCACAGAAGCAGAAACATTTCTCGATTTGGCGTATACACAATACCAGATTGGTGCCTTGCATTTAACATTATAAACAGTACCAATACAGAAGGCCACAGATTTGTCGCAAACACGAAATCTGATTTCAAATAATAAAAATTCAAGCAGCGCACACAAATCGTCAATAAATAAAGAAGTACGAGTAGAAGGTTGCGAAGCCTGTAGGTAAACAATCAACAGGTGATCGCAGGAAAGGTCGTGTACCCAACCACATATACACGGCTAAATAATGAATGACTCACGTTTGATAGTGTGGAAATCGCACCGGTAAAGGAAAGGCAGTAAGGTGCTACATTTTGGTATAGAAGTTGTCCATTTTCGTATAGAAGTTGTCCATTTTCGCTGGTTTCGATCTTTCTGGTACTCGCAATCTGTTTTTGGAGATAGTACCCTGTTTACAAATTATTGTAGGTTACTTTAACTTATTTCGCTGTGATCTTTTTTATTTAATTTTTGCTATAAGTATATTCTGTTAGTATTGTGTGTATTATTTACTCGTAGTTCGAGTTTGTCAATCCACGTTTATTGTAAATTGATTGCATTTTAATGAATTTGAGTCTTTTTGCTAAAAATTTCAACCAGTAAGTACATTAAAAATAAATCGTAAACGTCGATTTGACAAATTCCAAAATTGATTAATTTATTTGTAAATAAAATTGCTAATAAAGCTTTGTGTAATAGGAAGGAAAACTGTTTGCAAAATGTCTTTTTGTGGATGTTGGGAAACATGGTGGGAGAAAAGGATATCGATGCCAAGTATTTACCTTTAACTTTCAATGGATGGTTCTGTATTTGGTGAAAATTCTACAGACCATATAATATAACCTTTTCATACAAAGTCTGTGGAAAATTCAGAAATATTCAGACAAATTTCAATCAGTGCAGACCGTGCGGAGAATTGCGTTCTGATTTTATGCTAGAAATTAAAATCAATTTTATCGACATTTGTGTTTAGTTTGAAATTCTAGATATTTCAGAACTCAAAGCTTGATAACTCTGCTAGAAGTGCTAGGTAAAACAGTTGAAAAGGTTGGATTTAAAACAGGATTGTGCCAAAATTATCGGACTCAAAACGAATCATCATGGGAGAACTGGAACAAAAAAATCCCATTAGTCCCGTCACGGGACTACACAATGGGAATTAGAGAGAAAATACTCCCGTTTAAAATCCTAAATATATAGGCAGTAATCCAGAAGTCCCCACTGGTGGGGATTACGGGAATCACGATTTTTTTTACTGTTATCTTCTAAGTCCCGGACGGAGTATAGAAATGATAATTCTCGAAATCCCCACCAAGTACAGTCTGTTAACAACCATGAAAGTTATAAAAGCGACTTTTCACAAATTTACGAAAGTTCTCGATTGTTCCAGGTCTTCAGCTGCGGAGCATAGAGGAGCCCGCGGGAGGCGCGGGCGGAGGCATGCCCGCGCCCGCCTGCTATGATGCTGAATGCGCGCGCACCGAGGCTTGGCTTGACGAGAACCAGGATTTCGTCCATGATTACTTCTTGAGGTAAGAATACGGATTCAAACATGCACTGCCCGTGAGAAACAAGATATCCTTCGTTCGGGAGTGACACATGAAAGAAATACGACTGAAGTAGTAGACGTGTCCACGTCAAAACCTAATCAATGCAATGGATGTCAATAAATCAAGAATCCACCTGACATCAAAGATCTTGGAAATTACTGGTCCTATTTTTATCAGACATGTCTAAGAATACTCTCAATAAAATTCCCTGTTAAATAAAATAAACGCAGTCCAAATTGGATCAACCCTTGTTGAGTTATGACGCCACAGACAAACGCGTCAAACTTTATAACTCTCTTTCCCGTTTTAAAAATATCAAAGTTTCATGAAAACTGAATTCTTATCTGAATCTGTATTGTTATGCATCTAAATAAAAGTACATTCATAATAGGAAAGTACATACTTGCCTATCTATTTTCTATACCATATTTTTGAACGAGCAACTAAGTTAATACTTGCCTTGAATGACACAACCCTATTACCAATATCTATAGGGTTTCTGGGCACAATCGTTTTTGTAAATAAATAATTTTTAATTGTCCATTGGTCAGTCTTAGAAACCAACTTGTGCATGAATTTCTATACAAGGTGGGATTACATGTCATTCGAAAAGTAAACTGTTTTAACACGCTGAATGGTCTTCGTATTATCATACTAGGTACTAGAGATGCCACGTATATTCGGCTACTATTCGGTATTCGGCCTATTCGGACACTTTTTTTGTATTCGGTATTCGGCCGAATAGTGCGTACTATTCGGCCGAATACCGAATACCAAATTATGAAAAAAACCCACATATTACTCAAGATTATATGTATTCTATTACCAAATTACAATACTTTAGTAAGAAAAATTGATCAATGGTACTTAGGTTGTGATGGATAATATCTCATAATATTCCCATATAGGCGATTTTTTATTAATTGATGTCATTTTGTAAACCTTTTAACGAACAAACAATTGAATAAGAACTATTATCTGCACAATATTAATGTTTTATGTATTATTATGATCTGACAAAGCGTGCCGTGACGTGTTTTACTCGCAATTGAAACAAATACCCGCCCGTCGCTCCCATATGCACCGTAATGAGACAGGTTGCGGCCTGTCTATTACGAGTTTACGCCCTCGGCAACCATGTATTTTGTGCCGAATATTCGGCGCTTCGGCCGACAGCGTTGCCGAATATTCGGTATTCGGCCAAATCACTATTCGTGGCAACTCTACTAGGTACCATTGAATAAGTAAAACCCTTGTATAAATATTACATCCATTTATGCATCAGTAAATTTAAACCTACAGCAGGCGCGGAAACAAACTGACGAATTCCACTTTATAAATATTGGCAACAGTATTCACGTCTGCATTCACGTTAAATGGCAGAATTTGCTCGTATTTTGAAACGATCGACTGAAATGGATTGTGACCACAATATATTATATAACTGTCAAGCGATATAGATGACACTTAATTCCATGAAACTGGTGGTGAAGTGCCAACGATTTCAGCTGAATATGTTTGTGTGACTCTAATAAGTCGAAGTGATTTCCTTCTTTACATACATCGAATACCTATAAGCATTTTTTTTTAAATCAATTGCTTTTGGTTATAAGCAACTTAACAGGAAATAGCAATTTTTTTTACTTTGCAACTGTTTACATAATATTTTGTATGGGATATCGGAAAACTATACTTGGAAGTTATATTTATGAGTCCATTATAGGAACATACGTGAGTCATTCATGACAATTTGAAGTGCATACGGAGATTTTGACAACAACAATCCATCTTCTCATAAGATGGAATACATTATTAAGTAATAGCTAAAAAGTTTATAGAGTGTCTAACAAAAAAAAACAACAAGCCCTATAATTAGTCACGTTTTGTATTATCCTCTCAGTATCCACTTAAAAGTTTGAACATTATTTAGTGATATTTGTGTCAATACATACTTACGATTTTAATTTATTCACCATCTCTCTGATAAACAGATATTAATAATGTTAATGAAATGTCTTTACTAAACTTTGGATAAATATTAAAGAAGGCTCGGAGTGATGTAAACAAGGTCAAAAAATATGTTTTCGCAATTAAAGTGAAAATTTTCTTCAGCTGGTTTTAATGAAAATTACAGTCGTTAAGGAGTTTCGCCGTCGTGCTACTAATTGACGTCGCCTTGATGACCGGCGAAACTGTTCACGAATTTATCCCCTACCATAATAACCCTTAATTAAATCATCATAGAGGGTAACCTCTAAGATTATACATTGTACATTAGTTTGTAAGATGTGAGTAAGAAATGGTCATAGTCTTTCGCTCATTGTAGTCTACGCGTACGAAGTCGCGTACAACAGCTAGTTTTGGAATTAATTATTTTAGATATTAAAGTAAGTTTAGATAGAAGGACTTTCGAAAAGTTATTTTTACATTACGAAGAGCTGCAGTACCAACTGGTACTATTTAAGTCTAAGTATAAGTCAAGCCAAGATGATGAAACTTATACTATACAAACTTATACAAACTAATTTATAAATGCTGTGTGATTTCCTGTGAATAAATAAATAAAATACAAATGTAATATTGTATAAAAAAGGATATGGCCATGGCCAAAGTGATCGTGCAAGTTAATCAACGTTGGGCGCGGTCAGTACCAGGATGGGTGACCGCTAGTGATATATTTCATCTAAGCACCTCTGTGCCTCGGAGAGCACGTTAAGCAGTCGGTCCCGATTGTTGTCGTTAAGCCATGTCAGAGGCCTACAGAGGAAAAATGTATCCTAAAAAAGGTTTCTAAGTTGAATTTTAAAAATATCTAGCCTAGATGTTAATCTGGACTCATTTAAATGTATCTGCCAAAACAACATCCTAAATCGTTCAGTAGTTTTTACGTGATGTGCATACAAAAAACAGACAAACCAATTTTTTTCATTTACGATTTTATTATATGTTTAGATTATAACTTCGATATGAGTTCATAAGGAGTTGATTGGAATATTTCTTTATTTTGCTTATTTAGAATAACATCTAAATTCTGTCTCATTTAATGGGATGCTCTGTCTCATTCACGCTCTTTGGTTTCGTGATGTCATCCGTACAAATCATGCATTTAATTAATTTGTCAAGCTCAAATGTGTTTTGAATCAGCAACTGTTATACCAAAGAACCTGTATCAGTAAAAACGAGGAGCTTGAGGAGCTGGTAGCCTAGTTGCGAGCACGGTCCGAAAGTGATCGTGCAGGTTAAGCGACGTTGGCGCGGTCGGTACCAGATGGGTGACCGCTTGTGGCATATTTCATCTGAGCTCCTCCGTGTCTCGGAGGGCACGCTAAGCAGTCGGTCCCGGTTGTTGTCGTTCGACAGCAGTCGTGAAGCCATGTCAGAGGCCTACGGGCGGCCTGAACATCTCTGACAAATAGGTTGGCCACTAACCATACGATAAACAAGCAAGTAAAAACAAGAAACCAGCTCACTCAAATGAAATCCATACGTTGCCGATATACTCGTATCTGTTGATCTGGCACACAAAAATACCACAGAGATAATAAAATATAGAACAGAGGAAGTAATCACAGGAAAACGAAAGTAGTCGACTGCTTTTCCTGTATAGCGGCAATCATGACTGCCCTTTCGCCTACTTTTAATCTAAGCAAACTGTTATTTTGCTAGACCATAGTTACGAGTTCCCACGGCTTGATTAGTATTCTGTACTCACGTTTCGACTTGTTACCGCGAAAGCTGCGCAAACTCTTGGTAGCAACTGCATTGAGTTAGCAACTCCGTGCTTGTTAGCTGAACTCCAAGCAACCTGATTTGCCGGTTTTATCTAACTTACGAGCCAACTCTTTGTAATCTTTATTCCAAATATGCTAGAGTCATCTGTCTACTTAGAACTATACCAGAAATAAGTACTACTATTAGAGTTTTCATGGGCGTATAGCGTACCTACTTATAGTAATTGATATGGGGGTGTCCGTTCAGAACATAAATAGGTTCAGAACTTCGGATCAGTTTTCTTCATTGTGTCATAAAAATATCATAAATTAAAATGATAAGTTCTACAAAAACATGGTCTTTGTTCTTTTTATCTCTCTACATCAAATTATTTTCTAATTTCACTTATTTATAAAGTGTGCCTACTTTTTAACAAGCAAGCGCTAAATTAGGTAAAGTTTGATGAAATTTAAAAAGTTGAGCATGCTCTGTTTGTTGCTTAGTAATATTAGGGCGTGTAAAATACCTACTGGGAATAGTACAGTAGAGCCCACGCCATTATTTTATATAAGAAAAGTTAACCATAAAAAAACCCGGCCAAGTGCGAAACGGACTTGCGCAACGAGGGTTCCGTTCTCAAAGGTAGTTAGTAGTTTTAGTTTGGAATAAATATAGTTTAAATTTTTTTCCTCAAGAATTATAAATATTTAGACTTTATTTTATTTTTTCCGGTTAATATAATAGGTACAATCAGTACTAATTATTTCAAAATTTGTCGATAAATTTTTTTTTTATTATTATCAAACATTTAAAATTTTTGAAACTCACGTTTTATTTTTCCTGTAAAATATAGAGGATTATTTATGAGTCTGAATTATTTCAGATTTTTCGCCTTGCAAACTTCGTAGATAAGGGGTTTATACCCAACGGTTATTTTTTGCACATTTTTGACCATAAGACAATAACTATAGCACATAAAATAAAACAAAAAATAGTTTTGTAATGCACTAATAATCCCCTTTCATATAAAACCCAACTTACCTCAGTTGCCCCACTTTCAGATTTCGATCCCCCATTTCGGGCCTCATTTTCAATAAAAGTAAAATTATTTCCAAATCTTTTTACCTGAGAATCCTGCGATAGATGCGGGCAAGCAAGTTCTACAACTGTGCCACAAGTCTATAACTTTAGTAGTTCCTAAGTAAAACAGCTGTGACATACCGACACAGACGACACCGACAGACAGACGGACACCGAAGTCTCACCATAAGGGTTCCTTTTTTACCATTTTGGTACGATACCCTAAAAATGGTAAACAATGCCTGGATAAATATATCTAAGTAATATTTATGTTAATTCTATATTTTTATTCTAAAGTTAACCGCGTTCTATAGGTAGGTCAATTATAAACGAGGAAATCTGTAAGGCCTACTTTAAGTTTAATAGATACATATGTAATTTCATAATTGTTAATAGCTGTAGTTCCCTTATAAATAAAAAAAATAGTAGTAGACAGACCAATATAGATGATATAAGCATTAAAATATGACTATGGTAATCTGCCTCTCTAATTGGAGAAAACTCAATAAACAATACTTAACAACTTCGCTCTTTTGGTCTATAAAAATCTATGAGTCCATAATATTATTTGGTCTAACTTCTCTTTCAATCTCTATCTGTATTCTAACAATGAATACGGCCTATTTATTTAGCCAAAGTTACCTTTACCAGAAATTAAGAGGCATCGTGGTTGTTAATTTTATTAACTCAAAACAAACCTTAATCATGGGAATAATATCTACTTACCGTTTGTCACTTCTTGTTGATCTAACTGCAACTTCTGTAGTTGTATAACCAGTTACGAATGATTATGTGTCTGTCGCCTTAAATGATAAGTTAATGATACGACTATCACTTAATAATTAACAGTCAACCGTTTTATAATCAATATCCGACATCCAGCAAGTATAGCAGTGTAATGAACAGAACAATAAGGAAACATTACAGTACAGATCATAACTTGGCAGACATAATAATTGTGAACTAGCGGAAACAGGATAAAACATGATAAAACGGCTTCTTATAGCTGACTGTTCTAAAACGAATCTGTGCGATTTTCACATTGCGTGCTTGTCTGTAATAAATCCTTTATGGCTGCTGTTTACTGGTTCGTTTTGATGAAACAATCTGAAACAGTTACGCAGCAATGGCATCTATTATTGTTAAGGAAAACGAGTTCTTGCCATAGTTGGTAGGGTTTGTCTTCTGTGCTAGACGATGTATTCTGGACATAAGTTTTGGTCAGTCGGACAGTAGCTTTTCTTCTAATTCTGGGTGAAATAATAATGATTAATGTAAGGGTTGCCTCTGTAGGTTGTTTAAGAAATCTACTGAACTAACCTCGATGATTTAGTAACCGAAATTGGGTCAGCTTCTACGGTTTGAACGATAAGAGACCCAGCGAAAGTAGCGCATCGAAAACTCTCTAATAACATTATAGTGAGGTGAGATGTCTATGAGCAACGGTGACCACTTACATCAGATGGCCCGGTTGCTCGTCTGTATTATGCAATAAAAAAATAAACATCTTTAGTCCTTATCTTGGTTTTACAGGCTGTTGCCACCAAGATGCTATAATCTC
Organism: Hofmannophila pseudospretella; assembly: GCA_947369225.1. Taxonomy (NCBI): domain Eukaryota; kingdom Metazoa; phylum Arthropoda; class Insecta; order Lepidoptera; family Oecophoridae; genus Hofmannophila; species Hofmannophila pseudospretella. The sequence continues at coordinate 5,936,595 of OX376326.1, forward strand.
AATCTTGTGCCATCTGGTAATTGTAGAATCATTATTAATTGCTCATACTATGAGACATTTAGTTTAGTTACAATGCTATATTTGATATTACAAATAGATAGGTATCTTTTCATCTTTGTTTTAAACATTTTATAAATAGCAACCATTCGTAAAGTCAAAGCTCGTTTTGATTATCCAGGCGTTGCTTTCTGGTTACAAAAACTTTCCCATTTCGTCACGGAACAGTAAAAACAATGAGTGTTCAGCTCAGGTACTCCTCTAAGCGTTTCCAGGCCGTTGAACTTGAAGTTAATGGAAATTCTCCGCGGTGACATTTCTATAAAACAGAAAAATAAAGCATCAGGGCTCATTTACACCTGTCTTGGTGCTTGAAATGTTTGCCTTGTTTTCTTTTTAGCTCTTATTTTTTCAATTAGTCCTGACGTAAGAAAATTGTGTTACCTAGAAGTTTCAGAAGAATGTTTAATTGAAATATAAATAACCACATTACTTTCGCATTTTTCTAGATAAAGTCTGATCACACTGATACTTTTTAGTGCTAAATATATTCGAAAAACTATTCGTATTCGGTTATTACCAGAAAATTTACGAATTCGTGTAACAGATTATAAAGATTCGAAACTTCGAACATCGAGATTTGTGTCGACAGATTCATTGGATTCAATGAGTTTATCGCTGCCACCGTGAAACTTTGGTCATTGACTGAATATATTCACATGCCAACCGATTATTCCTTTATTGACACATAGATTAATTCAATAATTGTTCACAGTTAATAGAAATAACCAAGGTAAACTGTATGTGATTAATGAGTGATTAAATTACTCACTCATGAAATTCGGAAGTCCTCCGACTAGTTTCAGCCTGTTTCAAAGCCCTTGAACAGGGAGAGTGCGAAGCGCCTGTCGCCGCGACAACGTTTTGTCTCACACTGAAACAGTCGGAGGACTTCCGACTTTCATCAGTGAGTAATCCGTTTTAAAAATGTCTCATTTTGTCTCAATTCTTAAAAAGGTAAATTGTCTTTTTATCGACAGGAAGGCGACGCGGCAAGTGGTGGATGCGTGGCTGGTTTCACATGCGACCCCTCCAAGCGCCGAGCTTGCGTCTCCATCTCGTGCCGGCTCTGGATCAGGGGCCACCACCCCAGTCAGGTAAGTACACTATTTTAACTTTAGTTTTAGTTCTAAAACGCACACTGTGTAAATTAATAGCAAGGCAGGCGCGTCCCTGGGATGTCTCAGGGCAGGGGTCACGACTTCCCAAAATCTTCTGACTCCTCTAGGAAAGATCCTTAAATTACTTGCAACCCTCTATTTGGCCCCCTAAAATCGAAAGTTTCCTATATAAGTGACCCTAAAGTTTAGCTAGGACCGCGCCTGATAGGCCATATAATACCGAGTGAAATATCACACCACAATGTCCTAATCAGAAAACAATCGAGACTCTGCGATTTGTATGGGCCTCTGTGAATTCGAGGCCGCAAACCTGCTGCCTGAGGAGGCGGCCTGGATCCTGGATACGACCCTAAAGTGTTCCTTCGTGCTCTAAACGCAATCTCCAATTTGTGAGCCGCAACTATGATTGGGTTAGGTTAGGTTCTTCTCTTCTCGGTCGCTACACTCGTCGTGGTCGTCACTTCTGTTGCTGTGACCCGCCTCACAATACGTCGCCATTCCTCTCTGACGGCTGCCTTCCTGGGGCACACATGCAAGGGGCCGTCCACGGCTATCTTGATCTGGGCCGTCTATCGCATGGGAGATCTTCCGTGTGGACGGGTACCTTTGACAATAATGTGGTGTCATCCGCGTATCGAAGGTTGGATATCTTCAAACCACCAATCGAAATACTTTCTGTCCAATCTTCGAGGGTAATCTCATTATGAGCTCTGTATATATTATGAAGCGGGAAGGTGATACATCCCTGACGGACTCCTGCACTGGGGTGGAAATGACTTGATAATACGTCATTCGTTCTCACTGACGCCGTTCCATCCTCGTATAGGCACCTGAGCAGATGTACGAGATGCTTCGGTGTGCGTTAGCTTCTACATTGTTTAATTTCGAGCCTCACAAAGTCACAATGCATTTATTTGGTAAGTAGGTACTTAGAAAATTCCTAGCTAAATACAAATTATTGTACGAGTACACACATGGAAATAAAATAACGCAAAACCATTTGCGTTGCTTGTAGCCTACAACTTTTAAAAAAATCAGTTTCTTTACTAATTTCCAAAGGTTGTAGTAGTATCAAAGAGTCCTTAAAACACTGTTTCTTGCGTACCAAAAGCATCTACCTATACTACGGTAGAGTTGCAAACAACAACAACATGCAAGCGTATGCAAATGCAGAGTGCTAGCATCAACATGTCACACTTAACCCTCGCTCAGTCACTGTAGTCGCCAGACCTCGAAGGCTTCATCAATCTTCTGTATCTTCTCTGCAACAACCCTCCTCGAGATAGATTAGGCGAGTTGTCCTCGTCTCTGACAGAGATACATGAATACGAGTACCTCGAGTACCTCTACTGTTTTAATGGCATCGATTCGAGAATTTAAAATGGAAGGAAATTTTCTAAGGTTTTCTATGGTGCTATTTTCAGATACATGACATCATATCTAACCTTGTAAGATGGACACACATATAGCGTGACAATATTTATTCTCTCCTCTTTCGAGGACCTAACTGAAAGTCAGAAAGTTGACAAGGGTTTTGACACTTAGTAGACTTTCCTATCTAAAAATATTCAGGGTTCATTGGAGCTTACGACTGATAAAATACCTCGTAAAGCATACTCGTAAAACCTTGAAACGTCCTCGAACGGTGTAAAAAATTGGTCAAAGAAAACTTTAAGCTCCTTTCCTTCATTATCTTGGAAAAGTTTGCCATCTGTTCGAAGAAGTTCGCCCGCGGCCCTACCAAGATGTTTGGAATGATAGTCAAGAACTTTTAGAGGAAATTTACTTGACAATATTAGCTTTGTAATAAAGCTTTCGGCAGATTTATTATTAGACAGACGTGATAGGTATTAAAATAGTAGCTAATTTGCCTATGAATTCCATTTTATTTGAATAAATGATGTCTTGTGTAAAAACTTTACTACGGGATCTGAAATACTAAACGGTGACAAAGTGAATTATGTCACTGAAGTATAGTTTTGAAAATATTTTGTGTTTGACATAATTATATTGATAACTAAATATTGAAACCTAATTTCCAAGTCAACAGTAAATGGAACACGCCATTTGATTGTTGATTTATCCACTCTCTATCAACATCAAGATACCTGACAAAATTTTCGCTTAGAATTTAATTAAAATGTTTCATCTCTTTTGGTTCCCACACGTTGGATGATTACAATTCCTTTGTATCATTTCTTAGTAATGCCAATGTCACTAGTTTCTTTTAATTTTCATTGTGATATTTTCACTTTGTCTTGGTAGGAATTTGAGAATTTTCTTCTGACTTTAACTTGTTGTTAATCTTATTATGTACTTTGAGTAAATCTGGGCTTAGTGGCTCTAAATGTAATAGTTTAGAGGACTTGGAGTAAGGTAACCTCAAGGAGACCGTTAAATGTGGTGTAGTATGTAAATAGTCCCTAAATGCTTGCATAGATGTCCCAAACAAACAGTAATCAATAAATAAACTGAGTGGACAGTTTGTTTGATATTATAAGTCCCTCTCTATTGAATTAAAGACTACACTTAGGAACTCAAATTTAGGAGAAGTTCTTTGTCTTTACCCACAAGTTTAATTCCGATGATTTCCTCGTCTCAATTAACAAGATTGCATTAAATTCTGAAAAAGAAAATCATATCTCCCATTACTATACCTAATGAAGGATATGTTGAAGTCAGTGTGCCAGATTAAGCAAAGAGCGTCGGTGGCGTAGTGGCTAGAACTCCTAACCACGCGGGAGGTCCGGGTTTGCAACTATGCAATGTCATGTACCAATGACTCTTTTGGATTATTGAAGACTTGCGAATATTTACCGGTTGCTCTAACAGTATAGGAAGGAAAACATCGTGTGGAAACATCAGTGCCAACTGAGACAAACAAATAAAATAGAGAAGGCACAAAGATTCCCCTTAGGACCGAAGTGTCGCTGGGGTTATCCACGGCTCCCTATCAAAAGATAAACCTATATAAGCAGTTGCTTTAGGGCATCACGTCTCGGGGGACACCAAATCCATAGCCAAGATATGTTGCCCCCTTTCCTCCTCTTCTGATTCGCGAAATCCCAAATAAATAATTTGCACAAATCGGTTTGAAAATCCAAAAAAGAGCATGCGTCAACTGCAAAATTAATTTTCATGTGATTCACGAATACTCTGTCAAACAGTCGCAATTAAGTAAATAATAACCAACTTAGTTTCCTTTTTTAAACTCTAAATGATCAAAGGTTTGTGGTAAAATTTGGATTTCTAAGGGCATCCAGGGCCATTAAACCGGCACTGGTTCTCTTTTGCAAACAATCTCCTTTTACTTTTCGTCTTTGGACTTAATAAAAGGGCATTCATGTTTTCTATCAATTTTGTAGAGTCCCGTAACCATGCAGTGGTTGCTACGTGAATAGAAACTCATCGAAACTCGAATATACACAGACAACTTAGCAATATTAAAAGGAGGTTTTATTTGCCTTTCCTCATGTTATTTATGTTCTACTAGTAGTTTCCTTTCCGATTTATTGGTTTGGTCTAAATTTCTGCGAAAACTTTATTCATTGAGGGATAAAAGGTTGTTTGTGGATTGAGGCGGTATCTATCCATCGCCATTGTTATTATTTATTATGTATACGGGTATTTCAATCCTATGTAACTGACAGAAACTATAAATATGTCAGAAAAGGAACATTTTAGTGCAGATCAGTTAGTACTGTCAGCAAAAACATATGTGAAAATTAGGATGTTACTTTTTGAGCTAGTGTACACTTACATGTAGCTAAAGGAGCAAAAACATGTTTGAGATTTGCTCAAAAACTACTTACTGGATTAATTCTTAAAATTCTGTCACTGTCACATACCTAGAAGAAAATATTACTACATTCTAAATACTACCTGCACACTGAGGTAACCAGTATGTGAAATGGGGAAAGCAATGGCAACCCAACCTATTATCTCTGCCATGAGAGTCGTTCTATGTGATTAAATCCTTAGAATGATCATGACTCTCAGCAATGAGGAACACGATTTAGAAGAAGAATAAAAACTACATGCTTTTAGTGACGAAATTTTTAGAATCAGGTCAGTAGTTTAAAAAAAATCTCAATTATACATGTTGGCCCTGTAGGTATACCATTTCTTACATGTGATGATGTGACCGTTAAGAATTAAGACCATAAAATTAATTTAAGTAAAAGTTTTTATTTTATTATATTATTATCACATGACATTTTTTTATTAAATAACGAGAGCAGACGAGCAAACGGGCCACCTGGTGGTAAGTGGTCACCACCGCCCATAGACATCTCACCTCACTTTTTTAATATTAGAGGGTTTTTGATGCGCTGCTAACCTTGAGGACCAAGATGGAATGCCTCATGTGCCGGAAATTACATGACATGTAAATCCGAAATTTTCTTTGTATTTATTAATAAATGATAAAATATGTCGACAGGAAGATCTCAGCTCACGAATTCGAGCGCGGTGGCCTTCTAAAGCCGCTGGTGACGACGGTCGACGGCACCCCCACCTTCCTCGGAGACCAGCCGCCCCCCCATGCGACGCCCTCGCGCCCACAGAGACGATCACGGCACGAGCTCCGGCAGCTCGACGAGAAGGAACTTATCTTTGAACTAGTGAGTCATCTCTCATCAACCTTTTTTTACAATACGGACTTCACTATTGACCTCAGACGGCCTTTACACTTTCGACGGGATTTAGGGGTTAAGGCGCTCAGCCAGAAGGGGGAGCAATAGGCCTATAAGCGCATTAGCCTATTAATGTCTCTACTATTGAGATACAGGCCTCCTCTTGCATAACATCGTCGACCTCATCGTCGCTTACCATCAGGCGTGATCGAGGTCAAATGCGGGTTTAGTAGTACATAAAAATAATAATTTGAAATACCTCACGAACCTTATTGCGCCTACCTTATTGTAGCACATAATGAGTTTTGAGGTAAAATGGTAGTTATTCTGAAGCTTTAATAAGTATTCTCTGTATTAAGCTTTCTTAGTATTAGCTTTAATAACTAAAAGCTTTTAACTTAATGTAAGATTTTAAAAGAATTCCCTGGAGAATTTTACGCTTCTAATTAATATTTACTTATAAAACACTATAGGGAGGTAAAGTATCTATGATTTCTTACACAATTTAAAATATTCGTGTTTTTATTTTGATTACCTACTTATCATATGGGTATGGCCAAAGACTTGTCAGACCAGTTTCATTTAGTTCATAACAAAGTTGTGTCTGTATCCATAACATATTTCGTTTATTACTATTCTATACACCCAACAACAATTTAACGTAGGTAAACTAATAAATAACTTTACTCAAAGCTTTCACGGTTCGCGTTCTCATTATAGCATTTCCATTATTTCCCGATAGAATGTCAATTTGCAAACAAAATAGAACCGAGTGTCGCGTTACGTTACGCGTTATGTGTACCTCCGTAAATTAGGCCTCTGTCGGGTTTGTTCGGCACGGCACGGGCGTCCAGTGGCACAAGGGTCAGGGCAGATAAAATGGCGGTACCAGCTTGATAATTACATGTAAACAACGACATACATGGCGTACACTGTGAGTACAGTGGAAGAGTCACCAGTTTACTTGTTTATCTTTTTTGTACCGCCATTTGAAAGTAAAGATAACTTCACTACAATTCTGTGATTTTAGCGCGAAGCATGTATCTATTCCATTCGAAGAATTATTATATAATTTATTTCCAGGGCTACATTGATTATGGATCGATCTTTTGATTTTTGTAGTCGGTCACTGAATCTCCTTGCAGAGATTATAAGTAGAGTTCTATTTAAAACCTTATCCCGAGATAGCATCAAGATCCATTTGAGAATTGCTACCTCAAGCGTTATCCATTTTCCAACTGATCTGAGCACGTTTAGCTTTTCCATTTCACTTCTATTCCTTTTGAAGCTATTTCTAAGCTGTTAAGCATCTATCTCTGTCAGACATTAATGCAGTTCAACTGCACTTGTATTTGTATGTTTATGCATACGGCTTGCAAAAGCGATCTCGAGTGCATGTGCCCTGAAGATGCTTAGCTGCTATCTTAATGTTTATTTAAATGGCTGACAGTTTCATATATCTGCTACTTGAGATTTCACATATAATATAACTGCAAATCGCCATCGTAATGTATTTAATATTACTCCTTATGTCATGAATCATGATTGTTTAATGTCTGGACTTAGAATTGATTTGTAGGTTTTCTTGACAAAATTTGTAATCAGTTGCAACTGAAAGCTATATATGTAGTAGGTACCTATCATAGTAATGGAAGATCCTCGGTTCGTTTTATTTGTACTGTTTTTTTAGGTACTGGGTGAGCAGGCATGCTGGTTACCTGGTTTGTTTCTTCATGCCTCGTACGTGGCTGTCCAAGTTTTAGCATTTACAACTTGCCTATGATATCTGGTTAAGTAGACGATGATGTAGATGATTGATTTGATTTGTAACATTATTCCATGTTTTGTAACTGTTTTATCATACTATAGTTAGACACGGAATTCTTACCACAGTTCTGTTTTATCATGTTCACTTATTTGTCGAATTTCGATAAAAATGTTGATAGTTACGTGTGCATTGTACTTGTCGTGTAAAAGTACTTGTCTGCTGGGCATTTCCGACAGTATTATACATCATTGTGTACAGTTGTTACTGTTGCCGCCGGCTTGTCCGCATTTATTTGATAAACGGGCGCCATACATGCCGGTACACATGCACTCAATGGGTCCTAAGCCATTACTTTAATACACTCATTCGTTTTAAAATGAATGTCTTTATGAACATTAATAAAAATATGGGGATTATGGACGTGAGAGTTATGCAATGCTATGCTAATATTTTTTTAAATGTTTTGTACGTACCGACTTTGTATACGTTCTTTTTCATACGGATTGTTACTGTTATAATAACGTAAAGGTGTCTCCTTGTTTTTGTTTTCATGTCCTTTTTATACATAAGTAGTTCGCTCTTCATTATTTCCACTTTCTTCTTCTTCTTCAGGCTCTTTGTCATCCACTGCTGGATATTTCCACTGTATCTCAGGCAAATACTATAAAATTAATCTTAACGTGTTTGCTACAACCCACAGAGTCCACAATCAGTAAAAGTTCATAAAACTTTTACGTAATATCAAAGTGTGGTTGCCCAAAATACGGTCGCGTCCGTTTAGTAACGGAAATGAACGTTTATAATGTTTATTTCGACTCTTTATCAAGTTCTTTTCCACGTGTCAGTGGCGTCAATAAAACGCGATATAAAAACTAAATCGTGATGACGTAGCAGGTCAACACATTGGCAAGTGTGCGTGACCTCGAATGAATCATTTATCGATTCATTGAGTGTTGCTATACCTACGAATTACATTATGTAGCCGTAGAGTTACACAATAATGCCATATCTCAAGTGAGTTGGCATTTTTTCCATTGCCACGTGAATTTTTTTACAGTACATATCTACTTGGTATTGGTAGGCACTCGCAAATTTATTTATACCAAACATTCGCATGTACGACAGTATTAAATTCTGTTACACCTGCCTGTATATGTTATAGTTGTAATTATGATGAAACCTAAAGCATTCGCTGGTTAATATATTCAACCAAAATCGCAGGTAATTAATCATTCCATTACATGTATCGTCGACAGAGATAAACTAGGTAGCGAATTTCACAGAAATCGAGCGTCTCATCTAGGTGTTACACGTAAATATTCTTGGCGACTCATTCATAGCCAAACATAGAATATGTAGAAATTCAGTAGCCAAGGATAACTATCACGTTACCGTTCTCAAAACCACAAACGAAATGTTATATCATGTATGAATTGGCGTACTAAACAGAGACAGTGCTATACCAACGGGACAGCTCTGTCTCTCTTTAGCATACCATCTCATGATATTCCAGTAATAGCTACCTTGTTTATAATTTAGATCATTGTATGACATGACATACCAATAGGATCATAGGATTAAAGTTTTAATCACAAGTTCGTTTTATAATGTTGAGTCATGAAGGTCAGGGAAATTGGCAAAGCTTCAAGTAGGTAGGAACACGGAACATTTTTCCATGGGTATAAGAATGAATCTAAAGTTCAAAGATCATTAGGTACTAAACCACCACTACTTTGTTCATGTGAAGTTATTTTTAACAGCGAATCCTCGTGGTGCTCCACTTTTTTTTTTTTTTTTCGTACTGATAATTGCTGTTGGTCCTAATGACCTTTACAGCTTCAGCGGGTTTGTCCCATTGTCTTGAGGAGACTGATGGGGCGATAACTGGTGGGTTCGGAGCGCGATTTACCTGGTTTGGGAATACCTATGACAACTGCTTCCTTCCAGGCGTCTGGAAAGGAGCAGTTGGCCATTGCGGTGTTGAAAATAGATGCCAATAGGCAAATCAGGGTAGCAGGGAGCAATTTGAGAACCTTGTTGGTAATTCCGTCTGAGCCGGGGGCTTGTTTTTGTTTAAGACCTTTGATAGCGGTATGAACCTCCTGAGCCGTAATCGGATCCAGCGGAGGATCGGACGGGGGTGCTCCACTGGTGTGGATTTTTTTTTCATATAAGTGCTGACAGTGCTGAGGTTTGAATTTCACTGACTGAATTTCACTTCATATATACAGACGTTAGGTGACGAATCGGTTGAAGCAACTTAAACAAAGTGGAAGGGAAAGGAATACTTTTTTTCCGATTTTTTTGGGTAAATTGTTTTTATTCAGGGTAAAAATCAAGTTTAATACTTACTTACTTACTTACTCCGCTGGCGCAGCGACCCGAAGTGGATCTTGGCCTCCGATACCAAAGAGCGCCATCGCTCTCTCTCCTGCGCAGTCTCGAGCCAGTCAGGCGCCCGGAGCTCCCGCAGATCCTTCTCCACTTCATCGCGCCAGCGGTATCTGGGACGTCCGACCGGACGTCGTCCGTTAGGGCGTCCCACATACGCTCGTTTAACTGCCCGATCCTCCCCCATCCTAGTGATGTGTCCGAGCCATCGGAGTCGAGCCGCTTTCGTCTCTCCTATAATGTTCGGCTCGTTCACCATCTCTTCTATCTCCCTATTCTTTCTCATCATCCACCCTCCATCTTCCTTCTTGGCTGGTCCCAGAATCTTCCTCAATATCCTCCTCTCGGTCACCAAGAGTCTGTTTTCTTCCTTCAAGGTTAGTGTCCAAATCTCGCATCCATACATCAAGATCGGTCTGATGACAGTTTAATAAATGGATAATAATGTAGAAAACAATTTTTTTTAAATTATATTTTATTAACAAAAATTTAGCTCGCTCGAAAATTTCTTTCTTTCGTTGGCGCTCTTTGGTATCGGAGGCCAAGATCCACTTCGGGTCGCTGCGCCAGCGGAGTAAGTAAGTAACAAAAATTTCACGACAACAGTTTATACTAATGCATCGTGAAATTTATTATTATTATACAAAACAAATACAAAGATTAAATGTTCTGTCATTTATACTAATTCTTATCTAATAACGCAGGATGAAAAACAAAATTACGTTACGTTTTGAGCTAATTAATGTTGCATGTTAAATATTCGTATCATCTGTTTTTATGATTTATTTACTATGACGCAGATGTATGTTTGTAATTTGATATTTATCGGAATAATAATCATATTTTTGTATGAGTTTGCCTTTGCCCAAGAAACAACAATTTTCCACCACTTGAGTACTTAACCAAATTTCAATTTGTAAATAATGTTAGCCTATGTACTGGCTCTAGAGTTAGTAGTGTCCACAAGTAAGAGTAGACCAAATCAGAGATGATAGAAATTATAAAATATGTATGATATGTCAAAACGTAAGTGTGATATTCCAATATTTTGCTATATTATGTTTCGAAAACAAAACACGTTGTAAAAAAAACAGTACGAGATTGGCTTAGTGGTCTTGATTACGAGGGCACGGAGAAACTTCTAAAGGTAACACAATAATAAAAAACACATACACCCAGGGAGGGTGTGTGTTTTTATTATTGTGTTACCTTTACTAATTACCTCTTACACGCACCCTCTTACACCCCCCCTCACCCACTCCCTCTCTCTCTCTCTCTCTCACACACACACACACACACTCTTCCCGCTATTATATTGTTTTTAGTATAAATTTTGTCAGTTTTATATTTTCTTGGCTTGGCCAACGTCTGTTACATGTTTATTTCCACTGGTCACAGAAAAGAACTGTCCTCCGAGATACAGGAAATTCATGGTTCGGAGGTCAGCGTTTATTGTTACCTTTTGCTCACTAATTTTATTTAGTTTAATATAAGCTATGCTTAAGTTCTTACTTGTGTATGGACTATGGATATGTTCTCATCTTACCGAACAAATAAACTTATTCTTATTTCCAATATGTATTATATGACAAAAACAATCATTATTAATTCTTTGTTTGTACACCTCAAACATAACAAATGTGTTAAAAAAGGTACAAAATGTTGTACTTACCTCTTTTATAAAACGAGTTTATTAATTTAGTGTAAATATTTACCGGCAATTATAAATTTAATGAAGTAGTATGAAGTAATATTGCTTATTATTGGTTTACCAGTGCCTTTGAAACGTTTTAATCACATTAGATTTACTAGCTGTAATGGATGTAAGTACGAGTAGCTCTTAGACAAAGTCCAAAAACGCATATTGATAGTATCAGAGACTTTTCACTGTCCTCTCAAAATTAAAATCCACGGAACTTACTGACGTAGTATCTTGTGATTTCTGTACTCTAATACAAGTAGGTATACAAACTTCGGAGTCGGAAATTAGTTCGGAAATCAGACTAGAAACTCAGTTACGGCTTTGAGAAGCGTGGGTGGACAGAAGTCAGGACAGTCCCGATCCCGACTTTAATGTGTATTCAACATAAGACGTACGAGTACGTCTTATGTTAATAGTAATAAAATATAGGTAAGAGCACTACGAGCATATGATTACGACTAGTTACAGTAGTTACTCTTGAGGGTCTCGGAGTCTAGTTACGAGCACGGTCCGAAAGTGATTGTGCAGGTTATTTCATCTGAGCTCCTCCGTGCCTCTTAGAACACGTTAAGAGCGTGGTCTGCGCGTGAAAAATCGTGAAATTTCGATAGTTAATTTCTTCATATCTATAAATTTTCTGAAAAATGTAATTTTATTCAAACATCCGATAAGGAATATAAAATTTCATTTCTTAATATTACTTTATTATGATTTTATGGCGGGAGAACATTTCACGATTTTTCACGCGCAGGCCTCCCTCTTAAGCAGTTCGGTCCCGGTTGTTGTCGTACGACAGCAGTCGTCAGTCATATCGGAGGCCTACGGGCGGCCTGAACAACTCTGACAATAGGTCAACAAACAAACAACAAACATTACTCTTCGATCGGCTCGTGTTGCGAAATAACTCGTAGTGGCAGTTTGGTCCTTCCCGCAATCTACTTGTACGGGCCGCGTTGGATGAATGATATGCTAAGGTTGCTTTTAAATAATATAATTTGAGTGCCACTGGATTAATATTATAATTTAATTAAAATGATATGAAAATACTACTAAATTAATGGTATTAAATGCTAAATTAAATTATAAAAAGATGTTGATTGCTTCAGTGCGTGACGAACACTAGATTTATTTGGCCTGAATAGCCCCAAGAAAGTCCAAATCTAGGCCGTTCACATACTCGTATATGCCGACTAAGGCGTCGTTTTGTACAGTCATAGACTGTACACTACTCAATTATTTATGTAGCATTTTAATTAGGTAAGTATAAGGTTGTTATTCTATTAACTGTAATGGTAAATGACTTACAATTATGTAAGCTTATTCTATTTTAGATTTGCCCCGAAACTGCACGATGTATCATTCTAGTCTAGACTTTAGTCCGCCTATTTTCAGGTAAGTACGAATTATAGGCACGTACCTAGATACTATTACGCAAGTACACATAAACCCATTTCGCGGTAGCGCACGGAGAGTTTCATATCCAATTTCTCACTTTATCGTGAGCCTTTATGGGCTTCATATGTACCTGTCCTTTATCTCAGAAAGCATTATACTATACGAGTTATTGTCTTAGTAACCAATGTATTCGCAGTTCGCACGCACATAAGTTTCAAAACTATAGGAATTGGCTGCTGCTCTCTATTTTTCTTTTGTATTGTATTATCAAATAAGTTAAAAGCCATAGCAAGCTATTTCAACTCTCATACAATACAATACAAATATACTTTATTGCACACCCGGGACAAAAACAAAACATACAACATAAAAAGAGGTACAATACAATGACTCATCTATGGCCTTTAAAAATAAAAAATGGGGGAGCTTGCTTCAATTGTACAGAGGCACATTGTGCTTGAATAAAAGTACTCGTAGATCCATGATAATTACGGTAATATTCGGAATAAGTATATTTTTTAACATTCGACTTTGACCGATGGATTAGTGTGAAAAGATGATAAAATTATTGGATATTCCTATGTTTCTGTTGTAAAGTAGCTTAACATTGTACTTACAAGTATGTTAAAAATATCTTAAAAGTTGGTTATTCAGGAATAAAGTTGACTAAGAATTTTCTCTTCGCTCTTCAACGGCAGCGAATCAGTCAGCATTCAATAATATTGAATTATTGACTTGGGTCAATTACTGGCCCGCTGTTATTTACTGAGCAAATGGTTGGATTCGATTTGAATTGGAGAGCAATTTCATTCTTCGACAACTTATTGAATAATGGTTCAACCACTCGTTCTTTAAATAAAGAACCTTGCATATTTCAGTTCTACTCATCTAGAACTTTTGTGAGACATGTTATCTGGTTCTCACTATTTTGTTATACGGTTCCATAAAATTTTGCATGCATGCATAGGTATTGCATAGCAGCTGCATGAACAAAATGAATATAAGTACATATGTATACCTCATACCTTAACTTTCATTTACTTTATCAATTGCCATACATATTTACCCCAATTATTATTCACAACTGTGGATATACAATACCTGTAATATAATAGGCTCAGGATTCAAACTCAGCATTGTCCAAATGTTTATCAAGTCAGATTTATATTTATTGGCATATTTCTTGGTGTCCAATACAGGCTTCAGAAAATCATTAAACCCATCCACAAATGGACAAAATACCAGCCCTTTCCTAGGCTCCATGTCCGGCCAACTCAGGTTATATTTTATTATTATTATTAAACTATACGAGTAAAATTAATTACACGTGTTATTTTTCGAAAAATAACTAAAATTCTAACAAAACGAATAGAATAGAAAAACCTTTATTAATAGACCATAATTAAAAAATATAAAAAATATGTACATAATATGACAAAATGAGTCGGATTATAAATTGACCATATTTTACATTCTGACATGTGATATAAACATATGATATGATCTATTAAAAGGGCCAATTTCAGCTGTGTCGCCAGATGCATAGATACCTATACATCTAGCGACGCTGGTTTTCAACTTGACCCTTTCCAACTTATAGCTATAGTTCAATTTCAATTTATTTTTATTTAAACTTACATAAGTAGGTACAGGTTAGAGATACGAGTAGTTATTTCAAGATGTAACCTGACTCAGGGCTCAAAATATATACACTCACTTACCCTTATTCAATGTCTGGCTATCTGACTCCCAACTAGGTTTCCCTGTGTGCGCTATATCAGAAATCCATTCATGAAATTCATTCTCTCGATACGTTTTAATTTACACTTAAGCACTGCACTATCATGAAAACACTTTATGAGAAATCTTTATTGGTTATATATAACGGGTGTTACTCGTTTCATAATTATGGCGGAGGATGCTGCAACGTTTCCGTCTACTAAATAGATCTTTTTCAAGGAGCAAGAAATGTCACATCCGCGGTATGGTCATACTTCACTCCGCGATAATTATGAAGTGACACCTGTTATACACGATAATAATCAAAATCATGTTCTGGTCTAACGTTCTTTTGTTGTACATAACTATTGCCATCGGCCTAAAGACAATCCAATTTGTTCCAGGTGAAAGACATATGCAACGAGCTCGAAGTAAGAGTGCTATGCCATAAAATCCTCCAGAACGTGTCGATACTTCTCGACGCGGACCGAGGGTCGCTGTTCCTGGTACAAGGCGAAAAGACTGCATTACCTCCTAACCCACAGAATGGCAGGTCAGTCAAAAGGTAATTGTGTACGACTATCTTATAGTAATAAATAACCTTCACAAATGGGGTTTTCTTCTTCTTCTAAGTCGTGTTTTTAATTGCTGAGGTTCGTGATCATTCTAAGGAATTAATCACATAGAACGACTCTTGTGGCAGATTTTATGGGGTGGTTTGCCATTGCCGTCCCCATTTCACATACTGGTTATCTCAGTGTGCAGGTTTCCTCACGATGTTTTCCTTCACCGTCAGAGCAGTCGGTAAATGTACGTAAGTCTTTCGAAAAAACCGAAAAACTCATTGGTACATAGCATTGCCTGGTTTCGAACTCGAACCTCCCGCATGGAAGTCCGACATCCTAGCCACGACGCCACCGACGCTCTATAGGGTTTCTAAATGGGGGTGGGGTCTAAATGGGGTTTTTACCAACTATCAAATTAAGTGTTGAAGAACCGCCATAGAACCAAAGTTGCCGCATATATATTATATTATATATCCGATTGTATTATCAAAGCTAGCTGAAGTGGCTGGTCACAGTTGTCGCGGAACTGACTAGCGATGGTGTAGAAGAGTTTTAGAATGGAGACCACGATTAGGCAAGCGTAGTGTGGGACGCCTCCCTGATAGATGGAGCGAAGATCAGCGCAAAGTGGTTGGTAGCAACTGGATAAGAGGCGAAGACCGGGCTTAATGGCGCGCCATGGGAGGCCTATGACCAGCAGTGGTCTAGAATGGGCTGTTGATGATGTGGTGCCTTCTCTCAAACCATATGGAGCACCAGCTCTGCTTTGTCTCATGCCCGACCACCAGAACGCTGAAATGAAAAAGTAAACCAAATCTTTTACGAAACAGCGTCGCGATTGTCAATCTTGAGACAACATTGATTTTGACTCCCTGAGCTTCCATATTCCTATAGTGATTGGCTTCGAAACTATAGGTACTGAAATTGTAGAATCATGTAGAACGCGTCCATCGAGAAGGTTATCTAAAACATGACCTTGATTATAAATGACGTGTAAAAAGTGATTAGCCTAATTAGTTTCTCCACACGAAATCTTATCGGTCATGCATGCATGTGACCGATAAGATAAGAGCGTAAAAAACCCAAAGAATCATACTGGTGTAAACGCTAGCGCTAGAGCTAGACTACATACATAAAAGCGAGTCGTCTGTGTATTCTTTATTGCATTGAGTTTAATCGTCTCTAGTGCATAAGAGGTGATTTAATTTCCTCCTGTCGCCTAGCTGTCCGGCGACGTTGTCATTCGCTATGTAGGAGATGTACTTACATACAGACGTATTTTAAACCGATGATCGACATTTACTAGCCGACACAAATCAAAATAGTGTAATACCTTTTGGAACTGAGATGAAATTACATACAAAACAAAAACTGATAAAACCTTGTACCCCAAGACGATATCAAATAGTACGGTCTAGTACGACAAGGTCCCTTTCTAATCTTTTAAGATCAGTCTAGGACGACCCCGGCTTTTTCTTCCACTCACTTTCTCTTCGTATACTGTTTCGGCATTCGTTCATCATTCAATATCATCATCATCATCACTCAATAATTAATCCTGACCGGAAAATTATCGAGTTACCAGTTCACCTTTATTCGACTTACTGGTTGTTGCTTGTGCGTATGTTTCAGAAGATCGGTCCGTATCTATTAAAGATATTGGTCTAGTGTCAACTACAAAGTTTTATAGTCTCATATTTTATTCACTCCCTCGGCGTACTTATCTGTGAGTCGTAAAATGTGACGTCATAATGTTGCAGTTTATTTACCTTCTAAGTCAGCCAGGACGCTTTTGCGAGAATGAAGTTTTTCAAAATGTCTGTTAAGTAATTCATTTCATTGAACAAAGAAGATTTTATTTTAGAAACAACAATAATTGTGCTTTTTATCGAACAGCTTGTTAAGTAGGTATGACAATAAATATAATTATTTTACATAAAACTCAATGTAAATGAGTCATACCTTATGATATTATAATATAAAATAATTCAAAAGAGGAGATGAGGCTAACACTAACTGATCATTCAGCACATTTTCCTTATTTGGGAATTTCGCCTTGTTAAGAGCTGTCAGAAACAAGTCACAAAGTGTCGTGCCATACATGAATAATGTATGATAATTAGTCGTGAAAGGCTGGATCCGAAAGACTCTGCATAATGCCATTTGGGAACTTTTAGTCAGTTTGTATATACAAACAAACAAACTTTTGTAAGTATACTCGTACAATTTTTTTACACATTAATGTCGTAAGTGTATATTTGCTAAAATATTTAGGCCAAACATATTGTGTGGGTACAGGACTACAGGCACTAAGGACAGGATACTAGATGTTTTAGGACTGAAAAAAAAGACAATTTGAGACCGGACGTAACTGTCAACTATATCATGCTGGTAGGTTTAGGATATTAGATATTTTATGGAGGAATGGTGGTTTAAACTTTTGGAAAGAGTTCTTTTCACATCCTATGTGAACAGCCCCAATGCCAATTTAATTAAGCAGCGTCATTTTTCAAAACTTTTCCAATATTTCAATGACACTTTTATCTTTGCCATGATCGAAGGCTCATTTATCACAGTGGCTACAGGATTTCATTTGGGCGATGGATTCTGCGTGTTTTGACGGGAGACCTTTTTTCTTTCAGTCATATTTTTTATCTTATCAGCAATTTCTATGGAAAATGTAAATTGGTGGGTCAGTCAATCGTTGTTTAAAAAAAAGAGTAGAAGAATAATATAGAGATACAATAATGTATAGTAGAATAGTAATATAAACTGCCTTAGTTATAGGTAGTTAGGTAAAGTCCGTGTCGTATTTTTGTGAAATTATGTAGACCCTACGAACCGTAAAAGTCAAGGCCATATGTTCTATTTTAGCGCTTATTCGTAGTAACATCTTGTCTACCCTCGCCTAGATACTATCCTAGTGCCTTGTATGACATGTTATAAAAATAAAAAAGGAAAGTGAAAGTAACATGGGCTGAACGTAAAGCATATCTCCAAGTTTACCCTTTAGGATTAGTTCAGACTTCAAATGTTGTTTTTTTTCAATATGATTTTACCTATTGAATTTTACGTATTTGAAGTGCGTCTTATATTTGTAGCCTTTAGTAAGAGCATTTTCGAAAATTAATAAAACAAGGATTTTGGAATCTCTGATGTGGGTGGAAACTTTTTCAGTGAGTGGTGAAAACCTATGTTTATTCTTTTCTTACATCTACACCATTCTTTACACAGGAATACTCAGGTATAGGCGATTGCACGTAATTTCATGTTTTTTTCTAAAGTGGAGCATAACTTTAGCCCACATTCAGTTCTTTCTTTTGTTCAATTATTCGTGGAGATTCGTGCGAGATTTCGGAGGACGTACAATAAGTTTCTTAAAAAATTGTAACATTGCCTTTTAAAGCTATATCAGATCAGATAAAATAAAATTGTCTTCTAATTAAGAATATTTTTGACTCAGAATTAGAAGAAACCAGGGCGCGTAGCAGCTTGCTACGCCAAACGTACCATTCACGTACCTAGGTAGATAGAATTTATAGAATATTACAATTAGGAATGAAGCTTACTGACATTTTGTGTTTAAACTATCGATAAAAATTTCTCCAATGCGAGTAACCTCCCCATTAATATAGTTATTACCTTGGTATTGATGCATTTTCCATACGGAATCGAAATAAATGGCTTTTAACTGCCATCGGATTCCAGTAAATCGTAAATCGGGGACATATAATGTGCCTCCAGGTGCCAGTGGTACTTACACTACGTTATGGCTTGTGTATAGTATTATACATATAAATTTTTACAGTCAATACCGATGTACATGTGCTCCCACAGACTACATCTTTCATTATGGAACAAACATCCTAAGTCGTGTAGGATAGGAGCTAGTGACTAAAAATGTATTCATACTTATTGCTCTGAATCTATTTATTTAGTTTCCCCAGCGACTAAATAAAACTTCTGTTCCACACGACTTAGGGTGTTTGCTCCCTAATAAAAAATGTAGTTCTAGGCGAAATCTATCAAATGCACTATGTATGGTTGGAGGCGAAAAGAAAAAATAATTGGGTTTAAGCTTGTATGGGATCCACCCAATCCCTTTTTATTATACAATGTATAATAAAATAAATGTTATAGAGGACATTACGCGCCAAAAATGGCTCTCCTCTGACTGACTGATTTTTTATCATCCATCACTCTACTCGCCGCTGTCGCAGATGTCGCTGTTCGTCTGGAGGACACTCTGCATATACCGTGTCCCTATTTCTATACAAACATAAAACGCGCTATCGATATTTTCAATGATACTTCTCGTAGATACGAGTTCCAAACGCCCCTTGGTGGGCCAGGACAACTGTGGTCACCACTACCAGGCAAATCCTCCCGCCAGGTGGAAGATCTTCCCTTTTCCCTCTTCATATCAAATGACGTAAAGTCGTTCCACTTCTTCCCGATAGCCGTTATATAACTAGGTACCTTAGATTATACTAATACACGTATATAAAAATTGTTCAATTAATTTCTTATCAACAATATTATAACTAGGATCGTTACCACAATGTTTGTTAAGATGTTTGAACTTTGAGTCAAAGACGCTGGAATTTTCCTGAAGCCTTACTGTCTGAAGCCATTTCCGCTATCTCTCACACAATCTATTTTTATGTCAGTGCTAGCTGTAAATGTGTATGTCGTAGTGTTGGTGTAAGTAATTTAGCACTTCACAAAGTGCTGTGGACACAGTAAAATACGACTAAAATTGGATATAAGCTATAAGATCCATTATAATTCGTCGGTCTACGCAATCTGTCCAAGTTTTTAGGCATTTTGTGAAGTGGGAGATTCTCACTTAGTGTAATGCCCTTGTATTCACTATCTATACTGTTCTTTCACCGCCAGCACTTCGTGAATTAATGAGAGCTAGACACAGTGTAATAGGGTTTTGACTCTTGTTGAATTGTCGACATTAATTAATTGAATTAAATACTTATATAGAATTTAAGAAATCCATTCATAAAAAATAAAATACCAATTTAGCACTTCACGATATGTCCAGCCAGGCACTTCGTTAATTGTTAAATTCATCTCGTTACTACATAGTATATTTCGTCTCCTTTTGTCTTACTGAAAGAGTATTCATTCATTCATTCATTCAATATGTGGAGAAGACGAGCAAAATCTGAGATCAGCGATAATATGTCCCACAGAAAACACTACATTATGGAAAAGACAACCAACTGTATACCATAGTTTAATTATTGTTTATTGTAATACTGATGCTATGTATCTACATAAATTTTTAAATATTATATTGTATTATATTATATGTAATGCTCACCGCAGATAAACCTCTAGAGCGTTTTAGTAGGTGATCCGTTTGTTTTTTCTTTATATTAACCTATAAACTTAAAAATGGTTGCATGTACTATCTCCTATTTACTGCAAGAGATTTATCCATTTATTGCTACTCGTATATGCAATGCTTCAAGTTGATTTATTTACGTTTTGTAGCGATATTTCTTTTTTTAGATAAATAATGTAATAAGTAAAAATAATAAAGAAAATATTCCTCGTGATCTTAATAAGAGCCTAAGATTTATAGATTAAGATATACAGAGGTATTTGCCCCGCAGTGGGACAGCTTATAGTCTAAAAAAATAGTTATACGCCTGTGAGTACACCAATTTGAAATTAAACAACACTCAAAAATAATGTTCACCGAACGGCATAAAACCGGAACTGGATTTAGAACGCTAACCATTTAACTTTCCGACCCAATGGGCCCTTTAACGATACTCAGAAAATTTTGCCCATAATCATAAAAGCGTAAACTAATGTCAGAAATCAACGAGTAAAATGAAACGAAATATTAGAAAATTTGGAATCTTTCATAAGAACGGCCTACAGCTGGAGGCTGAAAGGAAACGTGAGGAAACTTCTTAAAAAGTATTTTTTTAGTTTATTCTAACGACCATATGCATGAAGCCTTATTATATTTCTGGTTACCATAAGTCTTGTGACATCTCTTTCTATATGGAACTCCACAATGCTTGCATGGTTGTGTTTGAAGGATATGAGAGCCAACGTAATGGGAGGTGATCTTTTTGTTTTTTGAGTTCGTTTTTGTTCTTATAGATGGCTCTCGCACGTAGGGGCGATCTGTCACTGTCAGTCAATAACAATTCACGCGTCACGCGTTCAAATTGTATCTAAAATGAAATAAATGCGTAGATAAAAAGGGATAAAATATAATTTGTTATAGCGCGATCTCGTTCCACATCTAAAGGCTCTCGTGGAACTTCGATAAACAAACTGCAACACTAAACGTTAGCAGTTTTACGGCACTGGCCAGAAGCCTTTTTGACATTAAAAAATGGCCCTTTCATAGAGCGCCATCTAGCGAGCCTCTTGAAACCAATCGGAAGGTTATCAGCCCGCCGAAACTATAATAGTTAGATGGGGTCTTCTCGAACTAAAGTTGTAGGGAATCCTGAGACATTTCAAGAGAAAAAAATATTTTAACTATGGCGGCCAAAAATAAATTGAAATGATGTGGAGCTTTTACGTGTTAGCCATGGCAAGGCCGAAGGCCGAGGTCCGCGTAGAACGAAGCCCCCCCCCCCCCCCCCCCCCCCGCCTAATATGTTCTTAACCATGTCAGATGAAAATTGGATTAGTGGTTCTAAGATCTTGGAGTATCTTGGGATTTTGGAGTATGATGGGATCTCTGGAACGGTAACAGTTAGGTGATTCGAGTTTAAGCTCAAATATTTATGACCATGGCGAGCTTCCCCATCTGAAACCTTAAGTATATGATGAAGACCAAGGAAAAGTAAAGGGATCTCCACAATGGTACGTCGGGGGTTTCTTAAATTTTTAATTTAAAGTTATTAGAAGAGTAAATAAGTACTTATATAACGTACGAAAATCCAACAATATTGCGGATCATAGTATACAATGAAAACGTTTCCAAGGCCAAGGAACATTGCCAAGGCCAAAAACAGAAGGGCACGATCAATAATGGACGAAGATTGGTTAAATATTTTCTTAGATTTCATCTCGCATTTGATTTTCCTTCTTGGAATGTGACTACAAGTTGATAGAGATTAATTAATATTGGTTGAATTAAAAACTATAAATAATGTGAATATTTTTAAGCGTAAACTAAGAGCTCTACTTGTTGAAAAGTGTTGCTATTCGATAGAGGACTTTTAATTATTGTTTTCTTAGTATGTGACATACCTAATATTGCATAATGGACTTTAATTTAAATTTTGACTTGACATAATTTATTTATTAGATACTTAGTTTGACATTTGCAACTATTAATTTTTTAATTACTCTTAAGCTTTAATTCGCACACAATGTGTACTGTTATTCGAATAAATTAATTGAATTGAATTTCACTTTTGCTAGTCGTCAGTTTTCAAAACAATCGGCACATCTATATAATATCATCAATAAAGAATTGGACATTTATTTAATCAAATACTACGACTGTAAAAAACGTCTTTCTGATTGGCTAAAAACACTAAACTATGAGGAGATCGAGAATCTCCTTAAATACTAGTATTTCTCCCTTTTTACCATAAATGAAACGTGGTTTACACCGATCCCAAGATATTTATATCGCAGTTTTCATTTGACATCTCTCACTTATTTTGGCATAGAACACCATACATCTCTTGCACACACACATACACCCTCTCACACACCCTTTCTCTCTCTCTCTCACACACACACACGTTATTATTATTATTATTTTATTAGTAAATAGGTACACAAATAAAGAGGTATGGAAGAGTGTGGCCCTCTGACACAGGTGTTGTCATACTTAAAAGAGGGCCTCCACAATTGGAAAAAAAAATGTTTGTACTTTTTGTTACTGAATAAATCTTTTTATTATTAGTATAATTATTGAATAAATAAGGTATAATGTTGCAACGCAGCGTGACTCAGTTACATATAAATCATTTTACACATAAGCACATCGTGTTATGGATTTCTTGTCTCGTGTCATTTCTACCTAGAGTTATAACGTCGAAATGTAAGTGATGTAGTTTTAATGAAGACTTAACTTTAAACATGTTTCGTGCAACTGACAGTCAGTGTCGTATTTCTGCAGAAAAACACTAGTATAGGTACTTACTAAAGAACCATCAGAAATAAAATCATTTGCATTGAAACCGAGTAGTCTTCTAGTAACTTTCGTTGCTCCTTACCTACTGTTTAAGGGTTACTTAACAGAAAATATCTTTTTAACGCGTTTTTTTTTCCTTCATTTTATTTATTTATTGAAAAAACCTATTACAATTGTATGACAGGATGTCCCAACTCAAAATTGTAGTCATAATACTGGTTTTGGTTTTGTTGTTCATAAGAGCATTACAATTAAAAGTGTTCTCAAGCAATTAAATCCTAGATTAACTTTAGGGGTTTATGTAGACTTAAGATAATTTAATCGGCATATAAAGTAGGGATGTTACGGAGCTTCGACTCCGAAAGGTCGGAACTTCTGGTTGATTTTACACCTCCGACTCCGACTTCAGCTCCGATAATTTTGAATCGGAGGTTATACCGAAGATTTGTGTGCAAACATTCAAATATCAATATTTTATTAAATAGTGTAGGACTACATAAAGGAATATGTTTGAATGCCGCAAACGTCATCTTAAAATATATTGGCCAGTTCAGCTATAAAAATTTAAAAAAACGGTTTAAAATGTGAACTACTTCTGAACATCTCTCTTCTACCTCCGCCTCCGACTCCGGTTCCGAATTCGGGTCCGACTCCGATAAATCAAATTTAAAACCTTCGGTTTCGACTCCGGTTCCGGTAAAACTACCTCCGTAACATCCCTAATATAAAGGGTGAATTTGTACATTTCAGAACCAGTAAGAAGCTCTTTGAAAACCCGAAGAGGTTAAAGCTACAAGAGACTTAAGTGGATTAAAATTTAAGTGTTGATAAAGTAGACAACAAGTTTTGTAATTTATTAGTTAAATCAATTACTGTTGCCTTGTCAAGGCAAACTAGTCGACACTCAAAATTCAAGCTAAAGTAGCAAAAAAAATTTGCAAACATTTCAATAGACTGCTTACCTATATTATGTGTTAATTAATGGGCATATACTAGTTATTAGTACATATAACGTTAAAGGAAGGGGAATAGTGTCATTTACGTAAATTGTTTGGCAAACAAACCAAAATATCTAAACAAAGCACTTATGTAATAGGTACCCAATATTTGTTTTACCCGCATATGTTATTCATAGCGTTTTCTTTCGGAGAGAGTATGCCAAATTATTTTATTTCCCCCATTTGCTCAGTATTCATGTCATGTCTTTTATAGGTCTGGCTTCCTAATAATTGCTCATATACCTATTTTGTTTTTTCTTAGTTCGGCCCACCACGGCTTCCTAAGCGTGGACCAATATAATAATTACCCCCGCAGGTCTATTTACGGGGGGAGGGGAGGTGAAGGGGTGGTACCATATTGCCTTTTAATTTTTTGGGTCTTGATGAGTGCGGCTAGTTTGTAGGTATATTTCTTTTTCTCCTACGACCTGTCATTCCTGTTAAGCTGTTCTCGACGTTCCTACCAGTAAATATCAATGGCGATAGCACACTGTATCTTAAGCTCTTATTACACGTGACTGAATTCAGTCTGATAGAAATAGCTACAGTCTCTGAATTCAGTCAAGTGTAATTGCGTTCAGTATAGGGTTAGTTTGCGACTTAGAGTCAATTAGAAACAGAAGCCTGTCTAATAGTCGACCAAATCATTGATTAATAAGTCAACTAAATTCAGTCTAATGCAATAAGCGCTTTACTACACTGTGTCTACGAATATTTGTGACTGAACTTTACAGTTTGTATAATTATCGAACGTCCAAAACTATTTCGTTTTAAAGTTGTCCCTTGATCGATACTATAAAAATTACCCTGCAAATAATGATTTACATTACACTCTGTATAAAACATCAGATTCCCGTCACACCCCAAAAGTGTCAGCATCTGTTACATTTGACGTTAAGAAGGGCTGAACTTGTCAAAAAGTTGCAAAGACGACTAGAATAAACGTTACCCCGACTTAACAGCTGTTCACACTGGGATAACAACTCATCCCGATTCCCGACCGACTCGAACAGACCGTAAATGTCGAGTGACACTCGAAACTTCCAGTGCGAGTCAGGCACGGTTCCAGAGGCCTGAGGAGTCAATGACACCCCCCCCCCCCCCCATATTTGAATCCAATAGGGAAATTTCTAAATTGTTTGCATATTTTGTCTAAAAACTGTGACTTCGGTAATAGGGTACATGACAAGTATCAAATATTAAATGCATTTCATAAAAATTAAGAAATAGACATAAACTGATGGTCAAATGTGAAAACAGAATTGAAATGCGTTGAAAAATAAAATAGCTACAGGCAATCAGAAATTAGACGGAAGAAAGATGGCGCTACCCAGGAGTGACGTCACTCCTGGGTAGCGCGATACAAGCAGGTCCTTGGCTACATATGCTAGAAAGGGACGGAGCATCCCCACCCACTACTAATTTTAACCATTAATATCGCTGATGTTAGTTGAGATATCGATAAACGGATTTCAGATCCATCTTCAGTATGTTCATGTAAGTTGATTGATGCAATAAAAAAATTAGTCATGTACCCTATTATTGTTGTTGGAGTCCTCTGTACCCCAGTCAGTCTCCAGCTAATGTGGTATACATTGGCTAGAGTCCGACTGTACATTCGGGGTATATCTGACGATTTCTACAATCTGAAATAAACCTTAATGCATTGACCATAGATTTCAAATTTCAATTGTAGAGTTTTGACAGATGGTATACTTTAGCTAGAGGCCGACTGTACTAAGAGGCCATCAAGAGATCTCTCCACGCCGTTCTTTCTTCTGCCACCTTTGATTCTGTAATTGACCGCCAAAAATATGGTTCTAGGACTGCGCCTGATGCAAATTTACCAGATTTATTTTTATTGGCTCACTGTCGCCCTGGCTGACGATTATGGCACGCTCGACATGGAAAAGTTGAGCGCACGGATGTCTTGTTTGTCACGCTCACACGTGATGTTCGTGTCTATGTGGGCAAATGAGATAGGACTAAAGTCAAATTCGACTCAAATGCGAATACATGTCGGACGCTTCGAGATTCGCCTTTTCCTTTCGTGCATTACAGGTTGCAATAATATCCCATTTTGGTAATTAGCAGGATGACTTAAGGCCATCGCACATTCTAGTCTAGTGACTCGACGCGAACCCGACACGAACTCAACTCAGAGCAAAGCATTGAAATGTGAGCTTTATATCGTATTACATACAGTAGGTTTTCAAAATTCAAGTGAAGTAATTGTCGACGAGTGGCGCACGCGTGTCAACGGATCGACGACTACGTCACTTCTACTTTTGAATTTTGAAAACCTACTGTATGTTACACGACATAAAGCTCACATTTCAATGCTTTTCTCTGAGTTGAGTTCGTGCCGGGTTCGCGTCGAGTTGGTATAATATGCTATGGCCATTACTCTCACAACAACTTTCTCAACAGTCTCTGAATAACTTTTACCAAAACATTTTTGGAAAATAGCAAATTAAAAATACAATTTTTATCCCTAATTATTATTATATCTGTCCTTATTCCTTTTGGGGAAAGAAAATAAATACTTAAGCAAATAAGTTATTTTCTTGGAATACAAGTATTTGTGTAATCCCGAAGGATTGTGTGAGGGAAGGTCACGGTCAGTAGAAAGAAGGAAAAGTAATGCCACAACCCGAATTATACAATTGATGGAATGGAAGACATGTACAATTGAAGGGATGGAAGAGGTTCAATGGCCTCTCAATTTTTGATGGATGTTGTTCTACTATAAATGTAAAATTTTACAATTATTACCTTTTGTATTCTCATAAATGGGATAATAAGAATACTGGTCGTACTAAAAGGTTCGATTTTAAACTAATTTGCCGATATGCCTATTTATAAAGAGGTCACTATACTAGGTGTAATCGTTAAGTGTGGCCAGGCGATTATTCCGTAAATATAAGAGATATAAAAAAAACTTTAAAATAATATCGACAGTACATTACCTAATGAGTAAAATGACATTAAAAAAAACATCAATTACTTTTTTAAATAAACGAACTATTTCATTCGTACAGAGGCTTTAAATAGTAAATTGCAATATTTTAGTGGCGGGAATGAAAACTCGCGAAAAAAGTTTTGAATTTCGAACATTAAAAATGTTGTTTTTAATTTTTTAGTTGTATGTGTTTTTTCCAGCCAGTTCAATTTATTATAAACTTCGATAGATAGTGGAGTTGATACTTTAATTGGTGTATTTTTATTTGTAAGACAATCAATCAACACGTGTATCTATTTGAAAACATTATTGATTGATAAGTAATCATGACGCGTGAATAATGTAACAACAATGAAAGAATCCAGTCGTACACGAACGATTAAACCACTAGACCTCTTAAAAAAGTAAACTCCTCTAGTAAACGCCTCTGTAAGAATGCCATAGTAAATGTATGGCAGTGTTTAAAGTCAAAATATTGGATAATTCTCGTTTTATTCTTAAAAAGTTATTGATGACATTTTACTCATTGGGTACTTTCGATATCAGTTTAAAGTTTTTTGATATCTCTTATATTTACGAAACACTCGCCTGGCCACACGTAACTATTACAGCCTGTATACTAAGACTTTTGCACTGAAAAAATTCGTCGTGAGTCATCGGTCCGCGATAGCTCATTATAATAGAGCAGGTTCGAATTCCGCTCTCGGCAAAAAAATCCACACTCTAATTTAGACCTAATATAGGTTTTCCGAGCCTTATGAATGAGACTATAATGAATGTCGAGTAAAACATGAATTTTAATAAAACTATAACTCTCAAGCCTGTTTATTCTATTTTTCGTTTGGAAATTTTGAGAATTAGGTAAGTTCAACTTGGTTAACCAACCTCTAACTTAATTTAGTCTTAGATCTTAACGAAACAGTCACCTTCAGCGCCAGTGAGCCAGACCTAAATAATTTACTTAATAGTCGCTTTGGTTACTGGCGTAGAATAATTGTATTTTCGGTGATTGATCGGAAATGTACGTGCCTTAGGCACCTAGCTCTTGATCTAGAGGCCTTTAGTTAGCTACTCAGTTTCCTGGACCTATAGACTCGATATATTTTGTTTTAAAACTCTGTAAAATAGAATCGGGATTTGCTTTGCGGACATCCATTTAAATTAAAGAAAATTAATTTTGTAAATTCATATCAATATGTCTAGCATCTAGCCATATCGTCACAGCATAATGCTGAGTTAGGGACACTTTTGCCACATATGCATGTAAACTTACTTTAAAAAAAAACTAAGTTATAATTACTTTTAAGTAGTGAAATGTAATTATCGTTTTATGTGTGTGCAAATAAATTATAATTCATTCGTTCATTCATTCCCTTGAGCTGATACAAATAATAATACAAGTTCTCTTTATGGTCAGCCACTCCACTCTGAAATATAATTGTCTCTCTTAAGGTCTTGCGTTCCTTAAACCGTCTTAATAAAGCTCTTAGCTCTGCCCTCCTGGACACTTTATTAGAATAGATACGAGTAGAACCCCAAAAGTAATAGGTAAACAAATGCACTTACACATTTACATTAATTCCCAGTAAACAGTAATCGGGCCTGTAAATAACATTACTGAGAATTTATTTTCGAAAGAGAGTTAGATGTCTAGTCTAAAGTCCTTCGACATTTCATCAAAGTAAACATCCAGTGAATCTATATCTCTGTAGAAATGAAGTTACAACCAACATATGTGTAGTCGTCACTTAAGCCTCTCGCCTGAGGGATTTTATTGAGTTTGAGTGTGCTCTTAAAAGCACTGGGGAGCCCAAGATTCAGCTGACATCACTTTCATCCTTTAGTACTCTATGTTACATATTAGTTTTACTAGTTATTCCTTTTTGAGAAGTCCTTTTGGGATTGGCATAGCACTGTGTTTTTTCTATGAATAAAAGGGCCTCAATTAGGGATGTTACGGAGGTGGTTTTACCGGAACCGGAGTCGAAACCGAAGGTTTTAAATTTGATTTATCGGAGTCAGACCCGGATTCGAAACCGGAGTCGGAGACGGAGGTAGAAGAGAGATGTTCAAAAGTTCAAATTTTAAACCGTTTTTTATTTTTTATAGCTGTATTGGTCAATAATTTTTATGATGACGTTTGCGGCAATAAAACATATTCCTTTATGTAGACCTACACTATTTAATAAAATATTGATATTTGAATATGTTTGCTCACAAATCTTCGGTATAACCTCCGATTTAAAATTATCGGAGCCGAATTCGGAGTCTGAGGTGTAAAATCAATCGGAAGTTCCGACCTTTCGGAGTCGGAGTCGAAGCTCCGTAACATCCCTAGCCTCAATTCTGGACACATTAATGCCTGTCTGGTATCAACTTGTCACGTTTAATCGATTATCCAACGGATCCGTTTTTGTGACAGACATAAGACATGGATGAATCGGATATTTTTTCTGTCAAACGCAGCACGTTTTTATTATCACCTGCCTGTTTCCATAATCAGGGAACAATGAATAACCACAGTATGTATAAAGACATATTCGTATGGCTATTGAACCGCTTTAGCAAAGACTCTATTTCGGAGAACGGAATAATATGCTTATCGTATTTCCTCTGTCCGAAGGTTGTCTGAAAGAGATCGTTCTTAGCGATAGGGCTACCTAAGTTGTACTTCATTATTTCTATTATTACCTATTGTTTGTTTTGTCCTATTTGTACAATAAAGTGTATTTTACTTTTTACTTATTCATTAAACTAAGGTATAGTTTTGAGAATGCCGGTTGGCCTAAATA
Organism: Hofmannophila pseudospretella; assembly: GCA_947369225.1. Lineage (NCBI taxonomy): Eukaryota > Metazoa > Arthropoda > Insecta > Lepidoptera > Oecophoridae > Hofmannophila > Hofmannophila pseudospretella. Next base: position 5,966,840 of record OX376326.1, read on the forward strand.
TACGGTTCAGGGCCACATTGACTAGAGTGTCAAATACCATCTTCAAGGGTTCATTCTAAAACTTGAATATCAGTAAACCGCGATTTTATCATAAATTATAAAGGGATGGATTTATATTTTTCTATCCTCGTCTGACACATTTCCATCCTAAACTCTTCCAGATTTTGTAAATATCAACAGTAAGTATACTCAAAGTAAACACTAAACACTTCACATTTCTTTTGTGTCTGTTATTTTTTACGATGAATAAAAATGCTATATTTACCATACAAACACAGATGTTACCAACACTGAAAAATGTTACCAACGTTGAAAGAAACGCAAAGATTTTTTTATTAAGGTTACTATTAATTTGTAATTCGTGAATACCTAAATAAGATTAGGTATATGTTTGCGGCATTTATTCAAGTTATATTTACATTCATTCGGCTAATTTATGTGACTACACATTAATGAATGAAATGAATGAAAAAAATGTGAATATACACATAGTATATGGCTCAGCAAATGCTTAGATGTCTCACACAGCGCCGATTTTCAGCCAGTCCCTGTATGAAATTACCTTTTCTGAGACGGAGTTTATGATCCATGGTTTATATTAAGTTAAGGTTGAAATCTTGCAAAATGAAGAATGATAGCAATTTAAACCATAGTAAGTGCACACAATTTAGCGCTTTTCAAGATATAAATCGACACCCGTGGGTAAAAGCCCAATGGTCCAATGACCTTCCCTTTTTCTATTTGATAAACGATCTAACATTCGAATAAATATGTATATGTCGCTGCCAGATTGTATATTCCGCCGTTTTATAAAACGGCGGAAGGCACCGTTCTGCCGGATTGACATTGCGTTACGTTCTACAATATCGCTTCCCACGTATAGACGGTATGTAAAATGGTTATATTCCAGCCGTATTGTGTAATTAGCTAATGATTCGCGGTATTTCCCGGTGTTACCCGGTGTTTCCTGTTGAATTGCATGATTTCCGGTAATTCGCGCTGATATATGTACTTATTTGATAATTTCAATAAAACATTTTCTGCACTCGACGCCATGTTTGTTGTTATGATTAAGCAAAGCCACAAGCGGTTTTTTTTTAACTAAAATTTACAATCCGCCGTTTCATTGCACGCCGTTATACAAAAAGGGTAAACGTTGACCCGCCGGATTGAAAAACGCAAAACGTTTTTACAATCAGGCGTGTTGAGGTTCAGTCCTTATGTGAAACAGCTAAACTTCTAGCCGTAATACAAAACGGCACCGTTTAAGCGGCGGATTAATAAATATACAAACCACTACTGTTGACCAATATACGACTGTTGAGATTTACCCCAAGTCCAATGCACAAATCCGAAAGAGGAATACGAGTATTAAAAATTATTTGATGGACAATTCATTTTTTAAGTTATAATAACTATATTACCACAAGTTATATCTTTGCCTGTAAATGACCTCAAAACATTCTTAGATCAAATAAATCTATCTGACCTATCAACATGCCAGTGCGTATATGCAGAACTACTAAACGAATTCTTCTAGCTATTTGCCGATTGGGAAATTCCCCAAGCTGGCAAGGGGAATTCGATTATGTACGCCTGTCTTATGCCTGTCTTGTTTGTTTCTTGTTGATAGTAAGTAAATATCTCTCTTTTGAAACGAACCTTAATGACAGTCATTTTGATCTTTGCTTTAATTGGTTATGTCTTCCAGAATTCTAATTAGAGAATGGAACTCAGTGTTTTTAGGGCATTGTAAAAACTAAATTGACTTGATAGCATAAACTGTCTCACACTGTGCTAATATTTTTTTCGGTTTAATTATCTAATTTAAACTTTCCCTTCATTTTCTGGGAATTTTCACTGATGAACCGCAATTTCACTAGGATAATAAACGAGTATTATTCATGTTCGGTCTAAATTGAAGCCTAATATTTTATACAGCAGTTTCATTTCCCTGAGGGCACTATATTTCCTTGTGGAGTTTAGAACGTTCGATAAGTTTCTCTGGTGCGGGTTAAGGGATAAACTATGACCAGCACAGTGACACATGACCAGTAATCGGATTGCGTTCTTGTCGCATTCGACCTTTACACGGATAAGCCCGAAAATATAGATACTAAGTTTTGGATTCATTTGATATATTCAATTCAATTCAATATTCAGTGCCCTGGCGCCAAGGTAGGTGTCTCCTGTGGGACGCAACTTGCGTCAGTACGTTCGCCGCTAGTCACCTCAGACGGACTGCGCGGGCAGCCGGGGCAGCAGCCGAATCAGCGGCTCAAAGAAAACGGGAGAAGTACGCCGCTCTGGAGCAAAACTACGTTTTTGTCCCATTTGCGGTTGAAACGACAGGTTGTTGGGGGGCGGAGGCAAAGGATTTTGTCAGGGAGGTCGGCCGTCGCCTGAGATAGAGGGGTTGTGACCCCCGCTCCGGGTCGTTCTTGGTGCAGAGGTTGGCCGTGGGGACCTTTGCGCCAGGGTCGACACGGGGCGGATATTTTGACTAAAGCTTTTCATAAGTCTTTTTTAATTTTTTGTATAAAAATATGTATTTCATATAACTAAATCACATTTTAGGCTGTTAGTGTATATTCAATTCAATATCTTTATTTATCGGATAACTTGATCCATTGTCTTAGTAGTTGTACTTAAAAACTATGTTAGTAGTATACACTTCGGCAATAATTACTATTTTTGTTTACACTTCGATCAGATGCTGATCAAAGATATTATCATTCGATCAGCACCCGAACGAAGTGTTTAAGGATAGGGGATATTTAATCATACTTATCCGCTCTCATATTCATATTAAGTAGATATTTTGCGTTCGTTGTCGGCTTAAACTTATTTCACTCCAACTGATCTGAGATTAGTCTTTGACCGGTATATGAATGAATTTCCTTAGAGATATGTTTATATTAAAATCAACGATTGTTAAAGTGACTCATACCTTTCCGATCACACACAGATTTTTCTTTGGCATATTTTACATTGAATTAATATTCCCTCATCAACAGTCTGTGTTATTATTTAATTAAAAGAAAAGCCTAACAGAATACTCGAGAAGCTTGGCACAATACACAACTGAAAATGAATAAAGTTAATTAGTATTACTGACTCCCAAGACACAGATTCCGCTAGATTAGAAGTCAAGAAGGTCGTTATTCAGTGTAACGTTATGTAAGAAGGTACTTTGAAGGTGGTAGATGATGTGCAGGATCGCCTGGTGTGGTACCACATTTGTGCCTCAAAGCAAAAATGCTTGCATTTCTGGGTTTCGGGTTGAAGGGTAACAGAGCCAGTGTAATTACCGGCACAAGAGGCACTTCATCTCAAGTAGAGTTGCCACGAATAGTGATTTGGCCGAATACCGAATATTCGGCAACGCTGTCGGTCGAAGCGCCGAATATTCGGCACAAAATACATGCTTGCCGAGGGCGTAAACTCGTAATAGACAGGCCGCAACCTGTCTTATTACGGTGCATACGAGAGCGACGGGCGGGTATTTGTTTCAATTGCGAGTAAATCACGTCACGGCACGCTTTGTCAAATCATAATAATACATAAAACATTAATATTGTGCAAAGAATAGTTCTTATTCAATTGTTTGTTCGTTAAAAGGTTTACAAAATGACACCAATTAATAAAAAATCGCCTTTATGGGAATATTATGAGATATTATCCATCACAACCTCCCATTGCTCAATTTTACTTACTAAAGTATTGTAATTTGGTAATAGAATACATATAATCTTAAGTAATATGTGTTTTTTTTTCATTATTTGGTATCCAGAATTCGGGCGAATAGTACGCACTATTCGGCCGAATACCGAATACCAAAAAAAGTGGCCGAATAGGCCGAATACCGAATAGTAGCCGAATATTCGTGGCATCTCTAATCTGAAGTCCTCAAGGTTAGCCGCACATCGAAAACCCTCTAATAATAATTCAGTGAGGTTAGATGTCAATGGGTGTCGGTGACCACTTACCATCCCCGTTTGCTCGTTTGCTTTTCTTATTTAAAAAATAAAAAGTACGTACGTATTAGGTAAGTTTCAAATTTTCGTTGTCCACAGATGTCTGGTATCGAAGCTTTTCGACGTCTGCTCGAAGTCTACACCAGAACAGATGGAGCAACTGGATGAGATCAGAATACCCTGGGGCAGTGGCATCGTTGGCTACGTTGCTGAGAGCGGAGAACCAGTCAACATACCTGATGCTTATAAGGTTAGTTGGCTATCTTCAAGATAAAAATTGAATCGTGTCCCGGTGGGTTCAATGCAACGAGCTCACTTGAAAATGCACCTTTCATTATGTAGTACACAAGGCGGAGTTGCAAATAATGTACAGTACGAGGAGTGTGGAGTCAGAGATGACGTTTGTCATATTCTGTTGGGAATGTGTCAGTTACGCAGGAAAAGGAGAACATCTAATTAGACAAGGTTTAAATTTATTGGATGTTGGTGTATTTCAGAGAATTTTAGCTGTACCAATTTCTGATGCAGTTAGAATGCTCTATTATATGTTTAGGAAATGTAATTAATAACGAAATTGTAATTAGTTTAGTATATGCACGATGGGGTTAACATAATCAATTGTGATTATTACAATCCCTAAATTAAACAGATTTATAAAATAATAATTTGTGATTGTAACTTACGTTTGCTTCCAATAATGAGTGGCGTCGTACGTAATACTAAAAGCAAAGTAAAGTAAGTAAAAAAACTTGCAGCGACTTGACGTTTTTCGTATGTCACCTATTCACGTCACAAACTGTTCGATTAATATTACGTTTTCGTGAAGCCAATGATCGATCGGTTTTCTCATATTATAATTATGTGTTAATCTGGTGTTAGCAGAATACGATTTGCAGATAAAGTTGCATCGATATGAAAACGTAATCGCTGTTTAATTGGAAAGAACGACAAACGTTTCAAAACAGTGGAATTAGTTTCCTGTTCGTGGCCAATCAGCGAGCGTGAGATCTATCAGAATTGGTTGACTCCACGATTTATTGTTTGTGTCTTGTTTGACAACAATATGTCCTATTCCACTAATTACCAGCTATCCCCCGGGGGTGAGGATATCTACAATAAGATATGTGAGGATTTATTAAACGTTAAGTTTACATTGTGCTGTGTCGCTTCTCACAAATTTAGACTATAAACAAAAAGAGAACGTGACGTGAATTCTTTGTTATGTTAATAGACTCGGTGTTTCCAGATTTGCGGTTTTAATTCAAGTTTTTAGTCGGATTAAGCATTTAAATTTGGACGACAATAAATTCAAGTCCAGTGAGGCGAATAACAAAACGTGATAAGTCCAGACTTGGAAATTGCCTTTTACGGTTCGAATGCCATTAGTAAAGTGGAAACGATACGCCGCTTGAAGCTACTAGACTAGGAGACTGATTGATAGACTTTCTAAAGCATGTAAAGTACCAAGTCGTTCTATTTTCCTAGACACTGAACTGTAATGTAAATCGTCTAAACTTATAGGAGACACTCGAGCAGAACCCACTAAAGAAAAGAAACTCTATAATAATAGCTAATGATTTGAATAGAGCCATAACTTTTGTCCTGTGTTCTTTTTATTATAAACGGAAATTTAAATACGTGCAAATTATGCTCATTTATTACCAGAAGTGACTTCAAAAGTCGCGTTAATCCTTTCATAAATTTCACGCAACATGAAATACAGCGAAACAGAGAATTTGTTTTAAAAACAGACCGGTTTCAGCTTTAGCGTTAGCCGTAGGTACGCAACTCTTTAAATATTACGTTACGTGTAATGAATATCCGCTTTGAACGGAGTTTTAAAACCTTCACAGCCTTGAACCTTATTTTTTTTCTGTATAACAATCGCCATTAAAAAGTCTTTAGTTACATCTTGCTTGCTTGCTTATCGTATAGCCGGGACCCATAGCTTAGCATGTTCCTCGGAGAGCACGCTGAGCTATCGGTCCCAGCTACTGTCTTCTGACAGCAGTAATTAGATCATACAGAGCCTGAACAACTCTGACAAAGGGTTGGCAACTTGCTTGCTTGCGTATCGTATGGTTAGTGGTCAACCTATTTGTCAGAGTTGTTCAGGCCGCCCGTAGGCCTCTGACATGGCTTAACGACTGCTGTCGAACGACAACAACCGGGACCGACTGCTTGACGTGCTTTCCGAGGCACGAAGGAGCTCAGATGAAATATGCCACTAGCGGTCACCCATCCAGGTACCGACCGCGCCAACGTCGCTTAACCTGCACGATCACTTTCAGACCGTGCTCGCAGCTAGGCTACGAGCTCCTTTAGTTACGTCAAGCGACCTTTTGATCAAGAGTATATCTGTACAGTCGACCACGGGTTAACCTACCCAAATGTCAAAATTTGAGAATCTTAAATGTACTATATAGCGCAGGCTAAGGTTGAATTTTAATCGAAGGTTTTTGATAGATGGTATACTTTAGCTAGAGACCCTGTAGACAACAAGGTCAAGTTATTTTAAAGTGTTATAGTTTATATTTTCAACCAATTTTCTAATTTCTTTAATTTATATTTTCTTTTTTTTTTCTTTTATATTTTCAACAGATTTCTTTTACATTTCATGAGCAGCGTACTGCGAATATATACGCAGTTTATTTAAATTTTTCTTCTTTTAGTTAGGACCGTTGCTCAACTGAGCCTTTAAAAAAAGCTTTAAAATACAACAGATCTAAATAAACAAGCTATATAAGTAAATTACTCCAGTGTCCAGAGTAACGAAAACCCATCCCTGTTTCTGATAAGCGGATGTCAACACTATACATGACATAACATGAGTTTTAGTATTTTTAGGGTTCCGTACCTCAAAAGGATAAAACGGAATCCTTATCTGTATAGTCTATCTGTCCGTGTGTCAAGACGATTTTTCTCAGGTACGGGTAGAGGTATCAAGTTGAAATAAATATGAAATACTTAAGGTCTATGGTCCCTTGGTGCTGTAATTCAAGCTTCTAACTAAATGCAGTCAAAAGATACAGACCATATAAGTCGCTTTTTTGACAATCACAAATTAACTCATCAAAACTTGTAGGGTACTTCCAGTTGACTTAGAATTATGAAATTTGACACGAAGCAAGGTCTCACAGCACAAGTAAAGGAAAAATCCGAAATTCGTTAATTTGTAATTACGAGTATATCACCTAAAAACCTAATTTTACCATTACCAAGTTACATTTGTGGGTGACACAAAGATCGTGGTAGAGACTGATGTATGGAAAAAACATTTTTGCACTGCAAATCTAAGTTTGTCATTCTGACTGATGTTGATGAATAAGATAATAAATAGATCGCAATAACGGCAATGCTGGGAACCTCTAGATTTGATTCATTGAACAGTCTCAAAGCGCCGCTTTATCACATCGAATCTTTAACAGACCCTCAGGTCTGACCAGAAGTATATAGTAGTTAGGTTGTTCAACGTAATAGTTAGGTGGTTCGAGTTTGAGCTCAAACGTTGAACCATGATGACAATTTCACGTCTGGAACCTTAAGGACCTAATGATGACCAGGAAAAAGTAAGATGATCTCCACAATAGTAAGTCAGGGATTTCTTAAATTTTTAATTTAGAGTTATCACTTGACAATGTTCGATGCTTACCTTACCTACAACTGACTAGGTAGGTATACAAGTGAAGATGATGCCGAAGATGGAGCACGCGGGTCTAGGTAATGCCTATTAACTCTCGCCTTAAACATACCTAGGTTTTTTTGAGTGAAATTTTTATTGGTAAAATACCTACCTGCTAAGCTTTTCGGTAATGTGATTTTTTTTAATGTTAAAATATTTTAGGTAGGTACCTAACTATCTAAGTAATTAAATTTGGTACGGAACCCTCAGGGCGCGAGTCTACTCGCACTTGTCCGGTTTTTTTTTATTTCCTGTACCTCGTGACTGAGCTGAAAATATGGACGGAATACGAATTTCTGCCTTTGTTAAGTTTGTGTGTACTTTGTATTTTATTCTTGACATAGCGATCTGGCGACGAGCCTTTCCTGAATTCATTTTGGAATCTCTTCCAATCAGAAGAACTGGAAATGTAGTTAGATAATTTTTTATTTACATTTCTTTTCTTTCTTGTGTTTCTGTCTCCCGCTACTTTGCCTTATCTTGTATTGTAGACGTACTCGTAGTCTTGTATTATGTGACTGAAATTAGTCCATGCTACTCAATTTCGTGAGCGTTATAATACGATGACTAAAGGTTTGCTCTCTCCTTTACTGTCTCTCCAAGCGCTCCAAATGTGTGAATGGATAGAAGAAAGCAAAAAATGACACAGTAATACCCTTTTACGACTGGCTATTAAACAATGACAGTGCCAGCCGGCTTACATTCTCCTCTTCCATTATACTACAGTTAGGAGTTAAAACGTAATCCTAAGTAAAATGTTTGTTGCTCTAAACTTTTTACCTGTTCGGATTATAAACCTGGTGTTAGGTATATAATATTCCACTTTGATAGAGTAATTAAGACTCCGTATGTCGTATCTGATGAGTTAGATCGTTTCAGGGTCTTTAATAATAAATATTGTTAATTACGAATATCTCATTAAAAGCTCAAAATTACTTGCCATCAACTGGATAATTAATCGTGAAATGTTCGAGATTTAATTTTCATCGCTTTGTCCCTAGTAATCAGTAAATTTGCAGCTAATGAAGACTTTATTGAAAATGTTACTAAATATAGTTATCTGTGCTTTTTGCTTCTATTACTAGCTATTTTCAGTGCGCCAGGGATTTATAAATCATAGAAATGTTTTGTTTGTATGACAACACGTTTATGATGAGCTGTATTTCTTATTCTGGTCACGTAGCGCAGCATGATCTGTGCTTCGTCTCGAGTTTTATGATTCATCTTATCGTAAAAATTCCGTACGCGCCGACTCCGAAGACATACGTTGTTACGTTTCATAGGATACGAAGTACTATTTGCATTTTGCATGTTAGCATTAAGCTCTATTTTAGCGCTAACTTATTTTCCGAAAGTTAACTAAAACAGTTGTTTGATTCCTGCCCTGTCTATCTAAAAGCCAACCATAATCTTTTGGACATAGACCCCTCAATTTTTAAGTGATATTTTTGTACTTAGTGTACCGCAAGGTTCGGTAACTGGGCCCGTTTCTTGATTGTTGACCTTTATCTAAAACATAAGCTTACTTAATCCTCTGAAGATTTACTCCTTCTAAATGAATCTACTTATCACAATCGTTATAAGTAGTTATAACATATCACAGCCTCTGCCAGTGTCCTACGTTATTTGTGCAGCCTTGGGTTCGGTTCTTTAAAATATGGATGTACGAGTATATTGTATGTATTTTATATTCTTATTTCAATCAATATTATTATTTTTCAAAGAAACTTCAACTTCAAACCTTTCAATGTTACCTACTAAAACACTACCCATACCCAGTAATTCAAACATTTACCAGTCCTGGTCATCAGAAATGTCTTTTTAAAAATTTGAATCGAATTGAAATTTTAATAAGTAAGTACTTAAATGTTATTCTACATTATAAATGTCAGTCACGCATTCGCCAGAAGTTCCTATTCCCTTCGAAGCAGCTGTCGAAATAAGTCCGAACGAATTGTCTGTAATGTAACAAAGTTTCACGTAATGCGAGTTACATGTGTTATCTAAGCGAGGGTGTTGAAGGAATATTCTATTTGCAGATCGGTAGAAATGATTTGAGATGTGATTATACTGTTACAGACAAACGATAATGTAATCTGACAGTAGGTACCTCGTATGGTTTTTTTTACTACTAAACCCGCATTTGACCTCGATCTCGCCTGATGGTAAGCGATGATGAGGTCGACGATGGAGCATGCGGGTTCAGTAAATGCCTATTCACTCTGGACTTGAAGGTCCCAAGGTTGTAGGTATCGGGAAATACAGACGCCGCCGGCAGGCTGTTCCATTCCTTAGCTGTTCGCATAATGAACGAAGAAGCAAATCGTTTCGTACGAGCAGATGGGATATCAACAACATAAGGATGGAATCCCTCCCCGCGCCTGGTAGTCCGAAGGCGGAATGGAGTTGCTGGAATTAGGTCGTGCAATTCAGATGCGCACTCTCCGAAATGTATCCTATAAAATACCGATAGACAGGCAACCATGCGCCGATGTGTGCAGGTTTCCTCGCGAGGTCTTATTGACCGTTAGTGCAGTCGGTTAGGTGAAGATAGCTGACTATCTTTCAAAGGAAGTTTCATGAAATTGGCGTAAAATAGTTTGTACGCTGACCTCCTCTCAAGAAGACAAATGCTTAAAGAAAGAAGAGAGCTGGAACAGTTGATATATTACAGTTGGTGCATGTTGCGGTTTCGAGTAATCTAACAAAAAGACGTTTCCTTCGAATATTTCCAATAACCGAAGAAAGGAAAGTTGAAAATGAAATTCAATCGGTCAACGTCTGTCTCTACGTTCATCTGCTGTCTTCTTTTTGATAAATTGTTGGTGAGGATCTCTTTAACAATTACCTCGTGAGTCTCTGCAAAGTTTCCACTGAACGCTTTTTGTGACTTGTTTATTGATAGGCTATGAATGTAATTATTCTACTGTAGAATAATAAAAGCTTCCTAGATTTTTTATCTTTGAGTCTAAACGCGCGTTTGACCAAAATCTCACCAGGTGGTAGGTCAAGATGTTCTATCTTCGACCTAATCAACAGGCCTCTCGCCATTAGGAGCCCAAGGGTTTAATGATTCCTAGATATTTAATCTTAAGTTGATTTTCATAATATTGTGTAGCTACCGGGGATTCAAATAATTAACTTATAGCAATCATGGTTTATAATATGTGCTTTTGTGAACTATAGAAAACAAGTGTATATTGAGAACTGGAAAAAGAACTTTAGATCTTTTCGAAAAATATTTTTCAGCAAAAATAAATAGCAAATGACGAACCCTCAATAAAATTGTAATGTTATTTCCTCACTCGCCATTCGCGAATATATTCTCTGCTAGCTATATTCGGCGAATTTTCATTGTACGTGAGCAATTTATCAAGTACGGTACATTACTCGTTTTAATACAAAACGGGAGGGCAATAAAAACACAGTTGGCGGCATACATGGCTGGCAACTTGTAAATAGTTGTTCTTAGTTGCTTGCTGCTCTATAATTACAGTAATTTATGACCCTTGACGATATACTCGTAATTATGGTACCTAGTGGTACCATTGTCGGAAATAAAGAAATGCTATTCCTGTTTATTTCCTTGAATCTGCCGTTGCGATGCACGCATAAAGGATCACTTACGAGTCTAATGCGGAAACAGGAGCCCACAACCTAGATTGTTACCAAGGAGATACTTACACGGTATGATTACGGAAATGGTGATACGAGTACTATTTATTATTCAGCCCTCTGTGTTCTACTGCTAGACAAAGGCTTCCCTGCGATCTCTCGAAATGTCCCTGTCAAGCTACTTTTTGTATGAGAATAAAATGACTTGCCTACTACCAAGTACTATCTACAACTGATATAAGACTTAAACCTAGAGGTAAAACTTGAATTGAACATTGGTTTTAAATAGTTCTACTATTTAAATATTCATAATCTGTTCTAATATTATATTTTGGCATTATATTTTTTTTACTGAATCTTGATTATAACGCGATCAAAAACTTCATTTGTCTTTATGAAACTAAAGTTTCCGTATCTATTAAAAGCGCGGTAGTTATTTATTCATAATAATCAATAATCATGGTAATATGCATGTCATCTCTGGATAATCCAAGCATTTTAAATACCAGCAGTTATTAATAATACATGTTGTAACATCGAAGGTAAAGTAATTTCATTATATCCACCAAGCTGTTTAAAAAAATGTAAACTATCAACTGTACCTACACTCGGCAGCCTTTCAGCCTTTTTATCCGGGATTCGCTTTTAGTCATCAGCGGCTGACACGAATTCTCTGATGGCGTGATTTTTGGATCACTGCCTTTATATTTATAGCCACGTAAGCGGTTTTCGATATCAGCTGTAAATTCCCCATTGGTTGTTTGAACTTTTACTTGAATTAAGAGTTTTGAGACTGGTCATATTGGGGCTAGTCATTTTGGGAAATAGACATTCAGCATCCAAACGAGGGTTCTGTGCTATGCAATTGGATATTTGACTGATTTTTTTTATCCCATCAATCAACTTACATTCACACATTCTGAAGAAGGATCTAAAATTCGTTTTTAGATATCTCAACTAACATCAGAGATATTGATGGTTAATGTTCGTAGGTACTGGAGAGATGCTCTGTCCCTATTTAGCAAAACAGTTCTTTATATGTGGCCAGGACCTGCTTGTATGGCGCTACAACACAGTGACGTCATAATGCTCTATTGCCGTTTCTTTTTATCGTCTGATATTTTAATGCATGTAGATATTTTATTTTTCAACGAATTTTAATTCTGTTTTCACATTTGGCCATCAATTTATGTCTAATTCTTAATTTTTAAGAAATGCATTTATTATTTGTTACTTGGACACTACCAAATTATACTTAAGTAGTTTTTTTTCAAGTATCTATATACTTACCGTAAAATCTTAGTTTCATAATTGCAACCAGGAACAAAATATATAAAATAATCCATAGTACACTCTGATTTTAAAGAGTAGAATTTAAATAATGCAATGAAATCGCAATGACATTTCCATGCGAATTCAGTAGTCATTTTACTACTTTTTAAAATATATCTGTAATAATACCTATATTATTTGAATCAAGTCAGGCTTATATAGATTTCGATTATTGCGAGAAAATTATGTGTATTTTAGAAGTGTTACAATCAACTTATACTAATCCCTAGCTAGACGAGCTTAAATTAGTACAGCTCAATAGTTGAGCGCTTTTGATCCGGATTACACAACGGACAGAAATTAGCAATTACTATCTTAATAGAGATTACTAGAGATTTAGGAATATTATATTTGAGAAAAATAATGAAAAAATCTCGGAAAAGTTTGCTATAAAGGCTGGAAACAAGGTCGTAAATAACAGGAATTACACGAGCGCCTTCCGTTAACACGGCTGAAACTTATGATTTCAATCTGTTTCCCGAAAGAAATCCGTCGTTTCCTCTTGTAATCTGGGGGAGTTGAAGTATAGGCGTTTTCCATAGATAACGGAAATGGGAGATGCTTAACTTTACTGAGAAATTGAGCTAATTAAGTATCAGTAATGTAATGTTGCCTAGTGGCCAGGACGCCGGACATGCGGGAGGTCCGGGTTCGAAACCGTGCAGTGCCATGTGTTTGTACCAGTACCAATGAGTTTTTTCGATTTTTTTCGAATACTTACGTACATTTACCGACTGCTCTAACGGTGAAGGAAAACATCGTGATGAAACCTGCATGTCTGAGGATATTAAAGTTTCTAAAGGCGTGTAAAATCCATCACACAGCTATGGTCCCGCACGGTGGATCATGGCCCGTACCCCCCGTGAAAGGGGAGGCCTGTGCCCCAACAGGGGGGACATTAATAGGCTGATGATGATGATGTAATGTAATGTAGATAGTAGCTACGACACCGGACGTTAAAGTACACCTGAGATAAGTATTTTTAAATCGTCTACGGAGAGCTGACGAGCAAACGAGCCACCTGCTGGTACATCATCATCATCGCCATAGACATCTCTATAATATCATTAGAGGGTTTCGATGCGCTGATATATTGTATTTATATTTTATTTATTTGTCAGTTTCACAGGATATTACACATTAAATATATAAATCAAACAATTAAAAATCTATAGATGCCAGTTACGAAACCAAACTGTTACAAAGCTATTTTAAAAGGCAATTGAGCAACTAGTTACAAAATGAAAGAGAAAAAATTATAAATAAAATAAAACAGAAAATAAAGAAAATAAAACAGGCTTTACGATATGTTTGAGTGCTAACGGTGCGTGTGTGTGATGTGTGTGTGTGTTTGTGTGTGATGTGTTTGCGTGTGTGTGTTTGTGTGTTTGTGCGTGTGGTAGTGAGTTTGGGAGAGAGAGTGGAACAGGAGAAGGAAGGACTAACCTTGAGGACTTAGATGCATTGCCTCATATTCCAATGCCTGTTGTTAGATCAATCGAACTAACAGTCTAACTTAATGAAACAGACACTTGGACACTTACCACCTTCGAAATGTACCTACTATTCTAACGGTAAAGGAAAACATCGTGAAATTAGTCTCCCTCCTCTAGGGCCGGGTGTTCGTACCTTAATGTGTTTCTGAGTTTAAATAAATATAACAGAAATTAATTGTTTCGCAAAAACTTCATGCGGTAAATTGGCGAGCGAGAGAAAGAATGGTTAGTCGATACTTTTGTTTACTTCAATGAGAATAAAAAGAAGTTTTATCAACCCTTAAAAATTCTTACGCTTGCTTGCCTTGAGTTGAGGAAATGTATTTCGTGGCTTACAGGCCCCCGCGGCCGGCCCGAGATTTGTTCGAACGAGTGCACATAAATTATTCACACAACCCACTGGATAAATGGTGTGCTTAAAAATGCTATTCGTCTTTACTCACTTCATGAAGTTCCAAACGATGGGTGGGATAGATTTTTAAACTATGGCAATAATTTTATAGATTTCGGTGGGTAGATAGGTAGATTTATTTACACTTGTAACGATGTCGACTTCATCGTCCATATCAACTTCCTTGCCATCAAATTCAACCTCATCGTTAGCGTTTATCTTATCTCATTTCGTATTGGCATCTTCATTTCTTCATTTAAATTCAAAATCATGTTCCCATTCCATTTCTAAATTTCATTATTCCATTAATTTCATTGTTTTATTTGTATTTTCACTTTTTCTCTGTATTTTGTCTCGAACGGACGTCTCCCGTTCACTTTTATTTCCTACTACTACCTATTTTCTGTGTTACTGTTCCTGTGTTCTTTTCCTTACAATATATTATTTATCACCAAATTCTTCTATTACTTCGTCTGCGCACTGTCCTAGAACCCTGCTAGCCGGCATCTAGAGGACAGACTGTAGCACACTAAAACAATAAATTGCCTTTTTTAAAAAAAATCTGTATAATTATGTATGGGCTAGTGATGAGTTAAAATAATAATTACGTATTACGCTTTTGGGTTTTAGTTTCGATTACATCTTAGATCTTGTTTATTGGAGGGATATAAATACTCGTAGAACGTACAAATAGCCGTTGAAGATATTTGAAATCCAACTGCGATGCCTACTATAATCGGAAATATCGTTTATTGTTCTGTTTATTGATCCAATTCCATAAATTCCTGAGATTCCTTTGATGAGCTTGCGTAGTCGTAGTATGATTCTAGAATGTTCAAGTCAATAAATTTCGTAGAAAGGATTGAGGGGAGATATATTCTTATGCGTTGTATTTGTTGATTTTGGGAACTACTGTTAGAGTGCGTTCCAAAACCAGTTGAAATTATTCACATTGACAGCTGTATACCTTCCATTGCTCGTTTGAATAAAAGTTTGATAAATTTTCAGCTTTTAACGCGGTTATGGAACACGCACAGTTGTCAATGTGAATTATTTTAACTGGTTATGGAACGCTCTCAGAGTGTTGGCGTTTGTTATTGTAATAGATGTTAAAACCACAGAATTTGGCATGTTAGGTTAAGTTCAGTTAGTTAGTTACTCATATACCGATTTGATACAATTATTTACATCATTTTAATATTCAAGCTAGTTCCTTTGATTTAATTTTGAAACTAAGTGGTTTTGATTTAATAGCTTGTTCTCATAAAACAATATCCGACAATTTTACTGCATCTTTGTATGGAACCAACTAAATAGTTTTAAACATTTTTCCATTACGAGCTTCACCTAACATGACCCATTTATCTGAACTGCTGCTTTTGCCTGCGCTTTTATTTATTCGCTTACTAAGGTCCCTTTCATTATATCATCTAGATTGTTACTAATTATTCTAGTTTTTCTACGAGCACTGAAACAACTTACAACTTCTGGAGTTCGATTCGCATTTATCACTTTGAAGGCCGACTTTTTTAGTAAAAGACATTAATTCATCGCGTCTAATCTATCTTGATACCGTCGTCGGAGCCACTGTTACGTCAGAGCCTGGCCCTCATCCAAATCCATGACCTTGCCAAGATTGGCAGTTCATGCGTGCTCACGTACACACAGTTTATGAAAACAATTTGCATACAAATGGCAACGAACGATCGCACTACATAGATAGTGTGCAACGGCCATAGCTCTAACCACTATGTAATCGAATTCTAAACTATATTTCATTGTGTTTACTAACATGGCGTACTACCGGCGGCGGTTAGAAATGCATGCTTGTTTAAGGTAGACTGTCGATCATCGCGGCCGAGACGGCTGACGCGCGCGGCTGATGCGCCGCGGCTGGCCGCGCGCGTCTGTCGTGTACGGCAGACGATACACCCTGCTTCCGATGTCAGCGTCTGTCGCGCATGTCTGTCAACATCTTGTGAAGAAAATACGTCATAGCTCTGTCACATGTCACTGTGTTGACATCTTCTCTCCTCGCGGCACGCGACAGGTCGAGACACGATCGCGCGCGACTTACAACAGTCACGACAGACGTCGGCCGAACGCGTCTGTCGCGGGGTCTCGGTAGCGGCGCCATACATTTTCATAGCGTTTAGTATTGTCGCGTCAGCCGCGGCGCGCCCGCCGCGCGCGTCTGCCGCATCTGCCGCGATGATCGACAGTCAACCTTGAATGTGGCTGGGTGTGTGTTGTTGAACGTCAGTTTACACAAGTCTCGTGTGCCAACTTGACTGGAAAGTTGACGTTTACGTCTGAAACGCAGCCGTCTTCAATTTCACGGCTCATTTGATTACGTGATTGCATTATGAGAGGTGTTATGTTTTGTTGTTCCATTGGCAGTTCTGATACATAGTCACTGGCGATGAGGATTTCGTTGAACTCCAGGCTTTACACAGAAACCAATCAAACGTTACTTATGCCAGAGTTTTCATGTCAGATGTAATGTTTGATTGAATGAATTCTAATTCTAATAAGTAACTTACTTACCTATGAAGTATAATAATTTATCTCTTTTTTTATAATCACGGCACGATAAGAAAGAAAATCATCTTGCTTTGTTATAGTTTGTCATTTCAAACCTTCACTCATTAAGTCGTTAGGTACAATACCTGGGGCGATCCATTAATTTTTAGTCAAATAGAAAATAAAAGAAATATTACAAATGTTTATTTACAACTTTTCAAAGTATTCCCCTGCGGCATCAATGCACTTATGCATTCGACTGAACCAGCTTTCAAAACGTGATAAACTGTACTTGAGGAAGGTCGAAAAAAAGCCGCCTAAATTGGTCTACTGCTTTGTCCGCAGTCGTAAATTTCCTTCCCCGCAGAGATTTCTTCAACGTGGGGAACAAAAAGAAATCACACGGAGCCGAGTCAGGACTCTAGGGGGATGTGGTAGTAATTGCATGCAATGGGTTAAAAAATCCATGGTTTTGGCGGCGTATGAGCGGGAGCGTTGTCTTGGTGAAAAGTTTATACCACGCATTCCGCTCCTCGGACGATCATCACTCAGCTCCTGAAAGGCTTGCGGCAGGCAAATCTCGCTATACCATTAGCTATTAACTGTTCTTCGATCTTCTAGTGGAATTACGGCTACAGGCCCACTACGACGGAAAAAACGGCAACCATTTTTTTGTTGACGCTTCGACCGCGAACAACCTTAGTGGGTAAATCGTTTTTTTCAAAGAACCATTCTGTCGATTGCTGTTTCGTAAGCGGGTCGTAACTGTAGCAATAGGTTATATAAATAGGTACCTAATGACCTCAGGCATCACCATGTTTCGTTTGATCCATACTTTCTGGAACATCCTGTATATAGATTAATTATAATTCTAGTACCTACGTATATTATCTAGCATTGTAATGGTTTGTCATTTCAAAACCTCATTACCGACCATATCCAGAGTTTGACTTGAGATTTATGTGTTACTCAGTATAATTTATGTACGGCAATGCGGATAAAGCCCGAAGGAATATGTCGCAGTTTGGCCAAATCTAGTATTTCACATGCCAGCCAATTTCTATCTATTGAATCACTTCTTGCTTTATTTTCATCTTGAACAAAATGATTTTCTTTCTCATGAATTCATAACTTTATTGTTTTGTCCCTACCTATATATCACATAACTTCAAAAATACCTAAGTCTGAATATGAAACTTTACATTTAGTTGGAAAAAGGAATTTACTATCTCAGAAAATTTTATAGTAATTAAAATTTTCTGAGATAGTTAATTCCTTTTTCCAACTAAATGTAAGGTTTCATATTCAGACTTAGGTACTTTTAAATTTCGTCGTTCTTCAGAGTCCAAACCCAATTTGGAAACCTCTTTTCATGATCGAGTAAAATATGCTTAAGTTTTCATTAATTTTAATTTACTAACACCTTATAATTATCATTTTAATTTACTAACACCTTATAATTATCATTTTAATTTACTAACACCTTATAATTATCATTTTAATTTTGTAACACCTTATAATTATCATTTCCCGAATTTATAATGTTCTCGTTTATCACCGGTCTCGCATAATTCGCCCTTTATTGAGGTAGGCATAATAAAACATTATTATAATAATGTTGTAGCACGAAGGTTAGAGGAAGTTGCACACGCTTCACGCCATCAACGTCACTTGTATTTTCATTCATACATAATGTATGCGTGCTGTTTAGTACTTCTATAATTATAGAAAATATTGTCCAATTATATTTTTTTATAAAACCTAACCAAGTCTTTGATGTTGCTAAATGTTTAATGTTTATATGCGACGGTAACCACTTAACTTACTATTTCGTGAATTATTTGATTATCTGTCCAACCGATTTATAAAATCAGGCAGTAAGAGAATTCTCATTTTCCTTCCCTATTCTTACTTTGATTAATTTTATAACTTGGTACTGTTCCATAAAATTTAAAGAACTGCACTCTACATCTAAAACTTCGAATTACTGTCCATTACTTTGATTGTGTTCGAAGATTGGGGTCACGAATTCTGCTCACCATTCACTTCGATTCCCGGTTTTGATTTGAACGAAGCTAGATCCGAGAAACTAAGTTAAAACAGCACTTTCCCACCAGAAGAAATAAAATTTCACGCTGTGGGAAACTTGTACCCGAATCGAATATCCATGCAACGGTTTTACCGCTATCGAGCGATGTCACCATTTTGTTTCAGACATTGTCTACGTAGTTATACTTTCATCTTTTTTACTGTTATATTTTAAAATGATTTAAAAATAAAATGTTTTGCTTAGCGTAAAAGGAATTCAGAAACGGGTTTCAATATTTATGAAGCTTATTTTTGTGAGCTGACCAAAGCCGTTTTAAGCTGAAATTTTTCGTCCACATATAAATCTTTATCATTTCCGACCAGCGTTCGGTTCGCGTACTGAAAATATTATTACCTATGTTATGTGTTTATTTAAACACCTATATATAGAATATTGGTATAAGTATCTTAATTTTAATTTATTATGAACAGCCAGCCATTATGGATCCTATTATCCTATCCTATCGTATTCGCAATTATCTTTTTGATCAACGACATAAAACTGGCGGTAAAATTATTTGGGTACCATTATTGGATATTTGTTTAGAACAGTACCACTTAAATCTACTAAAGTACCTAGTTATTTTAATTATTATTTCGAATTTGAACATTGTTCTCTCTTGTCATGCATGGCGGCCTTAAATTGTCAATTTGTATTGGCTCTACCAACGTACGGAACGTAATCTGGTCGGTTTAAACCAATCTGGCCAGTTGACAGGCTCCTGTAATGTATGGCGGTTTCTGATACAACACTGCTACGCGGCTTGGCTTGGGGCCATACCGCTGAATGAGATTTTCCGTAAAATCACAAAATGTTCATGTTTCCACAGTAAGTAAATCTTACTAAAGCGTGAATTTACAACCGTGCACGCGTAAATTTAAAAAAATGCATATATGAGTATTTCCTGTTGTTGACACTTTTACAATTCTCAGTGTAACATTACTTGGCAAAATGTCAGTTTTCATTAAATTTAATGATAATTATAATATTGCTTCGCGACCTTTGATGTACGACGATCGTGTGATCGTGTGATTTGTGATCATTCTCTTCATTAAATAGTAGGACAAATTTTGGCAAAAAATTATAATAATTATTATATCAGTGAGAGCTTTTAAAGTTTATCTTAATAAAGACTACGTCAAAATAAATAACCAAGTAGGTATACCTAAATACCATGGATGAAAGAAAAAATTGTCTCCCTCCCCGTGCGTACCTTCACCTACCTACGTAAAATAAATGAAACCAGTTCTTTTGTTCCTTCTACACCTGTAACGCCTGAAGGAAAATTAAATCCAAAGCATACTTAAAAGCCCATTACTTACGTCGCCACACTTGGAGTTTTCAATGTTTAAGCGTTTGTTGAAGGAGCAGACTGAACGGTACGTGGAGTAGTCCCCGCAGTCGCGGTAGGACAGTATTGCGGTCTGCGGTGGCACCTTCCGACTCTGATTACGCTCTTGGCCCAGTTCCCTCATTCATTTAGTATGTAGTAGATGTATGAGCAAAACATTTATAGCTCAATTAGTGATTCGTTTGCTTCAATTTACGTTATGATATTGCTCGTTTGCAATGATGTATGTCTGGTCCTGAATTCTTGAATGGCAACTTAGAGTACTTATATATTGAGCACAAAAGATCCCTGAGGGTCGAAGTGCCGCTGGGGTTATCCCTGGCCCCCTGTCATAAGATAAGATAGAGTACTTATATTATGTGTCACACATCACTACATAGTATAAAACAAAGTCCCTGGAATGGATTTTGGTCTGGTTTACACTTTAGATTGATTCCCAAGAATAGTCTTTTTACCCTCAACTTAACCCTTACCCTTTTTACCCTTAAATACTGGATGCTTGCAATGGCGGTTCTCTAATATCTGGGAGACTGCGATCTGAATAAACTAATATCTATCTAATGACAAAAGAGTGTGCCAACGAGAATAATGAAATTCACTTGTAACTAAAAGGTGTGTTTTTGTTTCAGGACGAGAGATTCAACCACGACATTGACCAACAAACGGGATACAAAACAAGGTCACTCCTTTGTATGCCGATCAAAGACATCAATGGCGAAGTCATTGGTGTTGCACAGGTAGGTACCTACTTACTTACAATAAAACTGCGTTGGTACTTATTTACTTCTCAGTTATGTTATGATTCATAGATGTCATCTGAATCATTTGTCTATTTACACAATGTTATTTAACATGAAACTTATTTTTGTTTATTAAATGGTTTCTCTAACACGTCCCTCTTCTTCTTCTTCTTGTCCTATGACCCTAAATCAGGGCAAAGGGCAGACATAACGTTTTTCCATGTAGGTCTGTCTATGGCCGCACTCTTGATTTCTCTCAAATGTAAAACCGGCTGTCTTCGCTTCATTCAAGTTTGTGCGCCGCCAGGTCTGTTTGGGTCTTCCACGCCTCCTTGAGCCTTGCAAATCCCAGTCAAGTGCTTGCCTCGGAATGTGGACCGGGTCCTGCCTCAGGGTGTGACCTACCGCAATTGCGACGGCGAATCTGCAGATCAACAAGATCCTCGTGACATAGTTTCCACAAATCCACGTTGGAAATGGAATGTTCGGCCAGAAGATCTTCAGAATCTGTCGAAGGCATCGGTTGATAAAGACTTGAAGTTGATGTATTAGGTCTTTTGTACTCTTACAGGTCTCATATCTATTCGGCAGGATTGATTTAACATTGGAATTAAATATTCTCAGTTTCACTTTTGTGGGGAGGTATTTAGCCCGCCATTTGGGGCGAAGACAAGCGAAGGCCCCTCTTGTTTTGGCGATTTGGGATGCAATATCTAAGTCAGCTACTCCAACTCTCGTTACAACGCTACCGAGGTAGGTAACACTGGAGACCAACTCCACTTCTTCCTCACCTATATAAAGTGGTGTGTCATCGCACGCTCCTACTCTCATGTCTTTCGTCTTCTGCACGTTTATTCGGAGCGCCACCTGAGCTGCACATTCCTGGAGGTCATTCAATGTATACTGCATGTCGGTGCGACTATGACTAAGTAGGCACAAATCATCCTCGTAGTCCAAATCTTGCAATAATCCGAATCGACCCCACTCTGTGCCTCTCTGTGCGCGTACATTGACACGCGACATAACGCCATCCAGAACAATGAGAAACAGTAAAGGCGACAGAAAACATCCCTGCCTCACACCCGAAAAGACCGCGATCTCCCCAAAACAAGACCATCGTGGCGAACCCTGCATGCATGAGGAGTTTCTATATGCGGCCTTTGTCAAGTTAATTATCTTCGCCGGCACGCCAATCTCTTCAAGGCGTGACCACATTGCCGACTTAGAGGTATTGATATTCAGTGGTTGTGTAGATACTAAGGGTACTAGTAGTGAACTCATTCAGAGTTTCAGGTTCAGAAGATGGTAAACCACGAGAAACTTCTGTGAAATGTTCCTTCCAGCGTTGCAGCCGCCCTTCGGAGGTCGTAATGATCTCGCCACTTTTTGATCTCGGAGGTCGTTTTTTCGGGCGAACACATCGCTCTAACACTAAGTAAATTTAGATTTGTTTACAATTTTGAATGACGCTCCCATAACGTGGGCGGAAACAAGAAATAGTGAAAATGGAATATAAGAACTTTCACAGGATCTTATCCTTATCCTTATCAGGTAATAAATATTCCGGAGTTATTTGAAATTACTTCGTAACGGCAGGACTCGATATTATTTCATGTCGCCCGTCCGCCTGTTGCCGCAGCGTCCCCAAGGGGAAATGAATTGTTACGTCAAGTGTGAATGACTGTGGAATTCATCACGATGATTGATTTTTTAGATTCCATTCCGATTTGTTACATTTATCTTAATCGTCACATTTTCAAATACATTTTAGCTGGATGTTGTTCTGTATTTATTGAAATCTCGCTACGCGGAAGCTGAGTACTTGAACGGAAGTTCAAAATAAACAATTTCAATTCAATTTTTCAAGAATGAACTATCAATTCCTGCACATTGAACTGTCAAAACTTTGCACATTCATCATACTTTTACCAAGAAATTGAGTCACTTTTGTATTCCAGGTGATAAACAAACAAAACGACGGACCATTCACGGCTTACGACGAGAAAGTTTTCTCCTCGTACCTCCAGTTCTGCGGTATTGGACTGAGGAATGCGCAGTTGTATGAGAGGTCACAGCTGGAGGTGAAGAGGAACCAGGTGCTGCTGGACCTGGCGAGGATGGTGTTCGAAGAGCAGAGCACGATAGAGCACATGGTGTTGAGGATACTGACGCACACACAAAGCCTGATCCGATGTCAGCGAGTACAAGTAAGTGAACAATGATGTTTAAGACCACTTTAAGACGCTTGCAGTCAAAAATTTCGCCGTGTGTGAGTAATCGGACCGCGATAGCTCTGTAGGAATAAACCAGGCCCTAGAAATGCTTGTTGTGATAAGTTCGAATCCCTCTCGTGGCGTAGTTTTTCATATTTTTCAGGGTTCTGTAGCCTACTAAGGAATTCTTATAGTTTCGCCATGTCCGTCTGTATATCCCATCTGTTCGTACGAAGCGATTTGCTTCTTCGTTCATTATGCGAACGGCTATGGAATGGAACGCCTGTCGGCGGCTGTATTTCCCGAAACCTACAACCTTGGGGCCAGGCCAGAGTGCATAGGCATTAACTGGACCTGCATGCTCCATCGTCGAACTCATATCGTCGCTTACCATCAGGCGAGATCGGGGTCAAATGCGGGTTTAGTAGTAAATAAATAAAAATAAAAAATAAATTACAGACGGCGTATAACTTTTCAGATAATTACAAAAAATCAGACACGCTCTTTGTCCGTTTTGTCTTAATTTTTTTGCCAAACTTTTCCAGCCAGTAGATCCAAATCTACTTTTTTTAAAATAAATTACAAGGTAATAAAGTACACAGTACTAGGGTAATATACGAGTAACATCCCTGAAGGTTTCGCTTCAAGTCTTTTCGGCAACATAATGAAACACAAACAGAGTGGAATTATAATTTAGCAATTCACACAAAGGGGCAGATTCATCTCCACTGGAATTTAAACAATAATTTTGCTCCACACTGTTAACATTTACAATTTCGCCGCAGCTATTTTTGGAGCCATCTTTCTACCTCAAAATAAATAGTAGGTACCTAAGGTAAATATGAGTAGAAGGTACTTAGGGACTTTTGGTGGGATGAGTTATTATTACTCTTAGGTATGTGATCTTGTAAGGTATTGTGTGGAACGTTAGAAGGATGCTACAATGTTCTTAGAAATTAAACGAAAACACTAATTGTGGCATATAAATAGACAACGGTAGCACTGCCTGTCTGTAAATTTATTACAATAACAGGTGTCGAAAATGGTCAGTAATAGTAAGTTTTATTACTAACGTCATTAAAAGTCAGTTTTTTTCTTAAAATGGTCAGTAAAGTCAGTTTTTGGAGGCTTAGGGGACCGCGTCGAATTAACGCTAATTTTCGTGCTCGGTTCGCTTGCTCCGACCTAATATATCATATGAGTCGAATCAACACAGTATTTTAAACCATGGAATCAGTTTCATTCCCTGCAATAATAATAAATAATACTTAACAGTTCGATATTGACTTACTATCATCTTCACACTGAATTGCGGTCGTCTGATCTTCATCATCAATTACGCTGGCTCTCTTGCAAGCTCTTCAATGCAAGCACAGCTGCTTTGCGACAGAAATAAATAAAAGGGTGATACCACCCTAAGCCAACTTTGCACAGAAGTAATATTTACCTATCCGTTGCTTCTTAATGTTAACACGTGCATTGTTTGGTGATTTGGGTAGTATTTTGTTAATAAACGAGGTTAGGCGTTTTCAAATCTATTGTTTTAGGTGTTAACCGATCCTAAGCTAACAGCGCAGTCGACCTGGTCAAAGCTGAGCTTACCTACCCTTTTACACCTTTGCGATTAGAGTGTAGCATAAATATTAAAACGGCTTTTAAATTCAAAGTCAATCTATAGAGTGTTGATAATTTTAATGGTGAAAATATCCGATAGGGTTGTTTAGGGAAGGCAACTGAATAACTTTTTTACTTATTAAGGATTTAGCCATGCATTTAGCTAGGTTAGAGCACTGTCACGGAATGGAACAAAATCGCAGATTCAAATCCTGCTTGCGAATTTTTTTTCAACCACTTTTCTAATTTATTTTAATAACTTTGTAAAAAGATATTAAGATCTTACAATGTATCATGAAGGAACGAATCAAATACATAATGAGATCAATCTCTGTCTTTAATACCTACTTTAAACTCAACAGAAATTCTACACATTTTTCATAGCAAATCCTTATGGTCAAAGCTAAGTTCGTATTTCTGCCAAAACGGTCACAGGCTAGCAGTAATTTAGAAATAGAAATAAGCAGAACAAAGAATCCCGTCAATTTATAAAATCTCCTGAAAATAGTTATTCGTTTATTGATTCTAAATTTTTATGTGGTCACAAATAAAACGAGTTAAACAGTACCTAACTCAGAGTAATGTAAATTGCCAGAAGAATAATTTCAGTACACATTGAATCCGATTTCAAACTACGATACATTACGATATACAATTTATATTCACACCATAACTCGTTCACGTATCTGGCGATAAGCTCTATTAATCGGCACTATCTAATGATGATTGAGAGGCCGATTAGTGTTGCAAAACAATCGATAGTTTTGACTATCGATAGTTGTAACAAAATATTATTATCGATAGTAGTCGATATGATTGAATTCAATGAAATCGATTATAATTATTTTGAGTATGCAGGCGAATGACTGAGTTAGCGGTAGTATAAACTATGAAAGAATGATCGGTAGTTAGGTTAGGAGGTATGTATGAAAAGGAAAAATGATTTCTCGCTCACTCACTCACTCAAAATAATCATTACCTTCAATAGTATCGATACTTTTGAACTCTACACTATCGATAGTATCGCTGTTATCGATTTGGTCTATCGATACTATCATGATGTTGAATACGATGATTTGATAGCAAGATTTCGATACCTACTATCGATAGATTATCGAAAGACTGTGTGTTTCTCGCAGCACTAATGCTCTACCGCCGACCGGCGTAGGCGCCACTACGAGCACTATCTTCGGTCATCGCGCGCCGATGAATGCTAATTGAAATTTATCTGCCATTTGCATCTACGCGAAGCGCGTCGCCGTGACTTAATTACATAGCCATTTTAGGATGTGCAGTTTCAGAAAGGCACTTCAAGGTGCAGTTGAGTTCATAAGTGCAGGCAGACTGCTGAGTTGAGTTTACCTTTAATCTAATGTGGACTTGTACACGCTACAGACACCACAGTGAGCCCATATTCAAATCAAATCAGAAGTCTGTCGTGAAAAAGCACTTATGAACTCTACCTCGCCTAGATACTTATTATATTTCCTTTGGAATTCTGTTAGCTGACAATAATTAAGTAGGAGTCGTTTCTGTAAAATCGCGCTGTGTTAGATACGCAACAAGTGTTCTACTATAGCAATACCTAAGATGCATTTTGTCTGAATTAATTAGTTTGCATTGCTGTGTGTTCCGGTTTGAAGGGTAAGAGAGCTAGCGTTATTATATCGACACATGAAGGTAATCTATCTCAGTTCCCAAGATTAGCAGCGCCTCGGAAACCCTCTAACATTATAGTGAGGTGAGATGTCTATGGTCGACGGTGATCCACTTACCATCAGGTGACTGGTATGCTCGTCTGATTTCCTAATACAATAAAAATAAATTAGTACTTACCTTCTAAAAAGAAAATTTTACGTTCGTTGTTCTTTTCTTTTTATAAGTAGGCATTGTTTTTTGATTAACAAGGGCCTCACGGTTATCAAGAAATGGGTCTGACAGTGTTTGTAGATACCTAATTATTCTTACTGGAATTTTCACAAAAGTTTTCATAAAACCCCCGATTTTAGGTCGAAAATCCAGTACATACCTGGTAGCCAGCAAGCAAGGCTGAAAGCTAAAATTTTCCAAGGAAAAGGTGGAGAAACAAATCACAATCAAATTCTAAAAGGTTTTTCACAACTCCTCTAGCGCTAAAGTGTTATGACGGAGGCCTCTAAGGATTCGTTCTTTTCTGAAAGGTATCTCATAAGTAGGTGAGATAAGTAAGTACTTAATGTAAAATGCGAATAATAAGTATACATAGGTAAAGTAAAGTAAAAGTAAAATACACTTTATTGCAAAAATATAAAACAACAAACATGAGATAGAAAAGGAAATAGTGAAGTACAATTTAGGCGGCCTTATCGCTAAGAGCGGTCTCTTCCGGGCAACCTTCGGGCAGAGGAAATGATTAGGTAGGTATATAAAACAAGGAATAAAAGGTCAAAAGGGCGCAATTGGTAGTTTTACTATCTTTGTTATGGAGTTCGCTATGGAAAATATAGTACCGTTTTATTTCGCAATATGTCGAGGGTATAAAAAAATGACAAAGTAATTTAATTGTAAATGAAAGTGTAAAAAAATAACGCATAAATGGTGAATACATACTTACCTACACCTACGGTACGGGGGGCTCCGGGCTTCACCCTACGCGGAGCTCGGCCTTCGGCCTCGCCATGGCTATCTTAAAAATCTTAGCTACACATTATTTTCATATATTTTTTGCCGCCGTCTTTAATTTTTTTCCTCGTTATATCTCAGGATTCCCTACAACTTTAGTACGAGAAGACTCTATCTAACTTTTATAGTTTTGGCGGGCTGATAATCTTCCAATTCTTCCAGTTTCATATTGTGAAATTGACGTTCACTTACTTTTTTCTGGTCGTCATCCGATCCTCAAGGTTTTTAAGATGTCGGAAACGCAACATGTACCTAAACATTTGAGCTCAAATTCGAATCATCTGGCTATTACCGTTCCAGAGATCCTATCTGATATACGAAGATACTCCAAGATCTTGGAAACCACTGGTCCAATTTTTTTCAGTCTGGCTTAGAACACTTGACAAAATCCTGTATTAAATAAATAATAAAAAACGGGGTCTAAATCGCATCATCCGTCGTTAACTTATGACGCCACAGACATACACACAAACAGACAAACAAATACACAGACAAACGTGTCAAACTTATAACACGATCGGTCGGGGGTTAAAAAGAAATTCGATTAATTATAAATACACTCTTTAAGATAAGTTAAACAGTATTTAAGTACTTATTTACTTTTAGAAAACTCTTTTTTTACGATAAAAAATATATCTAAAATAGGTGTTATATGTATTCTGGGAAAAATTAAACGAAGTCTTAAAGGAAGCCCACAGAAAGCTTTCCTTGTTCATTTATCTGCCACCACAAATGAGGAACAAGATAACGCTAACGCTTACTTTTTGGCACTTTCAACTTTTGGCGCGATATATTTCATGAGAACAATATTCAACGTTGTATCGTCTCATTGGCCTTTTGCCAAACGTACGAATTTGAGATATATGACTCAGTTATCGTAAAAATATAGATGAGATTTCGTAGACGCTAGAGCTATATAAACGGCCCATTCATGATAACGTATGTCCTAGATTCTGCGGAGTTTATTTTAAATGCCTTCCTACAAACAGCATTAAATTAGTTGGCATTATAAAGTTTGTTTATATTATTTAACTAAGAAGATATTTCAAGATGGATCCCTGGAAGACATTGACTTTGCTGACGATCTTTGCCTGTTCGCGACCACCCGAGCCAATATGCAATCGAAAGTGGATGATTTAGCACATGAGGCTGCAAAGGAAGGACTGTTCTTAAATATTTCAAAGACGACAGCACACGTCCAACGCAGAACCATACTAGTGCAAGGAAAACCCCTTGAAACCGTTACCAAATATTGTTACCTTGGGAGCGTAAGCGTAGCGTGGGAGTTGGGACACGGAAGAGGATGTAGAATCGAATAAACAAAGCCGGAGCTGCGTTCTCCCAACTGAAGTCGGTCTGGAAATCGTCCTCCAGTACACGTAGAACCAAGCTAATAATATAAGTCAAATGTCAAGTCGGTTTTGCTATATGTGAGCGGGACCTGGTTTGTGCGCGAAGATATCACCAACAAACTCCAAGTATTTGTAAACAACTTTCTGAGGCAAATTCTAAAAATCTTTTGCCCTAATGTTATATCAAACATGGAATTATGAAGATTAACCGATGAGAAACCCGTGGAAAAGGAGATCCTCACTCGCAAGTGGCGGTGGCTAGGTCAAGTGCTCAGAAGGGCAGATGATCATCCCTTAAAAATAGCCCTGAAATGATGTCCATCAGGTAAACGCAAGCCTAGTCTGGCAAAACGAGGCAGCCACAATCCGAATGTCCTGGCAAGAACTTGAAGTGGACAGCCACTTCTTGCGATCTAGTGCGGCCTCGGACCAGTTGCGTTTGCGTTGCTGTCAATTGTTCGAACCCTATATCCCAGAAGGGGGTGACAGGAAGGGAAGAAGAAGAATAAGAAGAAGATGTCCTAAAAAATTGAAGAGAAAATCAGAACATCAGAATTTGCAATTGTTTGTAACCCTTACAAATTCCATACAAC
This sequence comes from Hofmannophila pseudospretella, assembly GCA_947369225.1. Classification (NCBI taxonomy): domain Eukaryota; kingdom Metazoa; phylum Arthropoda; class Insecta; order Lepidoptera; family Oecophoridae; genus Hofmannophila; species Hofmannophila pseudospretella. The sequence continues at coordinate 5,996,469 of OX376326.1, forward strand.
TATACGAACTCCATACAACTATTACAAACTCCAGGCTATGAAAACTAGATGTTTAAGACGATTATGCTATTGGTAAAGAATTCTATTATGAAGCGTATTATTTGAAAATGAGGTTAAACCATTTATCGAGAAAATAATATTAGAAATACACGGATGAGGAAAAATGCGAATGGGAAATTCGCTACTGGGAAATAGCGATTTCGGGGAACAGGTCTAACAGGCATATAAAAGGTCGATATTTTTTGTTGCTTACTACGTTTATATTTACTACTAAGTTCTTTATTACGTATTGTTGTCTTTTAGATAGTTAATTGTACTAAAAAAGAAGCCAAGACCTGCCACATTTCTTGCTTACTTTTTTTCCTATTCCTGTGTATCGTCATCAATCACAACACGCATGCACGCACTTTCACATCGCTAGGGCACTTGAGTAATGAAAGCGTCGGTGCGAATGCCAACCGTTGGCTACTAGAGACACGAAAAGTCAACCAACCATCTCATCCGTAAAATAATCTAAGACGGAACGAAAGAAAAAAGAAGATCATTATAATACATTTGAGCCCTATGTATAAAACATTTGAGATCTATGTATAATACATAGAGTAGCATATCTACGCATAATGAATGCTATTTCTACACGATTGAATAATGTAATGAAGAATCAATGCGGCAAATTTCCAATAATCACGTAACTTGGTTCGTATATCAGATCCTCAATTCAATAAAAACACAAAGAAAGCTTTATTATTGCTAGTAAAGTAGGTTCGGCATAAGAAAATACTGTAGGTAAGGTCAGAGAAAATGGGTACCTTACCATATGCCTAGGCAGGAGTGATTTTGGGGGTTGCAATTGCTTAAACAGGATCCAGCGCAGTGCCCTTCAACCAGCCATTCAGGCACTTTTGGGTTGCGATAAGTGAGCGCATGCGTGCAACTATCTACTATCTGAAACTCATCAACTCCCTTTTGAACGCTCCCCGACCGCTGATCCTGGCTACGGGCCTGTGCCTAATGAGAATGTAAAACGATTGGATGTCGAACCAACTTCCCGTCCCCTAGGAAATATCGGAAGGTTTCGGTAGGCTAAAAACAATTGTAAGTAGGTAAGAAAAGTATTTTATTGTGAACCCATATTGAGCCGATAGGTACTTATACCTACTTAACTTTTCGTGTCTTCCAAAAGGGCAATATTGGGGTAAAAGTCGCCTTACAGCTACGGTATATAATGTTATATAATATGCTACGGTAATAGGATATGGCGTTCACAGGTAAGTAAGGTATTTGGATCAGAATCGAAGGTAAATAAGTGATGATGATCATCATCCGATTCAATTCAATTCGTTTATTCCAAGTTGGTACAAATTGTACACTTTTGTTCGTCAATAATATTCATACAAAATACAAAATAAAAATCTAATTAACAATTAAAATAATAAACAAAATAACAAATCATAATGAAATTGTAAATAAAAATAATAATACAATAATTAATTATACTAATTCTTTGATTACGTCATGACCACGCCAAGCATTTTTATATAATTTAGATAGTGATGATATAATTTATGTACTTAAATTATGGCAATAATAGGGCAAGGTTGCAGTGGATAAAGTGTTTGGACCACTTTTTTTACAAATCGAATATACTCGTAATATACCAAGTTTGTGATTTGATATATTTAATTAACCTTTATATAATTACAAATGATTTGAATGATGAATAACAGCCTATTTACTGGATATTTTGAATTTAAAGCAATGGCACCTATGGCACCTTGATTGGACTCAATTTTCATAAGTCCGTAGGTATAGGTGGTTCAATTAAAGAACCTGTCTAAAGATGACCTTTCCTCTAACCTAATAGTGAAATGCCAACTTAAGCAAAGTAAAGCAAATTTAATACAATACGGCACTCGAAAGCCTTTATAAAGCACCTCCAGTCAATACATAGTTGGATCATGTCCAAAGTAGGCTCAATCGTATGAACAATGCGTAGAAATGACACTACGCAAACTAATTGAACTTCTAACATAATATTATTAATCGTATATTTGTTTATTTGACATGTATTATATTATTATTAAGTATGAATTTGATAGTATTTTGAATTGAATTGTAAATTAAATTACGTTTATTTATTTAAAAACATAATTATTTTTACATAATACTTAACACAGTTATTACGAGTATAAGTAAAATGAAGTTATTTAATCTATGTAATGTGACTTTAGTCTTCAAAAAGACCTGGATGCAGCTAAGTATCCTGGGAAATCATTGAGTCTGCGGCATCGGATGGAGCGCGGTGGAAGAATATTGTCTCAGCCCTATGCACCACTAGGTGTTCTAGGAACTGAAGAAGAAGAAGAATGTGACTTTAGTTTGGTGTCTAATTATTGATCTTGAAAATATTTCCTCTTGTTAATCGATTTAAGGAAGTAATCTTATCATGAGGTTTAGATACAGATATCTTCCCAAAGTAGGTTGAGTATTTTATGTAAATCTTCATATGCATAACTTTATAACTTCTCTCAAACAGATTAGATTGTTTTCAGATTGAGATCAGAAGATTTAATTGTTTCATTGTCTGTTTTAATAACAATGTGACAGGATAGTAGCGGCCTTAACTGTTCCAAACAAATTATTTATGTTATTATGAGTTATTTTCAGTTGCTTTCCAATTGCTTTCCAAAGAGAACTTTTTACTAAAAATAAAATATTTGTCCAGTTAATTATTTCCAGCGATACAGGTGAAATTTGCATTCAAATCGAGTCCCAAAATTAGATTAAATCGACTGGTCGGCCAGTGTAAACCTGACCTAAACGAAATTTTGGTTTCAAACCAATTATCTTTGTTTACATGACAATATTGTAGGTTTCCTGAAATTGGCAATGTGTAAAATGTTGGCTGAATAAATATTGAGACCCTTTTCTCGATCCTTTCGAAATACTTTAATTTAAAACTGTAATTGGACTGATCGAACGTTTTACAACTCCACAGACTTCATACTTATGTATTCTAAATTATACTTAGATTTCGGATTCTTCTTCGAACATTTTATTATTATTAGATTAGATACTTACATGCCTAAGTTCTATACCATCAGAAAACTTTCAAAGAATTTTATGTTCCTAATCAACACTTCAACTTTTATATGAGTTTGGCCAACATCGACATCGCTTCATAATGCATTCCTTGCACTACTTGAATACCTACCAGCGATTTCAGATACTCATAAAAAAGTCGTAGCATCTTAATGGTCAGTTAAGGGTTGTGAATGTTCAGTTTTATCTTTTGTGTCCGATGGAAATGATATGATGGCCTTCTGTCTTATAATAACTTCTGACAAATTTATCTGTGCCTTTGGCGAAATAGGGAACTAGAAAAATGACTTCTGCGAATAATGTAATCTTCAGAATTGTGCTACTACATTAAACGCAAATATAAGCTGGCCTTTTGGTAACTATTTCCACGCCGTGTGGACTGCGTACTGCGGTCTCCAGTTCCAGACGCTTTAATGTTTATTAGTACAATACCCTTGAGACAACTCTTTATGTCGTCTGTACATTAAGCTTTTCAAATAAATTTTCTGAATTTCCCTTTACTTTGCAAAGTGGTTTGGGTGTTAAATTAATTCCATTTATAAGTATTCTTATATATATATTCTTTTCCATGACATTCAGTCGTAATCCGTTTACCTAGTAATGAAGTTAAAAGTTATATTTGAACTCAATTTACATTAATAGTGCCGAGCTCTGAAATGCTCTTTCCTTGAAGTTTTGAGACACGGACGCGTGTGTGTGTAAATTAACATTTTTATGAAGATGAAATTTCATTTATGTGTAGTGTATTCTGGTGTTGCAGTTATTCAGACTTGAATAAATTGCTGGCTGTTGTAACTAGGTATCATATGAAGATCGTCACTACTCTGGTTACACGTTTCATTCATTCTAAGTGTATCTATAATATCATTACGTGGACCTTTTGATGACTTTACTCTTGTTTGTAGTATCTACTTATGTGTCCTTCTTTTACTAATTTATCTCTTTCTTTCTTTACCAGGTGCTGCTGGTCCATGAAGCATCGAAAGGCAGTTTCTCCAGAGTCTTCGACCTCGAAGCTGGTGATGACACCGATCTTGGTACTCCGAGGACCTCACCATTCGAGAGCAGATTCCCCATCAACATCGGTATCACGGGCTATGTTGCCACCACTGGAGAGGTATTTTATATTTTTGTTTGTTTCATCTTATGTATGACAATCTTTTACGACTACTTTAGTTTCACATATAAGTACTTTTGTTTTGTACCAAAGTAATTAAAATAGTTATAGATTAAAGATAGAAGCTAGAAATCTATATTTCTGGTGATGTTCACAATTTTCTTTGTAATCTAAAATTACATTAATGTAGATATTATTCAAAGTGTGTTATGGCATGGAAATTTAAATGTATGTATGCTTTCATTTAAAGTACTCTATTATACCAAATATATGACTTGGAAACTCAATATCAAATTGTGATTTAGTCTAAACGTTTCTACTTATAAGGGATGTCTTTTAGTAATCTAGTTTCAAGCTTTCTTCTTTAGTATACTTAGTGACTGTTTTATGGACTGTTTTATTTACGTTTTTACAGACAGTAAACATACCAGACGCCTATCAAGACCCTCGTTTCGACCCATCAGTGGACGAAGGCACGGGATTCAAACACAACACGATTCTCTGCATGGCCGTTAAGAATTCTGAGGGAAGAATCATTGGTGTTATTCAGGTAAGCTATATAAACCTAGCCTAGGTACTGACATAACTTGGATCTTCAATTCCTTAGGGATCATAATACAGGAGCAGGTCAAGCGGTTCTGGGACTAGGCGGTCAATGTATCAAAATGCACAATTGGGCGAAATGTACGAATGTCAAAATGTACAAAATATAATGGTCATAAAGTATAAGTGACAAAGTGTCCAAAGAAGGATGGCGACACAGGGTCAAGCTAAAACAGGGCCCTGTGTCCCCATCCTATATAAACTAAACGAAGACCTCTTCACGATGGTGAACGAGCCGAACATTATCGGAGAAACGAAAGCAGCTCGACTACGATGGCTTGGGCATGTCACTAGGATGAGGGAGGATCGGGCAGTTAAACGAGCGTATGTGGGACCTAACCGACGACGTCCGGTCAGACATCCCGGAGAAAGATCTGCGTGAGCTCCAGGCGCCTGACTGGCTCGAGACTGTGCAGGAGAGAGAGAGCGATGGCGATCTTTGATATCGGAGGCCAAAATCCACTTCGGGTCGTTGCGCCAGCGGAGTAAGTAAGTAAGTAAAGTTATTTCATACAAGTCGTACATTTTTAGAAATCGCGATTGAAGAATTGGTAGCAGTGGTGAAGGGTCCATATAACACGATCGATCGATCGAACGCCGCCATTGTTCTTTCGTACCTACGTTTCGTCCATTTGTGCATTCTAACATTTTGACCGCCTGGTCCCGGAACCGGTCAAGCGTTCCTCGCTCTGCATTCGCCTTTAATAGGCGCAGAGTTCTGCATTTAATGACACGTGCCAATGAGATTGCCAACACAGATCGCGAAATGCTTGACTAGCTTCCGTATGCACGATCCCATAATCAAAAGGTAAGTCGAGTTGAGAAATCGTAAAAACTTTGACATTATGATAGTCTTCAACCTATCCTAATTCGTTGAGAATAAGAAGATACCCATAGAATGGCGGCAGATATTATATAATTTTAAAATTATTGACTCTGAAATTCTACCCTGATCCATCCAATATATTTCTCTCTAAATAGACGCTTCTGCTCTGCAATTTTCATGAAATCACTATTGTTTAATGCAGAATTCAGGCAATAAGATTCAGAACAGAAGTTATGCTCCAAGCGTGTCATCCACAAAGTTGGTCAGATGGTGTAAATAAAAAATTCATAAGCGGATTCGCAGCGGAATAGCGATAATAACTGTAGCGCAGTGCGGGTGTATGCGACAGAATTACGGATGTAATGTTGACTGTAGACAGCTAAGTGTAATGTAATTCACTGTTTATGAGGTGCTTTGTGAAACATCGTCTTTGAAATGGACCCACCGTTTCAAAGACCATGTTTCACAAAGCAAGGTTGAAAACTCGTATTTCAAGAACTAGAGTTCACGTATCGTACGATCAGTATCACGACAGATTGTTATTTGAGCGGAGAAAAGTTCACCAGAAACCAGTTGAAGTTTTAAATGAATAATGTTCTGCTTCATAATATCAAACGAATGTACCAATGGATGAATATGACCAACTTTATATGGTACGGAAAAGTAGGATCGGGAAAACTCTACTTTCAATTCGTCGTTTAATTTAAAATCACCTTTATTTCGTATAGGCTGTCGAAAATGATTATCTAAATATATTTTTTAAATCCGCGCATTTGCTAAATTTATCATTGTTTGAGTATGAGTAAGTAGTTTCTATATGTTATGTATGTTTTCATAGACAGTACTCTGTTATGTGCAATAGTAGTTTATGCAACTAACACGTAATTACAGCCATAGTAAAATGAATTATTAGTTATTATGCTTAAGTTCCTACTCCATTGTAATCTTACTGCACAAATAAACTATTCTTATTATATACGAGCGTAGCGAGTATCAAAATAGAAAAAACGAGTTTTATAATGGCTAATTACGTGCAGTTGCATGCAATACTTTTTCTACGACCATGAAATATCTAAATAATTGAAAATACAAACTATTGTGAAGCGTTCAACACGCCATGACAGTTCGTCAAAACACCGTCGACAACAGTGCGTGGTCTAAGTTGTCGTCTCAAATAGTCGGCATGAAAAAAAAATTCTTTTACGTGACAATTTTCTTTCATAAACTACTAAATTTTGAAACCAAATTCGATGTAACTATTAATAAAACTTTGTACTTAACTGAATTGATCTATCGTAAAAGTTCACCGGTGCGTTAATCAATATTATACACGGCGACGTTCATTACGTAACGACCCTTATAGGAATGAAGTAGTTTGTGTTGCTTACTGTGGTTTCATATCGAACAAATTACCAAATGAGAGTAGAAAAATATTATTATGCGCAGCAGTATGTAAGGGCAGTATGTAATGTAAGCTTTAGACATAACGGTGTGGTGTAATGTGTGCGGTAATTGACATTGTTCGGAACAAAGTCTGTCGCACATTAACTGGTTCTATTATGGATTTACATAGTTTATCATCCGTTTCATGTATGTATCTGATTTTGCTCTCAATATGGGTCGCTATTACCACTCTCAAAACGATGAAGTTATATCATGAAATTATTTTATAAACAGAAACAGCGCTATCGTTTTGGTATAGCGCTGTCTCTGTTTAGCACGCCATCCTATGACATCATTTCATCGTTTTGAAAACGGTAAAAACTACCCTGTTCTTTATTCTTCAACGTCATTCAGTGCCCCTAGGTAATTGAAAAACTCCTGCCTTGGTTTGCAAAAAACTCGATGTTACCTATCAATCCATTTGAGCAAATTTCAAGATCAAAATTTGTACAACAATTATTTTAACATTATGTATGCTTAGATATCCTGTTTTTATAAAAAAATATTTCAGTAGTATATACTCGTACATTAAAATAAAGTAGGTGTATATAGGTATGCAGCTATCCGCAATGCGTCGCCGATGCGTTGTTGAAATTCTACGATACTCGAAGTTATTTATTTCTGAATGTAGAGTGAACACTGCAGTGCACTACCAGTTTTCATTTTATTCTTACTCGTTTAACTCTCCAGGAACAAAGGCAAATTTCAAACTGGCTATAGCAGTAAGCTTTTACGAGGCTGTTTCCACTATAAGACTTAATTCCATTTAGGAATCACCTTTGCCCCTATCCTATTAGTTAGATAGCCTAGCCACTTCAAACATGCAAGGGTTAAATGTTCATTTTAGGTACATTACCTTCGTGATCTAAGGAATTCTCCCTTTGTGATTTACTTAGATTTATTTTACTGGAACAGGAGGGCTATTCTTGCACACTCTACTTAATGTCGTAAGAAACGAGAAAAAGGCGGATGTCGTCGTGGCATAATACCTACTTCTGTATAGTCAGTTTTCCATAGACTAGACTCTACAGGAACGCACGACTTTTTGCCTTCGACATTTTACTTTCGACATACATATTCTCGAAAGTCGACATGTCGAACTTTGCTCTTGTTCAAAATTCTTGTTTTTCATCACATAATTAACACTAGGCTCATTTGAAATTGAAAACGTTTATTTAGCACTGTAAACACCAGAATATAGCAAGTACACAATACAGAAGTATACAAAAATTAATACATGCAGCACAAAACATCTGGTGTGGTACAGTGCCAAAAAGAGTACATCAGCTCAGCATAATGCTGAAGCAAGCCACAGCGCTGATTTGAATCTATGATCTCTTTAGAAATAACTTTTAACATCTTTAACTAGTAAGTCAGTTATCTTTAAAATCGGAGGAAAGAGACAGAGGGGTCAATCCAGCATAGTATACATGGAACAGTTGAAGGAGTGGAACAGTAGTTGGTTGAACCAGGAGTGTAAGGAAAAGGCGGAGGACAGTAATGTGTGGAAGCTGTTGCAACGACAGGAGCCTACTCCTTAGTATAAGATGAAGAACCAGTTAGTAGATATTCTAATGATCAATCCCATCAAATTCCAGCTGGTCAACAAATTCGACGAGTTGCTCTTCACGAAGAATGACGAGAATTTTGTCGAAGCTTTCGCCATCTTCTGCGGCATGGGCATCCACAACACACATATGTATGAGAAGGCAATCACAGCTATGGCGAAGCAGAGCGTTACACTTGATGTTAGTATAAGTGGTTCTTTTCTTTACAGCTTTTAGATTTCTTTGATAATTACGCTGGCTCTGTTACCTGTACGGTGATACGAGACTCTGCTGAGTCAGCTTAGGATGGTACCACCATTTTATTTATTTCTGTCGCTACATTGCTATGTTTCGGTATGATGGGTAAGAGAGCCAGCATAATTACCACATGAGGCACTATCTAAATCCTCAAGTTTGGCGGCGTATTAAAAATCCTTTATTAACCTCACTATAATTGAGGTGAGATATAAATATAAAGATTAGACATGGCTGTATGGACCATAGTCCTTTGCCTTTCCCTTGAATATAAAAATATACATGTGAAGAATTTCATCATTCATAATTTTTAGGTCTAGTAAAAAATCAAAATCAAAATTTATTTATACAATAATTTTGTTATGTAATTCAAGGTACTAAGTTACCACGCATCCGCTTCGATAGATGATGCTCAGCGATTACGGGTAAGTAATTTATACTTTACTTAATTTATATTTTAAATTAAATACGTCTTCCTTATTGTAAGAAGTGATAGCTCATAACCAAATGGAAACAATGAAATCTTGGAATAAGTGCAACGAATTCCTTGTGAAATTCCATGAAATTATATTTCCAAGGTATATAATGTATAATTTATCTATTTTGGTCAATAAGAAAGTTTAAAAGAAACTCGGTGAAAAATAACTCAGACCATAATTATTCAAAAACTTTGTTTTCACCCTGTGTAGAATTTCACAAGCGACAACATGGACTTTATTTATATCTTTGCTCCTGCAGTAACATCTAATGTTAAATATTTATGACTGAATAAATTCTGCAGTGAAGTTATTTTAAAGCCCTGAGGTCGGTTAGTGAAGTTTCAGACAGAACTTTCCAATATCGCCTTTACATTTCAGTACACAAAGCGCTACTGATTCGTGAATAACTGTATTGTATTCCCAATGAGATACTGACAATCGAAATATGGATGGGATATCGAACAATGCCTTTGTCATTTTCAGTGTACAGGCTCAAAGCCTATCTGTACACTGAATTGTATATCTTAGCAAAAATAAATTCGTTATAAGTTAATAATAATTAGGCAAAGTTGAATAAGTGTGACACTAAAGCATGGCACACCAAAGCGAAATTCACTACCACTGCGGATATTTTGTCGGCAGAATATTCAGAGCTTCGCGACGCGAATAAAGGTGTTTGATATTGGTGTTTTTTTATTATTTTTATTTACTACTAAACCCGCATTTGACCTCGATCTCGCCTGATGGTAAGCGACGATGAGGTCGACGATGGAGCATGCGGGTCCAGTAAATGACTATTCACTCTGGCCTTGAAGATCCCAAGGTTGTAAGTTTCGGGAAATACAGACGCCGGTAGGCTGTTCCATTCCTTAGCCGTTCGCATAATGAACGAAGAAGCAAATCGCTTCGTACGGGCAGATGGGATATCAACAACATAAGGATGGAACCCCTCCCCACGCCTGGTAGTCCGAAGGTATCCTATAAAATAATGTCCCCATTGATTATACTAATAAACACATCAAGCTATACTCTCTGGAACCCGGTCGCAATAAGTTATGTTATGATCCCTTGACATTCAAAGGAATTTGTTAAATAAATTAAAGCGACAAAGTACTTATGAGTATAGCCTGACGTGTTGTCCACTGTACTATGACTGTGCCAGTAGTGATGAAATCTACATTTCATTTTCTCAGACTCTTTGGATACCATCGTCAGTCCACTTCAACCTCCACGAATTAGCGTTTGACGACATCGACCTCACCGATGACGACACGCTAAGGGCCTGTCTTCGCATGTTCCTGGACTTGGACTTCGTCGAACGGTTCCACATAGAATACGGCGTCCTCTGCCGGTGGCTGCTCAGTGTTAAGAAAAACTACCGAAACGTGACGTATCATAATTGGAGGCATGCGTTCAACGTCGCTCAGATGATGTTTGCTATATTGACGGTAAGTTTATGATTAATCATAATCTTGTCTTACAGAGGATAAACCCAGCGCCACTTCGACCCTCGAGGATGTTTTGTGGCCCACCCCTTTCCTTATACTCTCCTCCCTGTTCCTTAAAGATGCTTTGTATCAAGGATGCTACACAGTTTAATCATAATAGTTTTTAGTGTAATTAGTTAATTACCTTTATTCTAATCGTCTCTACTAATCAGTTCTTAACGCCATTTCTTTTAGACAATCCAATGTCTATTAAATTTATACTATCCCTCGCCATTCCGACTAAATTTTATTTAACCGTACCTATGAATGAAATTTCAGGAGACCCAATGGTGGAAAGTCTTCGGAGAGCTCGAGTGCTTAGCTTTAATCATTGGCTGCTTGTGCCACGACCTCGATCACCGGGGGACCAATAACTCCTTTCAAATCAAGTAAGTTCCAATATAATAAAAACTTTAATTCCTTTCTAAATATCCATGAAAATATTTGTATTTAACCGCGTTATTGTCAGTTCGTCTTCGAGAGATGAGGATGACAGTAGAAACAGAGGAATTATGTCACGATTATTTCTTCAGGGCATCATCACCATTGGCGCAACTGTATTCCACATCAACAATGGAACACCATCATTTCGACCAATGTTTGATGATCATCAACTCACCTGGAAACCAAATTTTGGCGAACCTTTCCTCTGACGACTACGAGAAAGTCGTCAAAGTTCTCGAGGACGCTATCTTATCCACCGACTTAGCTGTTTATTTCAGGTATGTGATTTTTATATTAAATGGTAACTTCATATAGCGAATATCTATGCTATGTTGTAGAATATACAATAACAATAATAATAATAATTTTCGCTTTCGACGATTCTACGCTACAGTCTCATTCAGTTTTAGAAGTATTTTTTCTGAGTGAGACAAAAATAGAGCCGAAATCAATACCTATTTCCAGCGGTAATTTAATACACACACAAGCTAACCCACTAATAATAGGCTCCTTTTGTCAAGACTTCGTGAGTAAAACATATGACACAAATAACGCTAAACCAACTCTACCTCTACAAATGGGACATAACAGCTCTATGAGTCATAGTTCTTTAGAACTAATGGGAATTATTCGATGGGTTGTGGGAAGACAGAGAAGCGTGCCAAGACAGAGATTCATGACGCTCTATATTCTCTGCCTACCACACAAGGGACACCGTCAAGTTATGTACTCGTATGTATGTATGTACATTATAATTATGGTTGTGGGACGCGGTTCGGAAGGTGTAATCACGCACGCCCACCGCATCTCGCAAGCCATTGGGATTGGAGGGCCACGCTTATGACAGTCGAGCAACATCACTTTCTTCTCGTTTTCAGCAAACGCAACGGATTTATCGAACTCGTGAGCAAAGAGCGGGCCGTGACTTCGGAGTGGGGCGAATGCGAACAGCGACGCGGGCTGCTCCGAGCAATGTTGATGACTGCGTGCGACCTGGCTGCCATCACCAAACCTTGGCCGGTAGAGCGGCGGGTAGCCGCGTTAGTGGCCGGCGAGTTCTTCCGTCAGGGCGACCTGGAGAGACAGAACCTGAATTTGACACCTATTGTAAGTTATTACATTAAAATATTGTGGAGGACGTGGCAGGGGAAGTTGTGGGGTGCCTAGCCTAGTTGTGAAGTCATGTTAGGTGTGTTATATTATACCTAAGTCATGGCCCGTGGAGCGGAGTTTGGCTGCGCTGGCGGTCGGAGTTTTTCCGCCAAGGCCATCTCTTCAGGGAGATCTTCATAAGTTATTGAGGGGACATTGAGGTAGAAAAGTATAATATTATTATGGAAGAAGGAACGGGAAGGTAGGCTTTCATTTGGCTGTCATCACCAAACCTTGGCCGGTGGAGCGGCGCGTAGCCGCGCTGGTGGCCGGCGAGTTCTGCCGTCAAGGCGGGCTGGAGAGACAAAACCTGAATTTGACCCCTATTGTAAGTTATCGTCTTAAAATATTGTGGAGGAACTGGCAGGGGGCCTGATCGTGTTTGATAAGTCATGACCCGTGGAATGAAGTTTGGCCGCGCTGGCGGTTGAAGTTTTTCCACCAGGGCGAACTACTCGTAAAGAGGCATGTTATTGAGGGGACAATGAGGTAGAAAGTAAGTTTGTAAGAGAAGGAACCTGGCTGCCATAACCATGCCTTGGCCCGTGGAGGGGCGGGTGTCCGCACTGTGGGCCGGCGATTTCTAGAGAGACGGAACTGGAATTTAACTCTTATTGTAAGTTTAGGCTTTTTTGGTGTACTGCCGTGCACCGAGATTGTGGGAAAGGGACATGAGAATGAGTGATGGATGAAGAGTGGGCTCGTTGTGTCGTGTAGGGAAATAATATGTGGTGGTGGTTGATGAAATAAGGCGTTACTTTGCGGAAATAAAATTTGAATTTGAATTCTAGTTCGCGTTTTCTAGCGGTATACTGATATTTATTTAGGCCCCTCAATCTTCATGACAGCCTTAGGAGGTCGGATTTGTCATCCTTTGTGAATGTAAAACCTTCTGGATTTAGTTATCGTTGGGAAGGGCTAATCCGAGGGTGAGTTATGGGGTCCTTCTTCCCTCAATATTTTGTATAATTAACAGGTAGTGGTGGTTGTGTAGATGGTAAACTCCGCCAGAGCTCACCACCCTATTCTATCACCAAACTGCTCGGTGGAATAGCAGATAACCGGCGAGTTTTTCCAGCAGAGGTTAAATTAGAGACAGGATTTAAATTTGGAATCGACTAATTTACTATTTTTTAAGTTATTATTTATTACAGCCTCTTTCAGATTTTGTTTACTTTCATACTATTAAATTTTTACGGTAACTAGACATATCGTGTGACTCCGGGCAAAGGCCTCCCCCAGTCTTCTGAATTCTTCCCTTTCCAACGCCACCCAAGTCCACGTCCTATTTAATTTAGTATAATTATTGAGAGCTCATTGCGATCTCCAATTTCTGCCCAATGTTAGGCTGACTTACTTAATTTCAGTGATTCTTTCCCTTGTGTTTCTGTGATACTCTAAAATCGTACACTGCTCCGTACATTCTTTAGGTGCCCTGTAACTGTCTTTCACAATCTGGATGTGCCCGGTAATCTTATGCCTCTACTGTGAACTACCATCCACACACATAATACCATGTAAATGCATCCGCACCATGCCATACATCACATCACCCTCCCACACCTCAGTACCTCACATACACACTAATATCCTCATTCATATAAACAAACACATTCATACACCACAACACGCACACACTGTTGCTTTCTTCGTCCGTGCAGTCACTGAAGGGCCAGCAGAAAATCAGCGCTGTGGCTGGCCTCAGCATAATGCTGAGGCCAGCCACAGCGCTACATTAGCAAAGGATGACAAATCCGACCTCCTAAGGCTGTCATGAAGATTGAGGGGCCTAAATAAATATCAGTATTCCGCTAGAAAACGCGAACTATAATTCAAATTCAAATTTTATTTCCGCAAAGTAACGCCTGATTTCATCAACCACCACCACATATTATTTCCCTACACGACACCCACTCTTCATCCATCACTCATTCTCATGTCCCTTCCCCACAATCTCGGTGCACGGTAGTACACCAAAAAAGCCTAAACTTACAATAAGAGTTAAATTCCAGTTCCGTCTCTCTAGAAATCGCCGCCCCACAGCGCTGAGCTGGTGTACCCTTTTTGGCACTGTAGCACACCAGATGTTCTGTGCTGCATGTATTAAACTTTGTATACTTCTGTATTGTGTTCTATATTCTGGTGTTTACAACGCTAAATAAACGTTTTCAATTTCAATTTTTACTCAAATTATGTTTATCTATTGCAGGATATAATGAATCGAGACAAAGAAGACGAGCTCCCTGCTATGCAAGTTAAATTCATTGACACCATCTGTTTGCCTATCTACGAGGTAATTTTCGTTTTTACACCTTTCTGAAGCGTCCTTTTAAACTTAGTGACAATAAACGAAGTTTTATATTCCTGTTTAAAACTTTGTCGCTTCTTGTTTTACGAGCAAAGAAACAGGAAAGTTCCATGTAATAATATTTTCCTTTCTCACTATTCAGGCATTCGCAGTGCTGTCGCCAGCTTTACAACCAATGCTTGACCGGGTGAAGAGCAATCGGGCACACTGGATCGATCTATCCAATAGCGGTGAAAAGATCGATTACAGCATCGAAAAGGACCACCTGACCGAGAAGAATGACAAGTCCAGCATTAGTTCGCAAAACGTCGACGATACAGAAAACACATACGACAGCAGCGGAGCTGTCAGTTTGTCCTCTGAGACTAATTCCAAATATGAAAATCTCGAGAATCCCGTCGTGGGCCTGCTCTGTAACAACGTCCTCCTACCACGGGATCAAAGCAAGTTCTGTCAACTGAACGACGTGAATTAAAATTGTAAAATAGACATTATTTGTGATAAAAGTGAAACGCGTCTCCGTCGATTGCGTTAAACCTCGTTTCGAAGGCCAATAGTGAAGCCAAATCGTCCACTTAGGATGTTAGATTTTATAGTCGGTAACTTTTAATAATTATTTTTAAGTACCTATCTGAACGGCACAACCCATAAGACTTTTAATTTCTACGTGCTTAGTGATTTGTACAGTTCGATTGCATTTTAGAAAATGAATTTATTTTAAGATAATTCATATCATCGTTCCTATTGGTCTGTATGAAATGGGGGTAGTTTACGTGTGCAGAAATGATACTATGTGCTCCTATCGTGTGCAAGTTGTGTGATATTTGTCTAGTATATAAAGGTTTAAGTCGAATTCGGAATTCATCTAACGCCAGGCGTTTGGATAACCTCTCATGACCATCCTTGCACCTATTTTTATACTTCGTATAGCTTTACATTTTGTAAGAGAATTTTTCAAGTTGTGTAAAAAGTTTGGATTTACCTTACCTCATTTGTTTATTCCTGTAATAATTTGTTGAATTATTTTTGTGTTGCTAGTTTTTACAGACACGTCTACACGGTTAGTTATTGCTCTGAGCGGTGAGCATACAGCTAGATTGATAAATTAACTTTACTTATTTACCTGACCTTATTAAAAAGGCCTAACTGTCGTTTAATTATATTGAGTAAATTGGACGAAATACCAAAAAGTTGTCACTAGATGTTGCACTACGTATAAAGTGTAGTGATTGATTGATACGTTGATTTTTATTATGTAATCAATTCCAACTAGGTAATTATAGCTTTGAGTATTGTTATCATAAAATTTGGTTCTTAGGTCGTATAATTTTACATGTATGTAGCCAATTGGCTATCCGATTGCGTAAGTCTCGGGCTAAAAAAATTGATACACGTACTTACGTATGTGTCAGTGATGACGTTACATACTTAATTAGGTATGTACAACCTACTTGTAATATTCAACTGCACAATTTTTGTAAATAATCAATGTTTAAACCAATAATACTAACGAATTGTAAGTTTTGGTAAGTACTTACTATAATTCTGATTCTAATGATTCGTAATAATTTTTCTGGTTTTTTTTTAAATACAGATGATTTTATTATTTGTTTTAAGGGACTTTGATAGCCTCGCATTATTTCAAGTAATGAAAGAAAAAAATATTTTTCACAAAAAACCTAAGATTACACAGCTGCCGTAACCCAAGATCCATTCCATTTTTATAGTACCTTAAGGCGCTACCTGAGCGACACTAGCTCAAAAAAATAAATTAATAAATAAGGGAATTAAAAAAAAGGTTTACTAATATATTACTAATAAAATCCTCTTCTTTCTTGGAATAATCCAGTAAGCCATCTTTTTTCAAATGCCTTAATTATTTGATGTTTTTTTTTCTATTGGCGGCGCTAGTGTCGCTCATGCAGCCCCTTAAAATGTTTGTGTTGTCCAATAAACTAAATAAATTAATGTCAATTAAATTTACGTAAAATTTGAGCACGTCATCTTGAGCACATTTTTATTTTATAAAAAAAATCTCAGTTCAAGTATATTTAATAGCGTGGCTCTCTCAGGATAACAGTTTCGATAAAAATGTAATTACATTACCTATCTATGTAAATACCATTGCTATGTGACACGATTTAAAATTTTGAAGACTATGATACTACGATTTATTAAGTATTTTATGATACGGGGTGTTAGAGATATACATCAGAGATTTATGTGATCATGGGTGGTATCCAGTGCGTCCTACCAGTAATGACCTACGGAGCCCAAACGTGGACACTGACGGTGCGACTGGTTCACAAATTGAAAGTCGCTCAGCGTGTTATGGAAAGAGCTATGCTCGGAGTATCTCTGCTGCATCGAATCCGAAATGAGGAGATCCGGCATAGAATAAAAGTTATCGACATAGCTCATAAGATTAGCATCTGTCGCAGAACCGACAACCGCTGGGGTAGACGAGTTCTGGAGTGGAACCGCGTTTGGGCAAACGTAGTGTGGGACGCCCCCCTGCTAGATGGAGCGACGATCTGCGTAAGGTGGTTGGCAGCGACTGGATGAGAAGAGCCGAAGATCGGGCTCAATGGCGCGCCCTGGGAGAGGCCTATGTCCAGCAGTGGACTAGAATAGGCTGCTGATGATGATGATGGGTGGTAATGCATTATGCTTTGTGTCCAGTCTACATCAGGTGCTACGGTATTAACAATATAATATGATACTACTGTTTGTCGTAATTATTCTTGAAGAAAATGTTAACACCCCACAGATAAGCTGATGTATTTTTATTCCTTACATCCTATAAGATATCGAGGAATTTACGTAATAAACCTTTGGATCCATTTTATTCTTGTTTCCCATGAGAATATGACCAATTCCATAGGTAAAATATATATTTTCTAATTGGAATAATTCTCTCTCTAAGCGTTAGATATTTACATGAAAAAAAATCTCAAATTAATTGTGGTAATAAAATATGTACAACTTTAGTGATAAGATTGCTGTAAGTATTATTAGAAAGTAATTAGACAATTAATAACTGTAATTCAATATGACGAGTTGTATGGTGTGTGAATAATTATGGAGGTTGTTTTGTTCCAAACAAAAATGTTATTTATTTATGATTAAACAAATTTTGAAGTAATTCAAGCTTTTTATTTAAGGCTTATACAGTTGCCAATGACCTTGAGAGTTTGAAGGGTCGCCGCTATCGCTTGTGAAAACACCTTCAATTGACAACTGTAGGCTCCTTAACGAAACCAATGAACTTTTGTATATTATTATTATATATTTATAGACAGGCAGCATATATGCTATGATGCGTCTATGTCATAGTGTTAGAAAGTTATAAGTTCTTAGTTTCATTTTATAGATTTCACAGTTTACAGTTTTTACACAGTCAATCATTGTTATTTATTTAAATTAATTTAAATAAAATATATCTATGGGAACAGAAGAAACATAGCCACGTAATCCACAACTATTATGGATTCGAGTGTAATTATAAGCATAGTATGAGGGAAAATTTCTATTGAATATTTATAAAGCAGTTAGGCCACGAGAAATACCCCATAATTATGATATAATTAAATAAGTTTTTAGTATTCCGTAGCATAGGCACATACACCTAAGTATAGTACTTCTATTGGTAACTCTGTGAGCATAGGAACCTTTATAATTTTGTCATAACTGATCTTATGCCTATTTTCTGCCGACATACAGAAAATAGGCATAAGATCAATGTCTTCATAAGATCTTGTACTACTGGGAACTGCCCACTGACCTGTGTCTATAGAATAGATATTACAGGTCTGTGGAACTGCCGAAAATGTTGAGCTCTATGGTCTATATCATATAAAATTTATTTTATTACTTATTTCACAGATTTTATGTGATATATAGAATATGTGAAATAAGCAAGGAGCTTAGTTATAATCTTGGAAATAAGTAAAGCGACAAGACAAGTTGCAAAAACTGAGTTACGCCTGTTAGTGATGGGACAAGGATGGGACCGACTATTTGACAGCTGCCAGGCGTAACATCGTAGAATGGACAGTCTATACATAGACTTATATTTGATACATGTTTACTGCAGAGGTTCCTTCCAAGGAGTTTCTATATAGTACCTATATCTTTTAATACCTTCATGAGAGGTTCACTGTCACATATATGTAGTGTCAATTCAATATGTCAAAATCATTAACCTGTGATGAAAATCGAAGCGATAAACTCGGGCTGAACATTATATCTGTGGGTTGAACTCGGCAAGCAAGCAATATTAATATCATTGAAGAATAATAAATACCGCTGTAGGCTGTAGTATTAAATATCTAATGGACTATAATTTAAAACATTCAAAATGCCGCCTGTCAGAAGCCGGTTGAATGTAGCTAATGTAAGGGACGTAAATGACTATGTCGATCACATAGAGAAGGAGAAAATTCAGCGAGCACAATGGAACGCAAAACACCCAGAAATTATCTACAATGCCGCTACACTGAAAAGAGATCCTACAAACTACACATATACTGACATTCTAACCCATATTATGAAGGGAAGCCTGCCTGATCTGACTAGGGAACACAAAACTACTGCTTGCAATAGGATGAAGGTGCATATTCGAGATGCTGCGGTCATACACGGAGTAAACAGTCTGCGACAAGGACATTCCATAGCAGACGTTGATCTCGGAGACCCAAAACAGGATCCGAGGATTCAGAGACCTGATTCCGACATAACTCCCGATCCAGTAATGAAACCAGTCGATCCTAATGTAGCTAAGTTACTTAATAAATCGACACCAGGGTTTGGTAGACAGCTATACATGAAAAAACGGCAAGAAAAGAGTCCGGAGGAGAAATATTACTTCCAGGAGTGTAGTAACTGGGAATATGGTTGGCGCATGGGTGATAGTAAGTTACATAACGCACGAGCTTATGGTAGGAATTGGGTGATTTCCGGCAACAAAACTCTTGTTGGACCCCAGCCTGATCCGCCTCACTACAAAGCGCCTGAAGGTATTGAATATCATAAGTGTAACGCATTAGCAAAGGGCTTTCAATAACCAGCAAATATAAAAATTTTGTTATGCTGGGGCCACACCTGTGTCTAATGCCGTTAAATAGCGCGCTAATTGTTGTTAAGCGCAGATACGAAAGGCCCTAACGCCATTAATAATAATTGGCGCTTAGGTCCTTTCGTACCTCGCAGGCGCGGGGAGGGGTTCCATCCTTATGTTGTTGATATCCCATCTGCTCGTACGAAGCGATTTGCTTCTTCGTTCATTATGCGAACGGCTAAGGAATGGAACAGCCTGCCGGCGTCTGTATTTCCCGAAACCTACAACCTTGGGATCTTCAAGGCCAGAGTGAATAGGCATTTACTGGACCCGCATGCTCCATCGTCGACCTCATCGTCGCTTACCATCAGGCGAGATCGAGGTCAAATGCGGGTTTAGAAGTAAATAAAAAAAAAACCTGCGCTTAATGTCTATTAGCGCGCTAATTAACGATATTAGACGCAGGTGTGGTTTCAGCATTAGCGTATCAATTTCATACCTAACTTGTTAGCATGAAGTTAGGAACGCACCTGCCCTATGAGGGACAATATTTTTTTCTTCATCCAAGTTGGCAGGTATTTCATCCAGACATCCTATAGAAGTTACTTATTGCTGGACAGAAAACCTGGAATCAATAAGTATGTAATAAGTATTTTTGTTTTGTAATGATGATTTTATTATTATTATTATTATTTTAGGTTCGTGAATAGTGTTAGGTTTTAATTTAATTTTAATTTCAGTTGTAATAAACGTAAGTTTATTGTAATTATTAGGTAGGTACGATCTGTAATAGATGCTAGTAGGTTTAGGTAAGGATTTTTTGTTTAAGCTTATTTATTTCTATTTATTATAACTTTTTTGTTCCATTACTTAGGAACCTAAGTATTCATTTTTCCCTGATACGAGTTGGTAAAACCTATTAGATATTATATCAATACTATGCCAACTCCAGGTATCTGATAGGCGTAAGAAACCTTATTTACTTTAAGTTATAATTTACTTATAATGCAGGATTAAGATTTCATTTTGTTTCATTCGAAAGAACAATGTCATTAGAATTAAGGTATTTTTTTAGGTGAGTAGGTATATAAGTATTCAAACCATAGGATATGGTGAATTTGGCTACCTACCTGTTTGTGATCATTGATGTTTTTTTTTATAAGGAGAGCAGACAACCAAACCGGACACCTGATGATAAATGGTCACAGTCAACCATAGACATCTAAACTCACTAATGTTATTAGTTTTCAATGCGCGGCTAACCTTGAGGAATTACATTATGTGTCTCATGTTGCCAGTCATTCCGCTGGTTCTTTTACTCAAGAAACTGAAACACCAAGGCAAATATGCTGTTTTGCGGCAGAAATAAGTAAAAGGATAGTACCACCCCAGACAGATTCTACTTTATTTTTATGAAAGAGTTAGGTATTAATTCTGTAGGTACCTACTAATAAGTTGTCAAAGATTAATTGGTAGTGAAGCCACATGTGAAACGTAGGTATATGTTGACTTATAAGTAGTGAAGTTCATGTTCAATTTAATTACTTAGGTAGGTACTTAATATTTTTAAGTCTAATTGTTCAGTTAAAATAATGATTTTTATTTTAAAACTTGTTAGAATTATATAAATAAACTTAACAAATAAGTAAGGAAATTGATCTTATTGTATCTATTTTCAAACTAGGTAGTCATTTTAGTATACTGGACATTTTGGGATTGGACTGACTGATTTATATAATAGAGATTATAGGATACTGGTAGATACCAACACTACAGTGTTTTTCACATAGGAAGACACGTCGAATTTATATAAAAAGTTAAAATGCAGATTTTCACTAATGAATAGTGATGATGATGAAATACGGAAGGCCCCCCTCTGTATAGCTGATCTCAGAGAATAGTATAGATACTTTCTCAGACACAGAAACCCAATTATGTTACCATCAGAAGGAAGCTAAAGCCAGCTACATATAACTACTTACTGTTATTCATTTTAATATAAAATTACATAACAGAGATTTGACCACATAATCGTGTTGTGTCCCGCAACCAGTGCTCCATCTAGCACATTAGGCGAGACCTGAAAACCAGCGTGTCGTGTGTTAAGAATTAGAATAAAATAACAGTGTTGTAACCTTATTACTTTGATGTGTAAATGAATAAATATTCTTTTATTTATTATTTTATTTATTACTCTCTGTGACCCAGCCGATATTAATCGGAAAACTTCCAACTTTCATCAGTGATAATCCGTATTTTATTTAGGTTTTTATCAAAGTTCGACGTGCATTCCTATGTGCAAAAGACTAGAGGTTTTGTGCCGCACCGACTTCTTCGATATTGGATGGCTACAAGATTTGTAAACCTAACTATACCATTTAGAACGAGGATTATTCGAAGTAGTGAGCCCATGACAATATGTATAAGTATATATAGGTATATATACTTATACATATTGTCATGGGCTCACTACTTTGCTGGGCTTTGCTGATCACAAGTAAGTAAGTAATATGTTTATTTCACACAGCAATAACCGAAACAGTTGTAATTGTAATAAAATAATTATGTAGTCAAAGGTAAACATATCGAAATCATGTCTAGTGGTCTGCTGTTATTGTGAAAAAGGCCTCAACTTAGTTTATTAATTCAGACAAAAATGCCTACAGCGCTGGTATTCTGTTGGATGAATTATGTGATATAGATCCTATGTTAGGATTCATACTTTGCCAAAATTGGTCACAAAATTACAGAGGTGTTTTAAAACATAGGTATAGATGCACACAAATACGTCAGCCGGGGTAAGCCGGGGATCCTTCTAGCAATGTAAACTTGATTCAGACCTGCAAGTTTAATGTATCAAACGAAACAGTTTGGACCAAGTTCGCTATGGCTAGTTAGGTACCACGCAACTTTGCATAATATTTGAGAAAATGTTGGGAAAAATGGACAAGCTATGTTGGGGATAACGTGTGTGGCTGTCGTCATACTCGTAATTGAGAAGCGATTTTGGGTAGCTTGTCTTTAGAAAAGTTATGACAAAGTTGAAGAAAAAGATAATATTAAGGGAAAATAAAACTTAAAAAACACTTGCCTCGACAAAGAATTTAATGTCAAAGGAAAACAAATTTTGCAGCAGGTTTATAAAATCTTGCCTCGACAAAGATGTAACATTTAATATCAAAGGATAACTTGCAGCAAGCTTACATGCCAAGCCTCAAGTTTTTAGAACTTAATTTATGGCACCATATCAATCCTGTTTTAGTCTCTGTGATAGACGAATCATAGACATATACTTATATCTTTGATCTGTGGATATTTTACTGACGTTTTATCCTTCATTCATATATATATAGAAAAATCATTTAAATCATAAAACTTACTAAATAAAACATTTTAAATGCCGGTAATCGATGTGAACGACCCAGCAGTAATAAGAGGTCTCATTGAAAGTATAGAGAAGCAAAGGCGACTACGGGCCCAATGGAATAACCGGTACCCAGACTTGGTCCATCAAGCAGCTACATTCACAGGGGAACCCAAAAACTATACTCAGGCCGATGTTTACAAACAAAGCATGATTGGAACTCTCGCTACAATAACTAGAGATAATATAACAGCTGCATTACACAGGAGACAGGTTCCTAATATACACAAAATTGTCGTTCAAACTATTAAACACCTACGCCGAGAACCTTCTCTATTAGATGTACGTAAAGAGGATCCCCAATTAAGAGAGACAGATATAAGCCCAGAGCCACACATGAAGCCTGTTCATCCAAAAGTAAAGAAAATACTCTTGAAGCCCCTTCCTGAGTTTGGTAGAGAGAAATATCTTGAGCAGCGCATGAAATTAAGTCCAGATAAGAGATATTACTTTCCGCAAAGTGTGAATGAGGATTACGGATGGGGATTTGGGGAGAGGAAGATGAAGAAGCCTGTATATGGTCGGTGTGCTCTGCTTATGCGAATGCTCAAGCGCAACCGTGTAGGGCCACAGCCTGACCCCAATTATTACAAGCAGCCCGTAGCGGGATCATACTCGAAATGTATTTAAATACAAGTATGCACTTAAGCACTTTTAAACATAAGGAATTATTAACAGGTACCTAATAACTAAAATGTGGTGTTGTAGAAAAATGCTCAGAATTCCGTGGATAGCACATCGTACCAACGTATCCATTGTACGTGAACTCAAAATCACCTCACGACTGTCCTCTGAGTGCCTTCGTAGAATTCTCGAATACTTCGGTCACATTGCCAGGAAAGACAGTGACAACCTCGAAAAACTCATTGTGACCGGAAAAATGGAAGGGAAGAGGCCTCGAGGACGTAGTCCGATGCGCTGGTCCGACCAAATCCGCACCACCCTTGACTCTATAGTTCACGATGCTCTCCACACCGCCGGGGAAGAAATAAGAGGAGGAAGATCATCCGCCAGAAGGTGATACCTAAAGGTGGTCACGACCCTCAGCATTGAGGATTACGACGCGAGGAGGAATAACCGTCAGTTGTAGGTACGAAGCGTCGAAAACGTCTATTAAATCGTCGTTGGAACTATCTGTGTACAAGGTAGGGATTATGGCACGTATCGACATGCAAAAATCGAAACGACATTTTAATCCATCTCGTTTACTCACGCAGACACGGACTTATGTGTGAGCCTAACAACAAAATCCGTTGCCGCTCGACTTTGCGTGTCGAAATAAATTATTATAATTTCCAAAGTATCTTATCTTATGATAGGGGCCGGAAATAACCCAGCGGCACTTCGAACCTTGAGGATCTTTTGTGCCTATCCCATTTACACACTGGTCATCTCAGTGTGCAGGTTTCCTCACGATGTTTTCCTTCACCGTTAGAGCAGTCGGTAAATGTAAGTAAGTCTTCGAAAAATACGAAAGAGTCATTGGTACATGGCACTGCACGGTTTCGAACCCGGACCTCCCGCATCGGAGTCCCGTGTCCTAGCCACTGTACCACCGACGTTCTATTTCCAAAGTAGGTGTATATAAGAATTTGATATGACTTCCACATTTTAAGGCAATGTTTGAGTAAATATTGATAATCATGGTTTGCATTTTTTCTGATAATAATCGCGTTGTTATTTTACTATACTTAGACTAATTAATGTTATTATTTATGTATTGTAATTGCCTACTGTTAAGTATTTTACGAGTAGATAAATTTGTTAGTTATAATTATTGCTTAATAAATGCAAAGTAAAATAATATTTTTGTCATTTTTTTTCTTATGTTTTGTTCTAATTAATGACTAGGTTCATAATGTTACGGTAATAGAGTATTGTCAACTACTTTTAACAACTACATAATAATCCAATGCAAAGGAGACAATTTTTAAGCCCCAGTGGAAACGGTTACGTTTATTGATCATATTTACACATTAAAAATAACCAAATTATTACAATAAATGAACGAAAGTATTTTATTTCGGAAAAAACCCAAACATGTGTTCTATGTATGTAAGAGTACATATATGGAAAGTTTTAATCAAACTTTTTCTTGCGAAAATGGTGCGTGATGAACGGCGCAGTATACATTGCTGGTATTACACTATCGCATTACTTTTTACATCCATTCAACACGCAATCTATACACGACAGTAAAGCTCATTCCCGCCTGCGTGTCCAACTATCCTTCCAAAAAAAAATCTGCACAACATTGCTTCCCGCCAATATTTCCATCAATAACACAGCGCATGTTACACTCGAATAGCCCCGTCTCGTTCTCGCATTAGGGAGAGAAAAAAGGAAGTCGATAACCTTAAAATTAGGTACGCATGCGCAAATATCAGCCTTGGGGGATAACCGACGATCCGCATTTCCCCGACCCGATACGCCTTATAGTAAAATTTTTATCACACCAATGCGGTGTATTAAATCAGTTTAACACAATTGTTTTAGTTAAATATTGACTTAAATAATATTAGAAAAATACATATACTAAAATATTGGACCCAGGAGTGATAGTGTAACCAAAAAGCAAAGATGTTAATTATTTTGTTAAGCAAATTAATGGTTAAATTGGATTTTTAGGAAAAATTAAAGAAATATGGTGCAGTGTTGTGATTTAAACAGTTGTTATAGCTAAATATCAAAGATTCTGCAATTGCGAGGCAAGTATAGGCATATTGAATGGTTACTTAGATTTTACTTTACTACTCCGTTCAGCCCATAAGTAAGTACTGCGTATTTTGCCCTATAAATGTTTACACAAGTAATGATTTGTAGGTATAGTCCAGTTTAAAATGTTACGTTCCTATATCCTACTATATTTTTTTACCGCAGACAGATTTATGACCGTTCGCAGGTATAGACTTAACAAGTTGCATGCAAGTCACAGGTAAGTATGTGCGTCATAATCAATCAATCATTATTTTATTTTTTAACCCGACTAAAATAAGGGTGTTTTAAGTTTGACGCGTAATTTATGTCTGTATGTTTGTGGCGTCATAAATGTCATAATTCACAACTTGTATTTTAACTTGTAAATTGAAACGCGTTTTTTTTTTAAATTTGACAGAATTTTGTCGAGATTTATCCAATATCCATGGTTGTGTTATCAATTGGATCAGTGGTTTCTAAGATATGGGATTATCTTAGATGTCAGATTCGATCTTTGAAATGTTTCGAGTCTGAGCTCAAATGTTCAGGACCATGGTGGTATTCCCAAGTCTGGAACCTTGAGGACCTGACGATGACCAGGAAAACGTAAGGGGGTAAAACGTATCTTCACAACCGTAAGTTGGGTGTTACTTAAAATTTTCTTCTTTTAATCTGAAGTTATTTCTAGTTGTGTATCACAGAAATAACCGTTCTTCTCTATGGTGCACCTTGTAAATCGTCTGCGATCTATTTTTAAAGTATTAAAACACATCAGTTTACATTTTCGCGGGCGGTAATCTTTCGTTGATCGATGTAAGCAACATCACGGAAAAGAAACAAATGAGTTTAGATGTTTCAAATAAGCACAATAAATTACTTACCTGGGTAGCTATTACAGGTCTCAAAACGATGAAAATATATTGACATGGCGTGCTAAAAAGAGACAAAGCTATCGCGTTGGTATAGCGCTGTCTCTGTTTAGCACGCCATTTCATGGTTTGGTAATAGCTAAGCTGATCTTTATCTTCAGAGCGGTTTTTTGGGCGGGAAAGTCGCTGGAGATTTTACGGTGTTTATTTTATTGCTCAAAAATTGTTTTCTGGTGATTTTGATAGCTAAAATCGGTGTAGTTTTGTCTAGCAAACTTCAGTAACAGTGGCAATGTGTTGAACTCTTAAAATAAACTTCTCGTTAGTGGTTCGTTGTGTAGTTTCACTCTGTGATTCTGCGGGGGCCATGAAAAGTAAAATAAATAGTGTTAAAATGTGTCTACACCACAACATTTTGATGCTGAAAAACTAAAAACTGTTTTAAATCGCTTAATGTTTAGGCTGATGGCCTGTGTTGCCAATGCCTTGTTAAATAAAATATAATAATTATAATAATCTTCAGAGCTAATATACTTAATGCTCTATTCAATGAATGAGGAGAACCGCCAGAGTAGGTACCAAAGTTGCCGACATACAAAGTTGT
Source organism: Hofmannophila pseudospretella (assembly GCA_947369225.1). Classification (NCBI taxonomy): domain Eukaryota; kingdom Metazoa; phylum Arthropoda; class Insecta; order Lepidoptera; family Oecophoridae; genus Hofmannophila; species Hofmannophila pseudospretella. The sequence continues at coordinate 6,023,885 of OX376326.1, forward strand.
ACTACTTATTCTAGAAGAAGAAGGATTTAAGATTATTTCTTCGATATCTCAACTAACATCAGAGATATTAACGGTTTAAGTTAGTACTGGAGAGATGCTCTGTCCCTTTTTAGCAAAACAGTCCTTTATATGTAGCCAGGACCTGCTTGTTTGGCGTTAGGGAACGTTGACGTAATAATTCTTAATGCCGTTTCTTTCTACCGTCTGATTTTTGATTGCCCTGTAGCAATTTTATTTTTAATAAATTTTAATTCTGTTTTCACATTTGAACATCAATTTATGTCTATTTCTTATATATTATGAAATGCATTTAAAATTTGATACTTGGAAAATACCCTATTGACATCGATGTATATAAAGTTGTCATTATTAGGTACCTACTTACAGCCGTAGCCTAATCACCTATGATCGGAGTAGGTAGGGCTGTTTTTGGTACTTGCCACATACGGTCATAATATGGATAAGTATGCCCAATAATCCCGGGATTTCCGGGATTGAATAAATATATTATTTAGATTTTTAATGTTTTGATACACATTTAAGATTGGTGGCGAAATATTATTTTTTAAGATTCATGGCGCTAGTGTACCTATGGTAGTGTTTTAACTTCTTCGTAAGTTCACAATTTTAAAAAAATCTTAATCCGCCGAGTAAGGGCGAGGTTTATAAAAGTAATTTACAACATTTGCTCGATAACTTAAAACGGGATCCCGAAATCATATCCATATTAATATAACCTTTGAGGACATTGACCCCAAACAGCCCTACCTACACCGATCAGTACTAATCACATAAGAAAATTGTAAGTACGACGTACGATACTAAATTTTTTATTTTATTTTTATAAATTGGCTAATTCTCTACATTATAAAAATAACCGGTGATTTTTCTAACAGAACGAGTTCTTAGTTAGTAGGGGATGCCACTGCCTGCCGGCTAGATCAGCTTAGTGGCTGCAGCTATGCTAGCATATTAAACAGAGATCCGAGCTGAACAAATACCTATATAACGAATAGAGCTGAACAATAACTATAAGAATAGGTTGTTGATTATTGTTTTATACCTATATATACTTATTATGGAAACGAAGATGATAATTCATACTTTTAGAAGGAGTACACTAGCCCTGGCAAGCATGACTAGAAACCTCAGATCAATTAATATAAGTGGTCAATTACTAAAATTGATCTGAGCTAAAAATCAAGGAAGTTCAAAGTACTTTTAGTAGATACCTGTATAGGCACCTTCATGCTAGAAACAAGAAATACCTTATAGATTTAACAAAAGTTTTACAAGTGTGAACGAATATACCTACACAACACAATTGATCTTTTTGTAGACTGTAAAAGAATAAATAAAATGACAGCAGCAATGGCAGCTGTCACCAGTTTTTGGATAAAATTAAATAGTTCAAATTCTTGCTCTGCCACAATGAGGAACAATAATTAGTTTCGTGAGTTTGACTCCCCAACTGGATAAGGAATGAACTATATTGTCCATCATTTATGGTAAGCTTCAATTGACTAAGCAACTAACTTAAACTAGTCATCGTTGTAACAGTTTACAGTTTATACTTGGATAAATGTGAGAATACAATCGTGTTCAAGGCTCGTTCAAGGTAAATACTTTGACCTTCGCCACTGAAATGTAATATCTATTTAAATGGTATATTTTTGGTAAAACAAACATTATCGATAGGCGATAGTACAAAACTCAGTCAGAAAATTGCAATTTAGAGATAAGAGGCCTGATTAGCCCATCAAACATTATGGTACAGTCAGATACGTTCAGGAGGTATCAGAAATCAGATATGGAGCAAACAAATTGTAATGTGCACACGAGAGGTGCTCATGTAACTCTTTAAAAATACTTATTGTTGACTGTACATTAAATAATGTAAAACAGCAGTTGTTTATGAACTGTGTTCATTCTCCATTATTATTTTGGTAATGTTTATTGTACTCTAGCTTATCGCAAACAGAACTCTCATATAATTGTGCTCTTATATTGTATAAGAGCTCTATAGAATTTTGATAAAATAAGGCATACTTAACGTTATCTATCATAGCATAGTTTTGTAAACTTCGCAGTTCGCACTGGTCGCGTGTTTGTACACAGTTCAAATTGTTTCCAATGAAATTAAATAGTTCGTTTTCGTTTTAAGGTTCCAAGCGGCTTCATCGCGACGAGTGCAAAAAGATGTCCAAATGTAAGTTCAAATTTTACATTTTCATAATATTTATATTGATAAGGCATGGTTATAGAGATCGGAGTGTGGCCTTTGCTTATGAGTGGGACAATGTAGGTTAAGATAATAAGGCATAAGGAGAGATCCATTTTTATGGATAATTTAGTCCACGCCGGGTACAGTTCATCTAGGAGTCTTATTTTTTACATTAAAATGATCCAATCTATCCAGCATTACTACAGAATGTAATTTTAATTACATACAATAACTGTTCTTCGCGCACAGCGATACCGCCAATCGAAAAAAATACATAAGTGACATAAATATTAGCTATATTATTAATTTTTAATTGAATAAACTCGACTAGTCTCCGGTAGGATAATATAATATATTGTAGTTGTTTGTGTGTTTATCTAATTAACTCTGATATACTCTAGCCATATACTGACCTTAGGAAAATATTTGTTTATCAGCTGATTGGGTTTTCGTCTTTTACAACGTAATTGATATTTTATAATCTGATAAAGTTAATATTAATATTTACTTTTATCGCCAATGCGCATGCGCATATTGTGCGTTACAAAGCAAAAGGCGTGAAATTATGAATAGTATAATATCACAATTAATAGGGGTTACTATGCAGCATTATATGATATATCATATAATGGTGCATAGTAACCCCTATTAATCGTGATACTACTGTCACCATATAAGCATATAATATATTATATGCTTATATGGTGACAGTAGTGGCTGTCAAAATTGACATGTATGGACAGTGTTTACAGTACAGTCAACCACAAGCTATGTACTATCTGTCGAAAACCTTCAATTAAATCTCAGCCTTATGCATGCGCAATATAAAATATTTCAGATTCTCAAATTTTGACGTTTTGGGTAGGTTAACCTGTGGTCGACTGTACCTATACTGAATGAAATTTACTTCCAGCAGATTGCAGTTTATTTATGTACCAATTTGAGCGCACACTTGCACGCCAATCGAAAAAGATACATAATTTGTTGCATTATATTACCTACATTTTTTTGAAACTCAACGGCAACTTAACTCTTCCACAGGAGAAGTAGGATTTTTAGGGTAGTATTAATATTAACCCTGTTTGAATTCCTGAAAGTGGCCGTTCCTGCACTAGCGCCTCACACAATAATATTGGTAACAAACTAACAATCGAAAAAAATATTATTTGTGACAATCACTTGATTCCATACGGCGCTAATGTGCGCTATGTAGTAAATATTATCCTAACTAAATGTTATGCTATATCTATGTGTACTGTACTCTACCTTGTTTAAAGTCAAAGGTTGGCTGGAAGAGATCCCTATAGGATAAGCCCGGCTTTGTACTAGTTAATTTGATGTTTCGAATAAGTTTTGATTTTTAGTTACATTGTATTTCTGGTGCAATAAAGTGTATATGTCGCAGGGAAATAGCCGAATTCAGGGAAATAGCCGAATTCAGGGAAATAGCCGAATTCAGGAAAATAGCCGAATTCAGGGAAATAGTCGAATCCTCTGGGAATTTGGCTAAGACTGGGGAGAACTGTTGCTCTAAGGGTCCGGAGCACCTTTGCCGGAAGATGGAGGATATGAAGGGAGGGCGGGTTCCCCGGGATTCTTTCCTCCATACTACCTACTCTTTAAAAATGTAAAGGATGGTACTTAGATTCACGCAACATTTACAGCACCCCTCCCCCGCTCCAACCAATCTCATTACTCATTATTACATGTTATACACTCCCCAACAGTGGGGACATTAATAGGCTGCTGATGATGATGATACAGTTTTAATCCACCATCCAACACTACTGACGAACAATAAACCACAAATCCCTAGAAGATTCGACTATTTCCCTGAATTCAGATTCAGATTCAAATTAATTTATTTGTCCAGAATGTAGGTACATAATAATAATAGGTAGGTAGGTAAGATGATATTTTCTAAACAAAGAGCCGATACATAATACTCAACAATGAGCATGCAAATTTAAAAAATAAATAATATAATAGTCAGATAAATTATAATTAAATTAAATTATAATTCAGCTATTTCCCTGCGACAATTACAAACGAAAAATACTTAGGTACCTACCTAAAAAGTAAAATAAAACCATAAAGTGCTGCTTGTTTCGTTTCTCGTTAGGTAAACACAAATTGCATCAGTTAAAGGTTTCAAATATCGCTATGAAATACTAAACAGTTTTCTGTCAAGTCAGCTTCTGAAAATAAGGACAAAACATAATATCATATATCATCGATCATCGCAGCGATTCGGGGTCATATGCGTTTAGGCAGAAAACGAACATGATATAATTGCCATGGACATGATATTTATCTACGTAAATACTTACACACAAAGTTTTTTTCATGTTTATTATTAATGTAGGTAGGTTTTACTAGTTTGCCTTGGCTAATATAAATTACAGAGAGATTATGATTATTTGTAAAGTACTTACTTGGCTGAAGTTTTGCCTAACGAAAGTACCTATAGGTATTTACTTGTACATGAAACTAATGTTATGGCAATCAAGCAACTGTTCATAATATGATACTGGCTGTCTTTCAAAATATCTTGGCATTACAATAGTCAGGCGTGGTCAGATTAATCTAACTTTCCTATAGTACCTACGTAGGTATATTTACTTTTTTTTTTTTTTTTTTATGTATAACTAAACCCGCATTTGACCTCGATCTCGCCTGATGGTAAGCGACGATGAGGTCGACGATGGAGCACGCGGGTCCAGTAAATGCCTATTCACTCTGGCCTTGAAGATCCCAAGGTTGTAGGTTTCGGGAAATACAGACGCCGGCAGGCTGTTCCATGCCTTAGCCGTTCGCATAATGAAACCGCTTCGTACGAGCAGATGGGATATCAACAACATAAGGATGGAACCCCTCCCCGCGCCTGGTAGTCCGAAGGCGGAATGGAGATGCTGGAATTAGGTCGTGCAATTCCGATGCGCACTCTCCGAAATGTATCCTATAAAATACCGATAGACAGGCAACCTTGCGCCGATGTTCCAGACTTTGCAGTCTAGCCTCCACCAGCGATTCGTCACCTATAAGGCGCTTAGCGCGTTTCTCCACTGAGTCAAGGGCAGCCAGTTGCTACTTACACTTATTCTGATGTTATAAAGAATTTTTATAATTTTAAATAAAGAACATGCGCGTGAGTGAGTTAGTATGTACAGTCGGACTGACAGATAGGCTATAGGCCGACTTACCTATACTTACCTTAAGCTGGGAACTAAAAGTTATTCTTGCGAAATCGAAAAGTTGTAAAGCAAAGTTATCCGGTTACCGACACTGTTAAACCCCCGTTTAGATCTGACACCTCTTTTGATACTCCCTGTTTAGAAATCTTGAATTACACATTTACTAATAGTTTCTAAAAACCAATCCTTTATACAAAATCCCTTCAGGCTTATGGAAAGCGTAATGTAAACAACTAAACACAAACTAACATCCACTACGTTGAGCCATGGTTGTATACGAAGGGTTCATTTATTGGGTTAGTCAGCGTGTAGGTGCGGACTGCGCATCTAGGGCGGCGAATGTCATCAATTATTAAATGAACGAGGGAACGAACGAACAAACGAACCACAAACACTATTAGATTAGTTTGTGAGGTAAATGCCAAGGCTAGTTTTATTTAAGTGGTAAAATATGTTCTGTTGTCTTGTGGATAAGTTACATACTTATCTACTTTTAGGAATTGAAGCCACTCGTCGACCTCTAAAGGACTCATCGTTACCCCGCTTATTTCATTAAAGAAACATTAGTTAACTAACATTTCTTTCATTATTGAGGTTAAGACTTACGCTAACCATGTACCAATGCCCACCTACACAAGATGAAGCTGGCTGACAGCACATCTTGCAGAGCCTGTGGTGAACAACTGGAGACCGTTCACTTCTCCTATGTGAATGTGACGCTTTCGCGGCAAAAAAAGGATGTGTCTATTAGGCTCTGCCTATCCAGACCCAAGGGAATTCAAATCCCTCCCACTAAGATGCATAGTCTTACTTATGCATGACATATTCGGTGAAGTGGTCAAGGGATGGGTACAAGGGGTTGAACACAAAAAAATCCACTGGTTCGAAGTGTCGCTGGGATTCCCAGCCCCCATCCAAAGATAAAATAAAGATAAGATACGCTAAGCATACGCTATGCTCCGAAATTTAAAAGCAGAATTTCTGATTCTGCAATCTGAATAGGTAAGATACTGGATGCTTATGTGCAGACATTTACGAATTTACGTTATGAATTTTCAATGTGGTGTAGAGTGTCGAACAAATTGTATGAGTCTCACGCATTTCATCTGCCTGGATTTATAATCTTGACCTTAAAAATATGAAACTAGATTTCCTGAAAATAATGGGGAATCCATTATTTTCATAGGTTAAACTTCTACAATCTTCAATTCAATTCAAATGTATTTATTTGCATTAGCAAACTGCAGCGGTTTTCTAGATTTCTATGGCTTCGGTCGGATCATTTAGGTTCTTTCGCGGCAATGTGCTGAAGGCGTTATTAAGTGGCAAAAGAGACAATGAGAGAGAGAGAGAGAGAGAGAGAGAGAGAGAGAGAGAGAGAGAGAGAGAGAGAGAGAGAGAGAGAATAATAACTTACACCCTCATAAGAGTGTCTGGTCCATCCAAGATCCTAGGCACTATAAACGTAGAAGGTATTATCTTACGCTCATCATTTTAAACTAAACACCTTTACCTTTCACATTATGTTTGTAGTGGGAATGGTCGCAAAAGATTGGCGGGTCAATGCACTTCAGTGCAATTATAGTGGTACCACGGTTAGTATCGCGGCGTCACGGGGTTTGTGTGTCAGAGCGACCGGACTTGCAGCTACTGGCGGCGTCACGACCGTGGACACAGAACTGCTGGAAGAGAATAAATATTCTTAAAATCGGTGTAAATACGAAAGACAGAGGAACATTGTAATAGTCTATGCAATTACAGTTGCGTCATAGGGTATTTGGATCAGAAGAAATGGATCAACCGCTACTGAAACGACGTGGATAACGATACTGGACGCAGCGCTGCTGGAAGTGAAACCCGAAAGAACAATCATAAAATCAGTACAGTTAGTGACGTCGTATCGTACGTATGGTATGTGGAGCAAAGGCAATGGACCTACCGCTTCTAAAATGTTGTTGACAGGCCGGAAACATAACTTACCTTTGGTTAGAAGGTTTTAAAGTAATTACAACGTCACTCTGTTTCTGGAATTGGACACAGAAATGCTTAAAGAGAGGAACATTGTTAAAATTGGTACTTACGAATAATTACAGTGGTACAGACCGCGATTGAAGACGCAACGACGTGACAGGAAGTATGTTTGTTAGACTGAATGGATGCGCATGCGCATCACTACTATTATATAACATTAAGTTTGTTGATGAAACTAAGTTCAAAGTTACGTCTAAACGCAAAACTAATTAAATACCTGAATTGTTGGATGATGTAATGCAATAAAATTACACTCATTTCGCACACACACACACACACACACACACACACACACACACACACACACACACACACTCTCTCTCACACACACACACACACATACACACACACGCACACATGCACACATGCACACATCACACCCGCAAAAGGTAGCTTTTGCTCCCGATTCCAAGACTAAACTTCGTCGCAGGGTTACGGAATACACACACACAAACACTCTTTTCTCGTAATTTATTATTATTATTATAATCTTTATTACACACATAGACAAAATACAAACAAAATAATTAATAAACGAAAAAATGAAAAACTGAAACTTTTAATAAATTTAATTACATATTAGTAAATAGGTACATAAATAAAGAGTTATGGAAGACCGTGGTCCTCTGACACAGATGTTGTTACACTTAAAAGAGGTCCTCCACAATTGGAAAAAAATTGTCGTACCTTTTTTACAAATACAAATATACATTATTGCACACCCGGGACAAAAACAAAACATACAACATAAAGAGAGGTACAATTTAGTACCTTAATACCATAATAAACCTTTTTTTATATATTTTTTATTTAGTATAATTTCACCACTAGTGATGAAATGGGCGGTGAGTTGGTCGGGAACGGATTTCGCTGGTAATATTTGCTTGCTAGATACCTCATGGCTAATAATCTATCAAAGTTTGAGGATAACCGATCCTGCATTGAGCAACAAATCACGTTGATGCATAACGTAAGAATAAATCTGGAGGATTATGTCCGTGGCATTGGGTCTAACATCTGTAAGTTTGGGTGTCATCTGGAAGAACAGCAGATAGAGCTACGTACCTCTTAAAAATTGAAGCGTAAAGTATTAATTATGTATCTATACAAAACATACAATGGGATATAAAGACGACATACGGGATATTAAAACATCTCTCAAAATCTGAAACTACTGTGTGTGTGTTTAACTAAAATGGATGGTGTCACATCGAGATTTTCTATTTCTCCATAATGACAAACCGAAAAGCATCAGCTGCAGCGTTCATTGACCCTGCCAATCCGGTCCTGCCGCACAAGAGATATGATTCGATAGATAACTGTATAGATATTTTTTATTGCTGGCAAATTGGGGTTATGTTATTTGATTCGTGCTCTAACATTTTTTGTTAGTGAAGAGTTGATAGGGTTAACTGTTTTGTATATGACGTTACGATGAGTGAATTTTGGAATAATGGATAAAATTATACCTACGTTATCCATATCACGTATAGGTAGGTAGTCCCATTCAACGCAACTGGTCTCAGTTATATTTACGGAGTTAAACATGTGGGCACCATACATAAAAAAATTACAATATGTTTCTCATGGAGGCTTACTGTTACTGCTTGTTGCCATAAACAGTATTAATAGGTGCAACTTTTTGAAATAGCTTTATGGCTTTCATTATTAGTCATTCCAATATTCTATCAGTGTGGACATAACTGTTCAAGTATGTATTTCCATTCACACGGTGGTTCTTGGTGGTGGTTGGTGGTTGGAATATTGCAGCTATATTACCGAGTTAATTGTTTTAATAATACCTTTTATTTATAAAGCTCTCAGAGTAGAACCCTAAGCGTCACGGTGACGTCAGTGACACTGATGAAATTAGTTTAGAAATTGATTGGACGCCAAAATTCCTCACGTGCCTCTCATATTATTTCACTGTTAAAATCGCTCTCATTGTCTAGCCAGACGTAGTGTGAGTTCAAAAACCATAATCAGGCTCAGAGAACAATGGTCAATAAGTTTTTTGTGCAATTACCGGATATGTGGGTCAGAAACTACACCTAACTGCTTATGACACAACAAGTAACAACGCCTCAAGTTCAATACATTAGTGTAGCGCAAATAATGATGGATGTTGGTAGATGCATAAATAGGCAACTATTAACTAAGCAATAAGCAATAGCCATAGGAATGTCGATATATTTTAACGCCAGAAAATCAGTGATATTTGCTTGGATTAGGTGATCTATTTTGGTAATGTGTTTCATCACATCAATTTTATTACTCATAAAGTCGTATAGTTCTTCTTCATGTGTTTCCCTGTTCTTCGTATCATCGATTACCCATGCTTATCTGATTCTACGATGACATCGACAGGCTCTTCTGAGACTCCAACCTAGCTTTGTGCGTTTTGTATTTACTTATGGTATGTCAATACAATTGTGACTCTTATCTACATTTATATTGTCTCCCGTAACCACGTCTACTCCAGCATGATCTTTGCACCAGAGAGTGTAGGCGCGACTGGCTCCATCTGTCGCTGTACCGTTACTCGACACAGTAACCGCAAACCGAGAGATTAATGTGACCAGTCTGCGCATGCGCACAGAGGGCAACTACGGATGCAGGATTCTATTTTTTACAAGCCAAAAGCTTACGTTACGGAAGGCTTGATTCTACTGTAGGCTTTTAGTTAAAATGGTCTACTAAAAAGAAGAGTTGGATGAATTTAGGATAATGGAAGACTAGTTGATCATCGAAATTATTCTGTACGTCACAAAAGAAGTTTAGTCAATAATTTCGATGATCAACTAGTCTGAAAGGCAATGTCTGAAATGGCATGAAAGGACCGATGCTTATATGCCGATACAAGCTGTCAATGAGAATTATGATGACGATCTCGAATACACATGTGGTGACACATTATCGTGTTTATACGCTTTTATTTCGTGCTATGTATGACATCGTCTACATCATGTTATTATGAAGAGAGGTCATATCATAATCATGACTATCCTAACAGAGAGACGTAATGTTGAAGTTCTGAGGACGATACCGTTGACGTTTTTAGCTAATCCGCAAAAAAAAAAAATAATGTGTTCAGTTCAATTATCAGCTTAAAACATAATGAATATTTAGGCTTTATAATAGCCACTAACATAGAGTTGCACGAAGTGTGAGGATCACTTCATGAACCTTTTTTCCATTTGACATCTCTTACGTAGTTACGACTATTGTCAAAAGAAGTCGGTTTAAATGGGAAAATTAACATGAAAAATCTCTTGCTACTGATGGTAAGTGATCAACAATAGACACTTCAACTTAAAGGGAGTCAACGTAATCCTATCGAAAAACTCTCTAGAAAATTAGGCTACTTGATGAAAATATTAATTCCTTTTACTTTGATTCTTTTACCGTAGCTAAATATAAATAAATAATTCCCAACCCTCGTGGAGTCAATTATAATTATACTAGTAGAGTTAGTTTATTACTCATAATCATGATGATTAATGCAATATAGAGTGAGGCAATGTTGGAAGCTTTTCAATGTTGCAAATTAATAAAACTCGATGACGCCTTGACAGACAATTAAATCTCTGAACGCGGAAGACAAAGTGCACAAGACTACATTAATTTATGAGCTGCATGATAGTCGCGACAATCTTGATCAATATTTTTCAATAGTCACTGTTAATACCTACTAAAAGGAGTATGTATGTAATGGACGGAAATATTCGTAGCAGATCATTTACTCGTATGTTTGACATCAATCAGTAAGGGACGTGATGTCGTTATTTTATAACTCTAAATTAAAAATTTAAGATACTCGACGTACCATTTTGGAGACCCCCTTACTTTTTCCTTGTCATCATCAGATCCTCAAGGTTCCAGATGTGGGAAGGTCACCATGGTCATACACATTTGAGCTCAAACTCGAACCAACTAACTGTTTCCGTTCCAGAGATCCCATCATACTCCAACACGCCAAGATACTCCAAGATCTTAGAACCATTGATCCAATTTTCATCTGACATGGCTAAGAACATTCAAAAAGTTAGACCTGCGGCGCCTTAAGGCGGGGACCGCTTCGGCCTCGCCATGGCTATCTTAACATTCCTAGCTCCACATAATTTACATTTATTTTTTGACTGTAATAAAAAAAACTGGGTCCAAATCGGACCACCCATTATCAAGTTATGATGCCACAGACACACAGATCGACTGACAAACGTGTCAAACTTAGGTATAAAATCCAGCCCTCAGTACAGTTTAATTTTAAAGAAAATAATTTACTAATGGCAAATTTCCAAACATTTATGTGAAATCGCAATGACATGTCCATACAATTTCAGTAAAGGTTGCCATTATTTAAGTTCTACTCTTTAATAATCATACTAAAGTAGTAGAAAAAGGGGTTAGGAACAGGATATTAAAAATAAATAAAAGGATTACGAACAGAGTGTTTGTGATGTGTGTGTTGAAGTGTTTCTATCTATCTATCTATCAGAGCCAAGAGAAGTAAGCGACGTTTCCCAGTTTCCATTATACATTGATGTTTAATTCCATTAAAGTGACTTGAGTTGGTACTAGTAACAAGCTTCGAGAACCTACACCGTGGTTTATCATGTTTCACTGAAATCTATTACCAACCAGGATATTATGAAATGGCACTGGGCACGCCTTGAAGGAGAATATAGTCGTGTGGCTCGAAAAGTGGGCCAAGTTTGCTTCGCTATGTATTCGCTCGCCAAAGCTTTAAGCTCGACCGGTTGGCAGGGCGTTGACCCCGCAACCTACTGGCAGCCTACCTCGCACATTTCGCCATTTTAGTATAATATAATAATACCTACGTTAATAGTGCTAGATATGTATTTAAGTCTAACAATGAAATACCTACACGGCGTCTCCTTTTGATTTGAGAGTTCTGATTTGAGTATAAGGAGTTTTTCAGGAAAAGCAATGATAAAACTGACAAAAATGATGATAAAACATTAAGGAAAGACGATTAAATCAAAAACAATACTCATGTAAAATCGCAATCGAAAAACAAATTGTATGCAAACTGGATGTGTTACGAGTTTTACCTCAAAAATACGTAACACAAATCTGATATTATATGGGGCCTTTTGACAAAAGTAACCGTCACTGAGACGTTTGTAGCGGTTTATATTTTGTTTATGCTTGCAAAAGTTAAATAAAAACATCACAGAGAAGAACGTGTAAGTAAAGTACGTACCTATACCATACTATAGCCAATGAATTTTATAATTACTTACTTACTTACAGTCTATCAACTATCAAGTCGATCTCGCCACCTGTCTGTGGTAAAATTGCGTATGGCACAACAAAAATAGAAAGAAGAAAGGTCATCTGATTCTGTCAATGTCACGAGTGTACAGTAAGCAACACTAAAGTCATAAAGTAGTAACTTTATGACTTTAGTGTTGCTTACTGTCCATTTATTTTCCTTTACAATCATGTGGTGAACTCATTTGATAGTCCACTCGTAGGTACGTAGTATATAATAAAATAACACTGACAGTGCAACTTGAACTAAATATCCTGTGTAAATGGAATGTGGCCAATCATTGCAGTTTCTACAAATGTAGGCACAACATGACGAGCTCGCTAGAAATGGCGACTGCATTTTGCATTCATCGCCATGAAGTTGTATTGTGCAAGTTCAAGGCTGGTCGTATCCCGCTTCCCATCTGGGTGTTTCCTATTCATTCCTTAATTTATATTCGATGATAAATATCATCACCAACACAATACCTACTTACCTACCTATTGAAAGATAGTGCTACTAGTCCGATTTCTGTGATTTTAATAGTTTTATATTTCCCAGAATACAGTACCTTCTATTAAATTATTTTTTTTAATTCCTCAATAACTAGAAAGTTTTAGACATCATTTTATTTTTCCTGTAAAATATATAAAATATATTTATGAGTCAGAATTATTTCAAATTTTTCGTAATGCAAACTTTGGAGATAACGGTCATTTTCGAACATTTTTGGTCATAAGTCAAAAACTATAGTAGGGTGATTTTCCCAGGCGTAGTTTTTACGCGGCGTGGCTGAAAATTATAGTGTAACTCACAGATACCGTTGCAATTTCTTTTGTTTAATGAAATAGACGTAGGTCCTTAAACAAGGCCACAAAACATTTTATGGAAAGCATATTAGAAGTATATAAAAAAAATAGTTTTACATCGCATTTCTAAGTTTGGTGGTGCGTCCGGGATCCGTTTTACAGGATATTTCCAATGCTAAAAAGAAACTTGAGTAATATATTTGAAATATTCCGTTTTACTTGTGTTGTGCGTTCATTGTTCTAACCAATAGTAATTTTATTTTCATATTTCGTGCCATAATAAATCTAGGAGCACATTGAAAAGGTCTGTCCGCGCGAAATTTTAAATTTTGGTGGGAATTATAAAACATCTACTGCCTACGTCTCGAACGAATACAATTGGACAACGCTCCCCATCCCCCACTGCGTGAGTTTGGGTACTCACGCGCAACAGTGACGGATGTGTGCTATCGTTCCATAGTCTCCCGCCAAAAATGTAAGTACATCATTTCTTGCCATTCGGACAAATAAAATGCAATTTTGGTGTACGTGTTTAAAACTGTTTTGACAAAGATTTTATTGTGGTTTATATTATACAACTTAAAGTTTTGGTATGCTTTTAAAATTATACAAATGTGATTATTAAAACCGTAACCGTTTTTCTGAAAATTGTAATTTTTGACTTGATTCTAATTTTGGTGATGCAATTTTGGTGGTTTTGGTGGATTTCTAGTAACCACCAAAATTGCCTAAGAACACCAAGATTAGGGATCTTCAATTCAATTTTAGTTTATACATTGCAGCAGGAAGCACAACGAAAAGTGCAATCGTAGTTTAGTTCTTTTATATTTCTATATATTTTAGTTTATAGGATACCTTCATATTTTATGGATTTATCATAACAATTACTAGGTATGTAACATGTTCTGTAACATCTTTGCGTCATGATGCGTCTTCGGCGTGGGCACATTTAATACCAATTTTCAGTGACATTCAAGAAGTCGCTCCAGAAGTTTGCACTCTTCATCGTATTACCGATTCTCCGTCAGCACAATACAAAAAAATCTTCTACACAATATCACAGTTCAAAATTTATCTACCTAAATTATCTTGTGTTATTTGGCACTACGGCGAATGTGGCCATGGAAAAGGCGCGCCTGATGGCGTTGATGGGGTTCTCAAAAGATCAGCAGATCGGCTAGTCGCTTTCGAAAACGATATAACAGACATGGACAGTTTTGTTCAAAGATTGAGAACTGCTGTCACAGGGGTTAAAAATAAAACTGTTCAAGAACATGAAGTCATTGAGAAAGACTGGCTTTTGCCGGATAATCTTAAAGCCTTCCCTGGATCAATGAAAGTCCATCAAATCGTTTGGTCGAAAACTTCTACCAATGGGTTGGCAATGCGTTCTTTGTCTTGCGTTGAGGATAGTTGTCTGCATGTTCCAATTAGATGCCCTCACGGAAAACATTTAGGTTTTTATGAATTGCCAACTGAAACAACGGTTCACGAAAACGTCGAAAAAATGCTTAGTCTTCTTATAAATGCTTAGTCTTATAAGTGAAGGACAGTTATCGGCAACAAAGAATAATAGTTTCGGCAACCAGCAAACCAAGATTACTCGATTCAATGCATCTGAACCTTTTTATATGAAAACTAAAAACATGCCTCAACTTGAAGCAATCAAATCAGCCGAAACTTCATATGACTTGGACAATATAGACTATGAAAATCTGATTCCAAGTGCTTCATTTTTTGAAAGTGTTAGTCTTCCAAGTGAACTGCTATCGACATTTGAAGAAACAAGACAAGATGAAGATATTGAAAAAAAATAGTACCGGATATTAAAAATAATAATGATGATGATGAAAATTATGATATTTTCTAATTTATTAATTAGTTTTTTTCGTTTTTTCATTTGTTTATTTTATATTATGTTCAAAAATATTATATTATGTTTAATGGATGTTAAAATGCAAGAGTTATCAGATCTTGACTACGCCTTTTACAAGAATGTTTACCAAATAGATAATTATTATCAAAACTATGATTAAGTTGAATGATGTAAATTTTAAGACTAGACTAAGACAGACAGAGCGATACTAATATTAAGACTGCTCTTAAAAACAAGGCGTGTTCCTATAATTTGTGATAGTCAACTTTACTGAAACGACTTATAAACATTAAGACTGACTGTTAGTGCCAATTATTCGCAAAATGGCTATGGCTGGTATAGTAGTCAGCTAAGCAAAGAAATTTGAGATAATTGTGTTCAGAAGTACCAAATATTGCATAAAATAATAATCAAGTAGCAAGGCTGTGTGAACATTTCAGAAACTTGTACACTCATAATTTTTATAATTTTATCAAGATTGTATAGATATTTAAGAGATTTATGTTGTTAAATGATTATAATTATCAAGACTGTGTAGAAGTTTTAGCAAATATGATACCAGTATTTTTTTAAAATTTTGACCAAATGTATCAAGATTTTGTAGAAATTAAGAAAATTGTATCTTTGCAGATTACTGTTGTCAAGACAGTAATTAAGTTGATTTATTAGCCATTAAAACAATATTTCCTCTATTAGACTAAGTTTGTTTTGTTAATTTCTCATTTTGTTGGAGCTGAACAATTTTGGTGTCAGGGTTTCTAATTTTGGTGCTTACCAATTTTGGTGTCTAAAATATCTCAGAAACTTTTGAGGTTCATTGAGTTTCTCTTGCATTCTAGGAAATAAAATGCATTTTTTTAACACATCAATACATAAGTTTGCCTAAAAATGTACAAATAAAATTATCCACCAAAATTAGACAAAAAATCATAGTGTTGAAATTCACTCAGTACATAAAATAAAACAAAAAAAAATTAAATGTGCAAATAAAGCTCTTTCATATGATACCCCAATTGCCCCACTTTCAGATTTCGACCCCCCATTTCGGACCCCATTTTCAATAAAACAAAATTGTTTCCAAATTTGTTTTACTTGGGATAGATGTGGGCAAGCAAGTCCTATAACTGTGACTAGTCGATAGCTTCAGTAGTTTCTGAGAAAAACAACTGTGACATACAGACGGACGGACGGACAGACGGACAGCGAAGTTTCACCATAACGGTTCCATTTTTACCATTTTTGGTACGGAACCTAAAAAGCGCATCTCCACACCTCATCTTCAGCTCTCTGTTCTCATGAAACAAAATTGCAAGCAACCTTTACTTTTCTATACCTATCTCAGCATGCTTAAATAAAAGAAACAGGAATAGACCGCTATTGCATGTGCATACGCATTAATTCCGCTCACAAACGCGACTACCACCACCATTGTCTATCACTCGAGAACGGGGGTCAGGGACCCCATAAAGGATTAATGACACTATTGTAAGGAGTTACAGTCTTGTCTTTTATTTTTCTCAACAACCTGCGGTTTCGACATTTACCTTACCTACCTAATATTTAAGGATACTTTACTTTTAAAATTTTAAAACGAACAGGCTCTAAACGATGGATGTTTAAGTTTTCTTGTGCCAGTATGGTGAATTTTTAATTTAATTTGTCTCTGCTGATTTTGAATTCAAGAGGTTTTATTAATTCGCAAATGCAATCAAATACTGTGTAATTAAATTAATACAGTTAACATTTTATGTGCATGCAACTGCTATGCAATAATTTTCTCCCTTTTTCAAGTAGGTAGTTTAGGTGGTTAGGTTAAAGTGTAGGTAGTTAAAGAAAACATTCCTCCATTGAGTACCTACCTACCTACGTTTGGCATAAAATGCAATGCAATTTCTAACTCTTGCAATCTCACAAGACCGCCTGTTGCTTCAAACACGGCGAAGTGTAAAATTTGCATAGCGCATTTGCAGAATGTTTGCACATTGTGGCCCCGTGCAAACGCACCCACTGCACCACCGTCCAATGATGTCTCTCTATTT
Organism: Hofmannophila pseudospretella; assembly: GCA_947369225.1. Lineage (NCBI taxonomy): Eukaryota > Metazoa > Arthropoda > Insecta > Lepidoptera > Oecophoridae > Hofmannophila > Hofmannophila pseudospretella. The sequence goes on from OX376326.1 coordinate 6,041,336, forward strand.
TAGTCAATAATACTGGCTCTGTGCCTTACTACATTGTACACAAGTGAATCGTTAAACATATTCGTTCTCCGAATAGAAAACATCATTAAAACGTAATAACTATATTCCTAAAGAAACCTGTGTAAAGTTGCAAATCCTATTCAGTTACAAATATTAGTTTCTACGTTGGTACGTACAAAAAATTTCAATCTAATTTGACTCAAATGTCATGAATGCCTTCTATAAAGAAGCTACAGACAGCTTTAAGTAGTAAATAGTAAAGTCATCCCAAACGTTTTAGTGGAACATAAATGGTAGGAAAATAGGACAACACCTGCTGTCGGCATTGCAGTTAAATCCAACGAACGAAACTGATCAATCAATTGCTGAAGCAGGCAGAAGTAATTTTCTCAACATTTTCCATTATTCCAAAATCGATGGGCATTAGGTACGTAGAATACAGATTCACAAATAGGCAAATATTTCTGTCTAATTCCATGCCATGACATGAAGGGACAGTCCCTTTTAATACTTTCTGTAATTAAATAAAACAGATTGTTTGCTTTATTTGAAAAGAAAACCTTTACCGAATTTAACTCAGAGCATTTACAAGAATTAGATCGTGTATTGAACCGCACCTTTAGAATTGCTGTAATGGTAGTTTAGTGCCGGAGAAAACAATTCTGAATGTAATAAAACGGGTTCCAAAGTTAGGGTATCTGTGGTGAATTTATAGCGAATTAGATACTGGATCTAATCCAACCAGGTTGGCTAAGAAATTCCTATTTACTGGGTGATTTTGATATTAGAATTTAATTCAATTTTATTGAGTAGAAAAAGAGAAACGGCGACAAAATTCTATATGGAATTGAATGGCATAACTTTTATACTTTGATTTTTCTAGCCCTTTACAAATAAAATGATTCAATCAAGAGTCTGAAACGTCTTCACAATTTCATAACTAAGTACTTAGGTGTAAAACATAGTAACAAGACATTATTGTCTCTGGTTGGCAACATCTCTGGGCGAGGACGTTACTCATAACATAAAACAACCGTAAGAAAGGCTCCGCTCCTCAGCCAACACCAAGCAGAGGCACCAAAACAACGAGTCGAGTGCTTTGCCGCGTCAGCCTCAAAAGTGAGAGGCGGTTGGGCTTGGAGACTGGGGAGGCAGCATGTGGCAGGCAGCAAGCATGGAGTCGCATTGTCGCAGAGGACGGCCGCCGCACCGGCCGCGTATTTGACCTGCGTACGCGCATTGTGAACGCGATAACGAGACGTATCGACCAAAACAAGTGACGATCGATAAAAAAACTGTAACAAGTGGTCCTTTACGTAGGTATACAGTGATTCGCAGCTCGCATTGTCGTAAAGATTTATCGATTATAAGGTTGTTTTGTGTACTTTTATGGGATCTTGCTATGAAATGGCGTTATGTCTATAGAGAGGCAATGTTTGTCATTTTATGACGACCGGTGCATTTAAATAGTAAACATTGAATCGTGAATATCGTAATCATAGCAGTATAATTTTCAGCAATGGTTTGTCGTAAATGCAACCTTGCATTTTTTTCCAGCTAGGTGCTTTGTACCATTCACAATAAATGCGCAATGAAAAGCAGTAACTCAGTTCCCATAAGTAATTTGCTTGCTATTCTTATGTATAGTTTTTAAGTTGAAATATATTGTAATTTACTATAGGTACTTACCTTATCTGATTTACTTAAATGCTTTAACAAGAATAATAGGTGATGAATTTGCATAAATATTCTCATCTATTACTTTGATAATAGCTCTTCAAAAAGATTAAGTACATAATTAATGCGATCATGATTCATGCTCTTATCCTAAGTCTGTGTTGTTAAAGAAATTTGATAGCCATTGTGCATTTCTGGGTCAGACCGCTACTGCTTTGTAAGGCATCTTTGTTCTATTCAAACTGGAATCCATAATTGTGAATTACACATTAAGACAATTTTTGAGAAGCTTGTAAATAGACATTACCTTTTACAACGAAATCTTCTGCAAAGTTTAGCATCTAATTATCTATAACAATGACGTTGCTTAAAAACTCCGCATAATTTTGACAGATTTCAAAGAGTCGAGTAATGAAACAATTAATTTCCCTTTTTCCTAAATTGCCCCTGACACGATTAAGTTTGACCTTAAACTTTACATCATGAGTAGCGTTCGTTGCTTGATGGATGACTTTTCGAATTGCGAAAGTAAATTTAAAGCCGGCTTGTTGCTATGCAGAACTTCAATGCACAATTTAAAAGCCTTCGTTGAAAACGTCTAGTTGAACAATTTTCCTTAAAGTGTCTCTTTTTTTTTGCCAAATGCAGGGTACCCATCTTTATTCTACTAAAAAATAATATTTTTACTAGTTTATTTTCGGTTTCAGGTAAATGCTCAATTCCCTTTGAGCCTTAATAAGTTTCTCAACTTGGCAAAACTCTTGTAATTATTTGTATGAGTTTTATTATATTAATGTTTATAATATTATACGAGTATTCTCCTCGATTATCTTGTACTAGAGTACAGTTCAGAGTTTTAGATATTATCATTACATAATGCTCTTCCCTATAAGCGACATTGTGAAACATTACTTGTCTTGTAAAATTGAATTCATTTTGTTAAACCATTTGCATTTGCCTGCAACCTTTTTAACAAAAAAGATTCGAGAATGTTTCCACGAGACCGGTACAATATGCTTCAACAAATGACTTTCGTAGAACAGCATTCTTGTCCATAAACATTATAAATGTTCCTCGAAATGGATCTAGAGACATGTTGGCAACATTCAATCCAGTCATTTCAAAGTAGACAAAGTAACAATAAACTTCATGTATTATTGTTATACATGAGTGTCTAAACATAGTGTTGAACAAGTACGATTGCTATAGGCTAAGGTTATATGACACAAACGAATTAAATAGGTATTCTAAGATTTACTGTGTAGTAAGAAACTCATAACTTTGATTGAACACATGTGTGATTATTAGTTTATACCTATTAGTTTATAGGGTTATTAAAAATTATAGACCGATGCAAACTTAACATAAATAACGTTGCACAAACATACCTAGTATGTACCACTAAACAACTCTTAGAACTAAAATCTCAGTGGAATTGTGATGAACTGCTTTAGCATACACTTAGAGCTGTACTTTTTATGCGCATAAAAAAAAGGTAAAAGGTGGAATATTGTGCCAAATAGCTGGGTAAATAATTTTCTCCTAGATAGATCCAAATCTATAATCGATTTTAGAATAATTATCAAAATTGAAGTATCTGCTACTAAAATAGCTGAATCCGCCAATGTATATTGATGTTTTGTATAATATAAAATTATAAAGACATAATAGTAACTAAAGTCGTGATGAGCGTGTGGACGTGACTCACTTACTGTGGGTGTCTCATTTCGTATGCGCAAGCGCAACGCCTAGGAAGTGCATTCGTGTCTGTACCTAGTACCCGTGAATGTACCTACAGCTGCCTGCAATTCTATAGTTTTATACCTATCTGTAAAGTGACAGTAACATCACCCTCGATTTATGATTTATTTATTTTCGCAACGGATCAATTTGTGCTAATTCTGAAATCTGTCGAATACATCTTTACGATTTTGTTAAACAAAATAATATTGATCAAAGACTCTTACTACATTAGCATTCTAAAGTACTCAATCAGATTCGCGTATATAATAGCTATAGTCTGATTTGCAACGCCACATTAAATTATGCGAACGATAATGATAATGTGATCTAATAGTACGTTTCCCATACGGACATTGTGTGTTTTGATTAAGGAAGTTCATTTGTATGGGTAGTAGTCATATTCGTATGTAGTATCGTAGCACTTTCTTCTTCATCTATCGTTATTTCAATTAGCACCTCTTAGCTGATATAGTGTTCTTCAAATATTTTGTGTCTTACGTGGTCTTGAAGTTTATTCATGTTTCTAAATAGTGCTCTTATCCGCACCTAACCTACTTATACATTTACACCTAAGTTTTACAGCTAGGTGTTATAAAGTTATCTATTTCTACTAGCAGTGGCAGGTCTATCTATTTTTTATCACGAATAGCGTTGTTACCATGCAGAGAAGCAACGGATGAGTTGTGTCCCGTTTGTCATATCACTTTCATATCAACGGTAAATTTCACTACATCGTCGTGACTATGAAGTAATTAAAACGGTCCTTTGACCGCATAGCGCATTTTTAACTGTAATCGTGAATCTCGCGGAAAAAATTGGCGGATGGCGAATTGGCGACCTTATCAAAATACGCTGTGTTCAGAGTTCGACGACCCCGCTTGTTGTTGCCCCAGTCTAACGAAGCGCGGTAGTATTCAAGTCACCTTTTACCAGTGCTATTGCAGGAGATATAGCTATTAAATTTTCAGCGGGCTGTTTAAAATTATCGATATTGCAAGATTCAGTAATGGTACCATTATATCAAATTTATAGTTTCTGAATTATATAGCTTGCGGAAGTATGGGACCAGGAACCAGGAATGTTGTGAAAATTAAAGACGCTCGTAGGTATTTATAATATCATTGCAAAGACATCGTTACGAATAATTTGATGCAACTTACGAGGGTGATGACACCTCAATAGGCCTCACCAGTGGAACCTGTTTCGGTGACAGTCGTGTAATTTTATTGTTTCGTGAACCAGATCGAATGTCGGAACTACCGTTAAGTGTAAATGCGCCGATAGCGGAAACGCCTGTCACGAGGTCCCTTTCATCAACAATGCTACCTATGGCACGAGTATCCCGGTGGCACACAGCTGATAATGTCGAGTCAACGGAACGTGATAGTTAAGTGCACTTCGCAAAGTTCGCTCTTTGTGTAGCTTAATCCTTAGACAAAGGACAGTTAAGTTAGCGAAGGCTTTTGAATCTCTAACACAACACGAACTCTCTCGAAGGTAATAGAGTTAGTACTTATTGCTAATTGTGCCATGATGAAAATAAATGATAAATTAGTGTATTGCTCCACAAATTATTGATAACTTTCTCTACTTTATTGATGCATTTATTAAAATCAGTGCGATTTACTAGTTGAAAAGATACAAGCTCTTTTAATTTCAAAATTAAATAAGACCTAGTTATTCCCAACCCTAAGTAAATCTCACATTCAAGTTATGATGACAGAACTGCAGAATGTTTACAAAACGCGCCTTGTAGAGTTGACCTAAAATCTAGTTAAATAAACAATGAAATAGGTAAGTGCCTACCTATGATTGATTTCGTCAGAAACCCTAAACAGAATTGTTGAGGTTTCTTTAGTGGTTTAGCTCTCCGATGGTTTGTGCTTGTTTGAATTGTGTTATGGCTATAGGTGGACGTGGCAATTATTAATCGACTCGTTTGTTCACAGTGGTTTATAGTCCGCCTACGTTGTTACTTTCATATTATTGGGTCACGTGGCGCACTCGCAATCATCGCCAGGATTAGTTAGGCAGGAGTTAATCTACTGCCTTTATAGACTGTTGCTATGTAGCATTCAAGCAATTAGGTCATGTGTAGATCAATAGACTATACCTATCTTATATGTTGAATATGTTTTACTCTAATATTGATTGATAGTTCAAACAAAAGTTGGAAGGACATCGCAGGCAAACAAATATTAATGACACCAATTTGTTCTGTTCGTGTAACTGATTTTAAGTATCAATAGAATATTAGGTTGTATATTGTTTTCATAATAATAATGTTTTACAAAGCTGTGTTATCATCATCATCAGCAGCCCACTCTTGTCCACTGCTGGACACAGGCCTCTCCCAGGGCACGCCATTGAGCCCGATCTTCGGCTCTTCTCATCCAGTCGTTGCCAGCCACCTTGCACAGATCGGCGCTCCATCTCGCAGGGGGGCGTCCCACACTGGGTGTGTGATCTGTGTTATGTTTATACTTAATTTTTATAAGTATCTACATTACATATTCAAAAAAATATTGACTTAAAATATAATAATATTCTGAACATAGGCGCACATAGGCGTACTGAAATGTAGCAGCAGAGTCATATTACTTACCTAATAAAAGCAGTCGGAATATTTCAAAGCATCCACTGTAAATATTTACGATTCATAATTACTAGTTCCAATAATTACTAACAGTAAGATTATAAAACTGCACGCCATAATGACGCTACGTGCAATAATCAAGGCAATTGCCCACTGCAGGACCCGAGCTAATTTAAATACCCATAAAATTTTAAAGACAATCTTTAAATGCCACTCTAGCTGCAGCCTTCGTGCTATAGAGATCATTCCTGTGGCGTTTATAATCTCGGAGATCTTTAATGCGCAGACTGTAAATGGAGATTTTTAGATACGTACGTTTTTCCTTTCTTGACTTGCTTATGGATGTATTAAATATGTTAATGGGACAAAGTACAAAAGGGTATACCTATCCTAAATCCTGATGTGCTGGCGGGCGATTGATCATAAATTGACTGGCACAATGACTGAATGGGAATGGAGAGTCTAAGATTGGAGGCGTGCAATTGGAAAGGTCTATACTCATCAGGGGGGGAAACTATCATTAGGATCTTTTTCCACGAAGATATGCATTATACAATACTTCATGTGCAATGCAAAACCTGACAATAACATAGTTAAGAACTTGGTATTATAACTATATGAATAGAACAGCATATAAAGACAACAAAACGATTAGTTTTCAATAAAATTCCTAAAGTATGCAATAAAAACAAAATATTTATAAGAGCAGTAAAATGCTGCGATGTAAGTACCTGTTTTATAGTCAAAGCTCAGTCTGAACTGAATCAGATGCCAACAAACGTCGTCAGCTGTCGTGACCGTGATGAGGGTCACGCTCTAATGGCTCGGAAAAACTTAGATGGTACTGGTGCTATAGCAGTAATAATGCTGATTTTTCCTAATATTTCCTATTCTTATTCTTTCCACATGAAAGGGCTATAAAATCAAAAAAATGTCAAAATAAAATTCCAAATGATGGAGAACAAATAGAAGCTTCATAATGAAAAAGTACAAATGAACCAAACTCAAAGTTGTAACGATTGTAACTACGTCATTCCATTCATCAGATTTTATTAGATGCAAAGTTGCGTAAATAGTACACACTGTACCACATCACATTTTATGACGGTTGTGCATGAGCTACTATTCTATTTACACTTCAAAGTCCTCTGGAACAGTCGAATTGAATCTGATGAAAATTAAATTGACGCGTGGTTTTACCACGCGTCAGTTAATCTAAGTTTAATATGCATTAGTAAAGATTATGCATTAATAACAGTTCAAAAAACATTATTTTAAATAGGTAGGTAAAGTTATTAATCGAGCTATTATTTATACTAGCCAGCCATTTTAAATAATATCGACCCAATTTAGCCAAAGTGCGGAGTCATACCGAGTCATGTGGTGCCAAAAGGAGCTATTCGGAGTCATGCGGAGTCGTGCGGAGCATGCGGAGTCATGTGAAGCATGCGGAAACACCTGTGTGAAGTATTGTGTTAGCCTGAACGCTGGCTGCGCGACCTATACTTTTGCAACACTATATAACTAGAAGCGAGTAGGACCATGTCACCGTGTGAATATTTCTTTAACCAATTCTAACTATCTATTATGTATAATGACTGGATTGATTTATCACATTAACTACACAATTTGGTCGTTATGCATAATATCTAGTCATTATGTATAATGGCTAATTAAGCACTTTGGCTGTAACATATACATATAGATAAACCTTCATTGAAATCTGAAGCTAGATTACAATCCAGATATGAGCTTAGTGTTAATGAACTCGCAAGGCCAAAGCCTCCTCAAGATAACTCTATAAAACCTTTTAGTTTTATGGATATCGATTCATTCTCATTCAGCAACAAAATAATTCAATATCGAGTATCTTTACGACAATCGAGCGAGAGCCTATTTATATTACGGACATAATGAGATAGGTTTTAACATTTAAAGTAATTTAGATATCGCAGGATAGGATGTGCAAAGTAGAAAATAAAATGCTGATGCATCTATTAATAGTGGAGTAATAAAACCATGTGTAATAATAACAAAATGGGTAGCGGCAAGTTTGGTTTCAACGCAAAGAAAGACAAAGTGGATGTAGCTTGCGCTACCAAGAAAGAGTTCAGTGTTAAAGACAAATTTCGCAAAATACAGAAGAAATTAAAGAAGACTGATAAACAGAAGACTGAAGTAAATGAAAAGGAGAAGACAATTTGGTGGAACCAATGCAGCAGCTGTAAGTAACAACTCAATAATATGATACTTACAAAATAATAATATATTTTATTGTAATATAAATTATTGTAAGTCATAAAGTCATAAGTATCAACTTATGACTTACAATATAAAGTAACTCCTACACTAATTACTAATAATAATATATTCTATTGTAATATAAATTATTGTAAGTAATAAGTATCAACTTATGACTTACAATATAGAATAACTCCTTCTACACGAATTACTAAATAATAATATATTTTATTGTAATATAAATTATTGTAAGTCATAAGTATCAACTTTTGACTTACAATATAAAATAACTCCTTCTACACTAATTACTTTACCGCGATCGATATATTGATTGTAAAATTATTTATTTCCCAAGTTCGTACAAACTAAGTTTACTGGTCTAGTTAATCTATATCTATACTAATATAATAAAGAGAGAACCTGATTGACTGTCTGACTGACTCATCAACGCATAGCCAAAACTACTGAAGCTGAATCACGAAATTGGGACGGTAGATTCCTTTTGACAGGGAACCCTGTCTTCCTATTTAGAACCGGCGGTACCGTTAAAGGGGTTGAAAGTCTGTACGGGTTTTTTTATATTCTTAAGTCGATTTACTTACTTGAAACTTAGCATATACCTATGCTTTAAACAAATATTTCAGGATTTTCAGGATTCAGTATTAAAATAAGTCACTTTTCAACCAGCATATCACAAAATTCAAGGGGAATGTTGGTTTTATTTGGTTTTACTGACACTAATTTATGGTCTATACTTTGTAGTCTAAACATTGTCCACTCGAGCGAAGCCGGTGCGGGCCGCTAGTAATTAATAATATTTAACACATTACAAATGAAAATGTTTTTTTCTTTAGAGTAGGCAGGTAGTTCTTGAAGGGCCGTACGCTGTACTTGTTACACGACTTGAATCAACAATGAAGGGAAATTAGGGCACCAAGGTTCCAGCTTTTGAAATCAACTGTAAGTACCTCCTGTTATACAAGTGACAAGGTATCGAGGCCAATGCGACCTTAAACGTTGCCTTCGTACTACATGTGAGCCCTTCTAATGATTAAAATACTGATTTCGACATTGACTTTTGCGATTCGTGTAACCCTGTCCCTAATCTCATTGAGAGATTTCATTATTTCGTCCTACATTCTATTCTGTGTTTTAACAGTTTTGTTTTTGTTCCATTAGACTTATATTGTTGAAATTAATAGCGATTTTCTCTGCTGCTTTACTACATGTTTAGTAGCATAAATATACTCGTATGTAGTAAATACAGATGTTGAAAAGTATGTCAATGGAAAGCGCGAGAGAATCCCGAGAAATCTATGCGCTAATGCGAAATTCTGTCGGCGCCGGCGCACGCGCTCCCCAGTTTCCACTTTCTAAACTAGCTAGACGGCCAGCACTTTATAGTTCAGGAACTGCTAGTCGCTCGGCGGCATGAAAGTTGTCCATATTGACATTTCCTTATTCATCGGGTCATTCCGCCTCAGGTAAACTTGGATTTGCATTAAAAACAATAGCATTCTAGAAAACAGTGATAATCAAGAACAGCAAGTGTTAGGAGAAAAGTGAACATTCATCAGAAGTTTAGACTTGAATATTTGCTGAAAGTCCCGACGAAAATCGATAACCGAGATGATTTAAAAATACGGGTTTTATTACTATTTTCTATAGTTGTAGTTAATACGATTACGTAGGTAGTTACTTGATTTGGCGTTACTTCTTAACTTTTCAACAATTTGTTTGAAGCAACAAGGAAACACGAAAGCATGTGTCAATCTTCACCAGGTAAATCATTGACCAGGAAGGTTGTTAACAGGTGGTCATTATTGTCGAAAGTATCAGGCTTGAAGATAAATCTTTAGTTAAAGTTTAAATGGTCACCACCATTACGCTATCACCTTGTTGTGACTTAACGAGTTATTAATCAGACGACGTCAATCCTTAGTTTTACTTGTTCAATGTGTACTTAATGATACCCTTGTTTCAATTTATCGTCATTAATCTTCGTGGATATATTATTACATTTTATATTTTTTTTTAACTTTACTAATTTATGTAAATTAAATGTCTTCATTTTATTTTACTTTACGTATTATTATCTTGTCTCTCCATTTTCGTACGAATCATCAACAAAGAATTGTTCGAGCAACTGCATGCGTATTCATCAGACAAATTATGGTGTCTGATCTGTACTCGTATGTACTTTCGTTCAAATTCCTATACTTACATTCTACGATACCATGACTATCGAAGTACTATTTTTGTTTACTTCTTTTTTGTTGAACTTGTCATGTATTCTTCTTCTTCGGGCTTTATTCGTCCACTGCTAGATATAGCCCTCTCATATATATCTCCACGTAGCCCGATTTGAAGTGCTTCTGAGCCAAGTCACTCCAGCTTTAGCTCTGATGACCTGGCTGCCGGACGTACCACACTTCTGCATTCATTTATTCATTTCATATATTGAGATAAATTATTTATTCTCTTACAGTAAGCGAAATCGACCAGTACCTATGGATGGTAGGAGGGTCAGCAGGCGCGCTCGCCCTGACCGGCGTCGCAGCAGCCTCCGCCTTCTACCTCAGCACGAGGCCGAAGCCAGAGAAGCCTCTCGTCACACTCCATGAACAGAGCCTCCTTGAAACGGTAAGTTGGATAATACCTGATTTTGAATTAAATTGAATTATCAATAAGTAATACTTTATGTACATGTTTGCGAACACTAGCTTAATATGCTTAGTTGAATTTAACTTTACAATAAATAAAAGATTTAATCGAGTACTCCCATTAGGTCATGCGTGAATTTTTTCACACTTTGTCATGCATGACCAGGTGAGATTAATTATTTTGTCAAAGTTTTCTCACTAAATCATGGCCAGCTGCTGTGTTATGAAATAAGTCGATAGCAGTGAACTTTTAGACTCACCAGCGCAGCCGCAAACAAGAATCCTTGAGGGCCCTCTGATGATCTTCCAAGAGCTGGTTTCTTTGTGAATCTTGTCCAGATCGGCGCTGGAGTGTTTTTTGTTGATTTGGAGATGTTTATTTACATGTGGCACGAGATTTTGGGTTTTTAATGAATTATTTTATCGGAGCGGCGGGCCGACGGCGCCATGCTCTTCTCTCGATCTTTTTTAAGTTGCGGATTTTTTCCGCTAGGTGCGCTGCTAGTTGGCGCTCTGAGAATTGTCCAGAGCTATCTGTTTTGAAGCGCGAAAGTTTAATTTTGAAAAACTTTCTAAATTGGTGCAAAGAATACGAAACATGCTGTCTTGCCAAGGCTCGCCATCCAATGGACGGTCACACTTTGCCCGCTACCCTGATAACCCCTTTTTAGTCGCCTCGTACGACAGGCTGGGGCTACCTGCTCTGAACCATAACGGTTTCGCAAGAGATCATCGCCTTCCACGCCTTTTCTCCCGCCAGCATAGCCGCTACTACCGCTGGTGGAGATAGATTCCGTGATCCGGTCGACCAGGACCCGCCACTCGGAGTTATTCTGAGAGTGTGTGCTGTACGGGATCCTGATCCATGTTTGATGAGTACCTGAATCAGGCAACTTTGCTTTCGTCGCTTCCTCCCTTCCTTCTCTCGAATGCGCGCAATTCGCAGCTCATGTAGCTGCGCACTCCTCCACTAACGCACCTAGATGCGCCCGCCTCCTGAACACCTCGAGCTCCCATGTGCAGACAGGACGATCCCGGCTCTCTGGCAGATGGCTCGAGTCTCTTCATAGTCTCGGTGATTATCACCTAATAGTGAGTGCATGATCTAATGTAAACAGGTAGCCCCAGTCTGTCGTACGAGGCAACTAAAAGAGGTTATCGGAGTCGGGGACAAAATGGACCGTCCATTGGATACCATGACATAGTGAGACATTTTTGACAAAATATTATAATTAATTTCACCTGGTCATGCACGACATAATTAAAAAATATTAATCTCACTAGGTCATGCAAGGGTTATGCATGACGTAGTGTGAAAAAATTCACGCATGACCTCATGAGCACATGACCCAATGGGAGTACTCGGTCTCATTTTACAACAGGAAATTATAAATAACCACAAGTTTAATATCAGCAGACAAAGTATTTAATAAGATCGTTAAAAAATACACGCACGCATTCTTTTAATTTTATTGCGATTATTAATAAGTCTCATGAACGATAAGAATTTAAATAAATTAGGTCTGCAGACAAATCAATGACCTTTTATCGGGTGTTGCTATTACTAATGATAAAGTGTTGCAGTAATCAAATTGCCGATTGATTTCGTTGTTGACACCTGAGATAATGGCTTAAGTACTTATAGGTGTAGGTATTATTTTTATTTACCTGTGTCTAATTCTCATTTCACATCAATTCTAGTAAAACCCATGAATATCATAAAAAATAATGTTACACTTACATCATCGTCTGTAATTCTAGCTTAGTAGATTACCTGATAGAAACTAACTATACTACGCTCTTAGCCTAGTTGTGAGCTTGGTCCGAAAGCAACGTGTTCGAAGTCAGAGTGACAGGTTGGGTGACCGCTATTAGTACCTTCTCATCTGAGCCCCTCCGTGCCTTCGGTCCCGGCTGCGGTAGTCGTTAGGCCAGTCAGAGGCCTACGGCCTGAACTACCACCTGAAAAACTCTGACAAGGTTGGCCAGCCACTGACCGTGATGTTAATATCATTGATCTGAGCACACGAAACCACATGAAAAGAAAAGAAGAAGATCTTGTTACTCCTTGCATTCTCTATGATGATGATGATTCGTACAGTTCCGCTGATATTCAGTCGCAGTTTGAGATGACAGCAACTTTCGTATCATAAGTGTTCTGTTTACAAAAGTTTACGTCATCATTGGTGACCAAATAAATAAAATAAATTAAGATTTGCACGGTAATGCAAAAGTTATTTACAATAAATTATAAATAGAAATGAAAATGCCGAAAGGAAACTCCTATGTGCCTCGGTATCAAAGCTCAAGTTGTCCAAATCCAATCTGCCGCCGCTCTCTAGAGTTGGCAGTGCGCATCTTCGAGCGATATTTTTAACTCATTGTACCACTAGCAGCCCTGCCCGCTGCTCTTCTGTCAGTACAGAACATCCCAAGCGAAAGTGACGAGACACTAAAACTTGGCTACTTTAGTATCATAATTCATATCTAAGCCAAGATCACCCGGAACAATCAAATCAAGCAAGGACATTGCAATTTGGTCGCGAAAAGTGAAATAACTTTTTTCAAAGACGATGTTAAAGTTGCGCAAGAGTTTCTGATTTGTTCAATTAAAACTGAAACAAACAGTGCATTTTACAGTGTGTGATTGGATTTTGTTGTGATAATGGCGTGCTGTGATTGCTGCATTGGGGTTTCTCCGATACGACCTCCGATTAGCTTGAACGATCAGTCCGAATCCCTTAAAGTAAGTACGGGACCATACGTCGGTAAAATGAAAGCAATCTCATTTACAACTGCATTAAGGGCTAAGAGGACTTTAATCTCAATAAAACTTAACAGCTTAAACGATTAACTTTCAAAATTAATAAATAAATTAAAATTGAGCAGATGTAAGTACGAATAAATGTCATCCTACGAACAAGTTACTCGGATGCATCGATTTGACAGAAGCATTCGATTATTAACTACCAGCTAGAAAATTATTTAATTAAGTAATTAATGCAACTTTGCAATTTAATTTTACATAGTTACAAATTGTATAATTAATGAAAAGTAGTGCCAAAACGTAATCAGTATCATTAATTTATTATAAGTAGTAGACGTTTTATAATCGTCAATTGTTTGTTTGTTGGCAAAGCATTATGATTCGCTACATTGAGGCCTGTTGTCGAAGATAAATGTGTGACCGATTAGAAATAGAAACACCTCCTTCTAGATGTTTCTTCTATGAGTAACCGACTTATAATTTTGCTACATTCTTTCCTTGCATTTATTTCATAACACTCCAGCAAGCCTTCTTATACTAAATTTTGATTCCGCACGGCGTAGACCTTATCACGGATATTACATTATAGTGAAAATTAGTAGATACTTACATGTATATTAAACAACCTTACCAACTTATATAAGCTATCTCTAGTAAATAATTTTTTTGTTGTCTTATTTGCAATAGTAATTTATTTTTTATCAATTTTATTATGACTATAAAACACTTCGTGTCCATGGTGTACTTGAATATTAGTTGAACACTATTAATATTATATATTATTTGATATTTGAATAGAAGGTACATTCCTAAAGACGACATGTGTGACTGCTCTGCCAAAAGTATTCAACATATAAGAAAAAAGAATATCTATATAATAGTATTCTAGATAATAGCAGTGACCTTAGTAAAGCTGGTACCCCAAAGAAATTGGTTGTTAAACTCCAAAAACATTCAAATCTTTTAGCTCGCATCAAGGCGAATTGATGGAAACTTAACATTTGAAAAACCTCCAAGTGAAGACTTCTCCGTAAATGATATAGGTATAGTATCAAATATACCGTACGATTTCATGTGTGTTAGGTCAGTTCAATTTTATTTGTTTTTATTCAAATCCTAGTACTAACACATAAATATTTTATACTCTTCTTATTTATATTTATTTACAGTATCTGAATCAACCGAGTCTTTGTAACGTCTGTACTGCTTCTGTAATAAAATTAGTACATAAATACGATTTATTCCAGACATAAGACAATTTAACTCCCGCCACAAATTCTCGACGTAACATTTTCATAATAATTAAACCATGTATCCTTCAAACACCACTCAGAGCATTTATAATAATAGACGAGTATGCTTAATAAAATATCTCATAAATATAGATTAGTTGGAGACAAAATATATATGTGCGCATCTAAAATAGGCCACAGAGAAATTTTAAACAGCGTGAATGAATTTTATAAAATTGTGGTATTAGTGGATTTTACTCGCGGACCGTTCATCAGATTGTTTGGCAGTCTGAAGAGTCACGAGACCAAACTGAAATAATAAAAATACAGTAACAGATTTTGTTTTTATATTCATACTCGAAAACAGACACACCTGCATATAATTATAATTTCATTAGAGTAAGAGTAAACACTTTTTATAACACTTTATGTCCGAACAATATAGATCTTTAGTTCTTACACAACTTAAACAAAATACACATCTCATTTACTGAATATTAGATTTTCTGTAATGTTGATCGACATAGGAAATGTGCAGTGTTATATAAATATATCTGCAAAAATTCCATCCCAATCCGTTCAGTAATTTTTACGTAATGTGCGTTCAAACAGACAGACAAACAAAAATTACACATTTACGATTTTATTATAGGTATGTATAGATTACATATTTTAAAAATATCTGTTACGATATTGTTTTATTAACACAAATCATTATCTAAGTAGTTGTAATATTACATTGCACTGGAATCTGAAAGTGTTTATTTATCATCGACCTTTGGTAAAGTGTAAATATATATTTTACTCTTATTACCCAAAACGAATCATTATGTTGGTTGTAAAATTGCAAAGCTATAACTGTTGAAGTGCGAAATATGTTTGGGTGTCATAATTTCCTTCCTCACCTCTGTATTCTAGATTTATGTACTTACTCGTGCATTAATTTAGTTTTTCTATATTATATGCGTTACCTTTTCATTTTGACACTGACTTCATTAATATACTTACGTCTATTTTATATTATTTTATTGTATTTGGAAAACACAAGTAGCTTCCATTAAAAATACAGAAATATGAAACTGATATCCATTCATGATATTCGCCTATTATAAATACAGAAATGAGATTATAATAGATTATTGAAGAGTGCGTCGGTGGGCTAGTGGCTAGGACGTCGGACTGCCATGCGGGAAGTCCGGGTTAGAAACCATGCATTGCCATGTACGGATTTTTTCGAAGACTTACTTACATTTACCGATAGCTCTAACAGCGAAGGAAAACATCTTGAGGAAACCTGCATGTCCGAGGAAATTAAAAGTTTGAAATCCACCAATCAGCACTGGGCCCGCTCGGTGGATCATATCCCGTACCCCTTGTGCAAGGGGAGGCTGTGCTGTGCCCTAACAGTGGGGACATTAATAGGCTGATGATGATGATTGAAACTCTTTTTACAGGAATATAGAAATTGGAATTGTCCTACATACATATAGGATTTGTATGTTCTAAGCGACCATCTTTTCATCTTTCTCGATATGCTTAGTAGGCCATCAATGTTACGCGAGTAGGTCATGATTCATGTGACGTAAAGGTGCTCGTACATCTTTATAACTAAATAATTTAGGTATGGCTATTTACTTCCGAGTAAGGAAGAGCGTATCTTGTGACATATTTTGGTTACGTGCCAAAATATATCGTGTCACACATACTATAAGTGTTGACGTATAGCACGTGCCATTGTTTGGTTGTAATTTAGTAACCATGAGATTCGTAGTCGTTGCCATCACGTGAACGTGTGTGTGTACTTAATCAGACATTGTCTTTTAATTAGTAAAGATATGTGCGTCTTAACTCTTAATCCATCAAATGTAATAAGTAGGTATCTACAGCTGCTGTTTTTATCTATATTATTAGGTCCACCTATACTATAACTATTTATGTTTTACGTGGCATATATTGTATTTCTCTGCTAATGGATTATTATTGAAAATTTTAATAAAACTTATATATAAAGGAATGTTATATTTAAAGGAATGGTCCTCTCTTTCACACTTTAAACTAGCGTGAAATGAATTGTAGATTGTAGGATTTGTAGACTTGTCTGTACTTCCGGTGTTTAACATTTCATCTGTTATTGATGCTTTCACGGCACGTTAGGAATACCTAAGTACTTACAAGAAACCGCGAAAACATTATTAGATGAGCGTACGTCCAAGAACGCGTTTACGGAAATAGTTGCCAGCCAAACGTGTCCACAATGTCAAGTATTTCAAAGATGCCATATATTTTTAGTTGCCAGAGTAGTGTGGAGATCCAGAGACGACCTTCCCGGAGTTGCCCTACGAGATTATTATATCAGGGACCGCGGAAGTACTCCGTGACGGGCAGGGAGGGGGGGGGGTCCCTAGTTTTGGGTCTGGTAGTTAGTATATTATTATTTCGTCTTTATTCGCAACTGTCAAATCTATTGTCTCGTCTAAATGTCAAATTCCTCGTCAGCCAGTCTTAGTCTAGGCGAAGGAGGCTGGACGCCACGATAATTATATTAGCAAGTAATAGTCTGCTATAGCAAGTGGCGGATCCAGGAATTGATTTGGTCTCTTGTGAATAGAACCTGATTTGTGTCTCCAAGCGCCAAAGGTCGAACTCCACCATAATCGTTAAAATCGTTAAAACAACGAATAATAGAGATATATAGAGATTATTTAAAAAAGAATCAGACAAGAAGTATATTAGATGCCACATATTTTGTTAACATAGAATGATGATCGATGAAGGTGACAAAACTCAAGTTGTTTGACGTTTCTGGCATAAATGCCGATGTTTCTTAAAAAATAGTTGTAATATCAAAGGCAAGGAACTTCATAAATTTTAAGATGATAATTATTATTTGTAATTCTCATAAATAACTTTACTATACTAGATCTGTGTTCTTCTGAAAGCATCTTTCAACCTATACTTATGATGACTAAATTGAAAAATAGAATAAAAGGTTTTTAAATCTTTTCTACCTATTTTTTATATTCAAATACCGAATTAGTTTGGCCATGACTCATTCTCTAGTTAGGTACTTGTGATAGTAAATTTTCGCAAAAAAAAAACCTAAATACTAGGTATAAGTAACTAGTATTTATCTGGTAACTGTCCTCAATCTTCATTCATTGTCAAGTTTGAACAATGCACGTTAAACTTGAAAATTTACCGCTATCTAGTAAAATATAAATAGGACAGACAAATTAATGTGGTGACACTGGAGTTTAGCTGAAAATACCCGGTCACACACGATGTCGTCGGCGGCACCATTTTCCTTGGCGTCAGAATGACCAATTTCCTCTTAACCTTGTGTACTAAATTCAATATCATATTGCCTGATATATCCCATATGTTATTTTTCATTAAATTTTCATAAAGCACAATATTGTGGAATAACAGCTATTTATATTTCTGTCTAGACGGAAGTCCGATTATTACTGAGCTGACAGCTCATAAAACTAATATTAAGTTATATTGAGGTGTAATGTCTTAATCAGACATAATATTAAAACTATTGAAAGTCAACTTGCTATGGTTTTTAAATGAATAATATATAACGATCCGAACGTGATCTATTGAAACTGTGTTGTATTAGACAACAAACATCCTATAATCTCTTTATCAAACTTGGAAGTCGCCCTTCTAATTGAATTTACATTATGAAACGTGTCAGCTCCATTATGTATAATCTACAATCCATCAATAAAACAGTTTTTACAGTTACGGTAAAACCTGCAGAAAGGCAGGCCAATCATTACCCCGAATCTGCAACAGCAGCCACAGTTTAACGACCCTGAAACCTACAAAGCTCCTGTACGTTTACTCCAACCATTATCTTAATGACATAACATTTTTTATGCCGTATTAATTTGCTTGCCGAAACATTTTACTTGTTTCCCACAACCCACAAGTGACTTTGACCCGTTCTTTGTTCCATTTATCGTTGTGCCAAGTATAATAATATACCGTAACGTGTAAGAGTGCTCCATGCTTACAAGATTCGGAGTTAGTAGGCCAAATATGTCATTAGGTTAACGGAGAGTTATTTGCATAAGCTCTTAGCGAGTTGCTGTGGTTTCAGCAGTGGTATGCAGTTTGGTTGCTGTTGTTTTAGGGCCAGTAGTTTTATAGAACATTTATGTCATAACAGTTTATTTAAACATGCGTTTCTCATTAGACCTGAATTGTTTGTATACATGCACCCCTAGTATTACGTTAATGAGATTACAACTGATTACTTACCAGTATGTTGCGAGGTTTCAATACAATGACCCCATCCATTACACAATAAAATACTATGTATTAGTTATCAGTAAAACCATCTTCTTTTTCTTTACAGGGTCCTGAGATGGTTCGTGTGTCCAAATTCTACAAAGACGCGAAAAATGGTCGCTACCTTCGGTTTCTCCACGAGGATACCCGCACACTCTACGAAACTTTCCGTCGAGGTGTAAAAGAATCAAGTAAGTCTTCACTATATATCAGTACTAATCAAATTCAATCATATGCCTGACGACTTAATCTAGAAATTGATGCAAAACGAATGCAAAGACTGCACTAGACGAGTATAATATTACCTACGTGCATTTATTGTCTGTCGTCTCCAGTAAAAACGAGAAAATTACTAGCACAATCGCTGAGCCGGGAGTGCCCCAAGGCACAATTCTAGGGCCACCTCATTTCCTTCCCCATTTCCGCTCGTTAACGATAAGTACGATAATACTAGCATATTACAAAACATTGTTAACATGTTCTTCAACCCAACTGGTTTGTAGGTTACAGTTAAACGTAATTTACGCTAGTGGAATGGGCCAGACATACAAAATGCACGTCTTTTTTCTCAGTATCCGTAGTTCGCTCACTGTAGAACATAAATACGAGTAGCTTAAGTAATCCTAGATTGTAATCTCCTTACAACTAAATGATAAATTGAGTGCGATAAAGTTGTCAATTTACATGCGGTCCGGCAACAGCTAAATACTTATTATAAATTGTCTTTTTACAGATAATGGCAACTGCCTTGGTTGGCGTGAGGGTCCAAACAAGCCATATATCTGGCAGACTTATAACGAAACTTTACTTCGTGCGAAAAACTTCGGATCCGGCCTTATATGCCAAGGTCTCGCTCCAGGTCAAAACACTTTTGTGGGTGAGTTGCACAATTAGATTACGATTACAATATGATACGCATAAAAATATATTTATAGTAAGAGTGCAATGACTCTCGTCTTAATCTGAGATCTTTTATCTTAAAATGTAATCTCTTTTCAGGTATTTACTCACAGAACTGTCCAGAATGGATCATGACAGAACAAGCCGCCTACTGCTATTCAATGGTCATTGTACCATTGTATGACACACTAGGAGCTAATGCATGTGCCTTCATTGTTAATCAAAGTACGTACCTCTACAAGAACGTATTCTGTATGATTTTAATCGTCTTTGTAATACTTGACCATCTACGTATTCCTTTATAAATTGCAATTGCATTATAACCAAATTTCTTTCTAGAATTAAAAGAACTAACCCACTTATTAAGATATCTTGGAACAGAGCCATATACGGTTTCTCTCTCTAGGTATTACGATAAATCACATGAAACTAGGTTAACACTTTTCGTGTTCTGAGCTCCTAATGCATTTTATTTTTTATCACTTACAGCTGAAATGTCAGTAGTTGTTTGTGAAGACGACAAGAAAGCTAATCTCCTACTGGACCAGTCGCCGCGGTGTCTTCGGAAACTAGTCACCATCAAGGAAGTGTCTCCTTCGACACATCAAAGGGCGAAGAGCCGCGGTGTCGAAATTGTTAAATTCAGTGACGTCGAATTTCAAGGAGCGCAGAAAGATTATCCTTGTGTCGTAAGTTGTTGAAAATGCCTTCCATTTTTTAAGAAAATAGGTTGCGACAAATGGGCCACCTGATCCGCCGCCTGAAAATACGTGCAATGCCAGGGGTATTGCTTTTGTGTTGCCGACCAGGGACGGAAATGACTTAAAAGAATATCTTCCTTAGGTACTAAGAAAGCAGAAATCCAAAACTTTGAGTCAAATAAGATGAATATTTATCGTCGTATGATGGACGACATGAAGTTAATGTTTACCAGTTTATTAAAGAGAGAAAAACATTGTACCTACAATAGTGTAGGTTAAAATAAAATGTTGTTGATGATATTGCATTTTTCTCTATAAGCTTACGAAAAGCAACAGCTTTGCATTTGTAATTGTAATTCTTAGTTTATATTTAGAAGACCTCTACCATTGGCCTCATATAGGTATCGTCATGTTTTCCCTCAATTGTGGGCAAACACGGGTTTATTAAAGAAAAATAATATGTTACAATATTTTCAGCCACCAAATGCAGACAGCCTTTGCACTATCTGCTACACATCAGGCACGACGGGAATGCCCAAAGGCGTGATGCTGACCCATGAGAACGTGGTAGCGTCGATGTGCAGCGTCAACATGCAGCTAGGCGAGCATCGGCCAGCAAAGACTGACGTCATGATCTCCTTCCTGCCACTCGCTCACATGCTGGAGCGGTGTTGTGAGGTAAGTGGAGGAAGATTGGCAGTATATATCGTGACATTTGTGATAGACCTCTTTGTAGATCTACATATTATAGAGAAGGATTGAATGTAAATTAGATAATGTTTGAATGTAAATTAAATAAGCCCAGGTTAGGACGATTTTAACATACTTGCTCGATTTGAAAACGAAGATAAATGAAATGAAAAGAATAACATTATTTATTTTATTTTTATTGTAAGTGAGTGTTAAAGTACCTTCTTCTAGTATACTATCTTCACTATGTAATTTTTT
Organism: Hofmannophila pseudospretella; assembly: GCA_947369225.1. Classification (NCBI taxonomy): domain Eukaryota; kingdom Metazoa; phylum Arthropoda; class Insecta; order Lepidoptera; family Oecophoridae; genus Hofmannophila; species Hofmannophila pseudospretella. Next base: position 6,063,106 of record OX376326.1, read on the forward strand.
ACTATACCACCGCTTCGTAAGGTGGTATACGTAGATGTGAAATACGGAGCAATCTAAGAAGTGGTTACTTTTTATGACTCTGATGGGACTACTTTATTCCATTATATACAAGATAGGTCACCATCAAAACGAAATATAGGTGGAAAGATAATTTCTGGAAATTATGATATTGAAACGACTGTAAACAAATCTGTAAAACAGAATTGTAATTTGTAAATACCTAACTATAACTAACCTTTTCAGAACGCTCTCTATATGGTGGGTGGAGCCGTTGGCTTCTACAGCGGCGACATCCGAAGACTGGCTGATGATTTGAGTGCTCTGAAGCCAACTATGATGCCTGCTGTGCCTCGACTATTGAACAGACTATACGACAAAGCTCAGTCTGAAATATCTGGCTCGAAGCTAAAGAAGTTGCTATTCAACATGGCGCTATCGGCCAAGGAGTCTGAATTGAAGAGGTGCGAATTGTTATATTTTGTGCTATCAAGTAGCGTAAACCTTTTTGGAGGTCTCCAGATACAATTGATACTCTAGTTATCTTTGTATAGAGATGAAAATTCCAATAAATATCCCCTAGATCATTGCATTGGTGTCTCACTAAATAATAACTTAATAAGTTTCTATTGATTTAGTCGCAGAACAGTATACAAAATATCGGATATGAAGCCGAATATAGACCGGCCTATGATGAAAATTCATTATAATTACAGGGGTATTGTTCGTGGAGATTCAATCTGGGATAAGTTGGTGTTCCGCAAGTTACGCGATGGCATGGGGGGAAGACTACGCATCATGGTCGTCGGCTCCGCTCCTCTTGCTGGCAACGTTCTGACATTCGCACGATGCGCTCTTGGTTGTTTAGTGAGTACATAACATATGAAGGGTAGAGGGGATCAAGGGGCAATGTCAATTTCAGTAAAATATTCAGGAGTCTATATATTTATATTGAACAGTGCCAATTGCCAACTAATATCGAAAGGACTTTAGTATTTTTCTGGACAATAAAAACAATATTAATAGAATATCGTCATAATGCATCGTACACACTGGCTGGTAATGTTACATATATTGTTGTGATTGTTACAGGGTTACCCATCTATATGGAACTGACTCATTGTATATTCTCATAAAGTCGTTACTGAAGCTATTGTTAAATTCCATTTTGATGAGTAAATTCCTGGTAAATTCCAAGTAAATACCGATTACAGATATCAATATTTATTAGATCAATAAACCTAAATGTACTAGACTTTGTTTATAAGCTCATAAATATTTCATAGCCAATATCTAATCCAGAAGTAAATAACAATAAATAAGGAAAGTACTAACTCTATGTTTTGAAATCTACTTCACTCTCAAAACAAACAACCAAGAGTATATTTCCAATCAAAATATTTGAGTGCTTCTCGAATGCTGGGTAATAATGTTCTCTGAAATAATTCCACATCTTCATATCGGTTTCCATATAATACCTACACGTTCTTAGCTATAACGATAAATGTTGTGGATGGAGGTCGACTTGTATTATGTTTGGATAAGTGAGCCTGGATACGTTGTTTACTGGAGTGTAATATTTTGATAAACTTTTATAGATATTCTCCTTCAATAATCTATAGCTTGAAAATGTTAAATAAGTATGTCAATTTATTGTAATCTCAAAAGATCATGAAGATATTTTAGAATTGAAACATATTATAAAATCATGAAGATAATGTTTGTTTTAGGTAGGTACATTAAAAGATTCAGAATTGGATGTGTCTGTGAAAAGATTCAGTACCTAGCAGTTGGTCCAAAGATCAGTGTAAACAAATGTTTTATGCCAAATAATTATTGTGCCAAAATTTGTTTTTCTTCAGATCGTGGAAGGCTACGGTCAGACGGAGTGCACTGCGCCAGTGACTCTCACAGTTCAGGGCGACCACGTCCCTGAACATGTCGGGCCTCCCGTCGCTTGTTGCAAAGTGAAGGTATTTCTCTCTAATATATCAAATATTATGTTACTAACTTATGGCCTTGTTCGGTAAGAAGTAAGAGCTTCATAAGCAAATAGCACCTTCATAGGTGCTCATGCAAATGATGTTATGTTTATTGGGTAAGGTAAGGGTCAGGTAATCACTTATTTTATTATTATAGTCCGAAAGTTAAATCCTATATTCTTAGATATAGACGGCGCTTTATGAAATTCAATGTTCGTATTCCAATACGTGATGATCAGGGTGAACGACGTTATTTATTAGATGGATGTTCGTTCAATGTCTTACAGAGTCCCAGCAAAAATTTCTAACCTTTTATGCTACTTATAACAAAAACAAAAATTGAGAAACGAATAATAGAGTAAAATATAAATACTTTACAAGGTATTATTGGTATTATTAGGTTGTTAATACTATATTAGACACGGGATTCTTACTACGGTTTGGGATTGTTGTTGTTTGTAGTATTGACAATAACCACGAAAGCTTAAAAAGTTATATTTTGTTATCGTTTACAGCTAGTGGACGTGCCCGAAATGGAGTACTACGCAGCGCAAGGTCAGGGGGAGGTTTGCGTGCAAGGAGCCAACGTATTCAAAGGATATTTCAAGGAGCCTGAGAAAACCAAGGAGGTCATCGACCACGATGGCTGGCACCACACCGGGGATATCGGCAAATGGTTACCCGTTAGTATTCTACCCTTTTCATTACATTTAATACTCCTTTTGGCAAAGGAAATTACTGAACTAGTACAATTGGATTTGCAACTATATTTAATGGTTTTGAAAGGTATATCGCTTTGTAAATAAATTTTATATTGGGGGTACAAAATATTTGTTTGTTGATGATTTTTTGTTCATATCTACTTGTAACTTTGAAAGAGACGTGATTTGGTAGCTCTGCTCTGTTCATATTCCGTTTTCTAACTATGTAACAATATTATATGAAGCTTTGTCAATTCATAATTTGGTCTAATTTCAGAATGGCACCCTGAAAATCATTGACAGAAGAAAACACATTTTCAAACTGTCACAAGGCGAATACATAGTTCCTGAGAAAATAGAAAATATTTACATAAGAAGTCAATACGTTGAGCAAGTCTTTGTGCATGGGGAATCGTTAAAGGCAAGTATAAATGATGTAGCATTGATTTTTAGCTAAATAAATTCCGTTTCGCAAAATACCTCAAACCAAAAAAGAAAGTCATGACAGCAAAATCTGATCTTCTCGTTAGCAAGAACGTTGACAACATAGCCCAAGAAGAAAGGCATAACAACTACGGATTGAACGATGTTCACGTCACTGCGCAAGGATGCGTCATCAAACGAGTGTTACCGTTGATGACGTACTCTTGTATAGTGACATGAACATAGTTCAATCCGTGGTTGATATGCCTTTTTGACAACATGTAGGTATGATTATTATAATATCTAATTCTAATTGCGGGTGCTTAAAATACTCCTACCTATTCTAAACAAAGACTTTATTTCGAATTCTTTCGTTGAACCATGTATCCAAGTATAAATTTCTGTAATTACAGTCATGCGTCGTAGCAATCGTTGTTCCTGATGTGGACGTCGTGAAATGCTGGGCTCTGGAGAATGGCATCAAAGGCACATTCTCGGAACTCTGCGAGAACGAGCGCATCAAGAAAACCATCGTGGACGACATGCTGCAGTGGGGCAAGAGCGCTGGCTTAAAGACCTTTGAACAGGTATTTATTATATTTTATTAAATAAGGAGAGCAGACGAGCAAACGGGCCACCTGATGGTAAGTGGTCACCGTCGCCCATAGACATCTCACCTCACTGTATTAATATTAGAGAGTTTTTGATGCGTTGCTAACATTGAGGACTAAGATGGATTGCCTCATGTACCGGATATTACGCTACCCTGGCTTTCTTACCCTTCAAACCGAAACAGAAATGTAAGCATATCTGCTTCACGCCAGAAATAGAGAAGGCGATCTTTCACATTAGGATCTATCACTACAAGAACCAAATTTATGCCTAACGCAGAGTTTTTAATTGAAAAATCGTATATGTTATCTGACATTACTATAGTAAATCTGCTAGGGGTCAAAACTTTATTTGAATTTGGCCTCCTTAATATTTTCTCCTTTTCTACATTTTTTTAAAATATTGAACAGATACAACAAAAGAATTGAATTGAATACTTACACACACATTTCCATAGGAATGCAATATTATAATAGGTACATGTGAAGCATAGAAAAACTAATTCTAATCTCTACTTTTTATACTTTACACCTATTTAGTAGAGGTACATACGTCATAATTATAAGCTAGGTCCTAGATAGTGACGTAACATGGCCGTAAAGAACTTACATTGCATATTTCATTTGTATTTGGAAATTCTAAAGGAACATTTGAAGGATTTAAGAAATAGTGAAGGTATTGGCAATATAAGCCAACTTTACTAGTAGGTGAGGCAAGTACATAAGTCTTGCAGTAACTTGAATAAATGCTCATCATCTGCCTAGTCGTATTTCTCATAGAGGAAAACAAAATCAAAATGTTTTTATTGTCAGTAAGTACCTTATGGTACATTTTTACAAGATCATTTTTTACTCTAGCACCGCAAGGTGCTGTAGCTGCTGTAGCTGAAAAGAAAAAAGCGGCGCAAGAAACTTTCAGCAGCACGTCTTTTGAAATAAATATAAATTACAATAATTATGAATATAATCATATATATACACAATGTGCAGAGCTGGAGCTGAATTTAGGAGGTTTTTTGAGGTTCTGAAAGATACTTTATATAGGATGAATAAATTAACATTTTTTTAATTTCCAGATCAAAGACGTATACTTGCACCCGGACCCATTCTCGGTGCAAAACGGCCTACTGACCCCGACGATGAAGGCGAAACGACCAGAAATTAGGAACTACTTCAAACCCCAAATAGAGGATATGTACAAACACCTCGAATAACAATAGATTACGCGCTGAACTACTAGATTTAGGCAGAATTTGTAAAAACACACTTAAGAGTGAGTGAGTACACAGCAATGGCTTGGCAAAACTGTATTGTATTAGTAAGATGGACTTTGCTTCAAAATATAATTAAGGAGTTTAAAATTCCGTTTTATTAGAACAGTACAGTTCTAAAGCTGTAAACTAAGTGGCGTAAGACGCCATTATAATTTTGTTTATATAAAAGTAGGTAATAATCCTATCACAGTACAATGTGTTCTTTATAATTTACACTTTTCACTTCTCTAATGTACCTTTACATTAACAACCAAGCTGAACATGAAAAATATTGTCGATATGTACTTAATAAAAAAATCTTTTTGACACAATTTGTAAATTATACATTTGTAACGTAAAAGTGTAGTGTCTAAATAACGATATATTATATAGGAAACAGTTAAAACTGAGTAAATTAAATGAAAATTTTGTAGTTATTGGTAAGCAGTAGCTTTCACACAAGGGCAATAAATTTAAGGAACATTAGTTGGGTGCTTCCTCGTGGTCCCCCTAGTTTGTCCCACCGGTGGGTCCACGAGGAATTTCTTTTCCTCGTGGTCCCCCTATCCCCCTAATTCCTCGTGGACCCACCGGTGGGACAAACTAGGGGGACCACGAGGAAGCACCCCATTAGTTTCTTGCGCAGTCAATTAATCTTTAACCTTCCCGAGAATTGCGTGATGCATTTTGGCACTTATATACCAACTAATTATTCTATATATTTATGTAGCTAATTAAAACCGGTATATATTCTGAACCAGCCACTTAAATCTAAGTAACAGTTTTTAGAACAGTACTGCAAACTCGTTCATCATAATCATCATCAGCCTTTTAATGTCCCCACTGTTGGGGCATAGGCATCCCCTTGCATACGGGGTACGGGCCATGATCCACCGAGCGGGCCCAGTGCTGATTGGTAGATTTCACACGCCTTAGGAAACTTTCCATTTCCTCAGACATGCAGGTTTCCTCGCGATGTTTTCCTTCACCGTTAGAACAGTCGGTAAATGTACGTAAATCTTCGAAAAATCCGAAAAACTCATTGGTACATGGCATTGTTTGGTTTCGAACCCGGACCACCATGGGAGTCCGACGTCTTAGCCTAGCCGTCCTAACTAGATCACCGACGCTCGGGTAATAGTTCGCTCTGAAACGCTGAAACGCTCTGAAACGAATGACAAACATTCTTATGTTTTACATTCTAACCATACTATAAGAAAAAGACTTCATTCTGTACGTATAGGGCGACAACTGAGAGATTTAGACTAGAAGCAGTTGGTCCAATAGGCGTTTGGTCCAAATCACAGTTCGTCCAGTTGCACCTGGGTCTAAATCCGCGTTTAAAGTAAGTACTTACGTATAACAAGATAAAATGGCGTTCCGGGCCATCTCACCACCAATTTCACCACCAGTGGTGAAATGTTACCCCAATGTGTCCCATTCTACCACCAGCACAAGTGGACAAATAATACCACAAAACCTCCCCCCCCTATTTTTGCGATTTTTAGGAATCCGTGCTAAATGAATCAGTCATGGCCTTCTATCTCGTGAATGGAATAAAATACAGACTTTAAAATTACACCAATTACTTATTGGAATACTATTCTACCACTTCGTACTCCACCACTTTCCACTCTGGGAGTACTTTGTGGTATTATTTCATCACTGGTGGTGAAATTGGTGGTGAGATGGTCCGGTGAATGGAATAGAACTATTAGGTACATTTCTATTATAATTTTGAAACCGCCCTAAATAATTCTGACTATAATTCCTATATGGATAATGAAAATGCCGGTTGTAATAAATAACGCTTTCGCGTGTAACATTGCAATGTTATTTAGCACATTTTTAAGAAATATTATACAATAATAGATTTAGGTAAAGATATGGAAGCAATACGAATCTATTCGAATTTGTAGGTGCAAGAAATATTATGATTGGAGCATGAAAAGTGTTAAACATGACAAGATTTTATTTTATTTTCCAATATTTTGTGAAACTGGTCACAATAGTATAAAAACTAGTTTTTTTTTCAATAAATTAAAGGTTGTAGTGAATTAAGTAGGAAATATTCGTACTTGTGCCGTGCCTTCTACCTGAAATGGTTTTGTGAAAGAAGTGAATAGAATATCTTTTGACATACTACATTAAGTAAATATTAATTTAATTTTATAGCAAGCCACGATGTTTCAGTTACTAGCGCAAGTTAAATTTTGTAAACCATCTTTCTTTTATAACTTGATGTGTGAGGAATTGAGTTGTTCGATTTAGAGGGTGAATCTCCGTTATGTTTGTATGATACTGAGTCATGATAATAACATGACGAGATCTATTTATATAGAAGTACAAATCTGGTGTTGACATTTTATTATTGTAGTGAAGGCCAAACAGTACCTAAGAACATAACATTTTATCGCTGTAGTTTATTATCTGTATAGCCTATGAGTGAAACCAGTTTTTCGCAATATTCCTATAATAGGTAGAGCGTCGGTGGCGTCATGGTTAGGACGTCGGACTCCCATGCGGGAGCTCCGGGTTCAAAACCATAAATGTCATGTACCAATGAGTTTTTCGGTTTTTTCGAAAGACTTATGTACCTACATTTATGGACTGTTCTGACGGTGAAGGAAAACATCCTGCACACTGAGATGACCAGTGTGTGAAATGGGGAAGGCAATGGCAAATCATCCCATTAAATCTGCCAAGAGAGCCGTTCTATGTGATTGATTCCTTAGATTGATCACGACCCACAGTAATGAGGAATACGACTTAGAAATGTAAGTGCAGATAAAGCCTACAACTATAACTTTGTAAGTTTACTCTGACCAGAAACTAAAAAACCCTTGATATATTCTGGAATGAAATGGTACGATTATTTCCATAGCGAACTCCATAAACACATATTATAAAACTACCACTCTAGACAATCAGGGTATACCTAAAACTTTTCGCCAAGAGTTTTTCGCGAAAATTTCGCCTTTTTGAGAAATCATTGATATTATTTAATGCTAGATCATTATTCTGTCGTTTCGCGAAAAGCCTTATTGAGGTTAATCCTTTTGAGTAAAGTATGTCGCTGAGTAAAGTTTAAAAACATCCAAAATTGACGATTTGTATTTGTATAAAAATGGCTCGTCTTATAATTAAACCCTAGGTCAAAATGTCGCACCATGTAGGTAGTACGTAAAATATAATTTTGTAGGTATTAATTCTGCAACAATATTATAAGTTGATTCAGTGCTTTGAGCGAGCTATACAGCTTCATGTTGTTTAAACCAAAATTTTGTTGTTATTGGTGCAAGTTTTACTACGGTAATTTATTTTTAAATAAAATTTTGAAAATTATCTTTTTCTTTTTTTTATATAGAATGGACAGACACCTATGGATATAGCCCTCGCCTCTAAACTGGAAGAACTCCACCAACATATCCGAAAGACAGCATATGAAAGGAGAATAAAAAATGGTATGGAACTTACAGGATTACAATTGACTCGTCATAACCTGAATCCCTGAATCAAAATCGAGAAGGCAAAGAAATTATATACGTCTATGTACTTAGTTTTACGAGTAGCAAAGAAATTATGTTGGCTGATGACGATGAGGCAGAATAAAATAAAAGCCAAATGTCATTTGAAAGAGGAAAATACGCGAAGGTCTCTACGACCCTCGCTCTGCGCGTGTGGGTTTACTACGATAATGGCGGTTATTCTCGTATTGTGATTCACGCGACGTGATCGCATCGTGCGACAAACTCAAGCTATTCGTATAAACGTTCTACTTATTACCTACAAACAAACTATATACCTACAGACACTAAATACTCGTAGAAAAGGGGTTTTCAAGGTACTCTTGCCCCGGGATTAGGAGTCTCCAGTCAGGTGTAGGATGTAAAGTAAAGTAAAAGTAAAATACACTTTCTGGCACAAATAGAAAACAACAAACAAAGAATAGAAAAGGAAATAGTGAAGTACAATTACCTATTTACCTAGATCTATTAGACTCTTATACATTACTTAGGTACTTATCTACTCGTACTTAATTACATTCGGTCCTAACATGGATTTCTCGTTAAACTTCTGCATTGCATTATAGACGGTTCTTAACAAAAACATTATTGTTGCAAAAACAGAATTGTGATAAGCCTATCCACCTATCTACCTAATTAAATTTATAATGTCAGATTTGTTCAGATAAGTAGAAAAAAAATATAGGGCCTTGACGTAAAATTTTTATTAGGTAGTTCAGATGTACTTACAAAAACTTTAAAACCGGAAATACAGCTTTTTTGCATTGAGTGGCAAAGTTTTAGTAATTTAGTTAACTAAGTACTCAAAGCGCCAAAGTTTTAGTAATTTAGTAAACTAAGTACTCAAAGCGCCAAAGTTTTAGTAATTTAGTAACTAAGGCTCCGACTAGACCAGTAGGATAAGAAGTTTACCTATAGTACCACAGCACAATAGGTTTAAAGAATTCTAGTAAGTATTTGAACCAAAGTTATAATTTATTTTCCAAAAGCGGCACGACATCATATTATCTGTAGTTAGGAAAGGATAAGCTGGACAGAGAGAGTGACAAATGAAGAGGTATTGGCAAGAGTGAAAGAAAACGGAAACATTCAGAAGACAATTGAAAATAGAAGAGGAAATATGGTGGGCCACCTTATACAAACGACATGACGACTACACCAGGAACCTAATAGAAGGAAAAGTGGAAGGTAAGCGTGGATGAGAAAGACCGAGGATAAGTTATTAGTTATTACGATCAAATCAAAGAAAAGCCTGACGTTGCATCATATAAGGAGGTTAAACCTTTTCGGCTTTGGGCAGGTCACAATGGCGTTTATTGCACCGACTGCACCGACCCAGAACCTGACTCGAAGGCAGACATAGACAGAAGCTCTTAGGAAAATGCTTGTCAGTGCCAGTTAAAGCTATCGTTCATGTTATAATGATCTAAGATGATGTAACCCTATTTATATAAAGATTAAGTATTTTGAGAAATATCAGAGCCCTAGACATGTTAGTTTTACTACTAGGTACCGTAACTCAGCAACTTTAAGCTGTCATCTGATCTATCATAGTCACCGCGCCCCGCACCTACCTCACTTCCATCCGTAGTAGGTACATACAGTTCGGTGCACAATCTACATACCTAATACGATAAATGAATTTCGGACAATTTGTAATATGTCGTGAACTCGTAACGTAATTATTGTAGCATATTTTATTGCTTTCTGAATTACGTCGTTTTTACTAGGGATGTTGCGGTTTTACCGGAACCGGAGTCGTAACCGAAGGTTTTAAATTTGATTTATCGGAGTCGGAACCGGATTCGGAAGCGGAGTCGGAGGCGGAGGAGTAAGAGAGATGTTCAGAAGAAGTTCAAATTTTAAACCGTTTTTAATTTTTATAGCTGATGGCCAATTTATTTTCATGATGACGTTTGCGGCAATAAAACATGTTCCTTTAGAGAGTAGTGTAGGAATACATAAATAATAATACATAAATGTATTACTACACTGTTTAATAAAATATTGATATTTAAATATGTTTGCTCACAAATCTTCGGTATAACCTCCGATTCAAAATTATCGGAGCCGAAGTCGGAGTCGAAGGTGTAAAATCAATCGGAAGTTCTGACCTTTCGGAGTCGGAGTCGAAGCTCCGTAACATCCCTAGTTTTTACACCGATTACTTAGTTAGAAATTAAGCAAATATACAAACAAAATTACAGTAGATTACAACATAGAAACATTTTTTTCGTCAAATGTACCACAGCAACGGCGGAGGAGGGGTGACGCTTGGGGAAGCGGAAGATAAACAGTGACTTAAAGTTTCCACGTAAAACCTACTATTACGATAAATTCGTTACGATGAGAGATATTTATTACGTCGTATAAAGCTGATATTATTAGACCTCTTAACTCGCCCACTCCTACGCAGCTTGTAAATTCACCAACGCAAATCTCAATCCATTTAGATTTTTTAAAGCCTGGTAACATCGTGATTGTCACTAACCCAGGATGTATTCAACTTTAGTCTAATTTTGTTTAGTAAGGGAGGGACGACCATAAACATGGAATTTTAATAGCTTATTTTATTACACAATTCTGGAACACGTTCCTTAAAGACTCACCTCATTCAGGAAAACTGAATGAAGTGTTACAAGTACAATTGCAGGATCCTAATTAGAATCCTGAATTCAGTGTGTGTAATATGTAAACGCTTAGGGCACCCGTGTGTGTTAGTATTGTTGTTGGAGTCCTATGGTACACCCGAAGGTATTGAACGGAGTGCCTTGACGAGAACTCTTCAATATGCTGTCTTGGACCATGTAGCCATGTATGATGAGAGATATTTATTATGTCGTATAAAGCTGATATTATTAGACCTCTTAACTCGCCCACTCCTACGCAGCTTGTAAATTCACCAACGCAAAACTCAATCCATTTAGATTTTTAAAAGCCTGGTAACATCGTGATTGTCACTAACCCAGGGCTTATTTTATTACACAATTCTGGAACACGTTCCTTAAAGACTCACCTCATTCAGGAAAACTGAATGAAGTGTTACAAGTACAATTGCAGGATCCTAATTAGAATCCTGAATTCAGTGTGTGTAATAGGTAAACGCTTAGGGCACCTGTGTGTGTTCTTATTGTTGTTGGAGTCATATGGTACACCCGAAGGTATTGAACGGAGTGTCTTTACGAGAACTCTTCAATATGATGTCTTGTATCATGTAGCCATATTTGCTTCGCTCCAGTTCAGCCCTGCAGTCTTAAGTTCACTGTCCGGCTGCCACTCGAAAGCGATTTTTGCGGAATTTGACGCTCCTCTTCAGATGATTATGAATCACAAACTAAATTTCTGAGATTTCGGCGGAAGCAGGGCTGACTATGAATAGATAGTTTTCATGACGACTGAGGTAGTTAAATGTCTGGAATCTTGGACTAACTATAGGATTATTAGGATGATGACCGGAGTCTAAGTGTATTTTGGGAGAGATTATCAAATTCACGATGTGCTTCGCGCTTCTAATTGAGGAAAATTTACGTAAGAAGCCATCTAGCGTCGAGTAGCGGTACTAGAAATTACAGTAGTTAGCAACATTGAGTGGATCTACGAATGTAATTAGTCTGCAATCAGGTGACGGATGGAACCAACATATCTACTCTACTCTATTTCAAACCATTCCATATAAAATATACTTATATTCCTACTTACTTTTTGCACTTTTTGGTAGTCAAGTGGGGTAAAAAATAACAATTTTTAGTACAAGTTTATATTAAGTTTGTTTTAAATTATTAATACATAAATTATTTATTATAGTGGGTAAGATACGTACTCTTCTAATTTTTATTGTACCTACCTAATTATATCTATATTTACCTGATCAAGAGATGTTATGATACCTACATATGATGTATTACCATCACAAGTAGGTAAAGAAACGTAGAAAATAGTCCATTCCGAATGCTTTGAATTTAAAATTAAAATGACGATCATTTAATAACCATACTCATTAATATTCACAACACAGCGCGTTTCTATTTTAAACCATAAACTAACTACCGCTTATCGGCGCATCACCCTCTATCTATCTAGTATACTGGGTTTCTTTCTGTTTCTGTTTAGTTGCCATACGGGCGGCATAGTAGCTGCCCGTATCCATTAATCGCGAGTGCTGCCCTCTAGCGACCGCGAGTTCTGCCTCCAGTGACCTTGGCGCATCGTCGCGCACCGTTCATTGGCCGCAAAGCCAAGACGAGTTACGCTCTTCTGGTGTTCTGCTTACTTCATTCTCAAAACTATGCTATTCGGGCAAGTCCTCCGACGCACCGGGATTGTTTCTGGGTGTCCATAACCGCGCTAGCAGGTGGCGACACATCGCGCTGCACCTGTCAAAATGAAGTGACGTTAACAGACAGTCGTGTTCATAACCTTACTGTGTAACTTTTTGCCCTTTTTTGTGGAAAAATTATAAAGCTGATAAGATGTGGGAGACGTTCCGAAATGGAATTGGTAAGTTTTACGTTGTTTATTAATTTTAAGGTTATATAATTCAATGTTTGTTTGCCGGCATTGCCGAGCTGTGATAAAAACGCTTGATAGTCATTTGCTTACATTACAGTAGACAAAGACGTGATCTCCGCGGATTCTAAAAATAGAAGGCAATGTAATGGCGGTTAATCAGCAGTTTACTCATGGTTCAAGCTCTATTGTCTGTCTCTAAGCTCGTAGTCTAGTCTGTCGCATGATGTTTGGTTGGTTGGTGTCATCTATATTAAGTTATATTATCATGTATGGATTTCGTACTATCACGACAAGTTTATATCTTGTTTCCTTTTAAACTACGCATTTACTAAACCGCAAAGCAGGTGAATTCATTTTAATAAAGATGACTTAAGCATTAGTCGGTTAGAATTCATAAGAATGTAGTTACATACCTACCTGTGTAACTTAAAAGTTAAAGTTAACAGTTGTAAAGTTAACAGCGTTTTATGGTTAAATTAATATAGTTACAGTATAAAACTTTCCCATAAGAAGATAATTTCTAAAATTTTTACTCTCCTGTACTGTACTATATTATAACTAACCATTCGAATATATTTAAGATGAAACAACAATAATATTGCAGAAATGAAGTGCTTATTAGCTGGGCAAACATAATGATTACTTGTGATAACACGCACGAAAAACAACAATTTCTTAGATACCAGATCCCCAGCCATTCAACCAGACCAAGGTTCATTCATGTTTTAAAATAGCGGAAATATAATATACATGTAAGTAAAGATATAGATAAGTAATATTAAATCTAACACTTCGTATCAAAATAAATATAGGTGCCGATTGCAGATTTTTATTACTGCCTAATCAGTCGGCTTTAGTCACACAACGCAATGGTTATAATAATTATCTTGACGTCATAGAAAGGTTTCTCGATATTACAAGCTGCAATAAAAAAATGTGGATTGTTTACCTAGGGCGAGAGGGACCAGTTTGTCGGCACGATGAGATGAGTGCCGCGAGTGGTCCTCTCGCACGAGTTAAACACGATTTTTTTGTTATATCTGCGAGAAAATTATTTTAAAAAAAAGAAAATAAATTAAAGCCCTACACATACCTACTTTTTTGTAACAAATTACTTGCAACGCCTAGTGTTTTTTCGACAATATCTGGTGGACTATGTTCTTGACTAAGTAATTTCAAAAATCTGCAGATTTTATGTGCGTAAATATAAACAATAATGCATCATTGTCAATGTGAATGTAGAATTATTGAATATGAAACAAAATAGCGTTCGCTTTTGAAGTTTCCATGGCAAATATAAATATTAATAAAATTTTCGAAACTGTACTTTCAAATAAATCTACCTTATGTTTAATTAAAATTATAAATATGATTTTTAACAATAATGACATAGGTATGTAGTTATTTTAAGTTATTTTTTAAATAATTGATTACACGCGCTAATTGATTTTTAACAATAGCGCCATCTACCGACGACAACGATACCATTTTATTAGAAGTAATTCAGCGTCTCTAAATAATTAAAACGGTATTTTTCCAATTAAATCGAGATTTAATTCTATTAAAATTTTAATTATAAAATATCTTCACTATTCATATAAAATATTTATATTATAAGGTACAGTTTCTTTGTAATTGGTATAAAAGTCGAGTACTTCCGATCGTGGGTAATAGATTGCCGCCCTAGGGCGAGAATGTGACACTTTACGTCTAGATTTATGTCGATAAATACGCCCATTTCTGAGCAGATGTAACAAAAAATAATGTAAGTAACTTCATAAGATATTTTTAAACATTTATATCCTGTATCCATTGGACATTTTTATATTTTTCCTATAACTGCATTATTGATCCTATAATTAAAGGTAAAGTCAACTTGTAAAACAATAGGTTGCTTTATAATCTATTTTAATTGTAGATTAAATCGCTGAGGTCAAACCGATGACTACCTACAATATAATTGACTTTAAAAGCAGTTGAATTACTTTAGCTAGCTGCCAGCAAGGTTCTTTTTTCATTATTTATAAATAACATTATTATTATTATTAACTCTTTATTGTACACACACAATATAATACAAACTTCTACAAAAAGATGAGAAACACAAAGGGCGTGACTTATCTCTAAGAGAGATCTCTTCTAGCAAACCCCATAAAATTACAATTTGATTCATGTCAAGGCAGGCGAAGTGTACACCTATATGCATATTATTATAGTACTTAATTAAATTTATAAATAAAGTGTTTGAAAGGCTTAATTAACTTAACTACGATAAATTTTAGACAAACGAAATTAATATTGGTTAATACTTGCGGTTGTTGGTACTTCGTGAAACTTGTAGTACATGATTAGACTTAAATAATATACTGTTTCACAGGTTTTAATTGTATTTTATTAATTACGACCGGTTTCGTTTACACGTCTTCAGGTATTACACAAAATAAATACCTGAAGATGTGTAAACGAAACCGGTCATAATTAATAAAATACAATTAAAACCCGTGAAACAGTATATTATTTAAGTCTAATCATGAAATTAATATTAGTATGTATGATCTCAAAGATATCCTCCGTATCTACGCATGCATTATTTAATCTTTGATTCTTATATACTACATTACATACTTGTATGAGAAAGTAGATCTAATGGTTTCCTTTATCACAATATTATTATCTAGTTTCCTGAAAGTCTAACGTCTCCATGAATGACCTGGGACAAGCTGTCTCGTATGTAGGTAAATGATTAAACTCGTTCAAAGTTAACTATACCTACCTAGAGCCTTCATATATTTAAGTGACATTTCCTCTTAGATATTATTATATACACACTTGTTATATATTATTTGTACCTATAAATATCATGCGTTACTATTCTTATACGTATACGTATGTAGCTTATTTCCATTTGCTTATCAGATACCTAGTTACAATGTACATGGAGTATGTCGCCAATTTCGGTATATATGAATAATGCAACAATGCAAAACATGCTATGTAATTCTTCGTTAGGACACGTGACTCGAGTAAATAATATCAACCGTTCGAGGTAGAAGCCATGTATCGAATGGCAAACAGGTATTCCGTAATATATTCTTAGATAGTTCTACAATACTACGTACGATTGTATGTACCTAAGATAATCTAGGTGCTAGCTATTCCAGTAAATGGAATTCTACTTAAAAATACGTTAAACTAACTGAAGTTTAAAACTGAATACTATATAAAAAGGTGCTTACAAAACCACTAACAAACAATGATGTAGCTTATACAGGATAGTCCGATTGGAAGTAAGCGATCAATATAAGTAAATAATTATTTTATGTATTGTTTATTTTTTATAAATATATATTATAACACTTACACTAAGAATTATAAAGCATTAAATCTACCTAAACTATAAGACGAACACGTCGTCTATATGTGTGTCCCGGTGTGTGGCAGTCTCCAGGATGCTGGCTGCGTTACCTCGCTGTACAGATCAATAATAAATCTGGAATTCGGATTGGACTAAAGAATCTAATAACCTAATAAAACGTAAACGACATCTATTCCATTATCCATCATACATATCCCATTCTTCACCACCCAATGATCTCCCAATTCTAAGCCATGATAAAGCACGCTTTTGTGTTTCCATCTATACTTTAGTATTGTGGGCAACAAATCGTACCTAACGTTACTGAGGATAAACTTTGCACAGCAACAAACCACGGTCTGTTTTAAAGCTACGGACCACTGATTTACATTCAATTGTTGAATTCACAAAACTCAGTGGTATGTACATGATGTCGTTACAGAATCCAACACTTACATTTATCGACATGAATGAATCGGCTATTTTGTACTCATTTTATCTGTAAGTACCTTTTCTTTGATGTTGATAGTATATCTCAGTGTTCAAGAATTACATAAAAGATCTGAAAATATTTATAGAAAACTTAATCTATAAGTACCTAAGTTTTTATCTCGATTCAGGCTCCCGACTGTGTCTTGGATTTTGTCACGTCACGAGGTTAGTGTTAAAAGTGGGGATATAGTGAAAGAGCTCTAAATATATTCGTACCTTACCATATTACTCTACCATCACAATTATTCTTGAGTAATAAGCATACAAACCTTATCAACACATCAGTATTAGAACTGTGAAATGTTTGATTTAAAGAGTAATTATCTGTGTGCCCGTTGCAAATTTTCTAGTAAAATATTCTAAAATTGACTTCCTGACTTTACCCATGCAATCGATAACATTTTTAAATGTAACCTGTACGACTGTACGAAAATAATTTTATGACCGAATAAATTAAAAATCAAGTTTTACATTAACATCCTGTGGTTACTGTTTACAAATGAATTTTTAATTTTACAGCTTTAAGTATTAATCACTCTTTACATCTTATAATCTATAATCTTAATTCCCAAGGTGCTTTACGGAAAATTTTACGTAATGAAAAATTGATCGTAATTTTATATTT
This sequence comes from Hofmannophila pseudospretella, assembly GCA_947369225.1. Taxonomy (NCBI): domain Eukaryota; kingdom Metazoa; phylum Arthropoda; class Insecta; order Lepidoptera; family Oecophoridae; genus Hofmannophila; species Hofmannophila pseudospretella. Next base: position 6,080,581 of record OX376326.1, read on the forward strand.
CAACACCAAGCCCGTTTACTTCAACACCAAGCCCGTTTACTACTGAGATACGTGGCATAGTGCCAATAAAATAACATTTAGCTTATCTAGGTGTTCAGGTGTTAGTTACTTTTGGCTATGTGACAGAATTGTATCCAATTGAGCTATAAATTTGTGGTATTTTATGCCTGCTTAGACTTCCGTTTAATGTCGTATTTAATTATATGCTATAATAAGATATATGTATAGTACTTTACATATACTTTATATATAAATACGTATACAACAGACAAAGGCACGGAAAGTCGACTGCGCTACTATTTCACGATTGACACCCCGAAGTGAAGGTAGGTATAATTTTAGCTTTTGGCGTCATATCGTACGTATGCTTTGATAATCAGAAATCTATTTTATTAAAGCAAAGATGTTTAATACTAACAGTATAACGAGATTTACAAAATAAATTCTTCAGTGTACTCTTTGATATGATTTAAAAGACTTATTACCTATCTAAAAATATTGATTCATCCAGCCAATGCAGTAAACAATTTTTTTAATAGAATAGAAATAAATACTCGTTTATTTAATAGAATAGAAATAAATACTCGTTTATTTAGATATCGTTGTTCAAGTTTATTTGATGTTAAAACTTCGTCTTGATACGCTTTTAATGGTTTATTCGTGTACACAAAAATATCTTGTTTACGTCAAAAACTACATTTTTTATAGACTTTATTAATATAAAAATATATCCTAAAATTTATCTCAAAATCTTAATATATGGTATCTACATTCGGGAGAAATTTAAATGTGTTTACTTTTCATGTTCCTAAAACAAACTGGAGTACCTATATAGAGGCATACTAAGTTACTAACATAGGCTATCAGTAGCTATCACAATGGGCTAACCTCAAGTGGTTTCTAAAAATTTCATGGCGTTTTCTGACATTCAAAGTCAAACTTATGGGTGCGACCCGTTTTCATTGCTTCCAAGTGTGTTTAAAATTTTAGTAATTTTGTTAGACTTCTATTTTGTATTGTATCTAAGCTACAATTCTATATGTAGTTACGTTAAATTATATCAATGCTGGAATATGTTACCTTATCGTATGGCTAGTGGCCAACCTATTGCCAGAGTTGTTCAGGCCGCCCGAAGGCCTCTGACATGGCTTGACGACTGCTGTCGTACGACAACAACCGGGAGCGACTGCTTAACGTGCTCTCCGAGGCACGGAGGAGCTCAGATAAAGTATGCCACTAGTGGTCACCCATCCGTGTACCGACCGCGCCCAACGTTGCTTAACCTGCACGATCACTTTCGGACCGTGCTCACAACCGTCCGGTATCCGTGGTCAGATCGCTTAGTTAGATCAATCTGACCACGGCTACTGTTTTGTGTCCCTGGTCAGATTAATTCAATTTAGGTGTCCGTAGGTAGATGGGTATCCTTGGTCAGATCGCATAGATAAATCAATCTAACCACGGCTACTGTTTTGTGTCCCTGGTCAGATTGATATTTAGGTGTTCGGTATCCTTGGTCAGATCGCATAGGTAGTTAAATCAATCTAATCACAGCTACTGGTTCGTTATTTTTGGATCTAGAATCCATAGTTAGATCTAAACTGCTAAATATAATTTAAATGTAAATTATATATTGCGTTTACAAATTTAATTGAATAAACAAATAGAACATTGAAATACAATAAAAATGCATTCTAACTGTGCAAGTTTTGTTTCATTAATCGTTATTAATTAATATTTTACACAGATTACCTCCTCAGTTTTGTTTATAATAATTATGGCTATTTATGACTATAGGTCAGTGCTAACGAAGCAGTATGCATATCAAATAAATAAATCTCCTTAGTGAGATCGGGAGGAAGTTGCAATCCGACTATGGATATCTATTGTAATCTGACTACGGATACATTGAATTTATAATCTGACCAGGGACACAAAATAATAGCCGTGGTCAGATTGTTCTAATTAAGCGATCTGACCACGGATACCGGACGCTCACAAGTAACGTCCGGTATCCTAGGTCAGATCGCTAGACTACGAGCTCCTTTTTTTTTTAATAAAAATAAGATATTTTTGGAATATGTTGACATTATGATAAGTCTACAAATATTGTACAAAGCGATTTGTGCTGACCTTGATTGCATTTAATTTGCATCAACAACGTTCTACCGTCTATACATACTTTAGCAGTTAGCAACGATTATACTATTTTTAACCGACTAGTATGACGATAAGTATTTAAATTTCGTTCCACATGTACAAGGATCATAATAATGACATTGTGCAGCCCACGAAGGAAGGAACGCGCCTCCGCCCCTTAGCGGGACACAAATTTTTTCTTCATCCAAAGTAAACTCAGTTTCAGAAAATGTCATTATAATGTGCCTTCAGGTATGCTTCAAGTAGGTAGGTAGCAGAAGATAGCATAGCTTTATATGTATTTTAGACAATGTATCAATCAATCATTATTTTATAATTTGTATATATTCTGTAAATAAATACCTTACATACAATAGATATCTTAAAAAAATCCTTTATTCAATAAATAATTATAAAAATATACATATTTCTTTTTAAAATGACTTCTACGGGTACCATTTTGTTAAAAAAGAATGACCTTCCTTTTTCTGTTTTATGTATCTATTGATTGGTTTCTCTTACAATTTTTTTATTGAATATAAATGAAATAAACACAAACTTACGCTAGGGTAAAGTGATTTGACCCTAGCGTAAGTTTAGTTTATTAGCGTTAGTTTAAGCAGAAAATTACGCTTGATTTGACTCAAATCTAGCGTATTTTATTTTAGAGTATTTCTAAAAATTAACTTTTATTTTCCTGGTATTATGTAGACATTTTCGCATACAATGATTTGTGTACAGTACAGTACAGTACAACTATTTTATTTCTCAACGATCTATATTTGGAACGGACACGATGTTTAAAATGTGACCAGTTAAGTCGTATCGTATTATGCTAGTTATCGCGCTATGGCCATCCCTGGGAAGTTATTTTTAGAACCGTTTAGTTAGTCATGCATGACCGTTCACATTGAGGCACACAGTTGCATTGAATTGAACTATTGTTATATTTAAAACTATTACAGCTCAATTTTCCCTGTTCCTATTTAATATTGCGTAGATTCCGTTCAAGTATAATACTAGGTATAAGTACTTGTTATTTAAATTGTAACTTTTTGAAATAATATGAATTGCTTCACTACTTATTATTTATCTATGCTAAAGTTCCTACTGGAACTCTTGGAAGATAATAAACATAATTACTGTTTTCTTGCTAAATAATTACTGTTTTTTAAATTTGTTACGAATTTGGTGGCCATTCTTAATTAGAACTACATAATAACTATAATCGTATTATCTTCTGATTCTAAAAATACTTTTCAAGGAAACATTTTTTACTGATATCACATAATAAGGATGTGAAGTTAATAGGTGTTGAACAGTCACTCAGTTTATGGTTGTATTTTAATTACTTTAACTACTACCTAATACATAACATGTCTGTCTAAACTTCTACCTCTTCCCAACTTGGTTTTATCTATCAAAACTTTAAAATTTCAAATTAGTACCTTATCATTAGGTAGGTAGGAATGCTCGAGAAACCAGTTTGACTGCATCTTGTTCCAAACCGTCAATAGTTCTGGTTCGTATTCGATGACGTCATACTCAGCCTAGTTTCTTAAACCGTAAGTCTATTGAACTTTCTTATGTAAGTAAGTACAATAAAAATGCCTGTTTGTATTACGCAGAATAGAAGGAAGGATTTTTTTCTATTCTATTTTTTCTATGACCCCGCCCTGACTTGTTTTTTTAAAAATTATTATTGTGTTTTATTGTGGTAAATAGGTAGGTTAGTAGAGGCCGTGCGTGTGTCAGATCAGTATTAAAATCGGAGTTCGTAACTTGTCCCATGTATCTGTATGTATGAAGTAAGAGAAGAGGCAGACAAAACGGACGCTTTTTCTGAAACTTTGAGGAAGGCAGTAAATTAATTGTAATAGGTACCTACTTATATGTTTTTGTAATATCCTTGATTCATGCTCAAATATTATAATATTTATAATTCCTATATCACGTTTAATAAACTAGTTTGGAGAAAAATTTAACTCGTTATGTCCGTCGGTGTGTAGCATAGGTAAAGGTAAGTATGTACCTACATATGTACCTAAATGTTACCGAAAATAGCAATACATGCATACAAGCGTTTTACGAATAGATAAACTACAAAGAATAAAGGTGATTAAAGAGAATATTTTTCTTGATTTTAGTCATCAGGGCAATATAATTTGAACTAATATCTATTCTAAAAAAATAAAGGTTTTCGACAAACGTGTTTATAATAATTAGTAATTTCGAATAAAAATATTTTTTGCTACGCCATCTATTAATAACGGTTTATAAACTTTCACTCTGCCGCTTTGATAGTTTCGCTATTCGACGCTAGAGGGCTATATGGCGTTGTATTTTTGTAACCAATGTCAAAATATTTGCGGACGGTTTTGTTTTGACATGACTTGACTTGACGATGACGATAGAGATATTTCTTTACAATTAGTAATTTTAAGGAATTTCTAGTAATTAGGAACCTGCGAACTAATTGTAGCTGAACGAACAACCTTTACTACGAATTAATACGAGTTCTTTTGTTCTCACATTGCCGTTTCCTTCAATTAATTAGTCTTGCATCTTTTTCAGCGAGACATTTTCCATTTGGAAATGTAAAAATATGACACTACTTTTTCCACTTGGAAATCTAAAAAAAAACTGAACCTGAAAAACTGAAAACACTACAATTTTACAGGATATTCAGTTATTATAATATAAGTATTACCTACAATTGAAATATACCGATTGAAAATATTTGGATTAAAAACAATAATTAGATAAAAGCCAGATTGTAAAAAAGAAATAGGTAAGACGAAAATGTTTGTTTAGTTCAGAAATATTCCCAAAATTAATTAGTAAAACGACACTCCAATAGTAACAGTACTTATGCTTTTCATAATGATGCAATTTGACTGGTTAGAATGGGATCGAAATTTACAATTCTGTGCTAAACAAGGCTGAAAAATGTTTATAAATAGGAGGAAAAGTACTGCTTCATATTAAGTGGAAAATTCCTTTGGCGCTCAAAGGTCCGCCATTATTTTTCAGTAGGTTGTTGCGATATTAAACTCGAGAGCTAGAAATCTAGATCAAGTTCGTTGCTCGCTTGTTTGTGATTACGAATGGTAATATAGGATAAATACTGATTCTATTGTCAACTTTTTAATATACCTAACATTTATATTCATGTGGAAAATCATGGGGTGACGACTTTATGTCGTAGATTATTGCAAATGTACCTACTCTCTTATAGTTTCTAATTTGTTAACAAATAAATGTAATCGCATAGTATTAATTACTAGGCAAATGCTGTACCTATAGGCAAGTATCTACTTTAAATAAATATTTTACTATGACAGAATCATAGTAACAGAGTAAAGAGGTACGTCATTCTTTTGGCTTAGAAATACACGGTCTAATTTTCACATCGTTAGCATTAATGTTTATGTGGAAACGTTCATGAAATGAAAGGTTTCTTGTTTACCAATTTTCAGATGAGTTCGACGAACTGTAATTAAAATTTGTACCTATCTACTTATTTGTTTTCCAGTATCTATCTAATTTTGAGATACTCATCTGCTTTTAGCTTAGAATTTTAGGGTAAGTTAGTATACATCTTTCGAGTCCAGTGTTTCAGGACTACGATTTATTCAGTAATTATCTACACTTTTTGTATCTCAAAACTCATCAGCCTAATAAGGTCCCTAGTGTTGGGGGCACATGTGTTTCCTTACTCAAGGGGGTACAGGACATGCATGCCCCACCGAGCGAGCCCAGTGCTGATTGGTGGATTTCATACGCATGTGGAAACTTTAGACATGCAGGTTTATGCAATTCTAAATTTTTATTTTTGCCGTCCGTTTGGTTGTCGGTGTCTTTTGGTACCATACAAATTTGAACAAACTCAGCATTTGTACAAACCGAGAAATTGTACCAATCGCTCACACACAATTTGTAACATAGTAGATTTAACTGTTTGTTTTGATATTCCGTTCTCTTCGTCTGTCTATCCTATCTTATTATTGTAGTCTGAGATCTGAGATCAGACGATAACGGCATAAGTACTTCTTTTGATAAGTTGAGGAAAATTATATGCGGATATGGTGTTGAATTATACCGGAAGTTTTAAGAAAATATATGGCATGTTAGGTTACTGCAGTAGATGTAATGTTTTGGGTTGTAAGTATTTCACATTATAAAAGTAAATCGAACTCGACAAATAATCTAATTGATTCCTATATTTAGACCTACGAGGACGAAAGTCCCGCTATGGAGTCAAAATTTGTACTTGTATCGGATTCTCCCTAGTTCGTAATTTACATTAATTTATTTAAAAATGTTGTTTCTTTTACACAATCTTCATACCTGTCATGACACAGTCGAATTGGGTAAAATACTTGACTTAAAAATCATCCAAGAAGCAAGTTACTGCTGTCTTTTTAACCCCCGACCGATCGAGGGAGGGCGTGTTTGACACGTTTGTCTGTCTGTTTGTCTGTGGCATCATAACTTGACAACGGATGGTCCGATTTAGACCCGGTTTTTAAAATTTCATAGATAATTTTGTAGAGAGTGTTCTTAGCCTAGATCTGATAAAAAATTGACCAGTGGTTTCCAAGATCTTGGAGTATTTCTGATGTCAGATGGGATCTCTGGAACGGTTCATATTTGAGCTCAAATATGTTCATGGTGCGCTTTCGACATCTCAAATTTTGTGGATCTGATGATGACCAGGTGAAAGTGAACTTCAATTTCATAATATGAAATTGGAAGAATTGGAAGATTATCAGCCTGCCGAAACTATAATAGTTAGATGGGGTCTTCTCGAACTAAAGTTGTAGGGAATTCTGAGATATTACAAGAGAGAAAAAAATTAAAAATGGCGACCAGAAATAAATGAAAGTAATGTGGAGCTAGGAATTTTAAGATAGCCATGGCGAGGCTAATCTGTTGAACGTTCTTAGCCATGTCAGATGAAAATTGAAACAGTGGTTCTAAGATCTTGGAGTATCTTGGGATGTTGAGTATGATGGGATCTCTGGAACGGTAACAGATATGTGGTTCGAGTTTGAGCTCAAATGTTTATGACCATGGTGTCCTTACTCACACCTGGAACCTTGAGGACCTGATGATGACCAGGAAAAAGTAAGGGGAACTAAATAAATGTACGTCGGGGGTTTCATAAATTTTTAATTTAAGAGTTATTACATACTAGATGTCATTGCACGACCCGGAAAGGTATGTTTCCAGTTACGCTCCACCAAACACGTTGGTTTAAGTTAGGGCCGTTTTCACACTATCTGACCAGCGGTAAAAACGTAGTACATAGTAGAGTAGCGGCCTCGCTTGCTCAAACTCGTAGTAGGTACACGTTGCCTGAAAGATGACGGGTGCGGTGGCCCTAGTGGCTTGAGGGATAGGCGCAAGCGTGAGCGGTAAGCGAATTTTGACTGGAAAAGTAAACTTATATAGGTCACAAAAGAGATAAGTACTAAAAATAGTCAAGGGCGAGTCTAGCCATAGGCATTTACTGGACCCGCATGCTCCATCGTCGACCTCATCGTCGCTTACCATCAGGCGAGATCGAAGTCAAATGCGGGTCAATTAAAAATAAAAGATCTTACGAGTACATTGTGAGGGGGCATGCCTCCCCCTGCATTCGCCACCGGAGATAAGTACCTAGATAATCTCTTTTGTGCCTGAATTAATTATATATTGTTTTGTTTGAATTGTTCGGAAGGCTAATGCATGCAGAATTCAGTTGACAATGATGATGACTAAAATTTTGACAACGGGTATCGAACGCCATATAAGTACTTACTGTACGATTTTATGTTTTGTAGAGGGTCGTTCCTCTTGCACCCCACTAGGAATTGTATGTTCTTATGTAAATACCATGGTTTCGATGGCGGCCGAAGCGATCCAAAATTGTCTGAAGTAACTTTTACTCAATACATTATTTATATTAGTACTTGTCATGTTACAATAAGATGTTTTTATTCAAAATAAAATAAAACTAATATAACAATAAAATAAATGCTTAAGCTAAAATTACAAAATACCTAACTATGTATGGTATGTAAAAATATAAAATAAATTGAAGTAAAGAATATACCCGTAATAATAGGCTTTATTTAACAAAATTATACATATTGCCTTTTTGACAACTGACACAATCAAAACCCTGACAACTATTTCTTCTTTGGTTAATTAATGGCATTCCAATATTACCACATTCTCCTGGGCTTCTTTATTGCGTCACATAGTCGGCAAGGCGAGCAGGTGGACGGCGTGCTCTCTCAGAGCGCCGCAAGCTCTCCATTGTGATGTTCTGTGGCTGAGCAACCTCGTCTTGAGGATTCTCGGGATTTTGGTTCTCCGTGCTTTCATCCTCTTCATCAATTGTAGTCACGGCGTCGTTATTTGAAACAGATCCATCTGCTTCCATAGGATATTCTCCAGCAGGAGCTAAATGTCGATTGGAGACAACGACTTCTCTTCCATTGCTCAACCGCACACGAGAATGTTGAGGATTGCTCTCTAACATCTCAACTTCTTCAACTAACGGGTCATATTTACTGGTTCGGTTATGGTTCCGCATCAGTACTTTTCCTGGAACAGTTAGCCATGTGGGCATCGACTGACCATTCGATGACCTCCTGGCGTGAGAGAACATCCGCTCATGGGGTGTGTTATTGGTGGCAGTGCAAAGGAGTGATCTTACAGAATGCAGGGCCTGAGTTAAAACTAACTCCCATTTGGTTATAGGCAGATTGCAACTTTTCAGAGCCAATTGTACCGCCCGCCATATTATTCCGTTATATCTCTCTGTTTGTCCATTGCCTTGAGGGTTGTACGGTGTGGTATAGCTCGTAGCAATGCCTTTCTGGTGAAGAAAATCTTTCATCTCTTTTGATAGAAAAGAAGTGCCACGATCAGAGTGTACATATGTTGGCATTCCGAAGATAGAAAATAAGTCTGTTAGTTTTGTAATCACCGTGTTTGTACTCAAATCCGGGCATGGGTAGGCGAATGGGAATCGCGAATATTCATCCACAATAGTTAGAATATATCGATTGTTTCGGGTGCCATCTGTAGGGAGTGGCCCCTTAAAGTCTATCGATATCCTTTCAAAGGGGGCCACAGCTTTTACTAGTTTCCCAATATTTTGTTGGAAACGAGGCTTCACTTCAGCGCATATAGGACAATTTGAAGTAACGCGTTTTATATCGTCAGTGGAATACGCTAAATTCTTGCTTCGGACCCAGTGAAGCATCCTTGTTACTCCAGGGTGACATAAAGTTTTATGCAATTCTTTTAGCGTGCTTTCCGAATTATTCGTAGAAGCGACTACTGTGTTGGCTCTTGATAGGGCGTCAGCAGCTATATTCTCTCTTCCGGGGCGATACACGATGTCAAAATTATAAACAGAAAGTTCCAATCGCCAACGTTGAATTTTGTCATTTTTAACTCTCGATGAGTGACGCTGATTGAACATGAACGCGACCGATTTTTGGTCGGTTATCAGTTTAAAAGCTCTCCCGATAAGGAATTGTCTCCATTTTCGAAGGCATTCAACTATCGCCGCGGCCTCTTTTTCTATAGCCGGGTGATTTCGCTCGCTGTTATGGAGGCTTCTTGAAAAGAATGCTATGGGTCTCCCTTCTTGCGTCAAGGTCCCCGCTATAGCACAATCTGAAGCATCTGTTTCAACAACGAATTGTATTTTGTCGTCAATCGCGTTGACTGCTGATGTGGATATCTCCTGTTTTAGGGCTTTAAAAGCATTTACGGCCTCCGAAGCTAGAGGAAATAAGTCTTGCGAAATGAGGGGGCGAATCTTGTGAGAAAATCTTGGCACCCATTTTGAATAATGAGCGAATAATCCTAATGCTCGACGAAGTGATGCCGAGTTCGAGGGCAGTGGCAGTTCTAATAGTGGACGTAAACGGTCCGGATCGGGTTTTATTACTCCACCGCATATGTTGTATCCTAGAATACTTATTACTTTTTGTGAAAACTCGCTCTTATCGAGATTCAGTGTTAAATTATATCGCTTGGCGATGTCAAGAAAACGCTGCAGTTTTCGGTCATGATCACCTTGATCTGTCCCACAGACAGTGATATCGTCCAAGTAGGCGTATACTCCTTGTAGATCCTCCGTGGTGATAATATTATGGATAGCTCGTTGGAAAGCTGCTACCCCATTGGTGACTCCGAAAGGTATCCTTCGAAACTGGTACAAAATTCCTTCTGCTTCGAATGCGGTATAGGGTTTTTCCTTTTCGAGAATTGGAATCTGATGGTAGGCGCTTTTTAAGTCAATTTTGCTGTATACTCTGTATTTGGCTACCTTAGAAACTACATCTTCAATACTTGGTAGGGGATAAGCGTCGAGTTGTGTATATCTATTTATCGTCTGAGAGTAGTCTATACACATTCTTCTCTTGTGATTTTCATTTGTCGTTACGAGCACTTGCGCTCTCCAAGGCGACAAGCTAGGTTCTATTATCTCCTCAGCTAGTAATTTCTTTATTTCTGCGCTAATGAATTGCATGTCACTATCTGAAAACCTTCGTGACTTGACAGCTATTGGTTTGCAGTCTGGCAGGAGATTTGGGAATAAACAGACGGGATCAATATTGGCGCGAGACAGTGCACATAGTTTCAATGGAGCTTTAGGTCCACCAAAGTGCATTTCTAATGTCTTGTGCTTCATAAGAATATCATGGCCAATAATAACATCCGTACATAAATTATCAATTATTAATAAGTCCGCTTGGAATGAATGACCTTGCAAGTCAATATTGACGGAACACATCGCGTTTATTTTTGACTTTAGATTTGAAGCTGCCATGCTTACATGTTGGTCGCACGAAGTCATCCGTAGATTGTGTTGACGAATTAGGCGACTATCTATAAAACTCGCGGTGCTACCCGTGTCAATCAATGCTTTAGCTGTAAAGAGACCGTTTATTGAAATCGACACCATAGCTTTGTTTAGGTCAATTGTAGCAGCAACGATGCATGACAATAATTGTTGAGATTCCCCATCTTCCATGTCTTTATTTGATTCATTTTGGGCAATGAACGCGCTCTGCTGTGGTGCCGTCGCAGCTTTGCATACTTTTACATACTTTTATATTAGTTATTTTATACATATGTATACTTACTACTATATTATATTATGGGGAAGGCAAGGGCAAACCACCATATTAAATCTGCCACGAGAGTCGTTCTATGTGATTAATTCCTTAGAATGATCACGACCCTCAGCAATGTAGAACACGACTTTAGAAGAAGAAGAAGAATACTTACCACTAAGTTATATTTTCAAATGGTAAAGTGTAGAAATACATCGTGAAGAAACCGGCATCTATGAATCAAAATTTCAAATGCCTGTTAAATCCATCAATCAGTACTTGTCCCCCAAAGTGAATCATAGCCCGAGACCCGTGGCATATAGCCACCCCTTCGTGCGAATTCCTGTTCCATACCGTGACAGTGGGGTTGTGAAAACAGTCTGACAAGTTGACAAATCATAATGACACAATTTCCACCACTCTTATCTCCTGTCCCCTGCACCACATCTCAAGTGGTTATGGCTAGTTAATCTGACTGCCTGTCCTCCGGCGTCTCAATATAAATTTATTGTCCACCCGGCTCTAACACGTACGCTCGTCTCCACTCCCAAGATATCCACAAAGCATCTAACACTTATAAACATATAAATACAAGGAGCCTTGTCAAATATTCTAAAATATCCCATATCGTGTGAAAATCAGTGCTAGATAACGATAAGGCGACCGCCAATACCTTGGGGAAATCTGTTTATAGTTAGTATTCGATTGAATTATATCGCGAGTGTGTGTGTGTGTGTGTAGTGCCAAATTTTCCGCTGTTTTGTCGAAGGATTCGATAAATTCCATATTTTGGTAAGCATACACTTTCAAATCAAATCAAATAGTTTATTTGTTGAAAGCTACATTACAAAGTTCTTAAATTATAATAAAGTATCACTACTTTCTACCACATTGTGTAGCATACAAATATTCTTCATTTTAACACAATAGAATCTAGTAAATAGAAAAAAGTTAAATAATTAATAAACATAAGTTTCAGATTAGATTTTCAGTTTTATTGTACGAATAGAGAAACCGGGACGGGAAATTGCTACAGAGGGCTTATTACGTAGAATTCAGTTTGACAGTCACGAAACGAAAATTTTTACAACGGGTCTCGAAAACCAAGCTCCATATACAATAGCGCCACCAATAGTCTGACCTAGTAGGCTGGGGGCAGAGCAGACGCACACAATGGATGGAGAATTGGACAAGCAAGTTTTCAAACTAAATAATTGTACATAACAATTAGTACATTTATTTTTCCACAATAAACATTTTGTAGGGAAAAGATTTTTGCGAATTCTGACTTTTCTAGCACTCCAACGTCAGTTGATCCCATAGAGTCTTTTCATCCTTTTAAGAAACAGTATCGATTGACATAATTTTATTTTTATTTTATTTTATTTGTTTTGCAGGAAATCTTACAGCGTAATAAATTATACATAGTAAATGTTCTTTAAATATTTGTATGCCAAATCAGATTCCACTCATTAAAAAGAAAATGTGAAATTCTCACTCTCTCCCATTTTCTCGCTGCCTAAACCATTTTTTCAAAATCTCTGAATGCAGTTGTAGATAGCTCCAAAAGTTAGGGAAGTTCCCGTTTTCGTTCGTTTCGTTACCACTTAAAATCAACTCATGAAAGTGCGAATAAGGAAGCAAGGACGATGCATCTCGAAAAACTGCCGACTGATTACCGAAGACCGGCGGAGATGTCTGGAAACACACAAACACTGGTGTCAGATGAATGAGAGAGCTGCGGAATTATGGCAATGCCTCTCAAAAACTTCCGGAGATGACCGTAAATGTGTGGTAAATGGTTTTGTGATGGTTTCCGTATGCTGGAAGATAGAGACAAAGCGATAAGAAAGGCAAGCTTTGAATATGTATATGTATGTCTCGTTTTTCGAGAGAGATTTTCGTTTCATAATTAATTGTCAAAAAAATCCTACGGGATAAACCCTCAGGACAAGAGATAATCTTTATATATGTATGTGTAATATAAATAAACGGATATTCTATTTTGTAGTCCTGTGAAGAAGAAAAATGAGTGCACAATGAGAGGCCTACATAATATAGGTTTACAAGTATTGGAAGAAGTTTCCATTTTCTCAGCCTATTCACAGTCACAATGAAGCCAATGATGCTTGACAATTGTATAAATTTTTGAATTATCAAAATATATATTTCAGTTTTAAATGGTTAATACTTGCGGTTGTTGGAACTTGGTGAAACCTGTAGTACATGATTAGATTCAAATAATATACTGTTTCACAGGTTTTTAATAATATACTGTTTCACAGGTCGTAATTCATAAAATACAGTAACAACCTATGAAACCTATAACCTAACCTAACCTATTTGAATCTAATCGTTTCAGTTTTAGTTTCATTAAAATATTTCATATAGAAAAGTTGTCTTGTCTCTTGATAGTAATAGATTCACGAGTGATTTGATAAGGATTGTTGGTTATCTCTTCCATCTTGTTGCACAATCGATATGAAAATCAAAGATATATTGGAAAACAAGAATTTTAAAGATTTAGAATTCAGTCAGGTTTTATACTTATTTCTATTATAGTTAAGTTATGACACCAGCTTTTATCTGGTCTCTATCATTGTAGTAATTTCCATACATTTTCATGCCTTGTGTTGGTATATACGAGTATGTTTGGTTGGACTCATTATCGCTACAATCCGACATACCTACTTACACCAAAATTATTTTTTGTGTTCACCGTTTTTAGGGATCCGTACCCCGAAAGGGAAAACAGAGCCCTCTTTCTGGCACTTCGTCGTCCGTCCGTTACGCGCTTCTAGCTCGTAAAAGAAATAAGACATAGACTTGTAAACTTCACATATAATGTACTTACTTATTTCCTTGATTCAATACCGAATATAATTTATTGTAGTATATTTAGGGCGGTCGTAAAGGCGGTAGAAAAAAATAAATTGTACCCTATCTCTTGGGGTACCGTTGTTTAGAGCTCATCAAGTAGAGTCGACTTGAACTTGGCCGGTTTTTTATTAAATTGTACAAACATACTATAATATAATATAACTGCAATTATAACTAATATAAATGCAAATAATATTGTAACGATGTCGACTTCATCGTCCATATCAACCTCCTTGCAATCAATTTCAACCTCATCGTTAGCGTTTATCTCACCTCATTTCGTGATGGCATCTTCATTTCTTCATCTATATTTTCAAAATTCCAATCATATTCCCATTCCATTTCTAAATTCCATTATTCCATTAATTTCATTGTTTTCTTTGTATTTTGAACTTTCTCTCTGTATTTTTGTCTCCTACTACTACCTATTTTGTACACTTACTATTTTCTGTGTTGTTCTGTTCCTTAAAAATATAATATCTAATACCAAGTTCTTCTATTACTTCATCTGCACACAGTCCTAGATAGAACCCTGCTAGCCGACACCTAGAGGACAGACTGTAGCAATATAACGAACCACTGCTTGACAGAACACTTACCTACTGCATTTTAAAAATAGTGCTTACGTACGAGAGATGCACTCGGCATTTCGAAAGGTGCATCAGCTCTTGGCAGATGTCCCACTGTATGTCCCTATCCATAGCGACCTTTCCCATTCACTTCATAATATTTTTATAGACACTAATGTATTTTATGAAGGACAGAATTAATTACATCCAACCTCACACGCATTGCTCTCGATACATTCGATTGTTCTAGAATCTACGAAGGGCTAGAACGTATAGTTAAATACAGAGTTATACAATAACTTTGAAACATAACTTGAAACTATGTATTTATTTATTCGTATGGCAGTTCGAATTATACACAATAACAGTACTGTGACATGTATTTGAAACTATTATCGATAAGTATAGATACTTATAAAATGTCACAATGAATTTTGGTTCTAATAATAGAAAAAAAATACAATATTTATCAGCTTATCCATTAAAATCGATAACTTAATCTTAATTTTTAATTCAAAACATTTTAGATTTAAAAAAAAAATCGAAAACAAGCGTAGTAAATTATTATTATATTAGTATATACTATAGTATTTGTTCCATATCTCTAGATAGTAAATAGTAAATTTATGAAATATAAAATGTTATGAATTATAAATTAAGGTCAGTGACCGTTATCGATATTAATGGATAAGCTGATAAATATATATATTTTTTCTATTATTAGAACCAAAATGTATTGTGACATTATTTTATGCAAAGAAAACCTCCATGGCTCTAAGACAATATTAAATCTGTATCTGGGATCAGAGTGAGATAGTGAAGATTGTGATATGATAATAATAAATGTATTTTGACCTATCTAGGTTCATCATGGACCGTTTGATTTACTACTTTGAACATCGACGAATCTTTATAGTCTACGCGACTTAGTGAAACTTGTCATCATCATCATCAGCCTATTAATGTCCCCACTGTTGGGGCACAGGCCTCCCCTTGTACAAGGGGGTACGGGCCATGATCCACCGAGCGGGCCCAGTGCTGATTTGTAGATTTCACACGCCTTCGAAAATTTTTAATTTCGTCAGACATGCAGGTTTCTTCACGATGTTTTCCTTCACCGTTAGAGCAGATGGTAAATGCACGTAAGGCTTCGAAAAAATCGGAAAAACCCATTGGTACATGGCATTGCATGGTTTCAAACCCGGACCTCCTATGGGAGTCCGGCGTCCTAACCACTAGGCCACCGATGCTCTAGTGAAACTTGTAGTAATCCGTAAAGTACCTGCTATTAATCTGAATAATTCCATAGGTATTCCTTTGTTACGCAACGGTATTTTCTATATAACTTTCTTTCTTTGGAAAAGGAGAATCGTAAAACCATTTGTGATACAAACAAGTAATGCGCTGTGTTATTTTAAGTTCATCTAGCACATACAATTATATTTATTTTGTTTCAGTAATTAAAGAAAATAAATTTTCTTTTATTACCTACTTTGTTGAATATCACCGATATTATCAAGAAATATCGGTAATATTCAGCTCTTTTTACTTTTATTTTATTACTTACCTGTATCACAGAAAATATCCGTACACAGCGGGAATATGTTGATAAGTCAAGCTTATCGTTTAAAGTAGTTAACTTAAAATCTGTGCATCTCAACTTATTAACATATTCCCGCCGTGGACGGATATAAAGTTGGGTAAGTATATTTGGATACTTTCGTAACAAACTGTATTTTACCAACAAGACAACAAGTTATTTACTGTATTTTACATGCAGCAAATTGAAAGGAATAGGATCTATTACATACACGCATTATATAGGTAAATATTATATAATGTATGGGTAATATGCCTGTATCACGAGGTTTCAATTACAGCGTGCTTGCTAAACGAGCCACCGAGACGGGGTATTGCGCATGCGTCATGGTCTCTATATTGTCTTTTATATTTGTTATAAAAAACCGTCTTCAGTGAGGACTTTCATTGACCCTTTTTAGGGATCGGTACCCCGAAAGGGAAAACGGAACCATATTGCTGTCGTTACTCCGTCCGTCCGTTTGTCTGTCACGCGGTTCTATCGCCTAAACGGAAATAAATACAGACTTCAAAAGTTAGTTTATTTTTCAATTGGTTATTGGCAATTGGTATCGCAAAACTGATCCCATGTGGAGTGCATCATCAGATATTGACCAAAATTTTACATTATGGGATCTATCCAACTAAATAAAACCGGCCAAGTCCGAGTCGGGCTCGCGCACCGACGAGGGTTCCGTTCTCGAACGAAATAACTCGTTTTAGTTTTGAAAAAATAAAGCTTTATTTTTTCCCCCTCAAAGATTATAAATATTTAGTTCATATTTTATTTTTCCTAGAATACATTCAATACTTTTTATCAGTATTAATTATTTCAGATTTTTGTCGATAAAAAATAAAAATTTAATTTATTTTAATATTTAAAATTATAAATTTTTGATACTGTTTTATTTTTCTTGTAAAATATAGGGGATTATCTACGAGTTTGAATTATTTCAGATTTTTCTTCGGAGATTAAAGGGGTTACGTTAATTTTTTGCACATATTTGGCCATAAATCACATAAAAAAATATTTTTTTTTGTAATGCACAAATAAAGTCCTTTCATATGATACCCTAGTTGTCCCACTTTCAGATTTCGACCACCCGATTTCGGATTCCATTTTGAGATAGATGCGGGCAAGCAAGTTCTGTAACTGTGCTAAATTTCAAGTATATAGCTGTATTTCCTGAGAAAAACAGCTGTGACATACAGACGGACAGACAGACGAACGGACGGACGGACACCGAAGTCTCACCATAAGGGTTCCTTTTTTAATATTTTGGCACGGAACCCTATAAAATGGAATAGGGTAATTTTATAGGTTTCCAAATACCGGAATTATTAGGTAACAATGTAGAAAGTAGTGGTAGATCCTAATGTGAAGGATCGCCTGGGGTGGTACCACCCTCTTATCTATTTCTGCCGTGAAGCAGAGATGCTTCCATTACTGTGTTTCGGTTTGAAGGGTAAGAGAGCCAGCATAATTTCCAGCACACGAGGCAATCCATCTTAGTTCTCAAGGTTAGCAGCGCATCAAAACCCCTCTAATATTAATACAGTGAGGGGAGATGTCTATGGGCGACGACGGTGTCCACTTAACATCAGGTGGTCCGTTTGCTCGTCGGCTCTCCTTATTTAAAAAAATAAAAATAAAATACAATCAATTTGAGAACCTCAACTTTTTGTAGTCGGTTAAAAATAATTGGATAAGTTCAGGATACTTCAGTTATGTCAAGTATCTACCTTAGGATTAATAAATAAAAACTAAGACTTGGTCAAGACCCTACCATGTTATACTTTGAGAACTTAATTCTTTTATTTTTATAAACTTATGTCGTCGTTTGTGTGTGACATTAATTAAATCATTACGATCGAAATTATACTTAGATTTTATCTATTAACTCCACTTTTCTTCTCGTTCTCATTATTACCTAAATAATTTACCACACAGGACAGGAGTCTGTTTCTGTGACTGCTACTTTAGCGCAACTAAATTCTTCAACAACCTAAGGCTCAATTTACATTGCCGCGGAATGGAATGGAAGCGAATTTTCGCAACGTATTTGTACATAGCATTATGAACTTTATGTCAATTGTGTAACATGTAAACTAAATACGAGCCAAAAAAGAAAAGTAGCTAGGGGAATTCTCGAGAATGCGCGAGGATTCTCCGGAAGACGCGCGACCTCTTTTTTGGCTCGTATTTAGTTTGTATGTTACACAATTGACATAAAGTTCATTATGCTATGCACTATTACGAGTACGTTGCGAAAACTCGCTTCCATTCCATTCCGCGGCAATGTAAATTGAGCCTAAAGGCACAGAGGGCTTTCGCAAAGATACGAATTCAATTAATTAAATATGCAATCGAGATGCTTTACCATTTGGTACGCAAATAAGATTTTAAGAGTTTTCTTATGTAATTAAATTACCTCAATTAAATAAATGAAATAATTGCTTGTCTTTATGTCCCCGCGCAGACTCATTACCACCGCTTCACCACCGTTGACGACATTCCGATAAACTGTCAAATGTCAGTCAGCTGGACTGGACCATGTTTTTCTTCGAATGAGCGAAATCATTGACGCTTTTAATATTTCGATATTTATTTCTTGAAAAAAGGCAGTAATTTGTATGTAGTTAGTAATAGTGTGTAGACAATTAAGTTACGACTTCTGTGTACTTACGAGTACTCGTGCTCGCCGTCCCATTTTAAACTCTGCTCCGTCATATTCAATGGTTAAAAGGTAGGTTACCTTTTAACCATTGACTATGACGGGGCAGAGTCACTCAGTGTGCTGTCCATTTCCTCCTTGATTTCCTTAGGTGTTAAACCCTTTAAATGCAAATATTTTTCCAAATCTTCCTTTTTTTAACTCTAAATTTGTCTTAATTAAAATGCTGTCAATCAAACACTAACCAAGCTACTGACCTGAAACTTTAGGCATAAGCTAGTCAGGGATAGTACTATGCAATGCTAGCGTATAACTGCCCTAGTGGCGCCATCTTTGTGTTGGGCCCGGGACTTATCAGCCGACATGGGTATTATCCTACTCTATTTATATTTCGAAAAATATATTATCTAAAACAATATTGTCTATGCAACAAGCGATACATTTGGTTATGCTAGACTCTCTTGATCATCTTATTTGAAAGTGCTTATACAAATCAACATTTTCTAATGTCTCCCGCTGCAGCGCTAGTGTAGCTGGAGGTCAAATGGTGACAGCTAGTATTTATTTTTATGAAAATACCGAGAATGTTCTGTCGGCTTGTATTTGGGTTCCTCATAGCCACCAGCCATCGCTACAAAAGCCCTTTGTCTGTCGGGAACTTATGACGGCTACCCGATACCAGTCTGTTTTGAGAAATATTTTCTAGTCTTTCTCTTTAACAGTCAATCAATACATAAACTAAAATTAATCTTCGCAGAGTCCCTGCCATTGCATAACATAATTAAATATTATACATACGTAACTTCACGCTATTTCCCTTGTGGGGTAGGCAGAAAGAATGAACCGCCACGAATCTTGGTATGCTTCCTCTACAGTCATTCGTCGTTTCACGCATGATCGCCCTAAAACCATACGGTAAGCTTAATTTCTCATTTCAACACATTGATCTCTATAGCTGTAATTTTATAAGTAATTTAATTTATCTATAAAATGGCCCTAAATATGATTTATTATCTAATGACTTGTAATCTCAAGTGATTTTAAATGGCATGTATCAAGCTGTCGTGAGTGCACTGCAGTGACAATTAAGATTAGGACGTTAAAAAAACCTACATGATCATGATTTCTATTACATTCAATGTCACAGTTAGTGTCATAACTGGACCCTGTAATATAAACAGCATTGTGTTCACTTCTAATGACCTGTTACCACCTACGTAGTAGGTAGGTATCACCTACGACGACGCCTGAGCTAACTAACCTGAGCTAACTATAGTTAATCTGTAGCAACAATGTATGAACTGTATTTTAATTAATCGATTTTAGAAATGGAAGAATCCTCGTTTATACTCTATGTTTAGGACCTCAATCTCATCTGAGGCCGGAGATGGAGCACGCTGGTTTAGAAAGAACTGGCACTTCTAAATGCTGTCGGAACTCATCAATGTTGAAATCAAAACACTTGGCGGTAAAATGATATTGAAATGTAGTCACTGTATTCTGGCAGACCTTATGTAAGATGATGCGGAGTGATGTGACATATAATAATATAAAATATTTAATAATGATAAGAATAATAGAATATACGAGTATGTACTTTGTTGATAGATATTTGGTAAAGCTGTTTTCAATATTTAGATGTTTTCTTCAACTACAGATACAGGTATTTTATTAAAAGCTAATGACGTGAGAATTGACGATAACATGGGTATTGACCTGGCAAACACCGTAAAAACGTAGATTTTCTGTGTCACACACACAATACAAGCAAATCTTACTATAGGTATGTTTGAATAACAGCCAAAGGTTAATTTAAATATGTTAAAAGGGAATAAAGCTAAAACGACGACTAGCTAGCTCTTGGAAAGGAACTGCTTTTAGGGGATTTAATTTCTAAGATTCATTTAAGTATCTTATCTTCTTATCTTATGATGGGGGTCGGGAATAACCTAGCGGCACTTCGACCCTTGAAGATCTTTTGTGCCTACCCCATTTTAAACACTGGCAATCTTAGTGTGCAGGTTTCCTCACGATATTTTCCTTCACCGTTAGAGCAGTCGGTAAATGTACGTAAGTCTTCGAAAAATACGAAAAACTCATTGGTACATGGCACTGCACGGTTTCGAACCCGGACCTCTCGCATGGGAGTCCGGCGTCCTTCATATAAGTAAATAAAGCCAATGGATTACTTACAACCATGGATAGAAGCAAAGATATAACGTATGAGGCTTAAATGAAGGACATGACAAGGAAGAAACATGTATTCGAAAAACTTATCTAAAATCTATTATAGCAGTAATGGACGTAATATTTCAAACATGTTTATTTTACATCTTGTGATAAACTTGAACGGTCACGCACATATCATACGTTCACCATTGTCAGGGCAACCTTTATTATATGCATTGTTATACTGATAGTGCTGACGTGACGTTTGGCCTAAATAACCATGATAAATGTCCTACAAAGGAAGTATGTTATGTGGTGAATTCATGATGTTATGTTATGTATGATGGTTGAGATAAAAATATAGTGGGTAAGTACTTATTCATAATAATTGTAAGTAATTACCCACTTATTTTTAGCTCAGACATACTCGTAACACAATGTATGATGGCGTGCATGAGTGATACCATCATATCTGCCATCAGCATCACAACAACACCTACATACCTAAAAAAGAGTAGAACAGGTAACATTATCGTAATTAAAAACATCTGCCGATGTAAAAGTTGTACAATGTTGCAAAAAGGTTCAAAATTAGATAAGACTCCTTAAAAGGAGCTTCGCTGAATTCTGGTACAGGCATCAACGAAAGGGCCCTTGTAATGTAATAACGGGCTGGTTTCCGCAACTCGATGTCTTCAGCGCCTATTTTGCGTGTGGTGGAAACTACTACTTACTCAAGCCACCCTCGCCAGAAAGTCCAGCAGTCCTTTAATGTCCTGTAGGAATTCGGGAAGTGATCCTAGGGTGCCAAGGCTTCCCGCCCGGTAGGTGGTCACCTCACTGCACTCCAAAAGCACGTGGGCGACCGTCTCCTCTGCCTCATGCAAGCTCTGCACAGGGGGCTGTCCGTGATGCCTATGTTGAAGAGGTGTCTATTGAGTGGACTATGTCCGGTTATTACCCCGGTTACCTTCCGCAATTGGACTCTGCTGAGCCGCAGGAGCTGTCTGGTGAGTCTCGGATCAGCCTTCGGCAGGGTTTCTCGAGACTGCCTGCAGTCCACGATCTTGGCCCAGCTAGAGTTAAAGGGCCCTTAACTGATCGTTTTATGAAATTTCTACCTCGTGCTTCTAGATGTTACTTAGGGTTTAAAATAGGTAACATAACGTTAAAAAGTAACAGTATAAAATTTTACTTCCTCATAAACGTCGAATACGGGTACAATGTTAATGTTTCAGGAACAGTTTAACTTTTATGCAATACCTCTACATTCATTCGATAGTAATCTACATTTAACTCCTTACTTTTCTATAGGACAGGTTACATACCTATAACTCGACCCAAATTTAGCTCAAAGTAGTTGCATGCCTAAACGAGTTTCGTTCAATTACTTAAAGACACATCTGCGGAAGTCCCTTATTCAGTCGCAAAAACACAATTTAGTATTCGTATTGGCATAGTAGATGTACATATACTTACAGCACCGTTTCAGAATAATACTACTTGTACATAATACGTCATTTGAGGCAATACTTGACCAGTATAGCGGTGGGTGGATTGTATGGAACGGGTAAATAGTACCTAATATGTAGGTAAATCTCCAATTATAGGTAAAGCTAGTTATCCACCCGTACCACATTCGTGATTCTAGCTTACGAGTGAAAAAATTAAGGAAGGATACTCTTGAATATAGTGATAATAGGTATGTTCGAATTTTGAAAAGACATTCGCTATTTGTTTATCAAATAACGTGTCAGTATGGTTTGCAAGCTAAAGGACGAACGTCGAACACGTTTACGTTCCCCGAAAGAGGCATGGTCTCCAGAACGCTGGCTGCTTTGGTCATAATATTGTACATGCTAAAATATAAATTCCAAACAGTGTCTATTTATTGAAAATATTTTTTTATACTTGTTGGGCAGATAACGTAAATAGCATTTATGAATTCGCCTTCGTAAGCTTCCTTAAAATTTAGCAGAAAATCTTAAAACACAATTTTGTTACTGAAGACAACAGATAATACAGCTTACACAGTCACAGTACAAACAATACAGTTCTTGTATAGAATTAATTACTTAACCACATAAGCCTGAACAATGTTTGTCGCAAAAATAAATAAATAAATTGTTTCAGGCAAAATACAACATGTAACCAAGCAATTTTTCAAACAAAAACAAAGCAATTAAATTGTTACAACACATTGGTTAACAGCCGCCGACCAATGTAGTGCAATTATTCTTAATTCTAAATAAATGCGATTTCACTAAATGCCTGTATACTCGTACAAGTACTCGTACACTCACTCGTTACTCGTATATCACATAATTGTACATGTGACAACCCTCGGCGGTGTGGAATTGAATTTAATTGACGGAGATCTAAAAATAGAGTACAGTGAGAGAGCTAGGGTTCACGATTCGTTTATAAATACCTACAAACAATATCTTCAATTGGTTTGAAACCATTAAAGGCAATATTGAAGGCACATAAAGATCGGAAACATTAAATAGGTACTTTGGTATAGGTGCCTGCATATTACTCCTAGCTTTTATGGTGGTAATTTTAAAATACATCCTAATAATAGAGTAGTTTCTCTATATCGTTTATATGTCCTTTTCACTTATAAATGGTTATTTAAATAAAACAATGTATGAAGGAAAAAATAACAACATTCTTAGTCAGATGGATAACAATTAAGGTTCTGAAGAACACTTAATTAATTTCTTATCGCATACCTGCGCACAAAATAAATTGTTCCCATTTAAAACTTGGTATCTTCTGTACAATTAATGAAACCGGCAATTGGTAGGTAGACATTTTAATTAAGATTGGGTTATCACCACAAGTAACTCGTTCTATATTATCTGATGCTTCAAAATTTTAACACTAATCTAAAAGCAAGGATGTTTCTAGAGAAAAAACGGAATCATTAATCTGTGACATAAGCGACATCATTAAAGTTCTTTAACGACCAATAAAACCTAATAATAATAGTTACACAACGCAATAATAATATATTATATAGAGATCAAAAATAAGAAGAGAAAATATAATGTCCTTCACTCAATAATTTTGTTGCGAAATAAATGAAAAGTGAGATAAGTATATTATTTCTTGATCTAGCAACAATACTAAATACTAATTGGACTCTTTAGTCATGAACGCAGATTTCGACACAGCGCTGTATTGATGCAAAAAAACATAACCCTGCCCCTTACTGTCGCGCAGTTGGGGTAAAAAGGCCAACCAAGAGCGCTAATACGCTAAGTATAAAAAAATCATTATACTTATAGGTAGGTATTGTACCAGGCTTTAAAATAAGTAAGGTATGAAACGGAAACGCTCAACAAATTGAAGCAGGAAATGATATATGACAGAAACATTTCTTTGATTTATTAAAATCGACAATTAAAGCTACAAAATATTAAACCTTCCAGTAGTATTTAACATTTACCACTGTTAATAACCATAACCTATGTCATTTCAACCTTTACAAGTATTATAAATGGTACAGAAACACAAATTACTGAGAAATGAACGCAATACTAAAATGATTAATTTGCTTTAAATGTTGTGAGTTCTGTACCTAGTATTTATGAGATTCGTATCGATCATAACTCTGCAGTTGACGTATTACAGCAGTAAAATATGATTTAATATCAGCCAATCAGTACAAGATTATAGTTGTCGTGCTTACAAATCCGGCGAAGTATTTTATACAGTCTGGTCAACTAGGCATTGTTGAAATTTTGTTAGGAATGTCACGGCCGGTCTTCGTTCTTTGCTATCTCCTCCACTTTAGCGCAGTCTCTTGTGAGTCCGTTGCTTCATATTTCCGGTGCTCACGTTGCCACATTTATGTATACCTATTATACTGACTTTAGTGATTGATCATCTATGGAATAAATAATATATCTTTAAAATTCTTTGTTATCGTTTCTTCGCTTTTCTTTTTCAATGATTTCCCACCCACTGATTATAAAGGACCTCTTCCTGGTTGCTGTCCTCTATAGCGGTTATTTATGGTAAAATTTATACAATTAGATGGATATCCTGCGTTGATATTAATTTACATACTATATTACAAGTACCTATGTAGATAAAAGATATAAATAAACAGTAGCAAGGATATAGGTTTAGTAACTTTGACAGGTTACATAGTTACGATAGACGTTATTAGAGATAAGATAGTGTCAGTGGTAAGCAAATCTGTACTGTCCACAAATGGTTTAAATGGTTATGGCAGGCGATAGGCAGCTTGACAACAATTTAGGTGGTATGATTCTGTGCAGAGTCAGTCTGGGGTGGTGCTACCCTTTTACCTATTTCCACCGCAAAGCAGTAGAAAGTGTACAGTGTTTATATTTGAAGGGTAAGAGAGCCGCGTATTTACCGGCACATTAGGCACTCCATCTTAGGTAAGCAGCACATATCGAAAATCCTTTAATAAACTTATAGTGAGGTAAGATGCCTATGAGCAACGGTGACCACTTACCACCATGTGGCCCGTTTCATCTGCTCTCCTTAGGTATAACTACTGATTGTAGCTATCATAAATACTGTCCAATATTAAATGTTATTCAAAAGCAGAAAATCGTGTCTAATAAAAATAATCACAACATAGAATGTTGTAAGGTAATAGAAATCAATTTGGTATTAGTTTATATGATTATAGAGTTTGTTAACCTTGATTTTTAAACGAAATCCTTTCGAAATCAGGATCTGGTTAGTTTTAGAACAAATGTCTAGATATATAGAAAGACAGAAATACAGCGCAGTATTAGAAGATATTTTATTCATCGATTAGCATCATTTACAAGCCGGTTCACTGACAAGCGTGATCGCCAGAGAAAGATACTTTACTGAAGGGAACAATCCATCAACTAAGATAATCTAGACATTGAAACCTTTGTACCCATGACTTATGTGACATTTTGTCCTACCACACGCAGCATTGAAGTATTGTGTGCATATGAGGCACCCTTTTCGTTGAAACTTATGTACACCCACCGGAACTGTACATTGTAGTGCGGAACAAGATCACCCACAATTCAACTAGGGTAAGGTTACCATATCATTATCATTTACAAGTGTATCTTTGAAGCTATAATAGCTCAGGAAAATTTACAAGTGCCGTCTTGAAGACTGACAAGAAATATGTAGATTTTAAAACTTGCCGCAAAACTTATGTAGGTCAGATTTCCTGTAATATGGGAACAAATAATATAGAAGATGCAAAGCTGAAAAAACATATGAGTATAATTAAACTTTTGGTACTTAATTTTTATACTTATGTATGTAGTTTGAGTTCTAGAATTGAGTACATTTGTCATTGTTTTGTACATTGATTTTAATACTTATGGGTACAGTAATTGAGTACATTTGTATAAGACAAATGTACTTAATTCTAGAACTCAAACTACATATACTCGTGATATCCCCAGAACTATCAGGAATCTTTATAATAAAATCTTCCACGTTTCATACGTACTAGGTACTCGTATCTAAATGGATTTCGAAATATTTTACTTGGCCATGGATTTCATCGAGATACTTTTTGGCTCCTTGCCTCACATCACGTAGACCCATGATTTATTTTCCTAACAACGCAAATCCTTTAACAGTTGAATTGAAATTCGGATCTAATAGACGTGCATTCATCATATCTTCCTTTCATTGAAGTTAAACCAACCTAGTAACAAAATTACAATATTCACACCTGTGTTAAAAACCATGTACACCCGGATACGGATACCAAGTGAGCCAAGTAGATAGCTAAATGATCTTATCACAGTTCTTTATAATATCTTACCATCATCTTAATGTATATTATGGTTTTCATAATGCTTTATTTTTAGCTTTTGGCTGCGTCAAACGCCAGTAAATGCCTCATTTAAATACGCATCACATATATGCGGGAGCTGTCTATTTATAACTATAATTGTGTATAGTTAGCTAAAAATTTCCTGTTGTTAGATGACTCGTGACGACATTGACAGCGTATATTTTTTCGAGTATTAATTTTTTTACAAAACAATCTACGTTTTTATTAATTATACTCTATATTTTAGAATTAAATAGGAGTAATTCAATAGATTGTGTGCAATGCATAAATACAATTCTTATTTCTCTGTAATGCTAAATTATCGTAGTAATTTAACCTTATTTGAATATATACTACCTACTTTCTATTTCTTCCAAATTATAGCGATATTAGATTTGCTTTTGATAGTATATTAATTGAGTCCATTTAGTTTGTAATTTTAAATTGGATGTGATTTTTATAGGTTACGGTGCAACGACTCCATCTGTGTGCGAGTGGAAAATTTGTCGTCTGGCATTGCATACCCTTGATCATAAACCACTATTAGTTCTGCTGAGGCCAAGGGTGTCATATTTTCTAACGTATTATCAAACCACTCTATAATAACTTAATTCAAAGCTGTTAAATAACGTAAAGTCCTCTATATGTTACGTCTACTTGTTCTGTTTTGTTTCTTTTTCAAAGTTTAGTAACTTATCGTAATTTGTTTCAGTAATACTTACTTATTCTCTGGTTTCCTTTTACTTAGAAAGGCTCACTGTCTATCCCAATGACTCCTTCTTCCTCCCTTACGTTTCTACAACTTTGGTTTCTAGTTATATTTTAATATAATGTATGTATGTATGTTTATATGTATATGTATTTTTTGTATCTGTATATTATGTATATATTTATTATTGTAAACGGTGCACAACCAATCTTTTTCTACCAAATTTATTCCACCAAAAGGTCTAGAAGAGATCGCTTTTAGCGATAAGACCGCCTAGATTGTATTAATAGATTTGTACGCACTGTATCATACTAATTTTGTGCAATAAAGTGTATTCATTCATTCATTCTTTTAGAAAGGCCATTGAATATGTATCTTTTGAACTTTTCGTATATACATATATCAGTTAGTTATCTGTTCGGTTACCTTGCCATATGTCAAAATAAAGAGCACCAGAAGATTAGATACAACCAATCATGTGGTAGACGTATTGCGTAGAGTCAGGTGATAGTATGGTCCTCCAAATATAAACAGTTTTAAAGTGTTTATCACTAAGTTAAAATACCCATGTGATAGATAAGTAGCTAGTATTGCTTCTAACAATCACTTCAGAAATAGCGGTCATATATTTGTAGGTAACATTGTGATTCATAAGTAAAACATCAAAAGTAGAATAAACATTTTACAATACTTCAAAAATATTTTTTTATTTGACTCATCAACTAACTGAATAACTGATAACCCCATAGGCACTTCGACCCTTAGGGATCTTTTGTGGTCAAAAAATCACTTACACTTCGTACCTTTAGGATGTATACTTTTTTTATCTATCTTTGGTACACGAATCTTCATTTTATCTTGAGAATTCATGAGAACTTTTATGATAAGAGAATCAACACTTCCGTTAGCTTTACGTAGAATCGATGATATAACTTAACCCTTAAAATGGCTAGAAAACCTCTCTAGCATATACGTATTTCCATACAATCAATTTGTATGTAGTATATAGGAAAGAATACAAAGTGTACATAAACATCAAATTGTTACAGGGCGTCGTCGTCGCCGAGGTACGCGGGGCTGACAGCACGGTAGCGAGTTCGGCGCGCGCGCATATCTGCACTACTCCGCCCGTCCGCGCCCGCGCCGCACGACTCACACGCATCACACAGCCGACCCACGCACTTCCTGCTCTTCCCCGCCGAGTGCACCGTTAACAAACACTAGTGTCAGTGGACAAAGCAAACTTACTTTACAAACCCAAGTGTTGAATCCCAAGTGGTTCTGTGTAGTGCTCGGTAACCGAGTGAATGCGCGTCTGTTTCGACACCCTCTGCTTTGGATCGTCACAGCGTGTAGCTGGTGACGATGAGCCGAGGGCCGTAGTGAATACTGGAGGAGGAGCGCTAACCACGGCGCCCACTGTCAACGGTGACAGGCGTGCCTTAAACGAAACCTATAGAGAACTGAGTAACATGGGGACTCCAAGCGCTATGAATTCCGATTCAGAGAATTGTGTTGCTAATGCAACCATGAACAACGATATGCAGCCCCTCGTGGAGAGGATTAGGGAGTTGGAGGCGTTGTTGAAACAACGCGATCAGGAGATGCTGGAACTGCGCTCGCAGTTGGACAAACTGCAGAGCGTGTTCCCATACCAGCAGTATAGGTCCAGAGGGCCAAGGAAGCAGAGAGCCCAGGGTATCTCTGCGGAGCCTCAGACCAGCTCGTCGCTGCAGGATCTGGCGCATCAAACGTTCCCCGTGTACGACAAGAGCGAAACGTGAGTAGATTTTCTTTGATATCAGACGATAAAATAATTCATTGAAACTAATAAATAATATTATTGTACTCGTACATATACAATTCCCAGGCAGTTTTGAACATACACAAGACACAAAATGTCGTCAAAGGTTTTCTTTCAAAAATCTCAGGGTTTTCCCCTTAAGAGATTGAACGTTTATCTCTACACTCTAAACTAAAGTATCTAATCATCTCTAAACTACGATCCATATCATCAGTACACATACGTAGGTACTATAATAGGTACTTAAGTAGTGGTCATGATATTTTATCGCTAAAGTAGCATTACTTCAAGAAAAGCATCAAAGACCCTTTGTGTGTCGCACTGAGTCCACTCAATAGACACATTCACTTACCGTCATTTACGTTGAATGCTCAATGATCCATATATTTCAATTAATGAATACATACGTCAATTCAGTATAAATTGCAACAGGTATTTTTATTTATTAACTTGGCACATAATGAGACGGAAATACCAAAAGAACGTGGCGTTTTGAAAAAGTTACGTTGAATCACGATAATTACTAACAAAAGGGTTATGTAGATGGTGAAAATCTAAATAAATGATTCACTTGATGACAATTATAAGGATGATTATGCGGGTATATGACCGACTGGAGTACACGCGTTAACTGAAAACTCGTGATGTACAAATATGAAACTGGTTGATTCTGTTTACACTCGTTTAGGAATCGTAAACCTTGTGAATGACTCGAAATAATAAACTAAACAAACCCGAATATAAACAGTTTAAAGATCATTCATTGACTGCATGCCACCTCAAAACAATTTTAATAGTGTTTTATGGAAATACAATATAAAATCAATATTTTCAAAGCAAAGTAGGTACCTACTTCTTTACCTATTGACTTTACTAAAAGCTTTATTAGGAATAAAATTAGAGATAAGTAATTTATTTGAAAAGAATAAGTAAAATTTTATTTCCAACAGTCTTAACAACCAATTAAACAGTGGTACAACTCACTGGTTGTACCCATAAATAGTTATGGGTACAACCTTTATCGTATTGACCGATCCTTTAGGTTTCACAGTGATAAAAAATTAAAACTAAATTATACTTATTTTATTTGGATACTGAAGGCCGTCACAGACGGCAGCTATAATATATATTAAGGTATATACATCCCGGGATATATATTTTTGGTACCACACACGCGGCAGGTAATGAGATATATATCTTTCCTTCATTACACGTATTCGCTGCTAAGTTCAAATTATAATTTGTTCCAATTTTTAACGTAATAATATTATTGATCCGTCGTCGAGTTGATTGTTATTACCTACCTACCCACTGTGAAGTGACGTGGACAATTAAGTCTGGATGTCTTAAAAAAGGACATATTTTATGTCCATTATAAATACCTGTACTCAAAACCAAACAACAAAAGAACAAGACGATGTCTTAAATCAAACTGAGCGGTTCTATTAACTGCTTATTAGGTTCGTTTAAATAGTTCATAGCTTACATTAATTATGCTTGTTATACCTATAGTCATATTTCCAGAAATCTGACTAGTAGCACATAGGGTGAATTTCAAAATCTCAGGTTATAAACTTATAACGATATTAACCTAATTTTTTTAAATTTCATCTATACTTACATGGACATCCTAAAAAAAGATCTAAAAAATGGTTACAGTTAGTATTGGAGAAATGCTCTCCCTTTTTAGCAAAACAGTCCTTTATATGCAGCCAGGAGCTGCTTGTATGGCGCTAGGGAACACTGACGTCATAATACTTATTGCCGTTTCTTTTTTATTTGATACATGGAAACTACCCTATTAAAAGTTATAAATCGAGTACTGTACTGTGTGAAATCCACCAATCAGCACTGGGCCCGCTCGGTAGATCACGGAGCGTACCCCTTGTGTAAGGGGAGGCCTGTGCCACAACAGTGGGGACATTAAAGGTCGGATGATAATGAAATCGAGTACTGTATATAGGTAGTTTCTATATTATAATTCGCGAGAATGTCACTTCTTCAGCATACATGGTATACTTGTTAACATCTTTTACTAAGTACTTAGGTAATACTTTTATTGGTGTGTCACGACAAGAATGTTTTTGGTTACATTTGTATTCGTAACATAGTGTTATTTAACTCGTGATTGCTACAAAACAACCCATAATGATGTGAATGACAACAGAATCCAAATTTACCAATTAGTATGCGATGTGTTTCCATGCGGGAAGGATATGGTTTTGGTAACATTGTATCCTTCATTGGTACTATGCTTACAGTTGTACTTGACCTGGAATCTTCGATTTATTGGCCATTTCGAGTTATTTTGGTATTGTCAAAGGCCAATTTCTTATACAAAAGAGCCGAAAAACTCCTTTCCATCCTAAACTGTTCAAGGTATTCCTGCAAAGAAAAGGTTAAAAATTGGCTATTGACACTTGATTATTTTAATACTGAAAAAATATTGTTACCAATTAGTTGAGTCCTATGGACGCACACTGACCCTTACACCTACCAACATACACCCACACACACACACACACACACACACACACACACACACACACACACACACACACACACACACACACACACACACACCACATACACACACCACACATCACACACACGCCATCTCACGCACACACCCCTCACACACACCACATACACGCATACTTAACTGTTTAATTTAGCATTGCCTTATGTTTTTTCATAATTTATTTATCGGAAGAGACTGGCCCCCGCAACACAGGGTATCCTAGTGTAGGAGCCAGGGAAATCTGAGAAAATGTAAAAGATACTGTCTGCATTAATAAATTTTTATTTTAATTTATTTTTATGTTTTTTTTTTATTTTTTTGTTTTTACTACTACTACTACTTTCTACTTGAACTATGAATTTAGAAAAGTCAACTATTGAACTGTTTGCATGGCGTTCATATGTCAGAAATGAGCATATTACAAGAGAGCAAAAAGTAAACAAAGCACTTATATATTTGCTATTTTTCCTAATTTTGTATGGATGTATTTGTAACCAAAACTGGCAACAATCGGCAGCATTAACTCAATGAAACTAGTCGATTTTTATTATGTGCGTTGTTTTGCATTATTCAAAACCGCCTACGTCATGTCTAAACTAGCAGGGGCGTTAACAGTGAAACACATCATATTCCTAGTCATAACTTTGTATGGAGACGAAAGCACGTGTGCGGAAAACCGCAAAAGTGCAAAAGTATTCACTAATAAACCGACGACCTGAAGAAGGTTGCTGGCGATGGTTGGATGAGAAAGGCGGAGGACCGGGTAATGTGGCGCGCGCTGGGAGAGTCCTATGTCCAGCTGTGGACAGTCACGTGCTGATTGATAGAGAATAAACCGCTGGTAGTAGTTATGCTGGTGGCCAATTTGTATGGACACTATTGCTGTAACTGTAAGACAAATATAATAAATAAATTCTGCGAATTATGTCAGATGTCACAATAATAAAATAAATTTAGTTTCTAACGAGAAATGACAGCTAAAAACTGAAAAAAAAAACCAATTTCCTAATACGATTGCGAAACAGCTATAGACACATACATATAATATATTTTCAGCATACGTAAGAGATGAAAAAACGATAAGGACAATCGCAAAGGTCATCGAGATACCTTGAACTACCAGTTTTGTCTGTATTTTTGTATAGCAAATAAATGCTAATGAATTTGTTCCAGCAGCTTATCTAGATCTGTTATCTGACGTTGAGTGTACGTCAGTACAGTACATAGTTCACTGGTACTTTACTATGACATACAAAACTCAACGCTTGTCTGTCTATATCATCTACCGATACATATTTGATAAATCATTTATGCCATGTTTAATTATTTATAACCTTTATTTCTACTATACCTACTGCTTTATATAAAAATTATTCATTGTCATTATTATTTATTTTTTTGGAATTGCTATATGTACATATTTTGGTAGTTACAGCCTGAAAACGATCCTTGTGCAGTTCCCAAGTTCTGAACTAGCTTTACTTGTCTAAACCCTGAAAGCGGTTTCACTAATTAGTTATGGTTACGATCATTATTCTGACGGACTTAGATCTGTTTATCATTCTACTATAATATGGTATATTTTTCAGTTATAATATAAATAAATAGGTAGTCATAGTTGCAAGTATTATTAGATCCATACGTCGTATGTCTACACTGAAATATGCACCATTAGCAGAATCGTAATATTAATAAATCGCTGTAAAACTATCTAATTAAAGATACGAGGACACGATAATTTGTTTGAAATTAATTATAGCATTAAATAATAATTTGTAAAGTAGAGTAATGAGAGATTAGATTTATAATGGTAAAGTACATGGATACTCTTTTGACAAAGTGATTAATCTGTTTATAATGTGCACATATGCTACTAATAAAAACGTCATACTCGTAGGAAAAGCCAAGAATTTGTTTAACGTACGTACTGGTAAGTGTGACGAAAACCTAAAATATTGTTCCGATTTTATTTGGCATTATGTAAAAACACAGAAAAAGGAACTAACCGACTATTGAAAATATGTAATGTAATGTGATAGTTAAATATCACTTACTTAATAAGATCTGCAACAATAATAGGGCAGGAAAATCTGGCATCGAATTAATGAACTCTACTCATGACCTTATATAATAATATAAACCAATTCTCATTTCATACATTTTTTTAAAAGTTTTAAGATTAGCTTTCTCAGTTACCAGGTTAACCACTGCCACACGACAAGAAGAAAAAGTTTCATAAACCTATGTATAAGTTTGATGAAAAAGACAACATGTGTATTCATACACATTAGAAATATAATTTTAATTAAGATAGTCTATGTCTTATTATTACAATTAGGTAACACAAGGGCAATATTGTCTTCCTATGTTTTACCAAATACCAAAATATATGATTCATTTATACTAGAACAACATTTTGTAATTAATCTGCGGTTATATCAAATAATGTAAAAATGTTGAATGTATTAACAAACAAGTTTTACGAGTTAATAATACGTAAAAAGAAATACTACCTACTAATTAAATGATAATTGTTCGATGCGACGAGGGACCCAAGGGCTGGCGGCTATCTTGCCCAAAGAATCAGCATAGCGATCCAGCGGGGTAACGCCGCCAGCATCCTTGGTACCCTACCACACGGGCCTAATCTAAGAAATTTTATAAGTAACATTTAATTATTTTTTTTTGTGTACATTATCAAATTAATTATTTCTACATTTCTTTTCTATTGCTCTTGTTTCTGTAATTGTTTGTGTATAAATAATTTTAAGTTGTAAATAAATATCTTAAGTAATGATAATTATCTACAGATTTCCTAAGTCAATACCTTTAAATATGAATAGCCTTAATCAAACTAATTTTCAATAAGAAAGGGTAAAGTTAAGAACACACAAATATATCATCCATTGTTTGAAGAAGGGCAGGCATCATGTTAATACAAGTACATACACAAAAAACTCAATACCAACCTAAAAGTAAAACGTGTTAATATACGAGTAGGTAGGCGAACTCTCCAGTCTAATAATAACAACTATGGATAACAGTGCAACCAAATAGAGATCGTGCCTAAAAATAATAGTAAAAGTAGAAATGACCAAAAGCAAACAATCTCAGAAAAGTGGAAAACGCTTTGAACGCTTGTCGAATCCGAACATGGCAATGAGAGAAATCTGAAATCTTGTTTTCCAATTTGGTCTTTAACGTCACTCTCACTCATTTCAAGTGCTAAGTAAGACATCTTAAATCACTTTATTTGGTAATATATTGGGAACCAAGAGTTGTTTGTATTGTACAGTGACATAAACTTTACACAAATGTTGTCGAATTTGTAATATTATCCTTAAAATGGGTTTGCGCACGTGATTGTTCTTTCATCTTTGAACTTGAGGAGGAATCCCTTTACAAGGATTTCATGATCATGTAAAATTCAACAGAATCCAAAACTATGATTGCTATGAAGATAGATGTTAAATTTTCTACAACTGACAAGCTGTTCAAGTTTATGAGCATATACTACGTGTTGTTTATAATTTATAGCATCTAAAGAATTATGAACGCCATAACACTAACCATATGTCTAGTATTTTTGGAAACATTTGTTTATGTTACGCTTTCAGCACCTTTATTCCTATTTTTAGTTTCTTCGGACTATTTATGATTTATCATCCTTCTATTCTACTCTTGGTTTTCTAAGTATATTGCGAAATGAAATATTGTATTTCTTTAATAGTGATAACAATCAGTGAGGAGCCGATTCTACAGATATTATGAGCTATTGAGTTACATACAACACAATCAATGTTATGTTGT
Organism: Hofmannophila pseudospretella; assembly: GCA_947369225.1. NCBI lineage: Eukaryota > Metazoa > Arthropoda > Insecta > Lepidoptera > Oecophoridae > Hofmannophila > Hofmannophila pseudospretella. The sequence goes on from OX376326.1 coordinate 6,116,387, forward strand.
ATAGGTATTTGATTACCTATATATTAGTAAGGTAAGGATACATTTAAAAGAAAGAAGAGTTTTACTTACAAATGTATGTCAAGAGCAATAAGTTGCTTGCAGTTTGTTTTATTGTTCAAGTGCTGGTTCAGTATTATAAGAAGGACATCTGGGTTATAACTTTTAATATAGGTAATTGTACCTCAGGAACTACAATACACTGTTGTGTTTATTTATTCCTAATTGTGGGCAATAAATGCTCTGAATTTAATTTTTAATGACATAATTATTGATAAAGGTGTATACATATATATTATATTATATAATATGTACTAGATTACATGTGTTAAGACTAATTTAAAAATACCACAGAAAGCTGCTACTTGTCACAAAATAAAGTGAGTAGGTTAACATTTACTGTCGCCTCAGCTGGGACGACTCATCCAAAACTAGTTACTCGTATAACCACTTCCAACGAAGAAAATTCATAATTTTAACTGGTTTAGATCAAAATAGAATTGGAAACCGAGTATGGTTTCGAAGATCTAAAGAATTTAAATAAATATAATAATGATAATGGGGGAAAGAAAGAACCGCCACTAACTCAACGATTCGCTCTCCCAACGATTACCAAACCGAGAAGGATTTACAGAAGCAAAGGATGACAAATCCGATCTCCTAAAGATGTGATAAGGAAACGTGGAGTGTGAAATGATTGGAAAAATGAATAGCAATATTCCACTAGGAAGTGAAATTTGAAATCGCACGATCTTCGCCTCTAAACAAGGCATCATCAGAACAAGTGCTAGCACAGAGGTTAAGAGTGAATTGAATATAAAGAGAAATAGAACAGCTAATGAACAGAGCATATTCTAGTTGATTAAAAAAGAATAGCAAATATATTAAGTTTATAAGTTCCCAGTAAAACAATTGACCAAATAAAGTTCACATGCAAACCGATAAACGAGATACAGAACACGTTCTAAGAATCGTCGACGAACATTTAATGAATCCTACAGACCAATTTATGCCATGTCACACACAGGCCTAATGACCAAAGAACGAGCACAATATTGACTAAACAAGTTTTAGTTAACGATCCTTATGAGAACATATTCGGATTGGTATATGTTGTAGGCAAGGTATTGGTTATGTTCAGACAGCGGGAACCCGAAAAATTTAGTCTACGGAGTCGATAATTAACCCTCATGTTCGAAGTAATTTCTTTATGACTCATCTCGAAATGCGAGTACTTTGACCGTCTTACTTATTTGTAAGTAGGTACTCTATCTACTGAGTTTACTGTATCTTATTTACTTCTATATTTCTATAACATATCTTATCTCAGATATTGAGTTCAATGCATCTTTATCCTAGTGAACGGATGTTTACTAGGTATCTCGACTATGTGTACCTTTGACAGACTTATTGAATGACCAGATAGAAGCAGCCATTGCAACTTTTTGCTCTTATTCCATTTACGATCGTTTTAATTCACTTAAACTCTGTATTAGCCCTATTTATAACGCCATTTGGTTCCCTTTTGTGGTGAAAAGGCTATAGATAATTAATTATTGGAATTTTACTACCTCTCTATCTACATTAGTACGTTATAATATGTGTTACAAAGTAACTTACCACATTCTTTGGTTTTTTTTTATTGAGTTTCGTATTGAGATATTATGTTCTTACGTTCTAACTTGTTTATTTGAAATACTTATTAAATAATGTTTTTAGAAGAGCAGCTCTTACGGGATGTTTATTTATACTTACTGAAAAATATTTTAAGTCGCAAATTATTCCGTACAATAAGATAGATGATTTATTCCTACCATACTTATCCTGTCTTCATTTTAAATTATTCTGTAAGTAGTTTTTTTGTGACGACTCTCCCTATTTGAGCTCTTTCTGTCAAGATAACCTTGATTACTATAAAAAGGTAATTTACGGTGATGTTGCTGATTCACAGCTAGGCCACAAGCATTTTCCTGCAGTTAATATCTTTTTTTACGCAAATAAACTCAACTGCACTTACGTATCTTATATAAAGTCATTTACCTATACTTAAATCACCTCAGGTTATTCATGACCTTTGAGAGATATGACCAATACAATTCATACAGTAAACTACTGGCTACTGACACAAACTCGCTAATTTTTGCTAATTTTTGAAAAATGTAAGTTAGTACTTTTATAGGTATTCGTTTAATTTGCATACTGTTATGTCTTTTTTCTTCTACCTTTTTATCTCTATCCTCGGTTTAAATTTTTTTGTAATTGGTCGAACTTCATAATTGGCTGTATATGTTTATGATATATGTGTAGTTTTAAGGATAAAGCTGTTAAGATCGCTAAAAATAATAATAGTTATCCAACTTAGCTACGCTGATTGAATACGCCTTAACCTTTTCCATTGCTAGACATTTTATTTACATTAAAATTCACTTAACATATTCCAAAAAAAATACTGGAATAACACCTATTTTATAGTCATCCAGCTCTTGTTTTCTACTCTCACTAAACACGACTTGAATTAACCTTTTCTATTGCTAGAAATTTTTAGAGTTACACTAATTTTCCACTCTAAATTCCATAATTCTATAGAAAGTTGCAAACCATTTGATCATAAATCGGAGTCCCTTTGTACATAACATTATAAAACAAAGAAAATACATTAGAAAAATATAACATTTAGGACATTACATTTTCCACTCCAAATTCCAGAATTCTTTAGTAAGTTGTAAACCATTTGATCAAGCATATGCAAACAGTTTTTTTTGGGTTGTTTTAAAAAAAATAACCTAACGAATACTAGGGCGGCAATAAGACGCAGCGCTCGCTACGCCTATTTGCCGCCCTAGCCTTCAACCTAACCCATCCGAGGCGGTTTCGCTCCGACATGTAAGTTAGTTTGCAGGCATGAATGTACAAGCAGTTTTTTCTGGGTTATTATAAATCAGTCGGTAAACTAGTACCTATTTTAGAGGTTAATTTATTAATCGAAACGCTGAATCAAAATAATTGTTGTTCTTTTATTGATGGTTTATTCGTAATAAAGTTTATTTGAAGCGTTGTTATTATCTCGTCGCTCACACGCTAATTGTTGTTAGGTTGTTGTCGTCAAATAAAATTTCAGTCGCTTGATTTATAATTCCCCGTTAAAAAGTCAGACCATGAAGTTCGAATAACATATAGAACGCCAATATCTCAGATCCAGTCGCCTACGTTAGACGGAAACGCGCTCTGTGGCTATGAACGGCCACTTCCTACATCGGCATCGTGGGTACAGGAAACTATTTTTTGCTATCGTACTTATACACTAGAATACTAGCTTTTAGCTATAATTTTACGTTACGCTAGAGATAGATACAACTCTGTAATATATCGTTTACCGTTATCGTTTATTGTTAAATATTTAAATCCTTTGTCGTGAACAGATACTCGTAGGTATGACAATCGTAACAAACATAAATGAGAGGTTAATAAGATGTAGATGTCGGCACGACTTTAGTGATAGAGTGGTTGGATACAGCAGCGTAAAAAGATTTTAATGATCGAACAGATCATACTTCTAAACTTTTGCATCAAAATTTTATACATAAAGTGCAGTGTCCAATCTGCACTATTGTATTGTTTCATCAAATTATAATGTATATTATTTGCTATATTTGATGTGGGTCAATTCTGAAATAAAATGTTTTTATTTTCTTTACTGATGACATTAGACAGGTTACTACTCTATTCGTATATATTGTATATATTACCTAAGTAGTATACTTAAAGAATAGCACCACCCTAACTCTTCCCGTGGGTGTCGTACTAAGCGACTAAGGGTTTTAGTGGATACTATTCACACCTAGTAGACGGCAATAGGCTCGCCACCTATCACATTTGTCCACCAAATATTACGGAGAAAAGTGGGAACATACCTTTGATGAAGATGGTTCCTCTGTCTATCCCTCGGGGATTATGGGCGTGAGAGTTATATATCTATGTATATGTAGTGTACTTAATTCACAAAGGTAAAAGTTATGCGGTTTTACTAGTAGTGTAGTGTTACTATAGGTACATGCAATAACTCATTACTCAACTCAACTTCATAACTCATAATACCAATGAATGTACGTATGAACTCTGTAATCAATTTCTAACAGCTTCTCTTATAAGCTGTTCATTATCTAAGGCTTAGATTCTAAGCTATCTAATATGCCAACGTTCTAGCGTAGCTGAAAATTTATTGCGTAAAAGAAAATCCATTGCTGACAACCCAACCACAATTTACCTCTCCACTTACTTGCCCTTAATATGTTAATTTAATTTAATTGTTTTTAAATTTCCCCTAGGTAAATGTGTCATATAATATATTCGTGGTCATCTGTTCAATAATAATAAACGCTATATACTTATTTATTTACATATATGCCACTCATTATAGCATAGTTTATTGCTTATTCAGCTCAAGTTGACATAAAACCTTACCGGTAACATTTATCATCAAAAGAAAACCGAAATAAATCCGACATTACAGGTACAACTTCATACGTTATTTTGACATTTCAATCGCGTGTGACAGTCAATATTGGACTTTAACGACAAGAAATTGTAATGACACTTAATTCACGAATAAATTCACCAGCTAGGTAGAGTTAATGTGGTGTAATGTAAAATTAAACCGAATTAAAATTATGGACCACCAGAAACTGCGTCAGATTACTATCCAAGCATAAATTACACGTAATTATAAAAAAAATTATCGCACAAGAATCAAGTTGGAAATCTCGAAGCTGGTTTATTGAATTTTTAATTATGAGAAACTGCCCAATAAGGGTGTTTATTGCGTTGATATTTTATAATCATATGTCTTGCTTGGCAGTTGCTTGCTTGCTTTTCGTATGGTTAGTGGCCAACCTATTTGTCAGAGTTGTTCAGGCCGCCCGTAGGCCTCTGACATGGCTTAACGACTGCTGTCGAACGACAACAACCGGGACCGACTGCTTAACGTGCTCTCCGCACGGAGGCACGGAGGAGCTAAGATGAATTATGCCACTAGCGGTCACCCATCCAGGTACCGACCGCGCCAACGTCGCTTAACCTGCACGATCACTTTCAGACCGTGCTCGCAACTAGGCTACGAGCTCCTCCAAAAGGTTAAAAGGTTGGCAGTTAAAAGGTTAGACTTAATCTTAACCTCTGTAATTTTGGTAAGATAAGATAAGATAAGATTTATTGTGTAAAAGTTTAGGTAAGAATTACAAATATTGCAGATATAGTTGCATAAACATGTCACACTAAACTTTACCGTTATAGGCATATACACTGAATTCACAAGTTAATAATGTTTATACAGACTTTGAGAAGAAAACAGAAAAGAAAAAGATAATGTCATTAAAAATTATACAATGTCAATAATATTAAATTTACAAAATGTCCACTAATTAATGCTGTGTGAATAATATTAATACAATCATTTATTTATTAATAATCCAATAAAAATATAAATATACAATCAGCTTTATTATTCGAAATATTTCGTACTTGGACAATGCACAACATAGCAAGGCGTTAGCATACTGCAGCGATTTTGAAACGGAACCGGACCTAAAACTAAAAGCGTCAAAGCTTACTTTATTATCTGTGAAAATTGCACTGGCAAAAAGGATATACTAACCAACTGTATAAGTACCCAATCTATTATTTTTCAGAAATAACTAAACTTTCTCAGGATCATTACCAAAGTTCATTTGAAATTAGCTTTACTTACCACCTTACTAAGGCCTTTCATAATCGAAGTCTTTTTTTATTGACGAAATTTAGCATTTTTAACTGTGATTTCTATTTCTTACTACTTACATGACAATGTAACTTTAGTTTCGAGTCATTACATTAGGTACTAATGAGCGAAATCGATACAGTGCGCACAACACTAGCGCGCGTTCGAATTTGCCCATCACTGTTATTAGAGCTTGACATAAGTTTATGATGCGTTGCTAACCTTGAGGACTAAGATGGAATGCCTCATGTGCCGCAAATTACGCTGGCTCTCTTACCCTTCAAACCGAAACACAGAAATGCAAGCATCTCTGCTTCACGGCTGAAATAGATAAGAGGGTGGTACCACCCCAGGCGATCCTTCACTTTAGGATCTACCGCTACCAAAGTACACACAAGTAAACTACTGTTGTAGCTTTATACTCGAAACTTTGAAGCACTATTAACAAATAACTAAATAATTTTCTACGATTTGTAATGCAAGGTACGAGTAACTTCTGTTTACTTAAGTAATTTGATTTCATTAACTTAGTACTTAGTATGTAAACAAAACAGTAAATTCTAACGTTTATATCGTTAACTATCAAAGGTTTAAATCGAAACCCATTAATCTTGTCACCTTAACTAATGACTATTTAAACCTGTCAACGGTCAAGCGTGATTGCCTTCTGTCGTATCACTTGTACCTACTCCTACAATATATTATGAAATTGGTAATTGGTACCCTTTAAATGTCACTGGGAAATTCCGCTCCAATTCTAATGGATTGAAAATTAATTTTTCATATAAGTATTAGTAATATGTCGCTGAGAAAAATATTAAAACTTTGAAATTAAAACCTTTACTCTATGTTTTAAATTAATAGTCGTCATTTATTCACGTAGTAAAGTGCCTACTTATATACTAAATAACTTTCTTACATAGCTTAACTCTCACGTCTATAATAATCCCCGAGGGGGTAGACAGAGGAACCACCTTCATCACAGGCAGTTCCCACTCCTCGCTGCAAGCTTCGGTGGCGAGCCTATCGCTGACTACTAGGTGTAGAAAAGTATCCCCATAATCCCTTAGTCGCCTCGTACGACACCCACGAGAAGAGTTGGGGTGGTGCTATTCTTTATGGCCGCACGACACGGCACTTTTTTACTAAAGTTTATAATATCTACTCTAAATGCAAAAGTGTAAAATGTGAAATTATCTTCACTTTGATGAAACTAGAGAACCATATTGAGTTATAAGAATGGCAGCGCACTAGAAATCCCCTTGATGTTACAGGTGACTCTAGATGATGAGGATAAGATCATCAGGATGATGATGAGGATCAGGCTGGTGGTACTTCTGAGCCTAATTTATAAAAATAAAATCGAAAGGAGTCATCGTTCGCTCTGTTTTTCAAACTTCGGTCAGAAGTGTAGAATTTTATTGGGGCTTTTAATTTTTTTAGATACAGATATATAACATAGAAGTATATTCTAAGAGATATAAATTAGGTCCTCACGTTGCGCTTCTTATGTTATTAATATTAATATTTGTTATAGGTAATAGTTTCATTCTTTTGAAATGTATTTCGAAATTGAACTTTCAATTTCTGTATTTATTAATTAACGTCCTCACATTCAGGTATTCATATATACCTATACAGCTTCATATCGTTAAAGTGCTTAATTAAGTAATCAATTTTCATCTATCATTCTGCAAACAAGAAATTAAGTCGTACTTGGTTAATTATACAGTTTAAATGTTCTTCATCAACGTACAGCTTTCCAACTGCTATCAACTTGATACGGTGTCACCAAGCCTTAAAATCATTATAACTTTATTTATGTCATTACTATATAATCATCGGCCATTTATGTCCACACCAATTTAGCACTATCAGCGCTCTTAAAGCTATCAAGAGCAACAGGCTTTTAATTGCAGACTTTATCTTTACACGTAAATAGGTACTTACATAGTAAAACCATGAAACCATTAACAATTACGTACCTCGGTCACACCATACGTCAGTGTAGATAAAATATGAAGAGGATTTTTAGTTATGCTTTGTCATTTTCATTATCAATGTTAAAACAGTTTTCGGACAAAGATTTAATATGGAATATTTAGATAGATAGATAGAAACTACAGGAATAATAGCACGATATGTACAAGCGGCCTTATCGATTAAAGCGGTCTCTTCCAGGCAACCTCTGAAGTTAATTGGACATTAAAGAGATTAGCGACAGTGTTGTGTGAAGAAAGAAAAAAGGTTACTATTACTTAATATACAGTAAATTTAGTAAAATAAAAGTAATATGGTATACATAAATAAATATGTAGGTATACTAAAATAGTTAAATACATAGATATACATAATATAAATAAATAAACATATATAATAGATATATAACATCTTGGGATAAGGGGGGAAATGAAAAACAGCGCTGCATATTTGGTACCCGAGTATGTCAGCATTTGCTGACTTTCCCCCCTTTTGCCAAATTTACATTACATATTCATTATATATCATATTATAATTATTTGTACTATAATTTTAAATTGTTATGTATATTGGCAATAAATATATTTCTATTTCAATAGATAGTATTTACTTACTAAATAACATTTCATAGTTTTGCCTAAATTTGAATCCTATCTTCAGTTGTAGTATATGAAGGATCGTAAAGAATTCTAATAGGTACCTACTTCCATTAGTGCAGTGCCATGTACCAACGAGTTTTTCATACTTTTCGAAGACTTACGTACATTTACCGACAGCTCTGACGGTGAAGGAAAACATCGTGAGGAAACCTGCACACTGAGGTTGACCAGTGTGTAAAATGGGGTAGGTACAAAAGATCCTCAAGGGTCGAAGTGCCGCTGGGTTATTCCCGGCCCCCTATCATAAGATAAGATACTTCCATTAGAATATATTCGGTCCCTTTTTATGTCACACGCCTAGAAAGGGGTTTTATTATTGTCCAAAAATAAACAGATAAGACTAAAGAACTTTACTAATTAAAAATACTAATATGCAGCTCTTGTACTAATTTCCGCATACTAAGTTGCTCACTTGTGCGTTTTGGCCACGCCTAAAGGCCTGGTTACACAATACGAGCTGCTGACCTGACAGTAGACAGCTACTGCCACTTTGTACTCGCATGACAGTAGCTCGACTCGCCTTGACCGGTCATACAATGAGAGTCGCTGCCCTGACACAGGCAAGTAGCTACTGCCCGAGAGACTGCAGTCAAGTGCGAATTTCAAGTTCAAGTCTCTCGTGCAATTATGTCGTAAAATATACAACAGATCACAGTTCATGCCACTTATATTATATTATACGTACATACTTCGCGCTGAAAGTATTGTACAAAAAAGAGGAAAAATAGAAGTTTTTGGGTCAGGAATTAGATGCAAAGGAATCAGGAGTCAGGAATAGGATGCCTTGTGACGTAGTGGGGAAGGCGCTGGTGAGTAAAAACAAAAGTGTTGTAGGAACTCGGATGCGAGCTACTGACCGACTCGCACATGACAGTAACTCGTATCTATGATGCAGTCACGCGGTGCGAGTAGCTGCACTGCAGTATCTGACTTGGCCAGCTCGCACTGTGTAACCTAGGCATTATTCACCTTAATGTTAGGTCTGCTCCGAAGGTAACATTTAAAGGTCTTAGTCTGAAACAGAGATTGCCTATAGAAATAACCCTATCTTAGTGGCATTGGGATAAATATTGTAATGATGTGTACATATTACACTTACATACAATAAAATACATTATTTGTTTAGTAAAGAGACTTAACTTTTGCTGACCATCTCTCCCCCCCCCCCCCCCCCCCCCCCCCCCTAAACACCAGAACCCTACACCTCGTTACCTATTAACCAATATTACCGGAAATTATAGAACCGAGGTGGTTCGATAAAAAACGCTTTTCACTTGTAGGTATTCTAGGTATACATTATAAGTAGGAACTTGTAAATAATAAATTCATTCTTCGTGTAGGTAAGCTATTGATACCTGTTAATATTTTGCATACTGATTTAAATAGAGAGTCAATCGGTAGTCAACTAGACATACAGGTTTAATATATCTAATCGGATTACTGTACTGAACCATCTAGTCTAGATCTGACAAGCAAAACTGGTATAACTGACACTTTACTAGACAGTGGTCACCATATATGAGAGCGTCGGAGGCGTCGTGGCTGGGACGTCGGACTCCCCATGCGGGAGGTTCAAGTTCGAAACCAGGCAATGCCATGTACCAATGAGTTTTTCGGTTTTTTCGAAAGACTTACGTACATTTACCGACTGCTCTGATGGTGAAGGAAAACATCGTGAGGAAACCTGCAATGGGAAATGCAATGGGGAAGGCAATGGCGAAATATGACAATTTCGAAAAAAAAAAAGAAAATCTATTTTTTAGTCTTTTATGTATGTATTTTATTTTACTTTACTCATTGGTACATTGCATGGTTTCGAACCCGGAATGAGCATGGGAGTCCGGCGTCCTAGCCACTACGCCACCCACGCTCACAACGACGACAGTTCGACAGTTTATCTAATAAAGAAGTTCACTCCAGTAATGGATAAAGGAAATGGAGGTTTTGGGCTTCACTCGTATCCATTTTCCAGTCACCAAATTAGCAGAAACTTTAGGATGACTCTTATCAAAAAATAAAAATCCGTATGTTTTATTACACAATTAGACATTACCAATCTACTTCAACTAGGCTAAGATGTCTGTTCTAGGAGTGGTTCACCACAATACCACAATGTTCCAAAAAGTACCTCTAAAATGTGGAACTCTCTTCCACCCGACGTTTTCCCGCAGCGCTACGACATGGGATGCTTCAAAAAGAACGTTAAAAAAGTCCTCTCCCTCCACTGCCGGCAACACACAAGCAATATCCCTGGTATTGCACATATCTCTAGGCGACGGTGACTACTTACCATCAGGTGACCCGTTAGCCTGTTTGTCGAAGCCTATTTATAAAAAAAGGAGTTGTAGTTTTTATACTGTGCCAAAAAGTATACGCATTACTTACCTATATGTTTCTTCCGTTACCGTACATACATCAGTGTACAATTAGTATAATATAGCATTAAAATGTACCTGGCGTAGAGTTGTTATCATCATGTCAAAGAACTTTCGAAACCCCAATAACGTTACGGCGTGCGTGAGCCTGTGACGGGCGATAATCTATCTATTATTGTATTGTTACACGTAGGTACACCCGTCCATTCCATTCTATTTTTAGTCGGTCAACACAAGCCGTGAACTCATCTCCAGCCGCCACGCAATCAATTTGACCTATCTAGCTAGACGCATTGTTGTCTTTAAACCTTTTAAATTACATGACTTGTTGACTGCGCCTGTGACTGTGACTACGTTGATAAATATTATGACCAATTTGTTTCATTATTTTTGATAGAAACGGTGCACAACCTACCTTTTTCTACCAAAATTACTCCACCAAAATGTTGTATGGAAGAGATTGCTTTTAAGACCGCCTAGATTGTATTAATCGTTTCGTACGCACTGTATCACACTAATTTCGTGCAATAAAGTGTATTCATCCATTCATAGTTTGTAATGAGTAAAAATGTAGCTATGTATTTACTACCTAATTCTTATTTCGAGAGTTTCGAAAATATTTAATAAGGTATAAAATTGTAAACTTATATGCAGATAATGTCATTATTATTTTAAACAAAATAATTAAGTAGGTACCTACCTACTTAAAATGACTGATACTTAAATAAGCGGAAACATATTGTTGTAGTAGTTCACAATTATTTGTTATCACATCAAAAGTTTTCAGTAGTAACTTAAAAACACACACTTGAAAAAAAGCAATTAACCAAATATTTAATGTGGCGCCATCTGTCGGTGAGTAGCAAATGAACGCCGAGTGTACAAGAAAATGTCTTCTTATACGACGAGCTCGTTAAGTTCCTTTATGTTTGTATAGATGTCGCAATAGCGCAAGAAGATTGTTTATAGTCTTCTTCTTGTGCCAGGGATAGAAAAATATGGATGTCGCCACATGGAAGTTTGCTTAGAACCACAGAGTACTATAAATTAAAATATTTCAAATTCAAAGATACTGAAATTCGCCCGGGCGCCAGTTAGAAAAGTAAACAAAATTAATAGTAGATTGTTTACCTAGGGCGAGAGGGACCAGACTGTCGGCACGAGTCCACTTCGCAACACGAGCCGTAGGCGAGGGTTGCGAACAGACGAGTATGACAAGTGGTCCTCTCGCGCGACTTAATCGCGATATTTTTTGTTACATTTGCGAGAAAATGAATAAAATAAAAATATATATAACTAAAGCACTACTTTTTATTTTGAGTTATCCGGTAGCAAATTATCTTCACTACTCATATAAAATCTTTCGATTACAGTTTACACAGTTTGTTTGTAATTGGTATACAAATGATACTTCACATAATTATCTAGACTTCCGATCGTGAATATAATAGATTCACGCTCTAGGGCGTGAATATGGTACTTTACGTCGAGTTTAGATTTCCGATCGTGAGTAATAGATTATCGCCCTAGGGCGGGAATCAATTTCCGCCCTGGGGCGGAACAAAAAATACTTAATTATCGTGTAAATAAATATTTAACAATATATTATTAAGTAGCGTAGCGTGTTATTATTTGGAGAATATAATATTTAACAATTATATTATATTTGCCTAATAATAATATAAAATATACGACAGTGAGACAAACATGGGCTAAGGAAAAAATACAAAATAGTTTATGTAACATATTTACTTAGTTTTTTAAAATTTTTGTAATAAAAATCAAGTTATTATTGTTCGTATAATATTTAGTAAAAAGGTGTATTTTCGTGTTAGTTGTATAACATGTTATTTTGTTTGAACACAGATATACTGGTTAGAACAGGTCACAAGCCGAATGGGGACGTGAGTCCCCAGAGTTGGGTCCGTAATACGGACACCCGCTGGCGAAGTCGCGGAAGTTATGCGCAAGCGTTCCCGTGGCTTCGCCGTCAGGCGGTGCGCAGGAACACCGAGGGGTTTTTGGCCGGTAAAAGTCCGGCATAACCTCTTCGTCTCCCCCATGCGGCGAAGAGGTAAGCATGAGTGTTTCCCCCCGAAATAAGAAAAAAAGGTATAATGGTTTGAATAAAGTTTTTCAAAATCCAAGTGTTGAAAATAAAATTGCCCCGGTCAGTATGCAAAAACAATGGTATAGGTAAGGTTAAAAATGCCATAAACATGCGGTCCACGAAGTTTTGAAGCAAAACAGCTCCAAGGTTAGTAATAATATAAAACAGTAAGTGTTCCAAAATAGCACAGCACGAGGCTGGCATCTAAATTAATGATTATGGTGTCGATCGCCAGTTTTAATAAACCTAAATATATACAAAATTAATCGCTATCCATAGGCTTTTATATTTTAATAGTTTTAGTTACTAGATTAGATTAAGGATGTTACGGAGCTTCGATTCCGACTCCGAAAGGTCGGAACTTCCGATTGATTTTACACCTCCGACTCCGACTTCGGCTCCGATAATTTTGATACGGAGGTTATACCGAAGATTTGTGAGCAAACATATTCAAATATCAACATTTTATTAAATAGTGTGGGAATACATAAATGTATTTCTTTAGAGAGTAGGAATACATAAATGTTTTATTGCCGCAATCGTCAGCATAAAAAAAATTGGCCAGTTCAGCTATAAAAAATAAAAAATGGTTTATAATTTTAACTTCTGAACAACTCTCTTCTACCTCCGACTACGGTTCCGACTCCGGTTCGTAACATCCCCAGATTAGATACACAGTGGAAATTATAAAGAGTCTAAAAAGTATATATAACCTATCCTATCCTGTGATTATAATATACGAGTACTTAAAAGTAAGTAACACAACACAATAATAAATTATTGTAAAGTCTCTGTAAGTACTTATTCATTTGAAACCTTACCAAATATTTGTATTTTGGCAATCCAACTATACTGCTTGAAACTGGTAGTATAACAGGTGGTAGATCCTGATGTGCAGGATAGCCTGGGTTGGTACCACCACCCTCTTATCTATTTCTGCCGCAAATCAGAAATACTTGCGTTTCCCGAATATCTCAGGCTTGACGGTGATGTGTTCTGTTCTGATTGACGCTTCAGATTCTGACTAAGTTGTCTTCTCAAGGTCAGCAGAGCGTTAGCCAAAACTCAGGTGTTGCTGGTATTTACAAACGACTGTAGTTATTATTAGTATTAATCATGTGAAACGTCTGGTTGCCTGCCGGACCTATTTAAAGAACATGTATAATAAGACACAATGTATTTATTCATCACATTTTATGAGCACATAAGACACAATATCAAACAGAATTATTGCTCTTAAAACTCTGCTCTAATCATAATGCTAATGTTACTTATTTTCTTCCTTATGAGTTTCGTTTTCTTTTCCTTATATAGTTCCTTTCTTTTGTTTAGTAGACTTCGTGTTTATGCGGATAATCCATCGTCTCTTCTTTTTCTCGTATTAGCTAGAGATTTAGCCAGTGTCTTAATACTTTTCTCTAAATTGTCATATTGTGATTGTACATCTTTATGTTTCTGTACACTAGTGAGAAATTCTCTTTCGAGTATATTTATTTTTTCTTCTATTTCTGGTACCTATGTCTTTTATTTTTGAAATAGTATTTTTAATGAATTCTCTAGATTTCTTAGGTCTTTCTCTCTTTCTAATCTAAGTATGTCTTAGAACTCTGTTTTAAGAATGTTTGTATCTCTTGCTCTTAATTCGGGATTAAAACTCGCCATTTCGTTTACAATTGCTCACTTTCCACACAATAGTATCACAATATAATATTTTTCGATTAGTGGTGTAGGTACTTATAGCGATACGATTATAAGTAATATTTCGAAGTGATTGGTTAAACCTGCAGTTTTCTTTCTTTCAAAACTAATTGTTGTTTGTCACTTGCGGCTATACACATTTAAAAACGAAATTAGTATGCGCAGAATTGTCCTCAATTGTCTGCACCATCTGGTCAACTAATAAGTCAATGAATTCATCAACGTAAGAGTCATAAATAAAATGTTCTCGCCGACGACGGTCCAGAAGACTGATGCGGACGGCTATGCGGCGACGGCTCTAGTCAAAGCGCGACGCTCAACCCGGTATAACGTTACTGATACTCGTGTTCCGGAACGTGACCGATGTTTCAAAAATCGAACTTAAAACAGAGCTTTTTCAAAAATCTGTAAAGTTTTTATATAATACAGTGACTTAACCGACCAGTGTTTTCCGCATTTTTATATCATATTTATCATAGTCATATTGGTAATGTTTATTTTGTGCCAGGTGTTGTCCAGACTGCACAATATTTTATTAGCCTCCATATTAAGAATAAATGTAATAAGTATGTACACGAAGTCTTAAAACTTAAGTATATTTGGGTTTAATCAATCAATCTTTACTTTTTATACATATCCTCCGAATGGTGACTGCATTCTATATTTATATATGTACAGATACGATTATATAGTATTCGTAGTCACGATTGCATATACCTAAATTGTTTAAAGGTTTAGGAGTTTAAAGTTTAAAGATTTAAATCCATATATTGGATGAAAACATACAACACGCATAAGGAAAATCCTATATTTAGATACTCCTATGTCAGCATTACATCTACACATCTTTTTAAATTGCATTGACGTGAAAATGTCACAGACAATTTACTGAAATAAGTATAATGACAATGGTTAAATCTGATTTGACAAATCATTAACATTGGTTAATTATATACCCTTGTTTTTAGCAAATTGAGGAAACAAGTTTGAATATACGAGTATCTAGATGTATGCATATAATATTGCACCTTTGAAGGTTCCAGCTCCACTATCTGGAGGTCATAGACAGAAGGACAACAGTTGCAATCTAGTTGTAAGTAATGTTTTATATAAATTGCAACACAGGACACCATTAACTGAAAAAGTTGAAAAGGAAATATATATTTAGGGTATATAGGTAGATTTCCTCTGGATGTAATTGGTCACACAGAATTCAAGGATAGTTTTTATATTACGCACAGCATGCGTAGAAACTACGTGATCGGGTAATGCAGTTAGTATATAGCTTCAATAGATACGCGTGATTGGCTTCCGACACTATCAAACTCAGCCTTCGACCATCTATACTGCCTTCCGGAAAGCTATTTTTTCTTCAATTACCTCTAGGTGTACTTATATACCTGAGAATTTTAGAGTACTACAAAAGCGGTACTTGTGATTTAAATTGGTTTTAGAACTCAAAAGTCGGTCTCTATGCTGACTAACGTCATGATCATGACCCTCGTGAATAAAATATTTAGATTAATTATAAAGTATTCTCATATTAAAACCAATCAAAATGCTAACCAATTAATTCTTTCTGCACACATTCGTATGACGTTTTATATTTCCGGTTAATTTGCATTGAATGCGATTGTTACAATTGTCTATGAGCAGAATCGACGCTTAAGAACTAACAATGGCGATGTTAAAACACATTTCTAAATATAGCTTTCCTTTAATGTCCTTGAAGTTATATGATAGCAATTTTCTATAAAACTTCTGGTTTGATTTGAATTTGGCATCACTAATGTATATATAACTAGGTATACTAGATTGGACTAGTTTAAAACCACATTAAATTTGCTAAATACAGTCGTTTTTGAGAGAATTATGATGTTATCATATTACACTTTTGTAAAAACAACCAGGTTCAGAGCACCGTCAAAAGAGACTTTGAAGTAGAGAGCTTTAAAAAAAGCATAGTGGACTTACACTGATAATAAAACTTTTTATGAATGTTCGCTGATATTTCAGCTCTGAATGACTTCACCTGCACGTTAAGTGGCCAGGCTATTTTTTCCTCACAGTGACATCAACATGTAGATCTTTGTGGGTTTTTTTTAACAATCGTGACAGACGTGCAGCATTTCTCTGTAACTATGATGTGTGTCAAGGTTCTCCTATAGAATACGAGTACGTACGACGACCACTCGCGGAGTTGGGCGATGATGATGATGGATATCCCGACCCTGAGATTTTTTCGTACAAACATCTTCTAGACAATTTAATTTGTCATTGATTTCTAATAGTAATACGATAGTACATATATCTATGTATAAAGGAAGTCCTTTTTATAGATTTACTATCGCAAATATTTTGATTCGGATGAAGTCAATGTCGGAAACATTCCACACCTTCAGCTGTTTTCTTTGGAAGATTCTATTGCAAAGATTAATGCGTTGGTGCTAGATGAAAGACGTTTACCGTACATATTTTATATTGTGATTTAGAAGTTGGATATTAATTATCTTCTCTCTTATATATAAAACTCATTATATATTAGCTTATTACTTGAGAACCGCTGAACCGAATTGGATGGGGTTCTCTGTTATTTGTAGAGTAGATTATCTCGAAGGTTGAGTAAAAAGCTACTTTTCTTTTTACTCCAGGAAAAATCTGGCTTCACATGGGAAAAAATAGCCGTGCGAATCCGGGCAAAAGAACCTAGTTAATCTATTTATACACAAATTGAACTGGTTCATAAATTGAAAGTCGCTCAGCGTGCTATGAAAGAGCTATGCTCGGAGTATCTCTGCTGGATCGAATCCGAAATGAGGAGATCCGGCATAGAACAAAAGTTATCGACATAGCTCATAAGATTAGCAAGCCGAAGTGGCAGTGGGCCGGTCACGTCTGTCGCAGAACCGACAACCGCTGGGGTAGACGAGTTCATCTAGTACGCCCCCTAATAGATGGAGCGACAATCTGCGCAAGGTGACTGGCAGCGACTGGACGAGAAGAGCCGAAGATCGGGCTCAATGGCGCGCTCTGGGAGAGGCCTATGTCCAGCAGTGGACTAGAGTAGGCTGCTGATGATGAATCTATTGATACGTCTATTTCAATAAGAAATATGTCAGTTTTATCATCACACGTAATACCATCAAAGGTTCAATTCTGGCTAATGGTTATGGTTTACTCGCCCCCGTCGCGATAACGTCAAACCCCATAAATAGCATTACTCTGTTAGTCTGTCAACTTGAGCTGAAACGGGCTTAAATGTAACGCTCGTGACGTCAGTAACACACTGGTGGAGATTATCCAGCTTTCATGATAATAATATTAAATACAACACTTAACACTTCGTAATTCCCATCGTAAACACATTATTAATATCTATAAAGTACGCAGGTTTTACTTGATATATAGACTTAGTCTGTGTTGGTCATTCATTGCTTTACATAGATTACCTACCTATATTATGTAACAGGCACCTATATTTATTTTATTAATTACTATAATTAACATTGTGTCATAACACGTAACCATTGAGCATGGTTAAGTAGTTTATACATGGTAATCAATCACTTTGATTTGAGTTCATTAATCTTGGCCAGATATTCAAGAGCAAATAACACTTATTAATAAATATGATTATGGAATTAGTACCTACACCAATATCGTGTAATTTAAAGATAAAATAAGAGTTATTCATTCAATCTAACGTCTAGATAGATTTATTATATTATGCACTAATATACATACTGTTATCACAAAGTGGAAAAGTACCTATTTAAACTTTAGTTAAAAAAATACTGGGAACTATTTAGGAATCATAGGAAAATTAGACTAGAACAGAAATAGCGCACCATGAGAAATATTATCAAACATTTCAAGTTGACATTATCAATGACAAATCTTTGAATACACACTGATGAGAAACATAGTTGCACTTCAATGAAAATAAAGTAGCTGGATGTGCTGAACAATTTAAAGATGTCTTAAGATCAGGTTTAATGTAGCAGAACATCTGGGCTTCTATCCAACACTGAGAAGGAAACAGGTCTAGGCCAGCCGAAAGACAGCTAGCTATTGGGTACACTTATTATAAACCTTATGTTTACTCCAGCATCCCCGAAGCTAACTGATGGATGGTTGGCAGAATGCATAATCGATAATTGAATGCCATATCAGTTGTCACAGAGTTGTCTAAAGATAGATTATGTGCAATCAGTAGGAGCAGTCAAGATTCAAGCTGCAGCATCGAAATAAAATTTCAACAGGCAAATCTTAAAATTTCAGAATATAGAAACAAAAAATTAATAGTTTTAAATTGAGACTTTTTGAATAGTCGTAATTATAGACTAGATTTGAAGTTTAAAATCGTGATACGGTAATTGTCACGTGACTTACCAAATTCTTGCATTGACCTTATGCTTAGAAAGGTATAACGTTGAATGACCTTAACCAAAGCAATAATTCACCTACGCATAGCAACTGGTCATATAAATAGTAACTCCCACTTTCATGTAATGCTGGTATTTCATTATATCGGTTATTCAAGTGCTAATGAGCTGACAAACAGAATATATTACGTGATTAAAATATATATAAGGACAGAAACGAATCTGACTGAATCCATTCCCAAATAAGGCCCATATATGAATAATTGTACTTTATCTTATCTTATGATTTGGGGGCCGGGAATAATCCCAGCGGCACTTCGACCCTTCAGGATCTTTTGTGCCTACCCCATTTTACACACTGGTCATCTCAGTGTGCAGGTTTCCTCACGATGTTTTCCTTCACCGTTAGAGCCGTCGGTTTGTATTGCACTGAGGGCAAATAAACGATTTTTCATTTTTTTTTTTTTTAAATGTACGTAAATCTTCGAAAAATACGAAAAACTCATTAGTACATGGAACTGCACGGTTTCGAACCAGGACCTCCCGCATGGAAGTCCGATGTCCTAGCTACTGTGCCACCGACATTCGCAACTCGTAATTTCATCAGCTTATGTAAGCTAGAGCTGCATTTTCATTTGAACATACGAGTGGTTAAATAGGTATTGTTATTTTTATAGTCACTATTAAAATTATTCAATTGAACTGTACCTATCTTGTCACGTTAACTCTGCTTTTGTTTACTTTCGATAAGATGATTATTATCAGAATAATTTTAAAAAAAAGCTACTTTCCCTTTGTTTTCTTTTCTGTATTTAAAGAAATGTTTCAATTTTCGTTTCGTAATACATAATACATAGTTGGTTAACCTTCAACAAGTTTATATAAGTGCATTTTAATTATGATTTATGAAACTCTGCAACTTTTTAACCTTGATCTCACCAAAAAAGCAATTAGTTTTATAGGTCTACTTTGTACATTTATGTCGGCTATTTATCATTATTAATACTGAAATAGCTAACAGATCCGATGATCCGATGAGTACGATGCCATGAACTCAAATGAATGTATGTAATATGAATTACGTGTAATAATTCCTATTATTATATACTTAGTTAGATTTAGTTAGATAGTGCCGTGTCGTCATCATCATCAGCCTATTAATGTCCCCACTGTTGGGGCACAGGCCTCCCCTTGTACAAGGGAGTACGGGCCATGATCCACCGAGCAGGCCCAGTGCTGATTGGTGGATTTCACACGCCTTCGAAAACTTTTAATTTCCTCAGTCATGCAGGTTTCCTCACGATGTTTTCCTTCACCGTTAAAGCAGTCAGTAAATGTACGTAAGTCTTCGAAAAAATCGGAAAAACTCATTGGTACATAGCATTGCATGTTTTCGAACCCGGACATCCCGCACCGGGAGTCCGGTGTCCTAGCCACTAGGCTACCGACGCTCTGCGACCATGCAGTGTCGTGCCGGCCATAAAGAATAGCACCACCCCAACTCTTCCCGTGGGTGTCGTACGAGGCGACTAAGAATTTTGTGGATACTATTCTACACCTAGCAGACGGCGATAGGCTCGCCACCTATCACGTTTGTCCACCAAATCTTACGGCGAAAAGTGGGAACTACCTATGATGAAGGTGGTACCTCTGTACGTGACAGGTTATGCTAGTTATTTAAATTGAAATGAGTCATTGGACATCCACTGAAACGTGTGCACAAATCAGTAGTCATAATTTTTTTATTGAAAGAAACAATAGGTGCTTATGCAGCCTCATATCCTCTGCTGGCTAATTTAAAATTATAATAAGTTCATTGGTTTATTAATACTTTCTATAATATAAACCCTCTCAAAACTGTGTCGAACATATAATAGCTTAAATTTTAGAAAAATGTTATAGAAAATTCTTCAAGTACATACTTATATACATGTCTGTATCTATTGATATCTGAGATATCATTATTGATAAAGAAACATGTTATTAGCTCGTTTATAGTTTAGTTCCTTCGAAGTGATATACTTAAGTATAAAATATATGGATTTGGTTATATTATTTACACAATGTTCCGTTGTTATTGGTTAATATGAAGTCACTTTAATGGCTACAAGACTGTATACAGTGAAAAATAAACATTAAAAGTGATATAAATGACCAACATGGCTCAAACACACCCAACACAGTGTAAAATGGATCACAATTACTACAAACTGGAGAAAAAGTACTTCGAGATGAAACGACTGGTGATAGAGAAAACAGAGGAATTAAAAAGGAGAGACAAAATAATATCTCAACTAGAGAATGAGATAGATGAAAAGGATGCTACAATACGGTATTTGAAAAATGAAATTGACAAGTTCAGACAAGTTGTTAAACCTTTAACAAAGCAAATTATCGATGGTCACAAAAATGGAGCGGAATCTGAAGAAGAGTGTTTCGTTATGAAGACACCTGGAGTAGAAAATACTAGAGTGCTACCTCTAGGCGAACCCAGGCTGAAGAGGACAGCCATATCAGCGGAACCATTATCGGCGTTGACACAAGAACATGAAATGAAATTGGTGAAAATACCGAAGACTCAGAAGTAAGTATTAAGAAACAACTTATTATCTTCATTGTATTTACGGACCTAATATTTTATTACATTTGGTTGACAATAACGATAAAAAGAAACAAAAACACAATAAACTACGTTGACAGTGTTTAAAACATGTTACACGCTTATTTCTGTTTGGTCATCGTACTTT
This sequence comes from Hofmannophila pseudospretella, assembly GCA_947369225.1. NCBI lineage: Eukaryota > Metazoa > Arthropoda > Insecta > Lepidoptera > Oecophoridae > Hofmannophila > Hofmannophila pseudospretella. The sequence continues at coordinate 6,138,090 of OX376326.1, forward strand.
GACCGTTCCAGTAATGCCAAAGTATTCTATAAATACCTAATACTGATCGCATGTTCCCAAAATATCATATATTGTGAATGCAAAACAACATACCTCGACATATCTCGAAATATTTCACTATAACTAAATTTAAAAAAATATATTGATGCAGTATCTTTTACATTTTCTCATAATACATATAAGGTTATGCAATTAATTAAATAATTAAGTATGCGTGTATGCGAGTGTGTGTGTGTGTGTGTGTGTGTGTGTGTGTGTGAGGGGGGTGAGCGTGGGATGGTGTGTGCGTGATGTGTGGTGTGTGTGAGGCGTGAGCGTGGGATGGTGTGTGCGTGATGTGTGGTGTGTGTGAGGGGGTGTATGTTGGCAGGTGTGAGGGTTAGTGTGCGTCCATAAGACTCATCTAATTGATAACAATAAAATAGGTACTAAATTACATTAAAATATATTCTTAACTTAACATTGATGTCAGCAGATGTAGTTTATGTGTGCATCACCTGTCAACTGCGCGTTGAATTTCTTCTGCGCACGGGCATGAGCCAGAGGCGACCCGAGGTCAACGTGTGTTAGCCGGAGTGCCTTCAAGTAGACCCATTTGGTATAATTACGTTCGAACTTTATCTGTCCTCGCCATCGGCAGTATCACGACATGTCGAAGGGTTATATCTTTGAGCATTATTTATGACACCAATCTTAAGTTAATTAAAGCCGTCTTTTGGCCCCTGAGGCGTTTTAGAATATAACGGGCTGTTTTAGCGACAAGTTTAATAGGGTAATAAGTAATATAGGTAGGTACTTATTGTAAACGGCACGGTCTAGCTTTACCAAAGACCTATTATATTGTCTACAGGAGTATACAAAAATTCTTTGAGCTTTACTTTAAATTCATTTTGTTAAATTCCACTATTAATTATCAATCGGAATTAATGTTTGTCATTCAATTTCCAAACGGTTTATACTAAATTGTATAAACTATTCCTAAAGATATTACGCACCTAGAAATATTATCATTCATAAGATACATCATCATCATCAGCATAGGCATTAATAGTAATGTCCCCACTGTTGGGGCACAGGCCTCCCCTTGCACAAGGGGAGTACGGGCCATGATCCACCGAGCGGGCCCAGTGCTGATTGGTGGATTTCACACGTCTTCGGAAACTTTTAATTTCCTCTGACGTGCAGGTTTCCTCACGATGTTTTCCTTCACCGTTAGAGCAGTCGGTAAATGTACGTAAGTCTTCGATAAAATCCAAGAAACTCATTGGTACATGGCATTACATGGTTTCGAACCCGGACCTCCCGCATGTGAGTCCGGTGTCCTAGCCACTAGGCCACCGACGCTCTCGACAATCGAAGAAACATTTATACTTTGTTTCTGTTATTATATTAGTATATTTAATTTATAAGTTACTAGCTGCGCCCCGGCGGCGGCTTCGCTTGTCTTGTTTTTTTTTAACTCGGAAACCTTCTCTGGCATGCGCACAACGGCCTACCAAAGTTTCATCACAATCGGATGATTGGTATAGGAGCACATAGGGGACAAACAAAGAAACATTCATTTTATATATATAGATTAGGCTGAAAACCTTACAGTGAGCTGCATGAAACGTCCGAATTAAATCATAATTAAAAAGCATGCTATCCCTTTCTACTCCATAGCTCTAGTTAGAGATGACACGAGACTTAAGGAAGCCTTAATATTAAAAACGTTTTTTGCAATCCACGGTCAATCTAGTAACCATTGACTACGTACCTAGGTGTTTTATGTTACGATACTTACACAATTTTCTACTTATATCGTAAGGCTATACCCATTATAGTGGATAGCTAGTATTACCTTGTCAAGACAATTACTTTTCATAATATCTTTCCTATCCTTCTACTATACCTCGTAATAATAGATTACGCACCATAAAGCCAAGTAAAGCTTAGTTGATTTAATGGGATAGTCTTAGGTGCGTACTTGACATTCGATTTTCAGATGCAGCTGCTGTACGTCCTGCAAATATATAAATAAAAACCCCCAGTAAAATATTATAAAAACCCCCAGTAAAATATTATAAAATTAATTGATACTGTTTAAAACTGCCTAAGGAATACGATACTGCCATATATTTTAAAAATAATAAGTAAAGTACCAAAGTAGTAAGTTATTAATTAGAGTTTGACCTCAAGTACCTCCCACAATCAAAAACAAGAATTGAAAATCATGGCAAATATTACTAATATTCCTACCTAAGTAGTAAAGTACCTAGTAGGTAATAAATCGTAAAGTATGTAGGTACCAACACTAGAGTAAGATTCACTTTATTGCATAGAATGCATGGATTGTTACAATTTATATCTTATTATTTTCAGACAATCTTAACCAACCTTAAGCAGTTAGTAATAATTTTCTCGTTCAAAAGAGGGCACAGAATACACACAGAAGATCCGCTCCGCGATTTTGATTATGTCACTCGACCGTAGCGCTATGGCAGTTATAATTTCCAGTTTAAAAGAAATAGCCTTGTGAAAAATATTTCTGGCAATGTGTTTCGTTTATTAAAAGTACAAAAAATATTTCGCGCCCTACTTCCTTTGACTTCGTTTGAGATGGCCTGTACGCAGTGCCCGTGCATGCGTGAGCCGATTTCGCGCGTGTCACTTGGAAAGAGAGTGACAAAAATTACTATGATTATTATTACTAGGTTCAAATCCTAACGAAAAAAAATCACCCCCTTTTTCTAATTTATTAGAATTACTACGAAGTTTACAGAGTAGATACTTACCTATCACAATATTGTCATATTTCAGATCACGGGAGCTGATCAAGAGTGCGATTCTGGACAACGACTTCATGAAGAACTTGGAGATGACGCAAATCCGTGAGATCGTGGACTGCATGTACCCGGTCGAATACGCTGCTGGCAGCCTCATCATCAAGGAGGGTGACGTCGGCAGCATTGTTTATGTTATGGAAGGTTAGTACTTCAGAAATATAGTAATTTTATAATTATAATTAAATCTAGTTCTAGCCTAAATGTGCCCTTGTTTTTAAACGAGTATTTTTGTCGTGCCATCTAGTAGCGAGTAGCGGAACTAAAATAGTTTATCACCATAGGGTTTAGACAAAATTGTTACTGTTGTTAGCTATAGATGGCGCATACTATGTTTTAGTTGTATAAGTACTCCATAGATGGCGGTGTTCCAGAAAGTCTAACCAGTTATCGCATAAAATAATAGATAGCGGTATTAGGTACTAAAATTCGCGACATCTAGTGGCGACAACTAAATTTCTTTTATTTACTACTCTAAACTAGATGTCACTACAGCGCAAGGTAAAAGTAAAATGCTGCACTCAAAATTTTTAAAGGAGAGGTCGCCACTAGTTCTTTTATGAACAGGTTTTCATTTATATTATATAGCTGGCGGTTGTTATAGCTAGGCTGTGTGACGCCATCCTTCTTTTAAATTTAATTACTTTTCTATTCTACTTACCTATCGCATTTTAATGGGTTTTTAATGCTAAATGAAAAAAAGATCCCAATCTAATTTTCACCCAAATTAGTATGAGATATTAATTCACTTTAAAAATGAATTCAATGGTTTTTGTTCGATGGTAAAACAGAAAGGTAGCTAACCTACTTACTTCAGAGTGTCGGTGGCACAGTGGATAGGGTACCGGACTCTCACAAACCGTGCAGTGCCATGAGTACTAATGAGTTTTTCGTATTTTTCGAAGACTTACGTACATTTACCGACTGCTCTAACGGTGAAGGAAAACATCGTGAGGAAACCTGCACACTGAGATGACCAGTGTGTAAAATTGGGTAGGTAGGCACAAAAAAGAACCTCAAGGGTCGAAGTGCCGCTGGGTTATTCCCGGCCCCCTATCATAAGATAAGATAACCTACTTACTTACCTGTTGTAGGAAATTAATGGAGTCACAATCTAATTGTCACCTTCGCCGTCCCTCATACATATTGAATAACATCATGACATAAACAACCTATCGAAGTATATTTAAAATATTACTTACAAGTAATCCATGTTCCGAGGCACAACTACAGTTGTGCCTCGGAACATGGATGGATGTCTACATAATTCGCCTAGTCATGTAAACACGCTTGTATAGTGCTTTCCCCAGTAGAAAGCGGAAAAGCAGGAGCCGTGACACCGGATTTTCCTAGGAAACATGTAATGCTAGGCGTTGTGGTATGGCACCTAACTCGTCTATTAGTTACTCTTACTACTGGTTATACTGAACTTATAGATATTTTTTAAGGGTTGAGTAGACGAGCATACGTTCCATTTATTACATAGACATTATTTATTTATAACATTCGTTACAAGTCAAATTACATGTTATACTCTAGTATAACAGTAATTCAATAATTAAATTACATTAATTGAATATTGAATAATTGCTTAATAAAATTATTAACATGTAACTTAATAATATGTTATTATATTAGATAACAATTTATAATATAGTAAGTAAATTGAGCCTCAACTGTCTTAATTATTTCTAATATTCTGTCTTCAATTATTAGTGAACTCTTCGAAGCAGTAGAACGTCTGTTCAACCAGCCATTTTTTTAATAACTGTATTTTACAAGGGGATACCATACCACTATAATTTATTAGAGGATTTTCGATGCTCTGCTAAACTTTAGGAATGAATGCCTCATTTGCCGGTAATTACACTGCCTCACTTTAACCCTTCAAACCTTAAGGATCTCACCATTAGATTGTTTGTTTGTTTGTAGTCTCTTTATTGCACACATAGAAAAAAAATATACATAGTAATTAAAAACATTAAAATATGTACAAAGGCGGGCTTATCCCATAGGGATCTCTTCCAGCCAACCTTTGATTAAGGAGAGTTTAGACTACTTTTATGGTGGGTAAGGTGATTTTCGAACCGACTACAGCTACAGCTAGAGTACGGAAAGAAAGTTGCTTTTGTAAACATTTTGTAAAGGCATCATCTTATATAATATATCAAAACCAGTTTAGTTGGAATAGTTATGTAGATATTTCGCTGTCTTTGGCACAAAACGGACGTGTAGGTCGTATGGTGGTAACCTTGCAGAATTTCATTTCTATATTCGGCGGTGACATCATTGCATTGCATAAAGCTTATGTTATGTCATCGGAAGTGCAGGAGGCTAGGACGCGTAAAAGATGGATCCGTAAAAGAGCTTTTCCAATTTTTTAAAGACTTACGTTACCTACTAACATTTACTGATTCCTCGGGAAAACAACGAGGGAAAACTTTCAGCTTTGAAGGAATTCGATTTTCATCAATCACTGCCGTGGTTCTACACGCACTAGTGCACGGTGTCCGATAGGTAGTACCCCATCGCAAGGAGATCCTAACCCAAAACTTAAACCCCTAAACCCCCCCTAACCCTAAACTTTGACCGATGTGGTTGATGTGTTCATAGGTATCTCACGTCTCTATAATGTTATTTGAGGCTTTTCCATGCTCTGCTAACCTTGAGGACTTAAATTAGATGGAGTCCCTCATGTGCCGGTAATTAAGCTGGCTCTCCTACCCTTCAAAACGAAACACAGCAATGCAAGCATTGCTGCTTTGCAGCAGAAATAGTTAAAAGGATGGTACATCACCAAGCTGAGTCTGCATAGATTCTCCATGTTATCTACTTTTTACAAGCATCGCAGAACTTCCGGGTTAAAAAAAACCGATTCGATTTCGAGTCGATTTGCCAAGAATAATTCAAGATATAATTTGTGAAAAAAAAATCTGTCCAAGATCATAACAACGTTATTCAAACACTTGGCTGTTTTTTGTACCGTACAAAAAGGAAACTCGACCAAATCGTGAACTAAGTACAAATCGATCCAATTTTGCCAAAACGTAAACACGATGCCGATTACAAAACTGTCGCCAGCAAAAAGTAATCTAATTGTGATTTGTGACAGACGGACAGACAGATACATGATTGGTTCTCGATCTCGGCCTTGGCACCCGGAGATCGAGACCTTGCCAGTTTTTCGGATCACAATAGATGACGTCACAGTTCTCACAGCATGCAGTAAACGTGGGTTTTCCATAAACCATTAAAGGTTAATGGATAAATGATAATATAAATATACCAAAAACTTATAAATTATGTATCCGTACATAATTTTTCCATCTTTGGCTTTGGTCACATCATAAAGAAAATGGATATTATTATTTTTTATTAACCAGTAAGTAGGTAGTTTTACTGGGTAGCGTAGAAATTGCTGGGCCTTACCCATGTCATAATTTAAAAGCACCTACCTATTTCTTTGCAACAAAAAATGAGGGAAAGATCTCCACTAAAAAATTTGACGTGAAAGAGTCTACTTAGTCTATATCTAGAGGGGCTAAACAAAAAGTACATTTCCGGAATTCCCATTTTGGACAAATAAAATATCGAATAACGATCTACTATTATGGTAATGTAATAATAAGCAACCTTGAAATTTGGTGCACACATATTAATGTAGGACTTAGGGGTTACCTTTTCAATTGACTTAAGGTCCCAGACCCAGATAATTTGTTTAAATCCTGAATAGGAGATAATCCTGCAATGTTTTACCGCAAAAATACATTCAAAAATAAGACGTAGGTGTACGACTTAAAGATGAATCTGTTCTTAACATTGTTATGTTAAGAACAGATTTATAATTCAAAACATTGTCATTCAAACATTAACATTGTTATGTTAAGAACAGATTCATCTTTAAGTCGTACACCTACGTCTTATTTTTGAATGTATTTTTGTAACTGTGCTAGTGGCGCCTCTAGCGGTAAAACATTGCAGGATTATCTCCTATTCAGGATTTAAACAAATTATCTGGGTCTGGGACCTTAATTCCATTGAAAAGGTAACCACTAAGTCCTACATTAATATGTGTGCACCAAATTTCAAGGTTATGGTTATTTTAAGGTTATTAGGTTATGTTTAACCTAAATTTACGGCTTTCAATGACAATAATTTGATAAATAATTAATGATATGATCGTGTGGAATCCTTTCTAGAAAAAAGTCGATAACGTGGTTTATGGAGAATCTCTATATAGCAACAGTGACTTATTCGAACTCCACCAAGCAAGTGAAAGTAATGATCATAGCAATTTGCACAGCCTATACTTATAGAGCCCAGGAAACAACTAAACTTATTGAAACTTGCTATGCTATAGGTAGATATACACATCATTTATTTTGTATCGAATAAGCAGTTCGCATTGCAACAGTTATAGATATTATGCAGATTTACGGAATAAGTTCTTTATGTTATATTCTTCATAATTAAACCACTTTACAATTGAATTTGAAATAGATAATAGAGGGAAGTAGGCACTTACTTATCTTAAGTACTTACTGTTAGCTTTCTTCTTTCCTGAAGTGCGGAAAAATGAAGCAGAGGAAGATTTTATATAATGCCTTTAGAAGAGGATTTTCTAATTCCGATAATAAGCAGACAAATCCAATAACGATTATTTGTAAGACATTATTATTATCCACTTTTATTTCCCAATTATAGCCGCTTATCTGAAAAATTTAGGTTTCGTTAGCTCGATGTAGGTTGTAATAGTTTTTTTTGTGCTTAGATACCATTCAGATACTCGTTCATAACTTTACGTAAACTATCTAAAAAGAATGTGACCTCTTTTCGACTTTATAATTAAATGAGTAGAATCTGAAACCAGTTATATACTGAAACAATAAATTCTTATTCTTATCAATAAGAGCAACATGGATAGTTTAGAATTACCACGACCACGATAACAGACTGTCGGATTACGTCATCGGTATTTTATCTTCAGTACAAGAAACTTTTGACCTGTCGGACTACTGCGTATTTTCTCTTTCAACAATCGGTTATGTGATTATGTCACACAACAGATAGGTATGTCTATCGACGTAGTTTCGTTGCGTCTCGAAATGACGTCAACTTTTTAAAGAGTTGAAAGCCCGGCCGGGCCATTTCTACTTCCACGACTGTGAAAAACAAAAAAAACTAAAAGTTGAATGAAGAATGAATACCTTTATTGCAGAAAATTAGTGTGATACAGTGCGTACGAAACGATTAAAACACAATCTAGGCGGTCTTATCGCAAAAACAAACAAAAATAAAAATAATTTTATACCGAAAATAATTGTATTCGTCACTACGCGTTTGTACTTACTTAACTTACCAGATGTTCATATGAGTAGCTACTTATCTTGCATTGTCTCTTGCTGGCAGTCTAAAACCGTAATAAACTTCAAGTTTTAGCCATTGCGTGTTGTGTACTAGATATCATTTGATTGACGAAGTTTTAATAAATCATCAAAGAACTGTTACACCAAAAACCCAGTAAGTACATGTTGCTAGAGGTCATAATCACACACAAAACTCTTTTAGAACCTACATATAGCTTCATTAGGTTATCTTTTTTTTTAAATCTCAGTTTAGAGGCTTTGGTACACGACAAGGTGACCATATCAGCCTCGTTAGGGTCACTAAGAAAACGGAAGGAAGTATTATTAGAGTCAGCCCTCACTTTGAGAGCCAACTTAGCAAACAACAATAAGTTTTTCAAATTATCAGATAAGGGCTGACTCAAAATATTATTGAGCCTCCCATTTTGGAGCCTATTAAGGCCAAATTTTTTCCTCTTAATTTTCCTCCATTAGAAGGTGAGTGAGGTCTTCTATTCTGTTGCAGTTGGTTTATCTTAAAACCACAAATATTATACCAGCTCCAACTTCTGAACACAAAGAGCATAAAGAGCTTTCGACACAACAAAACCATACTTACCGCACTTTGAATCGCATTTTGTTGCAAAAGCAATTTTCGACGGTTCCACATTATTACAGTAGGTACAGATTCTGATGGTGAACGTAAGTTTGTCACTGCCCTTAATGTATCACAAAAGTGTGATAGATTGTAAAAGGCAAGTCATTTAGAGGCCACAAAATCGCTTCTTATTTTAGCGTAAATACCATTAATAAAAATAGAATGCAAGTTATTTTTGTAAATACCACTTTGTATACCTCACTCGGCACAATGCAGAACCGAGCATCACTTTCCCGTATTAAAATACCTCTGAGTTACATATAGAACTCTATAGTAATAAAGCATCTCAAATATCAACATTTCTTATTTTATCAACCCACTGTTGCAACCGAATAAACAAACATCTTTTCTAAAATCATCAATTAGTATCGATCACACGTCCCAATTCCCTGCTTAACTAGTGGAACATTACCAGAAAACGTGAACAAATCGAGATGTGCTTCCGTCCATCTTCTGAACTAGCGGAAGATGGTTATCTTAAATGCGACGTGTTCTACGCATGCATGCATACTGGCAAAGTGACCAACCATATCAATTTCTCTCAGCGATCTAAATATTTTACATAGCATTAGTGTAGACGTGTTTTGATGTCTCTTTGTGACCTAATAATGTAATGTTAGAGTAATTCTAACATTTCTATCATATGTGCTCTAGTAAATTGTACCAACCAGTGTCATTTTAAAACGAATAGGTATATACTCGTTAATACTAGCCTAAAACATAATACAGTACCTATCTTAACCTCTACAACAACGTTTATTTTTTAAAATTTTGTAAATAAATGTGCTAAAACTAAACAATTCACTTCGATAAATTATTTTACAACACAGATGCTGAATATATTTTTTGCTTTAATATTCAACATCTACGTATATCTTTCCAAATTCATAGAAGAAAACCATTTGACTCATACCATTTTCAGTGAAGAATTGTCAGTTCCTTGTTCTTAAATATTTACTTGCTTCATATGAACTGTTAGGTAATTAGAAGATAGTATTTTTATGATGAAATCACGCAATCCAGTTTGAACTACGAGTACTTACGAGTAGGTACTTGCTCTTTAATTGAGTAACCGATTATAGAAGCTAATGAGGAAAATGATAATTTAGGTAATTGTGGTTTTGTTTAAGAAGGTTTTAAAAACTTTAGTAACAGGTTTATATGTATTATCATAGAGTCACTTGAGACAAATACAAGCAAGCAGCTCGATCAAAGTTTGCACGTTAAATCCACACAGACAATAATTGTTTTTGTTGAAATGATGCAAGCAAATGCTAGTCAAGACGTCATGCAGGTAGCACAAACGCCATTTAAGAGGTTCCTAAAAAGCATAAAGTCATCAAAAAGTTATGTTGTCGCAATTTATCCAAATTTACACTAAACATAGGCATACATTATCAGTAAAATTAAATTCGCATATGAATTTTAGTATATTAATCATGTAATCACCTACTCAATAAATTACTCCACTTTGGTGGAAACCGAAACCTTTTGAGGTTTCGTACGCACTGTATGACACTAATTTTGTGCAATAAACTAATTAATAATTTTATAGTAATTCATAGTTATTATATTAGTAATTCATTCATTCATTCATTCAATATCAAAATAAAATAAATTCACAGTCGCCATCATTGTTAGTTACCTATTAAATTGTTTTGTGTATCTTTGGGTCCATTTAAAATTTATTTGACATTTTATTACTTCAAACTGCTAAAATAAACAATTATATAATTTTAAGCCAAACTAAATCTGTTTATAAAGCATTTATTCGCCAATTTAAAAGCTACTTACATAGTTACTTTAAAGCTGCTACACAACAGAAATGCTGTATAAACCAGCGCCTAATCCGCCTGAGTTACTCCTATGTTTACAGCGCCACTATACGACTATAAATATAGCAAGGGGCTATATAAAACGTTCTTCTACCTTTTATTTATAAACTAGGCATAACAAGATCTAGAAAAAATCAATAATTATTTATATTAGGAACCTAAAAACAATAATACAGAGTAAAACAACCCCTTGAAAACAAAAACAGCGTAAAAAGCGGTAAAAAGCCATAATCTAAATGTCCAAGCTGTTCCTGGATAAAATGCATGCATACGGCATAACTAATAATATGTTCTGTACACAACTTATAGACAGAAGCCCGCATGTCGTCCATTCTAGCTTCATTGTTCAATTACACAAGACAGGAACGAATGGAGTTAATGTTCGTAACTGCTCCTATTCATGTCGTGTTCCATTTGGATGATTGTAAACAAGCGAGACTATATTGCTTACTTATATACTCGTAGTGTTTGCTACTTACCCGATTGTTATATTTTTTCTTCTTGTACTAAGGGGCAGGTTCCTGTCGCTGCAACAGCTTCCATACATCCTTGTCCCCCGCCTTCATCTTACACTCCTGTTACAACGAACTACTGCTCCACTCCTTTAATTATTCCATGTATCCTAACCGCGGTCGACCTCTATTCTACCCCTTTTGCTATACTATAGTAAAAATATTACGAACTGAACTCTTTATTTTCAAATAAAAATGTTACAAAAAAATTGGTAATTTGCATGGCTAATTGCTTAATAAACAAAACTTAAAAAATATACAGACGGTAGTACTCGTAAGTTACTAATTGTTGCTTTGAAAATGCTCTGAAAAATAGCTGTGACTAAACTGTCACCATATGGAGTACAAAGGTAAAAACCGATAAATAAATAGTCTTTGCCAAGCAGCTTTTGTAACTTCGCATGGAGAGTCCATGCGAAGTTACAAAAGCTGCTTGACCGATCAGGCTAATCAATTTGTATGGAGAGCCAATTTTTTTATCTGCATTTGGTAATGTTCCTTTTGGATACTAAGATCCAGGTGACTAACGGGTGAAGTTATCTAAAACTACATTAGACCAATAGCGAAAGTGAAACGGTCACGATCCACACAGCCTTGACTAGACCACACTGTAAAGCGTTACTAATGAAATTTGACTGAAGCTCGTGGTAGATTAGCATTTTTACTTTTACTTGAACTTTCGATCTGTGAACCCTGTCTCACTTAAAAGACACACGGTAAGCTAGATTTGAAGTATTGCAGTCAGAAAAAAATTGAATGTTGCAAACGATAGCTCAATCAAATTCAATCCTACGAGAATTAATATGTTATTGATAACATACACAGGGTAGGATCTACCTTACTCCAATTTCTTTCTGACTGCAGTTCTTCAAATCTAACTTACTGTGTGTCTTTGAAATGAGTCAGGGTTATGTCATTGGTCTAACATAAAGTTCTTAAAAATATAATAGTAGTAGCTCAATCAATAATTAATTGCAATTATTATAGTTTTATGTTATGTACGAGGTTCCATGGTATATAATACGTTATGTAGATCCATTCAGCCTTTGAGGCGAGTTTGAGTAACATCGTTTCACTTTTATTTACATTGATAGGATCATTAAAAGCACCAACAATAAGTATTTTTAATATTTTAATAGCATTTGTATGAAACGACCTCCTGTAATGTGTCAGTTGCTATATTGTTTTGTAGCGTTAAATGTCCATAAACGGTGGTATGTTCTGCACTCATTGCTGTTAACGTTTTTGCCTCTTGTTCATCGAGTATAAAACTAGTACATTTATTACTGTAAAAAATAATGTTCCGCGATCATAGAGCATTGAAGACAAGACAAGACAAGGCAAGACAGCCATACTTCTGAGGTTTCAAGCTATAGGTAATAGAAATAAATTAGAAATATCTAATTTTAAAATGAAAATCAATCAACCGCATATTAGCGTCCCCTTCCCTCTGAAACTTGTTGCAATTGACTTACGTGACTCAGTTATAAATAATGACTCTACTTTTCCTCTTGCATTGACAATTTCCTTGCCAATGTTAACTCACGTCACAGCTCGCATCATGACAGTATAAAGACTTCTGCTTTATAATAAATACTACCAAGGTTAATACTGCCAATCAAAATGCTGTCGACATTGCAATGTATTGCTTATTTATTTAATAATTTAAGTAATAGTATTTCACACATTTAATATTACCTTTCATAATCATGTGTGAAATCGTGATTTCATTGTAACATTTCAAAGCAATTTATACCTAAATCCATGTTTTTCATCGCTCCACTGAATAGTGCATTTCTAAATGGCGGTTCCTTTGCATTTTCTCTGCTAATGTTACCAATTGCTCTATTAACACTTTCCTTTCCATTTTCTATAACTTTCGCGTTTAGTCACTTTACAAGAAATAATTCTTTTTCAACTTGAAATGGCAAGATGTTAACCCTATGTTTATACTCGTATGAAAGAGTTTAAATAATCTTTCCAAAGTTCTTACCAAAGAAGTAAGACCCATAGGTACCCATTGTTTACTCGTCGGTACGTTCCCTACACCTGTCCTTGCTTTTATCCTATATTCTTTTATATTATTCTATAAAACAAAATGACAAAAACATTATTTAGCAACACATTTGCTTCCATGACGGATTGGCAGTTGCCACATACGATGGATTATGATTGTTGCCCAGGACTGTAACGATTAATGATATTACTTGCTACCTTGTAATGTCTACCTATTTTGCAATCATAAACAGAACATAAACATCTAAAGGTTAATGGATAGGTTGTACGTGAATAAACTTTAACGATTCAATTATTTGCTATAGAATCTTCAACGCGATTTCAAACCACATATAATGTACATGAATGAATGTCAGTTTTCATATTTTAATATAATAACGGTTATGGAGAGCCGACGGTCACACTGGCCACCTAATTGTAAGTGGTCACCGTCGCTCATAAACATCTCAAAGCACTATAATGTTATTAGAGGGTTTTCTATGCGATACTAACTTAGAGGACTTAGATGGAGGCCTCATGTGCTGGTAACAACGCTGGCTTTCTAACCCTTCAAACTGAAACGCAGCAGTGCAAGCATTGCTGCTCAGCGGCAGAAATAGTTAAAAGGGTGAGTTCACCCCAAAACTTATCTAAATTTAAGTTAGATATCACGATATTATTATTACTTATCAGTTAGCAGTTCCTAATACTATGTACTATATATGTCAGCTTTAAACAGTGGAGATGTTATTTTTAAAACTCGTACTTAAGCATCTAAATAGTCCATGTTTAATTCGAGACGTTGTATTGCAAAAATACATCAGATTAGTGACTGTTTCGGATATTTGAAGGTCTTGACCAACCTTGTAGCTTACATTTGACTAGGTATCCGGTCACGGGCAATGGTTTATACTTACTCACCTTATTGTAACTACCTTCGTTAATTATGTTCTACAATTAGATACAGAACTGTCGCTCCACTTTTAACGTCCGTTCTAATTGCTACGATTTATCGTTTCAATAAATTCGAACCTAGAGTTTTCGCTTTTTTCTATTTGGTTTTACCGTTTCCATAACACCTATAGTTTTCTTCTAATACGACTCTAACTATAATTTCTGTGACATTATTGATAATTTAACCGGAAACTTTGAAATGTTCTCTAATTGTTTCGTCATTTTTGTCACGTCCTTTTTCAGTAGTTCAAATATTATTTCAACTGGCAAGACACATTATTTACGTACGTGTTCTTGTCTTTGTACCATTTATTTATAGCACTCAGCGATGTGTTTAATTGTTTATTGTCTTTTCAAGATGTAGGCGTAGGTAGTTTTATGGGTATATTGCCTTCTATGTGTAGGTATAGCTCCCAAATTCAAAGCTTTACCGTTTCTTCCGCCTTTTGTGATTTGAACTATACGAGCTTTTTAGAATATCCAGGTACATTGTTTGTCTTATTCTAACACATGTAGGTCTCGCTCGCTCGCGTCAACAGTCCATGCGCAGGAGTTGATCGTAGTTTGAGAATGAGTAGTGCATGCAGGCCAGGCAGTAAGCGACGCGGCGTTGACGTGATTGGTCGCTGTGTCCTCATTGCACTGCGTTCTGAATTTAAAATAGTCGCGATCGTGTTCATTGTGAGAAGAACAATGTTTTCTTCTATGTTGTTGTTTTCTTCATAAATTCCGTTTAAAAAACTGTTCTTTTATCATGGTAAAGTTTGTGTGAAAGTGTAGTCGTGATGGGTTTTTTGCGGAAGCTATAATAGCCTCAGAAGATTTCAAAGGATTTGTAGTGTCGATCAGAATGATAATGAATTGGATCGCTTATATCTGTTTTATGCTACAATATTATTTGATCATTTATACTTAGCACTTCAAGTTAACCGGAATGGATATTGTATGAATCGATAAGTAGAATCTTTCTAGAATATTAAGCATCTGTCTAAATTATACTAAACTTGTACCTTTGTCTTTTCTATCTACGTATAAATCTGTATATATTTTCGCAGTACGCTAAATCTGAAAGTGGTATATTTGAAGGCTTTCATGCAACCACAAGGTTATTGCAAACCTCTTGCGTGCACTACTCGACTCGTATGTGTCGTGAAAGTATTTTGAACGAACGTTCTTCACGGTGAAGATACATATTTTGCATATTAATGTTTCGAGACCAGTGCTTTCTATGTCTGCAGCATCTAGATATTTTGTTTTAATTAGTATGTTACTGTCATCAAAATTAGCTTCTCTTCTCATTATTATTGAATCCATTTAGTACATAAAGTGACATTAAACCCAATTGTATAATTTTTAATTTAATTATTCAATCAAATGCAATAAAATGCATTGAACCATTACAATCAGGTTTCATAATTTGTTAGTCATTTGTTGCAATGCAATTCATGCTCCATCAAGTTATTGAAATCATTTACTGTGTAAGTTGACTTAGTTTTTCAACATGGATTAGTCAATGTTCAATAGGTATACGAGTACATACTAAGTTATGTTCATATGGATCGTGATTCGTTCTCTAAAGAGAGATTAGAAAGTTGCATTGATTTGATATTATTATTTTATTACAAGCGACATTTTAAATGTGTGTACAATGTTTGACTATATGGCCCATAGCATTCATACAGTGATGCTATCTAAAATAGCCACGTTTATTAGAAGGGTCATCAGACCATAGAAAGTTGGCATTTCATATGTTGCAACTATTGTTATGGCAACACAATGAACATTTTAATTTTTATAAGTGAAATTACTCATAAGTACTATTTCGAAAGTTATCTAAATGGTTTACATTTTTTCGTTATCGTCATGAACTAATCTCAGAACAAGATAAACTAATTGAACGACCCCTACATAAAGTAAGCTAGACAGTTGGTGCCCAGATAATGGGGCTATTCACATTCAGTTCATGAATTGTGAATGGTCATGTCACTATGAATACCATTGTCTATTCGAAGAAACCGTTAAATTTCTCAATGAATCCAGTCCGGGATATTTTTGTCTTTGACTAATTTCAATGACATTAAACGTTAAACGATTCAGTTCTTTAAAATATGTAGTGACTCGTACATTTTTAATTTACTACAGCATAATACGTAAACGAATATTCCCTCTTTATGGATAAATTTTCATGGTTATGATTGATGTATTTTCATGTGATAAATTTGGAGTAAGTATATCGATCAGCGATAATATTTTATCAATTAATAAAACTTGGTTTGGACTCCGGAACTTTCTTTGGTATACATTATTATTGATAGTGATATGATATAGGTTGAAAGATAATTTAAACTTACCTGCCAATGTAATTTAAATGCATCAAGTACCTTCTCAGGATTCTAATGTGAACCTACTCTTACTCTTTACCTAAAAGGCATACCTTTATTTTTTTCTAATGAAGCTTGTGATAATCTAGATAGAGCGTTTGATTTCTAAAGTTCCTGGATACGATTCTCACGTATCTTCGCTGACCAGCTGACTGGATATGTGGACCAATGAACTGGTTTCAACCCGCTCATCGGTTGATCTCTAGAAATCGTTTCCTACTAGATCGATCATGCGTTCAGTAATTTACTCTAATTCTTCGTCATTATCACGTGGTTACTTTATTATCTTGTTCCTCACATTATTCATATTTTGTAATTAAAGATTCTCAGTTTAAATTTAACATTTGTTGCATTAAAAATCTCGACATAATTGAATTTCTTACAACCTTTTGTCGGCCTTTACATAAAATGCTGTCATAGATCTCTAGCAATCTCGGCATAGATGCGCACTTTCAATTCCATATCTTTACACGCATCGTACACATTCGCATCTACAATGAACACAAGTGAAAGTGCAGCAATAATAATAACAATAAATGCTGTTAAAGAGCGAGCTTCTGTGCCACTGCCAGCTGCTTCACTCGCTCAGCCCCCGTTATCTAATTATTACACAACCGTGATTCTATTCGCATTCGACTGATGGACTCACAAGACCTAGTTCGGCGTTTCCTTGTGGCCACGGATTAAGCTGAGGCTTGTGCAATCCGTGGTTGCGTCCCGTGACGCATCCGTTCTTGCGATATTGTATGTCTTTTCTTTTTACTTGAATCGCTAAATATAGCCTTAGAGTTTTAAAAGTAGATATAAGTTCATCGACGATATCGACATACATCACATTATCTGTTACGTTTGCACTTCATTCAATAATTTGTACCTTTTTACATTGCGGGTTGCGTATGTTGTCTTTTACGGTTTTATCGATTACTTTTTCATTTGTTTTATATTATGGTTTTTCTCTTTTATCGCACAATCTTCGTGCTAACGCCTTTAGGACACTGAAGCGATTTTGAAACGGAAGCGGACCGAAACCTCAGAATTCTAGTAAAATTTCAAAATCGCTGTTATGTGCTAGAGGCGTAAAGGTGTAATCTAAGTATTTCCATGATCCATAAATTATGTATCTTGTATGTGACAAGTATAAAATCGAGTTTGTGGACAGAGAAGTGAACTTCTTACAAAACCATTCCATTGTTATTGTCTTAATAGGTCGAACACCATTTCCATCGCAATTCGCAACCGTGTACAAAGGAACATTGAGCAATCCTGAACTCGATACAATTAATTTTAAAATTCAAATTAATGAACAACTTTGTTGTAGCATAAAACAGACTTCGTGTTTTTTTACAGATAGCGAATCATTTTTAAGTTTAGTGCTATTTTATGTCTTTGGTTGATAATGGGAAACTCCGGTGTTGATACTTAGTAGCTAGTAAATTGCATCTATCTAAACGGTAAAATGGAATTAACACTCCAAGAATCTACTATTACCCCGCAATGTCCAACAAAATGCTTGTGCAGTTATATAAACGAAGAAAGGGTAATTGAATCCGTGTTAATATGAAAATAAAACACTATCCAGGAAAAGCTGTCATGGAGGACCCCTGGCTTTCTATAAATGACAGGACTATGGACCTTGTGTATGCCGCTAATTGGGTCGGAGCAAAGAATCTCAGTTCATATCATGAAAGCGATGATATGTCAAACAAGGTCAAGTTTAACACCATATCTAGAAGTAAATCGTGCAGAGACGTAGACCGAACCAATGACAGAGAATATAATAACAAAACGCATTCATTAGAAGACAATGGATATAATTACCCTAATAACGTTCCTAACGAAAACATATCTCAATTAGCTAAATATCAACAGAATATAGAAGAAAAGGCTAGAGCCAACAATAATCTCATTACTCAAAATAAGTTAAAGCATAGCTATAGTTTTAAAGATATGCCAAATGGTTACAGACCTTCAACACTGAAAAGAGTGAAGCGAAGGAATTTTACAGAATGGGATATTGAAGCATTTGGATCTAACAGTAAACAGCCACCTGTGCCACCACAACGAAAAGATTCTCTCAGATATGCACATCGTCAGAGAAAAGTAGATTCCAAGAAAAACTACTATCCATTGCCTGATCCCGGTCCAGTTCCTCCCGATCCAACATCGGAATCATATTACGACTATTATTCAAGAGTTAGCCAACAAGGTAATGACACTGATAGTGATAAAATAAAACAAATTCAGAAAGACACCAAGAAAGAAAATACTTCCTACAACGAAGTTTCTAAACAGAATGGTACTCTCCGTGGTTTTGGTAATGATACGATGTATCAATTGATAAATTCAATGGCGACATTAGATCTTACACCAATAAAATCCAGATCAAATAAACAGAATCTCGACATGAATTGCGAAGCGGAAGATTTGGGCTTGTACATGCAGCCTATTAATGGTTCGTTATCTACATGCGATCCACTTCCTGAGCACACTACGCAAGCAGCTAACGAACGAAACGGACGCATCGAAGATGCTAAACCTAGCTTTCGTTCTAAATCTTTAAGAGTTAAAAGCGAAGGGAGAGCACCTCTTCGAGCTTATTTAGACGTGGTTCATCCTAACCGGGAACCACATAATGGTGTCACAGTTACCCAACCAAAAAGACATCTATCGCCAAGTGAACAGCTGACGTTAATGCAATACGAAATGTTTAACGGAAATCAAAAGCCACCAGCTCCTCCCATCGCCAATGGGTTCCACTCTGTCGATCTGGGAAAAGAAAGTGACTATCGGACTACAAACGGCGTTACGAAACAAATTAAAGGTGATAAGTTCGGAAAATTATATAATACAGTGAGAGTGAAAAATGACAATAGGTATGATAGGTACAATGACATTGTAACTTTTGGTGCACCAAAAGAACGTATTAGTGAAGAACGCGTGGCGAACGGCAATGTCTATTCGCGAAGTGCTAAAAGTTCATCTAGCGGTTCGGATTCAGACTTTTCGATTCCCCGACCAAAATTAATAGTGCCGGTGCATACTTACTCCCGAAAAAGGAGAACAGGGAATCTCTGTCAGCGAGATAGTAATGCAACAGAGTCAACTCTAGACGCTGGAATATTACTTGATGTTTCGCGGCTAGAAGAAGCAGCTGACAAATCTTTTGAAAAGCAGCGGAATGGAAATTCAGGTAATAATTCTACTATCATACATACTCGTAATATAATAGCATTTGTTTCTAGCGATCTATAAAAAGTAACTTTATCAGACAATACCGTGTTATCCATCACGAGATTATGTGAATATGTTCTTGTGTGTTTGGCGATTTTGATTGATGTATATTTAACAAGAGCTGTTTGAATTTCTTATGTAACTAAGATAACTGTAGAGAAGCTGGAATGTGATAAAAATTAAAAATAATCTGCTAAAGTTATTATTAGTATTATTTTGTAAGTGCAATATGCACTTTGGAATACATGGCATGGCACATATCGGCATTTTGGCATCAATATATTTATATTTCTTATATAGTCAGTCAATCATCATCATCATCAGCCTATTAATGCCCCCATTGTTGGGGCACAAGAGGGAACGGGCCATTATCCACAAAGCGGGCCCGGTGTTGATTGGTGGATTTCACACGCCTTCGAAAACTTAATTTTCCTCACGATGTTTTCCTTCACCGTTAGAGTAGTCGGTAAATGTATGTAATTCTTCGAAAAAATACTCAGCCAATACTAATGTTATACAGAGTCGTAATAGACATTACGATACACAGAATTAAAATACACAAATTTATGCTCTATCAATAAGGGCCAAGCAATTACCCCAATCAAGTAAATTTGAGATCGATCCATGTATTTAATATTTCTAACTCCCTTCAAATTAAACAAGAAATCTTCAAATTTTGGTGCACCTATCCTTAGAGTCAAACATTCTATTCGACATAACAAAGTTCCATCAAATATTGCTTTTCCTAAATTTAGTATGACAGCTACTGATTATATATTATATTCACTGTACCATGAGTAGCATGGTTCCTCTTTGGACGGACATCGTTAACTGTGAAACACTGTATAACAAGTTGTGTGAGAAACTAACTTAAATTATATGTATTTATCAAGCTACTTAATACTCATATAAACACTTTGAATGCGAACCTAAACTAATACTTACTGAATAAATTATGTATTTAGAACTATTCTAAAGTAGTAGAGTACTTACGCTGTTTCAACATAACGCGCCGTTTACAGAGTGACCGTCTGACCATCAGGGACCCAAATGCTTTGACATGTGTGTACAGGGTGTAACAAAACACATTATTAACATCTTCCACCAAGAAACTTCTCCAATTTCACTAATGTTTTCGATACATCGCGAAGTGTCAAAGTCGTAAAATGTCAAGACGTCCAACTCGGAGAATGTCCAGATCGGAAAATGTCGAGATCGCAAAACGTCCAGTCACAATGTGTCCAATGTCACGGATGACACGGGGACGCAACGGGGATGAAATTGTGTCAATGTGTACCATGCAATGTGTCCAATGTGCAATGAGTTCTCATGTCGTCCACGTGTCGTCTCCGTGTCCCCCGTGACATTGGATATATTGCACATATTGTGACTGGACGTATTATGATCTTGACATTTTCCGATGTAGACATTTGACAACTTGGACATTTCGCGACTTAGACGTAATTTGGAGTCTTGACATTTTACGACTTTGACATTTCCCGACGTATCTAATGTTGACTCTACAATTTGCCGATCAACTGACCCTTGTATAGGAAGCAAATCATGCAAAACAATCTCTGCTTCTAATGGAAAGCAGAAAGCATTAATGCTTGTGTTTCGGTTTGAAGGATAAAAGAGCTAGCGTAATTACCGGCACAGAAGCACACCATTTAAGTCCTCTAGGTTAGCAGCGCATCGAAAACTGTAATAACATTATAGTGGCGTGAAATGTCAATGGGTGATGGCGATGAAACATAGAATATGAAAGCAAGTCTTTCAAAAGGTCAATAAAGATATTTTGTTACACCTTGAATATTATTCCACTTACGCGGTTGCTAAATAAACCGAGACTGGCATATCAATTAAACTATACTGCATTTTGACCCAGTTTTATGTTAAATCACGCGTGAATATTAGGACCTATGTAATTAACATACCTAATAACGTGATATTAATTTATTGGATGTTGGTAGTAGATAATTGTTTACCTACAAAAACTGTTAATTACATTATGGTTCCGATAATGTTTACTGATTGTAGTATAAGAAGGGTTAATAGAGGCATGTAATAGAATATAAAAATTATATTTTTTAAAACCAATACAAATAAAAAACGTTACCGTTAAATGAAAAAGCAGGATTCTTACCACAATTTGGGGTTGTTTTGACTCCCAATTTTTCGGCGCATTTGACAACCCCAAATCGTGGTAAGAATTCCGTGGTTATCTATAGGGTTTACCAGAATTAGCTAAATGTTAGTATAATAGATAGATAGAAAAACTTTATTGTACACAAATACAGGAAAAGTAAAAACTACTAAAAAATATATGTATATACGTATCACACAGTCTTTATTACATTACAAAAAATCTTATAAGTATACCATTCACGTAATCCCCTTATAGTCCATATAAATGCATTATCATAAAAATATATTGCTTGCGTTGATCTTTTGACCCAATGGGCTCGCAGCAGCCTCGCCTTGAAATACTTTTACTATTTTATTACGTTCTCGATGCAAATAATTTGCGGCCGCTACTAATAACGTGTCCTGTCTTTCTTAAATTTAATGTTATTCTATAATTATAAATGTTAATAGTATGCTATTTGGTATGACATATTATCAAAAGTACATAAAGTTTAAATAAATATTAAGGTAAACTATGAAATCCTGAGTAAATCTATTTGACTTCAATAATAGTTTATTTGTTTGTGTTGTCTAATCTCATTTACTTTCAATTCATATTGTCCTTACAAGTTTGTTTATTATATATAACAAAATGATATTTCAAATATTTAAAAACAATGTTGGATTATCCATATCGTTCAGTTTAATAATCAATTGATCGCCCTGAAACATGGGACAACATTCCTTCCTTCTAAGTCGTGTCATTGCTGAGGGTCGGGATTATTCTAAGGAATTAATCACATAGAACGACTCTCGTGGCAGATTCCCCATTTCACACACTGGTTATCACAGTGTGCAGGTTTCCTCACGATGTTTTCCTTCACCGTCAGAGCAGTAAATATACGTAAGTCTTACGAAAAAACCGAAAAACTCATTGGTATGGCATTGCCTGGTTTCGAACTCGGACCTCCCGCATGGGAGTCCGACGTCCTAGCCACGACGCCACCGACGCTCTATAACCTGGGATTCCGTGTTCTTAATCTTTTAAGAAAACGGGAAAAATATTGTTATACAATTAGGTAACTAATATCTAATACTCCTCTGTCTAGTCAAATAATCTCGCAGATTTCAAATATCACATCCGAAGTTTTTTTTAACTGAAAGCGAGCAAACAATTGGCACTCCGCTAAATAACTTTGTGTTAATTTTCTTTATTGACATGTCTGTTTGCTTCTAACTTAGAAACTCTGCAGTCTGCGTGACTGCACTCTAAAAGAAAATTATGTTCTCTGACATTTCAATAGTTTAGTATGATAGGTGAACTAGCGAACAAAGACACTTTTTACGGTATCTTTAAGAAGAACCGTCCATTAGTTAACTTTTACAAATCAATATCTGTCGAAGCAAAGTTAAAAGTTGAACAAGTTTTTCCGATTATGGTTGTGTGTTTTACTTCTAGTTAAATGTAAAAGTTTATTTTTCCTAGTATCACATCAATCATTATTTAGTATCCAATATCAGCAATATTGAACAAGCATTCATACTACTGTTTGCCTACGATATATTTTTCAACATTTTGCATACAATATAACAGTAACTCATCAACTGTATCGAGGTGTATCTATATATTCAATGCGCGTGTTCAATAGATTTTTTAGACAATAGCTAACCTGTACGCAGTACAATGACATACAAATTATAAAAGATCCGTGCCAATGGACACGATGTATAGATATAATTGTAAACAAAGAAGAATCAAATTCACACGCTTATACATTTATCACCTTCAAGGCTTACGACATCAATTGCCCTGTTCGATTTGATTCAAATATTTATCTTTCAAATGATAATGATAATCTTTTTAATACACATTACATTAAAAAGAATATAAATAACTAAATTTAATCTATTTTAGATGTGTTTTGATAGTTTTTAAGGCAGCGTGCGTGACTAATCACAAAATGAGTCATTAGAGTCATTACTATCCAAACTCAAACCAACACTTAGCCTTGAATGACACAACTATTAGGCGTTAATCTAATGGTTTTGAGATCTTATTTCAGTAGAATATGGTTTCAATTTTCTTACGTACCTTATAAAATAGGCGATAAGACCTACAAGTTTTCTAGCTAGCTAGCTTTCAGTTACAATTACAATGTCTGATTATTTTATAATAAAATGTAGAAAACTGTCAATATACAGCATACCTGCTATATTTTTTGTTCGCTTTATCAGATTTCTCACTTAGTTTATAGTTTGATATATATAAGTATGCTCACTTGTATCTGGATACTATGTCATAATTATTCATATATTCTTAAAGACATTTTCTGTTTGTCTCACAGAGGGCAGAGTGGAAGTATCCCGAGAGAACAAATACCTCAGCACCATGGCACCAGGCAAAGTGTTCGGTGAACTGGCGATCCTGTACAACTGCAAGAGAACAGCCACCATAAAGGCAGCGACTGACTGCCGGCTTTGGGCCATCGAACGGCAGTGCTTCCAGACAATCATGATGAGGACCGGCCTCATCAGGCAGGCAGAATATACCGACTTCCTTAAGAGGTGAGTAACGATTATTTCAAACAGTTTTATATTTATGCTGGATTCTTTCAAGCAGTCATCTTTCAAGACTTTCAAGACGAGCAAACAGGCCACATGATGGTAAGTGGTCACCGTTGCTCATGTCACCTCACTGTATTATTATTAGAAGGTTTTCGATGTGCTGCTAACCTTGAGGTCTAAGACCACACGTCCATCTAAATGGAGTGCCCCGTGTGCCGGTAATTACGCTGGCTCTGTTACCCTTCAAACCGAAACACAGAAACGCAAATATTTGTGTGTGAAATAGATAAGAAGCCGGTACCAACCCAGGCGATCTTGCACATCAGGATCTATCACTTCTTTTTCTACTTGTTGTATTACTGATTAGGGTCGCGTTAATTCTATAAAAAATTAAGCACAAAGTCCGACTTTATGGGCAAAAAGAGGTGGTTTGCCGTTGCCTTCCTCATTTCACACATTGGTTCGGTAAATCAGTAAAATAAGATGCTTTATCAAATCAAATTGGGGATGTTTATATTTTAATAGTAATTTCATGAATATTATGGGCGATGAAGTTACATTTTAAATCATCAATCATCATCATCAATTTATGAAAAAATATTTTACTTCACGATGTTTTCCTTCACCGTTAGAGCAGTCGGTAAACGTACTACTACGTAGGTTGATAATGATATCAATCATTGTGATATTGATGTTGACAACGAAATTGACCTTGTGGAATCTTGTACGATAACTAAGTATACTTACTTACTCCTATGTTAGTTTACTAAAAGTAAATAATGTCACTGAAGTGACTAGGAAAATAATAGAGAAATGTAAATTATGGCTGCTTATGTATTTGCGATAAAATATTAACTCAAAAATCTGATTCAAAGTAAAAAGCGGACAAAGAATGAGTTTCACAATATTTGACCAAAGGCTGATAAAATATCACTATCTTTGTAGGCTAATTTTTAAAAAAGTAAATGTGGTTACACTTAAACTATTCTTAAAACTTGTAATCAGAGTGACCCAGAACTTAATGAGGCCCCTGATAACAGTAACAATGAACTTACTTGATTTCAACTTCCTAAAATTATATTATTTAAAGTTCAAGTAAGAATAACCAAATATAAATTTCGTTTCAATGATTATGAATGATGATAGAGCATAGAATGTTGATCCAACAACTTACATATTTTTGCGAATCCTAGAACATATATTTTTTTGGTTTAAATGGTAGACTTTTATTTTTTCTCCATACATTTTGCATTAAAGACGAATTTTCACTTAAATCCATTTTTTTAGAAACGGGGTATCTAGAGGTATATTTTTTTCTACAGGTTTTGGTCAACTTATCGCCCTACACAACATATATTTTTTTCAACTAATTTTACTGATATATTTTTTCCATACATTCTGTGCGGAGTCAAAATTTATATAATCTAGATTACAGTGAAAGTAATACCTCCATTCTGACCAATTTAAAATTAAATCTTCAACGTTTGGTATTACAACGAATTACATTTATCCCTGGAATGATATTTTCCGAGAATTCTCATTTCTTTTTAATTTAGAGCAGTTATTTTGAGCTTTTCTTCCTTATGAACCACTTTGTTTACGTTATTGAGGGCATTAGCCCCACCGAGATCTACTGTTTTGACATGATAATTGGAGAACATTCGCCTTTAGACACGCACTATTTATGTGTAGCCCTTCGTCAGTTCATGACGGTTAATTTAGCTCGTCCTTGATAAAATAGTGATTCATTCCCGTTACTCACTCATCTCATTAAAAAAAAACTTTAGCAAAGTTGTTCAGAGTTTCTTCACCCATAAATTAAAAGTATATGGAGTACTAGTACCTGCCTATATTATGCGATGAAAGATAATAAAATCTTGACAACATAAACTTGTTTATTGTTTTAAAACTGAAATAAATAAGGAGAGAGATTAATTTATGATTGTGGCTTTTGCTGTCTACTCCGCATCTACCTCATTTATCAGAAGTTGTAAATATTGGTACATCAGTCGGTGTTTTGTTTAATTACAGTAAGATATCAATTTACGATAACTATAATAATATCTTGTAAAATTTTAGTCGTAGCATTATTCACATACTCAACACAGTCCATACAAAATAGGTTAGTAAAATCTTAAATTTTCAATTTTGACTAGATTAAATAACAATAAACACACTAAAATTAAACTAAATGTAAACATAAATGTATTCATTATGTTGGTGACTTAGCATTTCCAAAAGAAATCTAAGTAGTAATAAAATATGACTATAGTTGATGTATTTTGAAGCTCTGTCTAACATTTGCAGTTAGTTTGTGCTGGTGGCATACCAATTCATATATGAATAAAAAACACGGCATACCTCAGAAAGTCAGAACTTTACCAATGACAGATAAGGACATTGACCCCAAGACACTTATGCAAATGCAATGGGCGTGCAATGGCCCATTCTTCTGCTTTCGTCGAGACTTGATACTACATAGTTTATGGGCGTCATATCGCAAACTTGAAGTCTTCCAATATTTCCTCTAATTTAATTTTGGGATTGTTTAGTTTCACGAAGCGAATTACTTCTTTGATCTGTCGATTTCTGTGATTTTAACACTGTTGTTATTTCTAATAATATGTTTCGTTTAGGTGGTTTCCCTTTTAATAATGACATTTAATATGATAGTTTGAGTTTCAGTAATAATCTTATGGTAATTGCTACTCTTAAAGAGTCGTAAAACACTTCACTTGTTTCATCCAGTCACTTAATTCTAGACAGCCTGAAGTTATCAATCAAGGGAATGATGCTATGGAATGCTTGCAGCTGTTCTCCGAAACCTTATGCGTCAACTATATACGGAGAATACTTTATGATGATCCATATTCTTAGGAGTAAACTAAATCTAAACTTAGTAATTAGGTTCCTGTCGACTGTTAATACTGTTATATATATTCGAAACTTCAGAATCATTGTAAACTCTTAAAACAAAGATTTGGTTGACGAAACCCGGTGTCAACCTCAGTTGCATAAACGACTCGTGCGCAGAAATTTGCGAAATACATAAGTTGTCACGTTCGCCAGGCTCATGACTATGACATTTGAGGTTTCAATCCTTTCACCAACGTTCTATAGGATGTAACAATATCATTAAGGATGTCGTTGAAACGTTTTATTATTTGATAGACATGATGTTAAACATTTACTCTCAAAGATTTTAATTGTTAGGTATTTGTATACCTAATGTTATAATTTCTAATGGGTGTCATTTTGTATATTAACTTCATTCTGATAATATGTATATGTATTTGTATAAAACAGTGTACATTACATAGTTTACATTTACGAAATTCTTTTTTTATCGAAATTGAAGACTTGTCCTTCAGTAACATCTGATAAATAAAACAGTGTGTATGTTTGTGTATAAATCAAAACAGTGTGTATGTATGTGTATAACATCATCAGCCTATTTATGTCCCCACTGTTGGGGCACAGGCCTCCCCTTGCACAAGGGGTTACGGGCCATGTTCCACTGAGCGGGCCCAGTGATGATTGGTGGATTTCACACACCTTCGGAAAATTTTAATTTCCTCAGACATGGAGGTTTCCTCAAGATGCAGTCGGTAAATGTACGTAAGTCTTCGAAAAAATCCGAAAAACTCATTGGTACATGGCATTGCATGGTTTCGAACCTGGACCTCCTGCATGGGAGTCCGACGACCTAGCCACTAGTCCACCGACGCTTTTTAGTGTATAAATTACATCAACTAAAGTTCAATTTTGTGAAATGATTATAGGTATTTATGAACTCTCCAAAATATCAGAATCATCTCCTCTATTCTACAAAATGTTGTCGATGTTCGTTAAATGTTTATTTATATTATTGTTTCTTGCAGCTTTGTTATTTTAGTTTCTTATTGTTTATTTGTTTCATTCAGATAATAAACAGACTTTAGCCAGCGATGCGTTCTGTCTCAGCAGTTTATTGGTTTTGTTTCTGCATTTGGTAATCTAATATGTACAATAGTTTTGGTAAGATTTGGTACAAAACTAAATAAGTTTAAGAATTGCATAATATAACATAAACATTTGTTTTTTTTTTCGTTATAGATAGTGTCTTGGCCCCATATTATATTTTCCTCTTAAGTCAGATTACCTCGACACACTTTAGAAATATTTACTCGTGGTACTATAGTAATAGGTAGGTATTACTAATTATCAAGCTAATCTAGCAGGCATGTCAAATTACAAGGAAAACTAATTACTTACTACATAAGAACATGAAAATAGTAACTTCAGTGAACTAATTAAAATCAAATTCTAATATAAAATGTTAAAACTTGTTATACTTCCATCAAATTGCCCTAAACCTGACTTATATCATAAACTATATTATTAGTATTATGAGAAACGTCGTTAAATGTGTAATTGATAATTATATAATTACCAAAATATAAATTACGTTTTTGACATTTCAAACACCGGCAGAGTACACAAACTAGACCCTATTTACAAAGTGTTTTAAGTTCAATATCAATAGTACGTAATTATCCGCGTGTAAATAATACAGGTTGTATCAGCTAGAGCATGAGTCAGAAGAAGGCCTTTTAAGTTGACCAGAAATATAAGTTAATTAAAATCCACGTTCACTTTCAATTTCAACCGGCAATTAAAGTTGGTATACCGGTAATTGATGTAATCCTAGCTATACGAGTATGTATAGGTATACTCGTACATACAGAGCACCTACAGACTTAAACTTTAAAATTTTAACTCCTAATACTTGATAAGATATATTACGAAAACAAAGTTAACTACCTATGTATTATGCATGTTAATAAATGTAAAAACTTACGTATCTCTTCAAAATAAGTTCCAACATGAATAATTATGAAACAGATTTGGAACATAATTCTTATGTAATGTTCCCAAATTACCAAACTCTCATTGTATTAAATTAAATACTTAGGTAATCTAAATATTCTGCAACTTGTAATATAACACTTCAAATGCCTAAAACTATTACTAAAGTAACTAAGTATATTAAGTGTACAACTTAAGCTCATTTGTTAGTAAACACCTAGATTGTTATCATTTCGAAAAAGATTCTGTAATGTCCCGGGTGTAACACTTTCTATTCTCAAAGCGTAACGTTTCTTCTTATTATAGTGACATAACGACGATGGTCCACTTCTGACGTTTTTTGTTTCTTTCCAACAGCGTTCCGATCTTCAAAGACCTGCCCGAAGATACGCTGATCAAGATATCTGATGTTCTAGAAGAGACACATTACCAGATCGGCGATTACATCATCAGACAAGGAGCTCGTGGTGACACGTTCTTCATCATATCTAAAGGACAGGTAATTGTTTGCTTCCTTATTATCCTGGGAACGGAACCTACTGGACTACCAAAGGTTTATACCTACATTAACACTATACAGATAGAGGTATTTGACACCTCTGATCCGGAAACAATGAACTTTATAAATAGAAATAGGCCAATAAACTTTTCAGTGGTCACTCTATTCATGGACTTAACACTTCAATAGGTTTCTAGGTTTCTCTAATTCCTTGTACTAAAGCTTATCGCTATAAAAATGCGTATAAAAATGATGAACAGTTTCATTTATAAGCATTACGAAGCATATGAAAATAATTTCCCAAAATTGATTTTTTAGTTGACCATCTTACTTTCTAATTTAAAAGTACATATTTCTAAACTAATTTTTATACTACTATTACTTACTTTATAGTCACGAAATATTTTTTTATCATCATTCGCCACAATAAAAATGTAAAGATACTTAATGATTTCTGTCATATCTCTACTTATATCTAATTTATTTCGATGACATTGTGATAAATGGTATTTATTTCACTCGTTAAATGTGAGAAGATGTCTCTAAACACGAAAGTCAACATTTTCACTTTCGTTCCACGGATCAACTTTCGAGTTATCGACCGCTCGGAGCGACTCGAACGTCTGTACCTTTAACCACGCCTCTATGTTTTGTAAACATATTTCTAAACCCGTCAGTTAGTAATTCGATTCTTACATTATCTGTAATCAAATCACATTTTGCTTACGAAACATGCCATAATATAACAATAATGATTTTTTAAGAAACTAAAGCTGATTTCGTTTTTGTTTATTTCATTCGTTCCGTCCGTCATTATCTTTACTTTGCTTTCTAAATCAGTTTCTGGTGCCGGTGTTTGGATTAGTTTTCATATCATATGTCCTACACTGTTTAAAATCGTTGTTATAAAAATACATAATATCTATAGTTCGTGTCAGACAGTGACTGTATCAGTAGTTTACCTTGGCATTTACTTTAAGTCTACGCCTGGTATTTCTGCATCAGAACTAACTTTTAATACTGCTATAAATGGGTTAATATTTAGTCATTTTTGTAAAGTCACGGTGATTAGAGTATCTATTTTTATATACGCACGACGCTATTTTGCGAACCATATCTAATTCATCTGTGCTATGAACATCAGAGAGTACTGAAAACATTTAGTTGGTCGTGTGTGACTAAAAGTTTCATTTTTAAACATGCCAGCGTACTATGGAGGTTGCTGAGGCCAAAGCGCTGAGCCATTGTGCCCACAAGGTCAGCGCTCTGCGCAGGCGAGAGGGTTATGCGCCCGGGCATTTTGAGGCCAGATTTTTGTACAACAGTGTGGGAATTTATGTCAGCTTCAAGCCATCAACAGCTATTTTATATTATATACTGACTGTAGCCATATGTTGTCGACTATACGTTTATTTCTGAAATACCTACATTTCCTTTAGTACAAGTACATAATATTCTTTTAAATACTTCTTTACTGCGATTTAAATCTTTACATGAATAATTATTTCATTTTTTTCAACACATTTCATCACGTCATTATCAAATGTTTCTCAATGACTATGTTATTCTTTGTTCCGTTTATCAGGTATTTTCAAGTTCTCTATATGTCAGTTGGTTAAACGTTTTTCACGTAAATTGTAAATGTATTAGCAATAGGGAATTGAAATAACCTCGTTGTAATGTTATGCAGAATGACATCAGTGTTGCATGTAACTATGTAACTACGTCGCGTAGAGTCCACCATGTTGTGGAAAACGTGAACTATTTTTTTCATAGTGATATCCACAATACACTTTTGGCAACTCTATTATAATTCGGTCAGGGTTTACAAGCGCACAATCTTGAATTTCGATGTAATATCTTTCTTAGTATTCAAACGTTTGTTTGAAAGTAATGCGATATCAAATTGGGATTGAGTGTTACTTGTGTTGTGTAATGGCTCGTAGTATCTGCTTACTTATTGCAGTTTAGTATCTTATGTCATGACATCATCTGAAACCTAAGAGTGAGAGGTCAAATTTGGACGACACAGTTGTATGTAACGACTATCTAATTTGCAATATGAGATATATCAATAGATATCCGAGGCCATTTTACATTTTTATTATTTACACACTACATACATAAACTGTACCGAAATATGTTACTAAAACAATTGTCCATATTGTAACATGAGATTCGTTCTCGTGAGAATATTTTAAGTTGCCTGAAGTTACGTTTTCGCGTTAGGTATGTTTTATTTCCTTGTCGAAATTGTTTTTGAGAAGTTGCAATGCAAATGTCATTGTTTCGTATGTAATTAAGTAATTAGTAATTACTTATACGATAAATTATTTTCAACTGAAGGATTTGCATCCAAATCCAATCCTTCAACTGAAGGATTAGATTTGGATTTGATTTGACGCCTTCCTATATTACATTTTTATTTGTTGACCATTATGTATTTAATAATTACAAGTTAACAAGTACCTATTACAGTAATTAATTAAAAGCAAAAAAGCGAAATTTAATTTAACAGTAAATTATATATTCTTTGATTTAACTAATCTAATCGACACAATCTGATTGATGATAAAAAACTTCCCTAGTTAATTATGCTTCAACTTTTAATTAAAGATTTTTTACGTTCACTGGTGATCTATATAGACGACGTGTTAGTAGTTTATCGTTAGTTTATCTGGTAGTCTGTACCTACTTATTAATTCGGTTTTCTGTAAATATATACCCACTAATATATATATATGATTTTTTTGGGACCTATCCGGAATAAATCGTTTATTCATCTCACTTTGAGTCTGTTATTTTTTAAGTCTTATCCCTACCTATCTTATCAATTTCCGCCGCTCTACCTTTTATGATGTGAAGTTTTTGTATGTACCTAATCTTTTATTTGGTTTACATTTATCATATCAAACTCTTCACTACTTTTTTTTACTTCACTTCACTTCACTACTTTACACCATTTCCTTTTTGATACCATTACTTTTTCTATGGTTTTATAAAAATAATTTGAAATAACTTATTTCCTTATTATGTTATATATCGCTGTATTTGTGTTAGTTATAAATTGCCATGGTGAATCTGTGATTCTATACAACGTGTCATTGTAGTCGTTACTGGTTTCACCATCAGTGTTAGCCACGTATTATTAGCCTATAGGTATTATTATTTGAGTAAATACCCACATAGCAATTATCAAGTTTTATCGCTATAATGATTCTTACTATTATACTCACGTAAAATACGTTTTTTTTTCTATATTTTTAACTTAACGTCTCATTAAGCTAAACCTTTTACGGCTCCTTATCGCTCTGGAGGTTAATTAGTCATCTTTATAACTGTACCAACAATTACACGCCTTGACCGTCTACTAACTCAAATGTTATACATAGGTAGATATGATCTTGTACTGCATTTTTAGTGAAGTAATAAACTAAACTTAACTACTGCGGTTTTATACCTATGTACTCTTCTTACTTCATATGAATCTTGGTATCTGTTTACAATACCTGAAACGTCTTACTTTTCCTTGGAAACTTCATAAAACAATTTCCTCGCATTTTCGCTCTTTGCGTTTTCGTTGTACACTTATATCTCATTTTTCAGGTCTTATTTGGCTGAGACCGAAACTGGTAGAACTCAAGAAAATTCTCATCACTAAATTACGATAATAATATACATAACTTGACTGTAGGGAATGTAATGACAACTCTCGTTGTCTAAACACGTGTTCCATATTTTTTATGGCAAAAGTAATGAGCTCATATAACCATATAACCTGTTATGACTATGAGCCTAACTTATACATCAGATCTAT
The DNA here is from genome assembly GCA_947369225.1 of Hofmannophila pseudospretella. Taxonomy (NCBI): domain Eukaryota; kingdom Metazoa; phylum Arthropoda; class Insecta; order Lepidoptera; family Oecophoridae; genus Hofmannophila; species Hofmannophila pseudospretella. The sequence continues at coordinate 6,171,679 of OX376326.1, forward strand.
ATGAAGGAACAGGTGCTTTGATGGCATTTTACTTACTCGGCTAAACATTTTCTCATTATGCCTTATATTCCCATAGGAATAAATAAGCTGCTAAGAACAATCTATAGGTTAGGTTAGTATTTTTATGTGTAATAAATAATGATTGATGGCGATGACTTTTATATAGGAACTTACTAGAGCTGCAGCAGAATCTATAGTATTTATAAAAGTAGTTACACTTTAAAGTTAAGTTCTTGTATTTTCATGTTATTCTTCGTTACATTTCAGGTGAAAGTGACTCAAAAACAACCCAACAGTAATGATGAAAAATTCATCAGGACTCTCACTAAAGGCGATTTCTTTGGAGAGAAAGCGTTACAAGGGTATGTATTGATTATAAGCCTATTTACTTCAAATTAGTGTCTAAAGTCAATCGTAACATTCGAAACACCATTCACCTACAATATCAAACAATCTGTTTTGTGAAATTGCGTACGTTATTGTACATTATTCAGTTTTGGGTTTTGGATAACCCAACACGTAAATTGTCTAATCTCGTATTAAGTATGTATTTCAAATCCAATTTCTAGTTAAATCGTAGATTATATCTTATCGTTTTTGACCATGAAATTTCTATAAGTACGAGTATTCCTGTTAGTTTAATTTAATGTTCCGTAGGAATGGAAATATATACTGATCCTTTGCTATACGCAATATATACGCTGGCAGATATAGGTAAACCATTCGAATACAACAAATCAACGTCAATTTTAAATATTATCTTACGAAATAAAAAAGTATCTTAGTTTAACCACTGTCACGAAGTACACCTAAAATATTATAGGTATGTTAATGGTGGTAAAATCTTTTAACTTAATATTTACATCTACATTTTACATAACTTGGTATATACTGTTTTTACATTTCTAACAATAATAACTACCTATAACTAACTTCCACTAAAATAAGTAAGTACAAAAACATAACATAAATTTGTTTCAAATTCCAGAGACGATCTCCGGACAGCAAACATCATCTGCGACTCCCCAGAGGGCACGACGTGTCTCGTCATCGACCGAGAGACCTTCAACCAGCTGATTTCGGCTCTCGACGAAATCCGCACCAAATACAAGGACGAAGGCGAAAGCAGACAGAGGTGAGTCAATAACCTAATCTGGGATTTGGCCAAATCCCTAGGGAAATAGAATTCGGGCGGTTTTTCATTCATCGCGAATAATAATGGGCGGTGGATTATCCAAACGTAACATCAGTGATTTCCTTTTGTATCAATAGCATTTGGCAAATTCTTTGTTCCTTGACAAAGTCAGTTGTTAGGTGAGATATAGGAGTTCATAAATAGAAGAGCAGTCATTTTAAGAATAGAGAAATCTTCTTATAGAAGAGTATTACTCTTCAATAAGTACTTCAAATAATTGGAACCTGCTTCTATCCGTTTCTTAATTTGTTTCAATTCTTAGATAGATTATTTGAGAGAGACGTACCAATCTAATAAAGATTTAATTTGATCCTCCGGATACATTTCATTTTGCCATAAACCATCATATAATTCTTAAAATATAGGAGTTTGAACACTAAATGAATAAGCTTTATTGCATTGAGCACTGAATTTACGACCTTTTGTTACCTAGTAAATTCTGGAAAATAGGAAACTCTGAATATTCACAATATTTGCGAAAACATTAGTCAATGTTTTGCGTCACAATAAATGCAATGATTTGAATATTCATTCATTACCAATGGAGGCTGGCTATGTCAAGTTCAAAACACTGAAACTAACATGAACCTAATACGCATAACAATAGATTTCACTTGAAACCAAGTACAATGGCATTGTGTTTTTGCCTTATCTTTTTTCGGTTAGAAAACAATGGCTATTTTTGGTAAGACTGGATGGAAATGTATAGGCTGTTCTTGCAATTCATGGTTATAAATTTATAAAAGAAATATTGAAAGTTAATCAGGCATTTATAATTAATCAATTTTCCGTAGATAGGCTTATTAAATTTGTAATATATCCTGACTTTCCAATCCAATTGAAATCAGGAGTCAAAATAATATTGGATCTACATCAAGTGTCCAGTATTTGACATAGGTCTTCCCTAGCTCTTACCAACACGATCTTCTGTACTGGTTGTTTTCAATGTCTTGCCGGTCGTCTATTAAAAAAAAAAGTTCATTTACTTATTATAAGGCACAATAATAGGACCTCCGACTTACAAACTAGGTCAAAACCTGTATCTTGGAAGTCGGGACTCCGTCGTACTTTCCGTGCAAGCATATGATAATTTATAACATTACATTAGTAACTATATACTATACCTAAAAGGAATTTGGAACAAGTTAATCAAAAGGTCATTAAATACATACTAGATTCAAGATCAAAATGTTTAGCTTTATTTTTCTATTATTATTTATCAAAGACAACTATTGTTTAAAAAATCAGTCTCTTTTATACGAATCTGTTAAAGAATTTACGTAAAACTTGAGTGAAATATGGCTAATCATGATGCACCTACTTTCTATATTGGATACTTAGCTAGATAGTTCATCATGTATAGTATTTGTATCTTGATTTCACTGTATAATCTTTCTGTTTATGCAAACTTTGTGGATTATATTTCAAATGCGGTAAGTTCCATTAATTAACGTAATAATTTCATCACTTTCTTTGAGAAATCTGGTCTTTCAATGTCAAAGATAGCAAGTAATTAAGTAATGGAAGTAAATGTCGAGTTGGTTATTAACTTTCCTCTTTGGCATAGAAAATTGTTCAGTTTTTAAAGGCATTGTGCTATTACAGCGTTTCCCGCGTTTTTATAGCAAATCTTGGGAATTAACACAATACCAGGTGTGAGTGGTTATAGACATATCAATTAAAATTATGAATTATGTTAGGAAACTCAATTCATCGAAACAAATTGTAGCTACCTATATAATGTAGGTATAGGAGAGAGGGTTCTCATACATATTATCTTAGCTATAAGTATATTTGTTTTTATTTGGTAAGTTTTCTCGATCTTTCTTTTGTCCCTCTTTAACGAATACGTGATTTCTCGTTTCAGATTGAACGAAGAATTCGCCAACTTGCGTCTCTCAGACCTTCGCATCATCGCTACCTTGGGTATTGGTGGTTTCGGTCGTGTCGAGCTGGTTCAGATCCAAGGAGAGCCTTCAAGGTTAGTTATCGTCCTTAAATATAGATGGAGATTTTAAATTGATTTCTTCTTGCATCTTACGTCTAACAAAGAAAGTACCCCAAGTGTCCGGCTCCGATTTTATTCATTTTAAGATATTTTGCAGAGCATTGAAAAATAATTGACCCGTATATATTTTTTATTAGCCCAAATTCAAAGTTTTTGAATGTATGGGACATAGTGAAAACGGTTTGGTACATGTTGCAAAATTGACTCCTCCGATTTGATTCGTTTTAAGATAATATTGCAGAGCAATGAAAAATATCTGACCCATATATTTTTTTATTAGCCCAAATTTATATTTAGTGGGGGGAAACGTCCTTCCATGTTTTCGAATTTATGGACATCAGTCATCAATCAGTGATTTCCCCCACTAAATATTTATTTGGGCCGGAAAAAAATATACGCGTCGGTTATTTTTCAATGCTCTGCAATATAATATCTTAAAATGAATCAAATCGAAGCCGGACACTTGGGGTAAGACAACGAATGAATAACTGAAAAATTAACCGAATTTTGAATTTCAACTGAATTTTCGTGAGCCGCATGTCTGTCGAACATACTCAGTCTTGATAATTACTGTCTTAATTTAAAGTTATATTTAATGATAAAATCTAAAATATATTGAAAATTATTTTTCATAGGCTTACAGTCTTTTTATTTTCAATCTGATATGTACTATGGAGGTCAGAAAGTAGTTACCACCTACAACTTACACAATCGCAAATTTCTCTAAAATTACTGAATGAATTTAAATGTGCTTTCACTAGCTGTTAGAACTACATAGATTGTGTAAGCCGGTGAAAGCATATTTAAATCAATTCAGTAGTTTCCAGTTTCAGATAACCACTTTCTGATCGCAAGTTTTTAATTTTTTATAGTTCTGCGAGTGAAGGTACTACAATAATAGTTTCGGGCCAGAACGCTACAATATACCTAGTTCTATCTTACAATCAATATAATTATATTTTTTACAAAAGCAAAATTTTATTATCCTCAGATCGTTCGCTCTGAAGCAGATGAAAAAAGCACAGATCGTTGAGACGAGACAGCAGCAGCACATCATGTCAGAAAAGGAAATAATGTCGGAGATGAATTGCGAGTTCATAGTAAAGCTGTATAAAACATTCAAGGACCGCAAATACTTATACATGCTGATGGAAACTTGCCTTGGGGGAGAGTTATGGACTATTTTGAGAGACAAAGGTTAGTTTCATTTTCTTTGATTCAGAAAAGAGAGAAACTGCTGCAATTTGTAAATCTTTATTCTTACACTGATTGGGACATGGCATTAAGAACGTATCCAATAAACTAGATCTGGCGCAATGGAAAGGTAGACAAGTAAATAAGATAGAGGGGTCTAAAATGGCTCGAAATGGTTCCTGTAATATACACACGTGAGTGCGTTGTCGCCCTTTTTCTTTCCAAACTAGGCGGACACACTCCGTGTGTGTAGATGAAGAAAGGAGGTTGAAAGTTCCTTGCGATTGGTTGGCAGTTAGTGGAACGTCATACCTACGAGCAGGTTCTGCACGTGTATAATGGAAACGCGGTTTTATGTTTAATTATATCTTATAAGATATAAATGAAAGAACGAAGCGAACTGTTAATCGAGGATGGACCTACTTTATTGGAATTTTTCATTTCCATGGAAAATGTTGTGACTTAACGGTTTGTAATTCTGTTTCAGGACAATTCGACGATTCAACTACTAGGTTCTACACTGCTTGCGTTGTTGAAGCTTTCCATTATCTACATTCTAGGAATATAATTTATAGGTAGGTCCTGACTTTTACATACTTTACCTTAGGTTAAGCGGAACTAAGTAAAAGTTCGTGACGATTATCTGTCTATCCACGTCTCTTTCACTTTGTCTGGAGTAATTCGTCGTTCTACTTATGCTCTTATTTTTTATTAGACGGTCTAAACTGACAAATCCTGTGTTGCCATCATCAGCAGCCTACTCTAGTCCACTGCTGGACATAGGCCTCTCCCAGGGCGCGTCATTGAGCCCGATCTTCGGCTCTTCTCATCCAGTCGCTGCCAGCCACCTTGCGCAGATCGTCGCTACCATGGCCGCTACCGTGACCAGGAATAGTGGGGCGGCCGGGAATTAGGGCCGTTTTCTTTTTGTGCTATCCATGGGAGGAAATGCCATAATCGCCACGCTAGGCCTGCGGGTTGGCGATCGCAGTAGCCGGGTCGCTTGCCCTGATGACGCTGCTGCCCGTCATCGTGCTTCTGGTATTTTGACCCAGCTAGAATTTGAGTGGTTATACCGCCACTAGTCGGTCGCCAGGGACTCGTTCGTTAATCGGCAGGATGCGCCACGTGCAGGTGAGTTTGACATTTGGAGGTCTAGATGTTGGTGACCCCCCTTACATCCCAGTGTTGCCAGTTTTTGATTAAATAAAAATAGTGTTGTGACCAAAGATCGTCAATCACTGACCAATAATTAACGAATCAAAGTATATATTTTTTTCTTCTGAAATGTTCTGATTTTATTTTTGAAAAAAAGGTTAAATCGCTGAGCCTCACTTTGTATGGGAGCGAAATCCATCTTCTTTCAACACATAATTTAACGTTATCTTTTTGGCTCACTGTTTGGGTGAACTAAGGTAACTGATTCACAAGTGAACTGAACCCATCACTATTACATTAAACATGGCAACATTATTTTACAAAGTGACATTAGCAACTGTCAGTTTAGTCCGTCTAATAAAAAAATCTACTTTAGTTCCCTCTACATCATTAATTAGTTCATTAGTCTGTCGTTCTAACCAGCTATTCTTACTTGATTTCAAAACGCCCAAATTTTTATAACTACCTACTCTAACATAAAATATGTTTTTACAGAGATCTCAAGCCAGAGAACTTACTACTAGACTCGAAAGGCTACGTGAAGCTGGTGGACTTTGGTTTCTCGAAAAAGCTGCAGGCGAGTCGAAAGACATGGACGTTCTGTGGGACGCCGGAGTATGTGGCACCTGAAGTAATCATGAACAGAGGGCATGACATCAGCGCGGACTATTGGTCTTTAGGTAATGTATTTTAGAGTTTCGGTGTCACCTATTATAGGTGAAAAACTTGACGAAAGAACTGTTGATTGACATTCAATATTTGAAAACAGAATAACGTTTGGTTTGAAAACTCATTGTTTGACTAACAATAAGTACATAGTTAAATCCTAACTTAATTGTCTTGATAAGTTAAATTAAACAAAACTTTTTCTGTAAACTGTATTACTACTACACGTAAGAGTCCTCATTCGTTAAGTTTTTCATACAACGATAATGATCGAGTATAAAATGCGGAAGGCAGCCGACCTTCTCATTTTGCTATAATTTTATATCCGCAATTACAATAGTTTTTCAGCTTACTTACCTACATACCTATACAATTTTGTCACTCCATCTAAATCCTCAAGTTTATAAGCAGCGCTTCGAAAACCCTTTAATAAAATAACTTCAAAGTGAGGTGAGATGGGCAACAGTGACTACTTACAATCAGGAGGATAATCTGCTCTCCTTATACCAAAAAAATATCGTGTTTCTTAGATAATCTAAATTTTAAACGCAGTTTTTAAAAGATTCTAACAAAAGAAAGCAATGCGAGCTAACATACGAAGAGTACTTAATCATAAAAACCTGGTCCAGCGGAAACAAAGTATCTTGGTTTACAGTTTAGTTCAGTTTTCCAGTTTGCCACACGAGTGTTTTAACATGTCTCATCTGAAGACCTTGACTCGATTAACATTTCATCATCATTTCATTTAAACTCGGCACGTGTCACACAGCCTACCCGTTTTGTTTATACATCACACATAGGCAGTAAGAACCCCCAATTTTTCCAGGTGTACTAATGTATGAACTCCTCACTGGGTCGCCGCCATTCACTGGTGCAGACCCGATGCGGACCTACAACAAGATTCTCAAGGGCATCGACGCTGTCGAGTTCCCCAGAAGTATCACAAGGAATGCTGCTAATCTCATCAAGAAGCTGTGTAGAGACAATCCTGCTGAGCGGCTTGGCTACCAGAGGGGTGGCATCACTGAGATACAAAAACACAAGTAAGGCTTTTGACGGATTTCTGGTTCTGAAGGCGATTGTCGCAGTGGAATCCCGAATTCGATGTGAGCGTAACGATCAACTCATCTCGACATTTGAATGTCCAATGCCACATCATTAACCTGTTTTGATTTTTGGCCGGGAAGATGTTTCAAAGTGCAAGTATTTGCATGTTGTAGTGTCTGAGTTGAATAAATAATGTCACAGAACTATAGACCATAGAGTATGTTTCTTAGCTTTATTATGACTTTCTTTAAATATTGTAATAAACCGAATTCCAACACTTGCAAATGAAACTATGTTTTAGCGTTTCTACAGGTTTCGAAGTTTAATTTTTTTATAAACACAAAATATTATGTTCAGGCTGTTCATCGTATTAGCTCCGCTAGAAATACAAGTAGAGAGAGATGAATTCAATTCAAAGTAATATATTCTGCAATATCGCCTCCATGTTATTGAAATAAAAATTTGCTTTAGAATATTTTCCCCAAAGATATTGAAATTCAGAAGGCGCCACTAGTCCGATTTCTGTGTATCAGACCCTCGATGTCCCTCGATAACAAATTAAGGAATATAAAGATTGTAAATGAGTATTCCTTTTCCGCAGATGGTTTGACGGCTTCAACTGGGAAGGTCTGGCGCAGCGCACCTTGGAGCCACCGATCACGCCCGTAGTAAGATCCCCACTCGATACTCACAACTTCGACCAGTACCCAGCAGATGCCGACGAACCACCGCCCGACGACTTATCAGGATGGGACGCAACATTCTAAACTCAAATAAAAGGGATGGATGCCACTTTTAAATCCAATTGTGTACCTTATACTTGAGAGACGCCATCTAAAGTTGAGTTAGGGGTGGAAACTCCACTTTCTAAAGTCTCCTTAGAAAGTCTAGTCGGGTGATAGCCTAGGTGAACAGTAGAATTACTGCTCTAAAACAGTGGTCTTGATGAAGTTAGTGCTGCCAGATATTATTCCAAATTATTTTTGACATTGTACATTAGATGATTTGTTGCTGCATGATTTCGTGATTGAATAACTAAAGAAATTGGTGTATTTTTCTGTACATGTATTATCTGGCATCTTCTAAAGAACTCGTAGAAAAAAACTTTGATAATTAGGGTGTACAGTCGACCACAAGCCAACTAACGTATACCAACTGTCAAAAACCTTTAATTAAATCTCAACCTTATGCCTCCGCAATTCAGATTCTCAAATTTTGACGATTTGAGTAGGTTGACTTGTCGACTGTACTATGAGTCGGAACTAGCATTGATGAAGATTAAATTCAAATTACGTAAACAGATCCACAATTATTTCCTTGCTTTTAATGATCTAGGTATAGAAGAAGTATAAAGTTAATAGGTATTTGATATTTTATTACAAAATAACACTCACTTTACTTTTAACGCTACCTTTACCGGCAAAACAATATTAAGACCTAATATTGAGTAGATGACGCCGGGTACAGTACGTGTAAATGCCAAAATGTACAAAGTGCTTGAAGGTCCCATTCCAAAAATGTACAACATGCAAATCACAAAATGTCCTAATGTCTGATATCTGTATGTAATGTAAATTAAATTGAAAACGTTTATACAGTGCTAAAGCACTGTAAAAACCAGAATATAGCAAGTACACAATACAGAAGTATACAAAGAAGTCTGATATGTGTCTGATGTGTGAATGTTTGACAAGTACATTGTACATTTAGGCATTTGCACATACTGTACCCGGCGTCGAGTAGATAGACCAGATAATTATACTAATTACATACGGATGGTATATACATACCGTGCATATTTATGGAATCCCGTGCCATAAATGGGAAGGTCAATGCATGAAAAGTTACACTTTTCAGTAACTGCTTTTCAGTTTCTCTAAGTAAAATTAATACAATAATTTTGGATCCGTAGGTGAGAACCGACGCAGTAATAATTTAGGTGCATTAAGTTATATTCTCTTACAACTAATAAACACTTTGCCTTGAATACGTCCGTCCGCTTTATTCGCAAAGAGCTATTAATGCCCACAGTCAGATCTTAAGTAGGAATAAACTCTCACTTATTTTTCTAGAACAAAATGCCATTATTTTAGTTACAGCGCTTGCCAATGGCAGTCGCCATCTATTTAAATACGTAAGTACCAATAATTTAATTAGGAAAAGCGAAATTTGACGCAAAAACATATTTCGCTCGTTTTCTCTACTTTGTTCTAAAAACGCCCGAAACTTACTGTGTTTAATATTAGGTAGGTACAAATATTTTTTATTGTGCCAGTGACGCTGGTCTCCTTGAGGTAAAAACATACATACCTACCTAATTGTATAGATACCTAATATTACTTCTATTTAAAACAAAAATAACAATTACCTTACAAGGTGACTGGTTTGCCAAATATTTGTTACCACAATGTGACGTTGTCTAACTTTCTAATAAAACAAGTAGAGTCTGTCTAGTAAGTTATCGGCCTTGGGTAATTATTGAGTAAATTAAAAAACAGATGCTGGCAACAAAACTTCATACAAAAATTCCAGACTTCCAACATAACAACACGCTTTCACAGTACAGTAACTCTAAATTGAAAATTTAATAAACTCCCGACTATTGTGGAGATCCCCTTACTTTTTTCTGGTCATCATCAGGTCCTCAAGGTTCCAGATGTGGGAAGGTCACCATGTTTATAAATATTTGAGATCAAACTCGAATCACCTAACTGTTACCATTCCAAAGATCCCGTCATACTCCAACAACCCAAGATATTCCAAGATCTTAGAACCATTGATCCATTTTTCATCTGACATGGCTAAGAACATTCAGCAGGTTAGACCTGCGGGGTCTGAAGGCGGGGGGACGCTCCAGGCTTCGGACTGGCCATGACTATCTTAAAATACCTCGCTCCAAATCATTTTCATTTATTTTTTGGCCGCCATCTTTAAATATTTTTTTATCTTGAGATGTCTCAGGATTCTCTACAACTTTAGTTCGAGAAGGCCTCATCTAACTATTATAGTTTCGGCGGGCTGGACAGACAAACGTGCCAAACTTTATAACACGCTTTCCCTCGATCGGTCGGGGGTTGATAAGGGTTGCTGCTAGTATGCGTTTTTTAAAAGTTTCTACAAATGTGACAGGTTCAATAGCTTATTTTATTAGACAGATTCCACCTTGCAATGTTTTTAATTAGCTTAACTATACAATACAATAGTATATTTTGTTAAAGTATAGGTACATTTTGATATTTCAGTTCTGTATTTTAAACACATCATAGAATCACAAGTATAACAGACTTGTAACACGTAAATATATTTTAATTAATTTTGGATAAATCTATCGATAATGGTGCTCAAATGGAAAAATAAAACGTAATAAAATGGGTAACTATCATTTTATTAGGAACATTTTTAAATCTAAATAATAATAGGTACATAGTGCTAACAATACAGTAATTAGGTGTCAGTAAATATTTAATTTAAGAATTATTGTAATTTTTAAATTATAGTACCCAAAAAGTCCACTAATAGTTATTTATAAGCCTTATGTTTAGTTTGTCATGTACTAAACTCTTATTTTATGCAATTTTTTCAAAGGTAGCTATCTCCTAAACATGACATAATCTTAAGACTAATTATTTCACTTATTTAAAATAGTCAATTGTATTGTAAGTCTTCCATGTAAAAGTTAATCATTGTAAATATCCTTTTAGTGAATACCAAAATTGTTATAAAAATGTATTGTAGGTATGGATTTATTACAGAAAGGTGAAATGAAATGTAATAATGTACGAGTGTGTAATTATGAATTATTACTTAAGGACATTTATTTTTGTAATCATAGCCTATTAATTAAATATTTTAATGATTTTGAGAAATGTAAAAATATACATTATTCAATTATATTTTGTTGTTTTGTTGAAATCACATATCGATGTCAATGTTGAGGAGCTCGTAGCCTAGTTGCGAGCACGGTCCGAAAGGGATCGTGCAGGTTAAGCAACGTTGGCGCGGTCGGTACCTACATGGGTGACCGCTAGTGGCATATTTCATCTGAGCTCCTCCGTGCCTCGAATTAAGCAGTCGGTCCCGGTTGTTGTCGTTCGACAGCAGCCGTTCGTTAAGCCATGTCAGATGCCTACGGGCGGCCTGAACAACTCTGACAAATAGGTTGGCCACTAACAATACGATAAGCAATCAAGCAAGATGTCATATTTTCGTTTCTTATTCACCACGTGGCTGTTTCGATTGTCATCAAGATCAGAATTTTGCGGTTAACAGAGGTCCGAATTCCGAACTACAATAACTATGACTGAACGTCCACCGACAGAAGATCCTTTAAAATAAATTAAATTAATTTATTAAGTAAACAACAGATTACAACCAGATAAATTACAGAAAAATCAATATAAAGTTATGAGCTATTAGGTCGTAACCCTTAACGTGTAAACAAAGCATGGTTAGGAAGTAGAAAATTGATTGTTGTACAAAATTGAGTTGGGAAAGCAAAAAATACCTATTGAAAAATAAAAATAATAAAGTAAGACATAAGAGACATTTACTTATAAGTACCTACCTACTAAAATATGGCGCCGTTCCTTGGTACTAAGTTGTTAATATCAGGATATAGTTTTCCATGTGCTGATGCATTTCCGGGACGTAATAATTGAACATTTTCCTTCCCTTCTATTTTGACGGTATTAACGCAATAATTTACAAGCTACATTTTCGTGATAGCTTTTGGTTAGTTCCTGTAGTAAAGCTACGTAGATTAGTTTATATAGATAGGTAAGTTGTGTCCTGTATTTCCTATTTACTGTGGTGCAAGGTACAATAATTTACTCTCCTATAGTATGATTTAAACATATTATATCTACATCCTTCTATGTGTGGTTTTTTTTACATTACTGACCTACAGACCAACTCTTAAAACAACTAGGTGAGAGTTCCTCTAAAATTAAAAATAATAATCAGAATAAAAAAATTGGAATTCGATATTAGGATCTATTAATAAATTTTCTATCGTTCATAATGGTGATAATTTTGTATGGAAAGTGTTTTTTAAACCACTATTACTAGGGTTTTTCATAGGTACTTACCATTTCATTTCATTTATTTGCCATAAATTGTGGTTATTACAGCTGATATAATAAAAGTCCAATACAATTTTACCCATTAAAAGCAAACGCAAACAAATTTAATTGACGAGTTAATGACATTGTATATACAATGTCAAAACAATAATATTTTGTACATAAGTAGGTACAATTATAATTGTCACACTATAAATAAATGTACACTAAATCGCTTTACAAAAACTCGTTTAAATCTTAAGGAAAAATATGTTCTTTATTTTGGTGAAAAATTTATTGTCCGGGAGAGATTTATATCATCAGGTAATCTGTTGTATACTCGAACAGCATTAGGTATATTTAGCCGTTCTCTGCATCACACCTGCTCTACAGACTACAGACTGATGGCAGCTGCAATTCGCTCTTGTGCAGCGCATTTAATTAATAAGTATGCGTTTTCCCTGACAATGATTTCCTCAACATTCTAATGCGATTAGAGCCTTATGAAGTCTTAAAACTAAGTACTATCTATTTCTCTTCTATAAGTAGATATATTTAGTGGGACCAAGAGCAACTGCATTACGGCTAACTGATGATCCCACCAGACAGTGGGACCACGAGCCCATTATATCGAGATACTGTACCACTAATGGGTCAAATTAGTGGGGTCTCGAGTCGTAACCTTTTATTTCTCTGTACTGTTCTGTTCGTTAAATACCTCTTGCGCCTCAACAGCGTAGTCTTGCTTTCGCTTGCTCTTAAAAATAGTTTCAATTTCTTAAATTTAAAATATTTTTTAAGGTGGCGCTAAGTTCAACTAAAGCCAAGTTATAAGTAAGTATATCCCTTGCACCAAACGTCCGCTGCATCCGAAGTTCGGATTCCGAAAACCGGAATTCCGTTGAGCCGGACTCGCTATCGCCGAGTTGTCTCTGTCCCCACTTTATTCCGCAATAAAGCATTTACTCTGCGCTCTGCTAGGTCACCAGGATGCATTGTGAAATAGCTTTTAGTGTAAATATAGGTACCTACTTTTAATTTATATGAACGAAGAAACTTGCATTATTAGGAAGTAAAAGCGGCACCTATTTGTTAAGGGTGTTTGGGACCCTAAAGTGGCGCCATTTCTTGACGACAAAGCGCGTAATTCAAATATTTCAGTAATTATGAATGCTCTGCGGTACTTTTCAATACTGCGAATACTTTTCAATTGGCAGTATTTTCTCTCGCTCTATTTTTTTTATTTCTCACGTGTACTCATCATCATCAGGTGTACTAGTAGAAATATATTAATGTCAATTTATCCAGTCGCTTATTAGTTACTATCTGCTTCATTTTAGGTAGGTAATTAATGTAATTGTTGGTAGCAGATAAAACATAAACAGATTTGAATCACATTTTTTTTTAAAAATAACCGTAAGTCGTCATCACTATTATATTATTTTGTAACTCATTAAGGGTTCATGTTAGGGACATGAGTACATCACGTAGAGGCCCTTTTATGAAAACAAAAGTAACAAATACGGAATGGAGCGCACTTATCGAGACCAATCTTGCGGCACTCAACGGGGACGCACAGGGGATTTCTGGAATAAACCAAGCTCTTAACCTAATCTAACCTAACCCAAACTTAATACAAGCCTAACCTAACCGAAACCTAACTCAAACCTAACCCAACGTAACCTAAACATAACCAACCCTTCATTTCGGCCAATCGGCCCAAACCCTGTCAATCTCCTTTGTTTCTCTATACGCTATAGCTAGCCACTACCACTTTAACACCACTAGCAAACATTCCATTCCTTGCACCCGAAACCGTAGCGGAGACAGATCCGCTGTCGTGACGCCGTGTTCTGACTACCTATGCCTCTGTGCTGTGTTTGCAACCAGAATGCATTATTGTAAAATAGAATTTATTTGAGCAGTAGAATAGGTACTTTCAATTACAATCAAGCCTCGTGTCTATCCTTTGCACTAAAACATTCTTACAAACACGAAACTTTTCGTAACAAGTCACAGATCGGTAACTAGGTGGGTTCGTTAAAATAGATAGTTTTTGTAGATTTCGCAACTGGTTATTTGTTACCAACCGTGTGTGGAGGAAGCGAGGCATTTTCGCGCGTTGATCAGCCATTCCTGTGGTTAATGGGATAATTTGGTTTCGCGGGGTCCGACTGGGGTCCGACCCTCTGATATTGACATTCCAATGCCTAGCAGCTGAATGAGATTGGTTTCTAAAAACTGATTATCTTGTTGGAAAGTTATACCTGTATAATTAAACATGAAATGGTACCTACTTATTGAATATATGTCTTGTCTTAGTTTAGTTAATTTTCACATAACTACCTATATCTACATATCTACCTGTCTTAGTTTAGTTAATTAAGGTATATTTATTCTCTGTCATGATCCGCTGCGCTCACACGTACAAAACCAGGTTCTCCGATATAGGTATATTTCACTTAAGGCCGGGCTCTTTTAGAAAGGAAATAGTGGAGTTGTTCGGATCTGATTAGGTATTTTCACGCATTGGCTTGTAGTAGCTGATCAGATTTGATCACACTTAATCGATTATATATATACCTACCTATACGCAAGCATTATCATAAACTATTATTACATAGGTACATTACTTACCAAGATAAATTAGTAAATACGTAAATACTTATATGTAT
This sequence comes from Hofmannophila pseudospretella, assembly GCA_947369225.1. Taxonomy (NCBI): domain Eukaryota; kingdom Metazoa; phylum Arthropoda; class Insecta; order Lepidoptera; family Oecophoridae; genus Hofmannophila; species Hofmannophila pseudospretella. The sequence continues at coordinate 6,186,682 of OX376326.1, forward strand.
TATATTATATATTATTATTATTCTCCTTTCTGTCCTTCTTATGATGTTATTTTAATAAAATTTTAATGAGCGGATGTATTGGCATATAAATATTTAAGGAACATTTATTACTTATACAAAATTTTTAAACGCTGAAAGATTTCCTGCAAAAAGATAAATAAAAATTAAAAAAATTATCATTCTTTATGTCAGAGGGTTTTTGATGAGCTGTTAACCTTGAGAATATAGGTAGAGTGCATTTATCTAATTTTCTTATCCTTCGAACCGGAACATAGCAATACGAGTACAAGTAGTACAGGAAAACTAGAGAGGACAATATGATAAAGTCATGTTATAAAATATATAAAGTCATGTTATAAAATATATAAAGTCATGTTATAAAATATATAAAGTCATGTTATAAAATATATAAAGTCATGTTATAAAATATATAAAGTCATGTTATAAAATATATAAAGTCATGTTATAAAATATATAAAGTCATGTTATAAAATATATAAAGGTAAATTAATAAATAATTACTGGATTATTTCTGCCCTGATACGGACGAAGGCCGCAGACAAAATGAGATTTTCGAAAAAAATTGCAAACATCGCGCCAAAGTGTATTTCTAGTGTTTACTGAAATTCTTCTTTGAACAATTCTGGTGATAAAGAACCTGCGTTTCTCTAAGAATAAAGTGTATTTCTAGTGTTTTCTGAAATTCTTCTTTGAACAATTCTGGTGATTAAGAACCTGTGTTTCCCTAATGGCCCGAAGTCTCAAAAAACAATCCCTATCGTAACCATAACTGATTTACGGAAAGTAAATAAAAGCTGCAAATAAAAGGCAAACATCATTAATTTCGCGGAGACAGCGTTAAAGTTTTAGCAATCCTCGAACTTCTGCTAATGGTAATGGTATACTGAATTCCATTTAGATCTTGGCGTTCATTTATTTAATATGTTAAGTAAGTAAGTAATTCTATCTGACTTTCGAATGGAAAAGGAGTTAATATCGTTTAATTATTCCAATTCTCAAGGTCGGCAGAAATCAGCGAGTCTGGTTTTATAAAAGACTCCATTCAGATGGTCTCTGTATTTTTGTCGAATCGAATCTTTTTTAATTATTGTAAATACTTTAAAACTGATTTGTTTTATATACTTACCTACAGAAGAAAAATTAATTAAACCATAAACTTTGAACTACATATATGTATAGGTAAGTCTATAGGCCTAAGGATTCGTAGTTAATTAATTTCAGGACTCTTCATTTTCTTATAAATTTTGTCGTAAGAACCAAAGCAAAATGAAAATAAACTTGATTCGAATTTTAATTAATTAGTTATGTAAACGTTGCTATGTAATTAGAAACGCTTTCGTGAGTGGCGTATACTTTAATTAAACAATAGACAGTCTTAGACTAACCTGTACGAATATAATAGACAACAACCACCCTTACTGAGACGCGGACGCACGTCATTTTTATTTTATTACAAAAATTGCACAGCAATACAGTTAAAACTAAGACACTGTGAATTCATGCTTGACACAATACCATACTTAATGTATCGTATAATATCCCAACAGTAGATCAAATACAATAATCACATCTCTATACAATCTTATCTTATGATAGGGGGCCGGGAATAAACCAGCGGCACTTCGACCCTTGAGGATCTTTTGTGCCTACCCCATTTTACACACTGGTCATCTCAGAGTGCAGGTTTCCTCACGATGTTTTCCTTCACCGTTAGAGCAGTCGGTAAATGTACGTAAGTCTTCGAAAAATACGAAAAACTCATTGGTACATGGCACTGCACGGTTTCGAACCCGGACCTCCCGCATGGGAGTACGGTGCTCTAGCCACTGTGCCACCGACGCTCTTCTCTATACAATAATCACATCTCTATACAATAATCACATCTCTTCATACGCGGCGGGTGACATAGACATAGACATAAACATATTTTTATTAATAATATTCATTACAAGTCAAAAAGCATATACACTACAACATATACACTCATACAATATGCATCATATACCAAGGTATATACTTAGACAATTACAATACACAAACTCCCGGAGGAACATAATACACCGGATAATAATACATTATTTAACCATGTCAATTATAATATTATTATGTCAATTAAATTATTTATTGTTACACTTAACCTCTAAAAACTCATTGAAAGAATATCCATTGCTTGTTTGAAGTTAAAACGTCACGTTAACAACACACGTTCAGTTTAGAACACTATAACCAGAAATATACATCAATATCGACCGCCATAATAATTATTAAGTACTTAATACCTATCTAACAGAACTGCATACAAAAATAACGAGACACTTCATAATAATTATATAGTATCCTACTATATACGAGTATCCCTGTACTTCAGTACAGGTTTATGGTTACAGGTTTACACATCATAATAATTATATAGTATTCTACTATATACGAGTATCCTGTACTTCAGCACAGGTTTAGGGTTACAGGTTTACACATCATAATAATTATATAGTATCCTACTATATACGAGTATCCTGTACTTCATTCAGTACAGGTTTAGGGTTACAGGTTTACACATCATAATAATTATATAGTATCCTACTATATACGAGTATCCTGCACTTCAGCACAGGATTAGGGTTACAGGTTTTTTATTCTGTGGTTGAAACCACAGAATAAAAACCGGCCAAGTGTGAGTCGTACTCGCGCACCGACGGTTCCGTTCACAAAAGAAATATTATTTTCGTTCAGAAAGAAATACGAATTCAATTTTTTTTCTTAAAAATCATAAATACAATACAATCCTTTATTGATAATAATAATAATATTTAGACTTCGTTTTATTTTCCCCAGAATACATATACTACCTTCTATCAGTATTAATTATTCCAGATTTTTAAATAATAATATAGTTTTATATAATTTCTCAAATATTATAATTTTTTTCTTAGATAAGGGGGAGCGGAGCGGTCATTTTTGGAACATTTTTGGCCATTAAGCAAAAACTATAGCACATAAAATAAATTAAAAAGTGGTTTTGTAATGTGCAAATAAAGCCCATTCATAAGATATCCTACTTTCCCCAGTTGCCCCACTTTCAGATTTCAAGCCTTTCGGACCCCATTTTTCATAAAAATAAAATTATTTCCTTTATTTTACTTGGGATAGATGTCCTACAACTGTGTCAAATTTCAAGTCGATAGTTTCAGAAGTTCCTGAGGAAAACAACTGTGACATACAGACAGACGGACGGACGGACACCGAAGCCTCACCATAAGGGTTCCTTTTTTATCATTTTGGTACGAAACCCAATAGCAGGTATGAAATGTTATACAAATTATCGGTTAATTTGACACTTTCTCATTAATTTTGGCTGTGTAAAAGCATGAATCTACTTTAACACAGCCAAAATTTAATGAGAATTAATTAATGAAGCCCATTTTCGTTAATAAAACATGGCCCTGTTGACAACATACATTTTATAATTGACAAAGGGCTCTTGGTCGTTGCACAAAGTAATTAATAATTATGTTTTATTTAATGGCTGGCACGTAATAAAGACTGCGTTATAAGATAAATGTTTTTTGAAAATCAAAAACAAAATTTTCAATTCAAAAGTGATGTCCAAATTAATGGACAATCCTGTTATAATAATAAAGCACAGTGCGTTTCATGAGAAACGCACTGTGCTTTATAAAAACACTCGACTATCCACCGGCCCACATATGAATGTGGGCCGGTGGATAGTCGAGTTTTTATTTTCAATGGCTGTGGATGGAAGTTAAAATGGCCCCGTCATAGCTTTGTATAGCTTTCCACTAAACAAGCCATTATTTTTTAATCCATCAACGATATGATCAGTCTAATACCGCTTTTATGTAATTAATTAATAAATTAACTGAAACCAAATATGTGTGATACAAAAAGGCTATACAGGGTGTAACATTAAGAACGGTCAGTATGGGAAAGTCTGAAACTATAAGACATACGAACATCTGTTCTTAGGAACCATGTCATCAATTTTAGTAATAAGAAAAACTGTATTCATACATTTTTAAAAAAACCTGTACTCAGCCTGGGAATCGAACCCGGTTGCTTTGAAAAAAAAATCCAACACTATTTCTATTTGGATATCGACTGTGTAGGTCTTAAGGAATAAATGTTAGTATGAAACGTGATGTTTAAAATTAATAAAACGCATTGTTTCCATATCTTTTAATTTATTTTAGACTAGACTATTAATTACTATCTTTTAATTTATTTTAGACTAGACTATTTCTTGTGGGGTTACGTTAAGGATGAAGTGTACAAAACAAGCTACGATACAATTGAAGACCTAAAAGCAGCCATAGAGACAATTTTAACGCAAATTCACCACCTGAAGATACAAAATTCAATAGTAAGATCGTTACCTAAACGAGTTGAATGTTGTATTTTACAAAATGGTAGTCATTTCGAACACCTACTAAAATAAATAAAAAGATATGGAAACAATGCGTTTTATTAATTTTAAACATCACGTTTCATACTAACATTTATTCCTTAAGACCTACACAATCGATATCTAAATAGAAATAGTGTTGGATTTTTTTTCAAAACAACCGGGTTCGATTCCCAGGCTCAGTACAGGTTTTTAAAAAAATGTATGAATACAGTTTTTCTTGTTACTAAAATTGATGACATGGTTCCTAAGAACAGATCTTCGTATGTCTTATAGTTTCAGACTTTCCCATACTGACCGTTCTTAATGTTACACCCTGTATAGTGCAAGGAAGGTCATTGACCGAACGAATGAATGGAAAAAGTATGAGCACGCAATGTGAGCGTGTAGCGTGCTTGCCGGTTCGTTCAATGGGAAGACTTATTAGTACTTTAGCAATGTTATTCTGTGAATGAGGAACAAAAAATGGAGGCGCTACAACATTACATATAAGTTTACACGGTGATAGAAAACGCCTACTGACGCTAATTAAATAATGTACAGTGAGTGGACCTTTTGTTTTCTTTAATTATGGACCCTGCTAGTGTACTCGTACTGCAATGCCAATGATCGTGTTAGAATCTTGAAAATCACTCGATCGTTTTGGCGTCTGTTTAAAAAAAACAGTTTACCAACGTCGAGATTATGGGAGAGTCGTATGCATCAGGAATGCCTAGTGCTTTGCATTCCAAGTGCAATTGGAGGTCAGGTTGCCGGGTTCACACCATCTGTAGTATGTCACTCCCTTTTCACTGTCTTATATAACGTTCACTTAATCACGGACGATTTATGGGTAAAATACACTAGTTTTACGAAAAAATTACCACTGTAAACCGTTTTTAAACAATAAAATAGGCCGAACACGCCATGACAGCAAGAACATTGAACCGAGTGGATCGTTGTCGTTTTAACTTACTTGACCATTCATACGAATGTCAAGGAATCATACCCAAACTTATTGCTAGTATAGCTTGATGTGTCTTCTACTGGTATTGTGAAACAAACAGTCGACTTGAAAATATTAGGGAAGCCCTGTTCTAGTTCAAAACACGGGTACGAAAAGATCTGCGAAGTTAAAATATCTGTAGTAGAGCTTAAATATAAAATGTGCACTCATGTGGTACCCAAAGATGACCACTTAGGTTGTAGGGAAAAATATACTTATCTATACTTTATTATTGAGAGAGGAAAAGCTAGTTCAGTACACAATACATTCGCTGTTTTCTTCCACAAATTAACTTTCCATCTTATTTTGTGGTGAAGCCTCACTGATAGATAGCACGCCTCCATCAACTGACTGTTCCAGTTTGGTCCAGTTTTCCTTGAGCGAAGTCATACAATTCTATCAAGAATTCTTTTCCGCAGGCCACACTAAAGTCAGGCATAGAGGTGGCGCGGGCGGGCCATGCGACCATTAAATTTTGAACGCATGCAAACGCAGATTTTTTAAATATTAATCTTCCAAAATATCTACACTAAAAGAAAGCTTGTTTGATTTAGAGCATACAAAGTAATTTTTATTCATTTAAACAAATTACTTGATAGATACGACTAAGATCTTAGTTGAAGTTAACAATTTCTTGGTAGAAGTTAACAAGCCGACTTTATATGCTCGTATTTAAAAAAAGGTTTATTGTAGGGAGTGTCATACGCTACACTGAAAGAAAAGCTTATTTACTTCAAACAAGAACTTGTTTCAATACGAGCATATAAAGTCGGCTTGTTAACTTCAATCAAGAAATCCTAAATCCAACGATACCTCATTTGTTCAAATCGGTTGAGCCTTTTAGGCTTTAGATGGTAACGTAACATACAAACATTATATACCAGTGTGAAAAACGTTATCTTCCCTTTGGATTCGCCGTAGTCGGGTAAAAATTCGTCGCTTCTCTATTATTTTGCGCCAACAAATTGTGAACTTTATAAACGTTTGCATATAGTTTAAGACAGTTCAAAATTCGAACGTCGCGTCCGTGCCCCGTCTGCTCTACCCTTCACGTCTCTTGTTGTGGCTTGCGCCTTTGATTATATCTCATGGTCTACAGAGCCCGTGAGACAGTATAGGATGTTTACTTGCAATTTTTTTTACAGAATGCGACCTTGTTTCGTTTTCACTGGCGGGTTCTAGTTCCTATTTAAACATTCTGTATACAGGGTGTTGACGAAAATTATGTTCCAAACCATGTTCTACTCCTATGATCAACTTTCAGGAAAAAGTAATTCAAAATTCTCTATTCGACTATCCTTTTCAATGAAATCAGTCGCTAGTGAGGAGTGCGGTTTTCTTCTTTTTGGGGAAAAGGTGTGTGGTAGAAAAATAAGGAACCTGTTTTCGTATTTTCAAAGACGTTCGCTTTTCAAATGCAAAGAAGCTATCGGTTATAATATTATGACATTCGATATTGTCACGACTTATCAAGATATTGCTAAGTGTCTCCTTGTTAAAGTAAGTCTACGACGTCGCCATACTCGAAGTTGTTGGTAAACTGAAATAAGTATCGTTATCGATCATTTATCACTCTTAACGTAAATGGTAAGATATATTTTCCTCTGTTTTAGTGAATTAACTCGAAGAAATTGTTTGGGTAAAAGGCTCAAGACTTCTCACTTTTAAAAATTATAATTTTTATTATCGCCTGTCTTGATATGAATCAAATTGTCACTTTTGGGGTTTGCTGGAAGAGATCTCTCTTAGAGATAAGTCACGCCCTTTGTGTTTCACATATTTTTGTATAAGTTTGTATTAAGTTGTGTGTGTACAATAAACAGTTAATAATAATAAGTATAGTAAACTCACCCCAATAATGGGAGAAAAACAGTAGTTTAAAAAATACACCTTGTCGTGTACTAAAGTGTCTAAACTGAGATTTAAAAATATATATATACTGATAATAATTTCTTATCTTCTTAGTAAAATAGTCTTCTTTAGTTTTATGCCTCTTGGTGTTGGCTCCGGCCCCACTAAAGCTTTAAAAACCGGCCGCAAGGCTCGTGAAAATATTGTGTTACACCCACCATAATAATAACTAGTAAGTATTTACTAATGACCATCGCGGAATCACAGATGGTAATGACGTAAAATAAAACATCACGGTTGCGTTACACTTTTTATTACGTACACATTAAATTGTTTTCCTAGTAATCTTTCTGCTTTACAAAAAAAAAGTAACATTACCCGATGTTACCGTATATGCGTACTGACGAAAGCGTTTTCCACACTTGGCTGGCGCGAGAGCGAACGATTTTCAACGCCAGCCACGGCAGTTTCAACCGTCAACGCGGAGCGAACGCTCGCCGTACCGAGGGTCGATTCCTCGCTACGATATCGAAACGAAACGTAAACAAAACATTTGAGATTCAAAGCGACTCTCTCATGAGTTCATGACGTTCCATATTCAAATTTGGACTAATCTGAATGATGAATGAATGATAAATTCTTATTTAAAATGACATAATTGTTTTAGTGATAGTGGATCACGAAAGATAAATATTTATTATAGTGAATGTGGTAAATTATAAATGACATACTTAAGTGGGATTTACTTCTGGTGATTGCTTAAGGTCAATGGCTTAAACCTTCAGGTGAGTTCTTAATAAATGCTTTGGCACTACCGTAAAATAATGACTTTCTAGAGACTCCTGAAGTACTGAAACTGCGTGACCGGCCAAATGTTGAAGAAGTTAGAACCAAAAATTACAAGTCTTTTATGCCTTAAATATTCAAGATGAGGATAGAAGATATGTACGAGAAACTAAAAAAGAAAATAATAAAGCCTATAGATATTACTTACTTCAGACAATAACATAGTTTGGTCAAGTACAAATCAGTTTAAAACTTCTAAAACCAAGGTTATGGGTCACTTAACACTAAATGTTCCGTACATTTTTTTATTAGGAGCTAATAACAAGCGTTAACGTATGCATTATGTATATGTATGATGTAGCGTGCTCCCTCCACTTCATTCCACTCTATTAAGTGCTTCCTAAAATAAGCAGGTAGATAATAATCGAGGTCTTAGCCTGAAAACTCTGTTAGTATCTAAATAATAAGAATTTTTAATTAAGTAAATGAGAGACATCTCACCACACTGTATTATTATTTGCGGGTTTTCGATGTGCTACTAACCTTGAGGACTCGGAAGGAGTGCCTCATGTGCCGGTAATTACGCTGGCTCTCTCACTCTTCAAAACAAAACACAGGAATTCAATATTTATTGCGGCAGTAATAGATAAATAAGAGGCTTGGGGTGGTACCCCCAAGCGATTCTGCACATCCGGATGTATCACCTAAAAAGTAACAAAGTTTGATTTTATACGTCTTTATCTACTTGTATAGAGTTAATCAGAAGTTTATATCCAACCATGCCGAGTCTTGTATCAAAATTCTTAAACTTCATAGAATAATTTAATTTTATCGACATTGGTACATTCTGTTGGTAGATTACAGTTTTCTTATCAACTACCTAGACTAGACCTACTCCAAATATGCTGAATTGCATTACGAATGGCCTTACCACAAAAGTCCGTAGTAATTATTGACGCCTACCGTCCTACGTACCTACGTCGCAAATCCGAACCCAAACTATATATTTATTATTGTATATTAAGTGTCTGTGGCGACGCACGACACGCGCGCCACTACGATTAGTACCTACTCACATCGGTGTAGAACGCGCTATCGAAATTTTCCTGGGACTTCGTATATATACGAGCTGTAAATATCCATAGTTAGACCAGGACATTTGGTCACCAAGCACAACACCCCGCTTGGTGGAAGATCCCCCAATCTTCCCTTTTCGTCATTCCATGTCCTCACATAGCGCGTTCCTACAATTGGTGACCCTGACGTGATACAGCACGTTCCCTACAGCAGAATTGTTTACCGTAACGTCAAGAATCGGTCAGACATTTTTGGCGAGAATGCCTACCGTAATTTCAGGAATAGGACATAAAATTCAAAGCGCCCCGTAGACGAAGCACCAAGCACAACACCCCGCCTGGTGGAAGATCTTCCCTTTCATACAACTGACGTTACGTCATCCATGTCCTCTCACATAGCGCGTTCCTACATATCTACCACATAAACAAAATTTGTCACTGTCTGTATATATTGTCAATTTACTCTCTCTGGGCTCTATCATTTCGATATCTGAAACGTCTCTCACTAGTTTTTCACGCTTTATGAGCACGGAGACACTATTGAAACGGAAATTGCTCCAAACGTGTGTGCGGAAGGAAAATCTAATATGCATATGACAGGTTATTCTTAAAATTTCAGCTGAGAATTTGCACGGTAGTTTGGAAAATTGTAGAGACTCCACGAAACTCGGGTAAATTTTTTTTAAATACAAATGATCTTCAAATGATTTGAAAATGGATGAAAAATAATCTGCAACCATGCATGATTTGAATACTCCTCCTCCTCGCGTCGTTATCCTCAATGCTGAGGGTCGTGACCGCCTTTAGGTATCACCTTCTGGCGGATGATCTTCCTCCATTTATTTCTGTCCCCGGCTGTGAATGATATAATAATAATTGAATACATTGCACAATAAATTAAAAATTAAATAATCTTTGCTTTGTCCTCTGTTAATGGAGTCCCGTTTTCCACTTAGAAACACATAATTAAAAAGATAATAAATAACAAGGTGATAATTGGACGGATAAAGGAAAAAACCCTAAAAATGAAATATATAACTCAAAAGAAAGTGTCCGCAATTTTAATGACTGGGTATAATAAAAGGGATGGACGCAGACGTAACTTCGAGAAGCTTTATTAAGTAGTGAAAATTGAACCATTCCGCCCATTGGTCGCGATAACGAGGGACTCAACTTGATATAAAGATCAGATGACCTAACAAAATAAGAATGAAATTTATTTTTTAACCCCCAAACGATCGAGGGAGGGCGTTATATAAAGCAAAATACAAATACAAACAAATACAAGTTTCGCTGCATCGAACAGTAGTACCTATCCTTCCTTCAGTTTCATCTTCATTGCTTGCTTTACTTTTATTTATTTTTTCTCTATTTTATACAATAATACCCACATACCTTCCTGTATTCTAATGTATAATTTAAAAATTAAGTGCCTTCCTTCGTTTCCTAATATTTTACTTCTGTTTATTAATATTTCCGTTATTTATTTATATGTTCCGGTAGTGTATTATTACGGAGTGATCCCTGGCACTCAGGGGATGCCTGAAAATTAGCGCTGCAGTGCTAAAAGCGCTACGGCAACAGGCTGAGGCAGTCCCCTTTTTCCGGTGCTGCACGCCACCTTCATCAAACTTGGTTACTTATGCTTATCTATTTGTTTTTGTAATATATTTGTTTAATATTATTTTTGTTTGTTGTGTGTGTCGGAAATAAATAATCTTTATTTATTTATTTCTACTTTCTTTTATAATATAACGCGTTTGACACGTTTGTCTGTCGGTCTGTTTGTGTGGTTCGAATTTGAGTTCAAATATTCAGGTGCAAGGTGCGTTTCCGACATCTGAAACCTTGAAGATCTGATGATGACCAGGAAAAAACCATTTGTTAATTTCTCAGTCAATCGCTCAACTAATTTGCCGATAAATTTGTGGGTGTGAAACTTTAGGGTTGCCACAGTTTTCCAAAATGTTCTCAGTATGTAACTAAAGTTTTGACAGATACAGAAAGATGTTGATCTGTCTAAACTTTTACACTTTTCTGTAAACAGAAATTGAAATTGGCAAAATAAAAACATGTTATTTTTGCACTGTCCTTTCAGCTACAAATACAAAAATGCTACTAAATCTAAACTTCATTTTGAAGTGTATTCTCTGTACTTCACACTCACGTTTCCCTTCACTTATCTTTAAATTAAACTGGCACCGATTTTAGCATGTCACTCGCTAAACTAAAAATATATTTAAACGAACCGTCATCGTCACTATTACACACTAGTATATGAGTAAGAGTGACAGTTTCATTTGGTTTCAAGTTTAGGTTTGGCGGCCAAAATCGACCCCAAATATGAATAGAAACCATTTTGACATAGAAATCTATTTCATGAACTTGTGTCGAGTCACCGTGATGAAAATGTGTACTTTCAGCTACCACTAGCTCTTTAACTATTTAACCTATCAAAATGGAAGTTGTACCAGTTGAGTCATTCGGCGCCGTTTTAACGATACCTAACAATAACTGAAACATTGTTCACCCGCTTCACTACAGCTTTCCGAAGGGGGTCCCGTTATTGGCAAAAAAATTAACGACTTATATTAAATTCTCTATAACTTTGGAACTATTATAGATATCGAAATACTTGAAACTGCGTTGTGATGAGCTTGAACTACGCTATTTCAGGTCCAGGTCTCACTTCGCATCTGGTTTCAACAGTTGAAAATAATTGACAAGTTTCATCAGTTGTAACCTCATGCCTCGCATAACATGCCGTGATATAAAAAGGAAGCGCAGCCGAATTCGACAAACACCCATGTCTAACGCAGAGCGACAGAGTATCTACTCGTATCGTTTGCGATAAAAATCGCAACAATCGGACAACTAGGAGCAAACTGGCGGCTCTTCGCGTGTTGGTCCAATGTTGGAGTTGCAGAATACCTTGGCGGATATTTTTTACTTCATAAAATTTTGCCGATTTTAAAAGTTTTTGACCGGTTAAAAAGTAAATATAGACAACGGCATAGCTAATTCTTCTTGGCTCCATGTTGACAACACTTTATGTATGAATGTGGAAAATTTAATATAATTTTCTGAATGCGAATTAATTATTCGCCAGAAGTTACCACGTCGATCTTTCATTTAATGTAATTTTGAATAGGTACTCTTTTTCTTACTATAATTATTTAGTTTAGGCAAAAATTAAAATGGGTAAGTATCTTAGAAAATTAACAGCAATAGTTAAAAATAAACTAACAACATAATAAAACTGTTGGTAACCCTAAAGAGTGACCCCTTCATTTCAATTTCATGAGACTCCCAGCCCGGCCGTCTATTAACTCGAACACTGACCATCTCCAGGTCCAAATGGATTAAAAATAAATTAGCAGCGAACTTTCCAACTTTCGGGGCCTGATTTAAAACAGAATATATTTCTAACTGAATTGTCAGTATCCTCTTCAAAAGGGTCAAAGGGGGATATTTTAGATTCTTCCCTACCTAGGATGTTTAATCTGTAAAAGAAAGTCATATTATATCGCTGTAAAATTCGAATTATTTATTTATTTGTTGCGCATTTATTTGTTGCACTAGCCTTTATGATTATTTAACTGTAACCGTTATTGAGCAGTTTTCCGGATTAATTTATTGATAGTAAGTTGGCTAAATCGGAAACTCCTGTCAGTATTTAGTTTCATTTCCCGTCGTTTTTCTAGGCATTTTAAAGCAATTGGGCCATAATAGGTTAAAGGATTTTAAAATACTGGAAAAATCTGTTATACTAAAGGTACCATAATATAACAATTTAAAAATATTGCTCACAATTTGCTCTTGGCGATAAGGCCGCCTAAATTGTACGTCACTATTTCCTTTTGTTTGTTGTTTTCTATTTGTACAATAAACTGTATTTTACTTTACTTTACTTACTTTACAATTCAAACTTACCTACCAAACTTTTTCCCATAGTTATTCACTTCATATTCAGGTTGTATTAAATTTCAATTTGGCCTAATATTGATGGAGTAATTCAAATACAATTGAACATTGACATTGAAAGTCTAGGACGCGATTCGTCATGCCGAAGGTAAAGATGGCACCTCATATAAATTTCATGAGCGACTGCGGGATACCCGCTTTTCAATTAGATTAATAAATCTAATTGAAAAGCGGGTATCCCGCAGTCGATACGGAATACGGAACCATTTCTTTTGTCACTATTAAGTTGGTGAAATACGTACCCGTAGAAACAGAACTCCAATACTGAATATCCTACGTAGATTTATAACATTTTTATACAACGTAGAATAGAATCAGCAGTTTCGTGCCCCTGATAATGGTACTATTTGAAGAGTTTTGTCATGGATTATTAATTGTTAGTTGATCTTTGCTACACGACCTTTTAGAATTTTGTAACATTGAACTTTTAAAAATAATTGGAGCGGCCAAAGTAAGCTCATAAAATTGGTGATGTTTTTCATGAAAAATTTTCATGTCTGCGGTTTACTTTTTCGCGATATCAGAGTTGGTCCCATAATGAAAGTTGTTCAGTTATGGATACTGAACATCTCCCTTTCGGCTTACAGAATAACAACTGACGATGAGATATATAGTAACAGTGGTGGCTTCTTGCCAAGAACACGAAACTTGCATTAATTCTTTACGTAACTACCACGAGATTGGTTATTTTTTCCAAGATATGCGCATCATAATAGATACTTACATCCTATCTCTACGGCCAGAATATATCTCAGTGAATAATCCTAGTGACGTTTTATATCAACGGAATACCAATAAATAAATGTCACATGCAAGTAAGTATATGCCTATGAAAAGATTTTTTCTATCACCAAGCAAGTCACATTATTCAAATTTGCTGAAAATAGAGGCACGTGTAGGTGCGACGAACGGTGTTATAGAATTCTCAAGGCGTCCTTTCAACGCCCGCTGAATTTCAGGAGCCTACGATTGAGAAGAAATATTAGATCACGTTTCTCTAGAATAATTCAGTAAATAATGTAGAGGTTTAAATGTACCTGGAATAATTCCAAGATTAAGGGGAGAGATCGCGCACACTAGTGACGCCAATCGAAAATAGTAGTTTATTAAACGGCCACGTAATGGTATCGATTTTAACATGAGAGCTTCATTTCATAATAGATCGTTCGGTTGTAAAATCGCCATTACATTCGTAGCACACACTACTCTTCTACGACCATGAAATATATAAACAGAAAATACAAATCATTACGGAGACTTCAACAAACGCCATGACAGCTTAACATCTTATTGGTAACTATGGGAACCGTAGATATGTTTGACGTATTGCCGACATCGACTTTTTTATGGCTAAAGTACCAAGTAGTTGGCTCGTGAAATGTAGTGCATTTAATACGAAAGTGTTCTTGTATGCAGTGCCATACAACAAAGAAAAATTAACATATTGCAATCGAAAACTGTTATTTAATATTTCATTAAAACACTATTTTCACACGACCATGACGAATGAACCTCTTTATGTTATTGATTGTGGTTTCTTAATGAATAAATTACGAAATGGGAGTAGAAAAAATACTTTGTGACATTGTTACCTTTTATTTTTAAAAAACTTGACGAGTGTGTCTGACAGGATAAGTAGTATTTTTAGACTAACACTAGATGATAATAATAATAACCCTTTATGAATAGGAGGTAATCCGGCAATGTTCAGAACAAAATCATATTGCTTTCAATGACAATAATTTTGATTAATATTAGATGATTTTATAAGATTTTTGTTTAATAAACTTTAAAATAGTACATAAAGCCAAATATCAACATGTAGATACGTACCTTTCCACCAAATTCCTTCAGACTCGCGCCACGCTCTTTTAGGTCTGCTATTTTGAAATGGCCATAATGATGCCATGATATCATCACAATTTTACTATAGCTTTGAGAAATTAAATTAAATTAACAAAAATAACGATAAATTTGTGATATCTTTCGTTACGTTTCGTTTTGCTTTTCTGTTTACCAAGATGGTAGTGGCTCCATCTACGGGACGCTTTGCATTTTATGTCCTATTCCTGAAATTACCGGTAGGCATTTTCGCCAAAAATGTCTGACCGATTCTTGACGTTACGGTAAACAATTCTGTTATAGGGAACGTGCTGTATCACGTCGGGGTCACCAATTGTAGGAACGCGCTATGTGAGGACATGGAATGACGTAATGTCAGTTATATGAAAGGGAAGATCTTCCACCAAGCAGGATGTTGTGCTTGGTAACCAGATGTCCTGGGTCCAACTATGTATGTCTGGAACTCGTATATATACGAAATCCCAGGAAAATTTCGATAGCGCGTTCTACACCGATGTGAGTAGGTACTAGACGTAGTGGCGCGCGTCGTGCGTCGCCACACTATCAAAAATGGCCATTTTTGACATAACTTCAGAAATTCAAGCAGGGTTATTAATCTAAAAAGTGCCTACTACTACTTATCCTAACGAACACGGTTGAGTTTAAAAAAAAATCTTATTATTAACAGTCCTCAAGACCGGGTTTCCTGAGGACACTTAAATAATTCCTGGGTACCCTTGGTCCCCCTGAATTGTTGAAACGTGCCTTATCTCAAGTAGTAATTGCTTGATTAAAGGGAAAATGGCGTTATACTGAGGCTACTTAACCACAAGGACTCTCGAATATTACGATATTTTTACATTTTAAAAAAATCCCGCGAATAAAGAAAGACGGATTTGTTTGGACATTCAGTCCTTTTCAGAGACGTTAAATCCGTGTTTGTAAGAATGATTTACTCGAAAAGATAATAGACTTTTCTGTTATCCTTTCAAATACATTTAAGTATTTACTCTCTTTTTTCGTGAAATCCTGAGAGAGAGATAATTTATTTAGAGGAAAAATTAAATAAAGCATGTTTTTATTCGACATTTTCTTATCTAACAAAATAATACGATTCAAGAAGTAATGCATAATGTATACTCATACTTACCAGATTATAAATAATTCATATATCAATTTTGAGAAATTTTACCAGGAGTTTGATATGAGATTTTTTAGACGTTTACGCCAAAAGGTAGACGTTTTACGTTGTATACATTCTGATCATAACCCTTTTTTTCTAAATTTTACCAACCTTGTTCTACATTTTGTTCCTTTTTATACTTACTACAAGTATCTCAAGTATGTCAATCTTTATGGCAGATCTGAATATAGGCACGAGTCGCGTTTCAGTATTTATTTTTATGTATCAACGGGACGTAGAAGAGCGAGAGACGAGTACGATCCGCCGCGCGGTATGGAGGAGGACATGCCCCGTATCCTCGCTCTTCTACACCCCGCTAACACCTAAAAACGTGAACTGAAACGCGACTCGTGCCTATATTCAGATCCGCCATAAAGATTGACGCGCACTCTACATACATTTACGTTATTTTATAATTTTGTGAGTAGGTGCTACTCGTACTTTACTTTATTTATTTTAGATAATTTGAGAATTTAAAAAAATTAGATAGGTAGGTACTCGTATAAATGAGATTTTAAATTGAGTGTACGAGTATTGTGTAATTTTAGCTTCCTTACCGTACCGTGAATTGTTCTACGGTAGCTAAACGAAAAGATAAGTGTCTAATATGCAAATTACAAACGATGATGAAAATGATGTAAATCGTTTGTATATTGGTTCACGCTTGTGTCTGATTTTTAAAAAAAGATTATTATTTTGCGGTTCGTCTACTGTAAACATTATATTCGATAAAAAAGAACGTCACTGATTGAACTTTTAATTTAATTACGTCTGTGAATAGAAGTAATAAAAAATCTAAGTATAATTGCGTAAACGCTGCACGCTGTGAGAAAATTTCCTCATCCTTGTATTGTAATTGCTAGAAGACAATTTTATTGTCCTTTCTGCAATTTTCCAAGATGTTTCATTTTTAAATCAACAGCATTTCCAAGGAGCA
Source organism: Hofmannophila pseudospretella (assembly GCA_947369225.1). NCBI lineage: Eukaryota > Metazoa > Arthropoda > Insecta > Lepidoptera > Oecophoridae > Hofmannophila > Hofmannophila pseudospretella. Next base: position 6,203,767 of record OX376326.1, read on the forward strand.
GGAAAACATTGTAAGAGAACCTGCATGTTTGTAAAAATTGCATTTTCATTAAATATTAAAATAGAACAGCCCACTCCCTCAGCCGCCACACAGCTCCCCAGCCCCCCTTCAACACCTTAGGGCGTGCGAAGATGCAGTGCTGTATGATATTCGTTCGTTTCCTAATGGCTCCGCTGGCGGCTTGGATGGACTAACGCCTCAACTTCTTAAAGATCTTACTGGGCTTTTCGTGGGAGATGCCGGGAAATCACTCCTCAGGGAACACACCGCTCTGGCTAACCTTATGCTTGAAGGTCGGGTCTCTGAGGATGTGATTCCTATTCTTTAGGGCACAAACGCTCAAGCGCCGCAAATATTCGGGTCATTTTGCAGCGCTTGCGTTTAAGATCATGGGTGGTCCTGACACTAAAAAGTTAGTGCAGGATCTGTCCACCCGGCTGGTCCTCGCCTCAAAATAAAAATAATACTTACGTCGGATCATTATGCCAAAATCATCAAGAGGTGTCTAAAAAGTATAACCACGAAAATAACGAGTGAAAAAGACCGCTCGTTCCCAATAGTTCTGAACACAGAACTAGTGCTCCATCGTCGATCTCATCGTCGCTTACCATGCAGGCGAGATCGAGGTCAAATGCGGGTTTAGTAGTAAATAAAAACATAAAAATAAAAAAGTGTTTTGCGTCCCATTCGTTCTCCGCTCGATCCCAACTAAATATTTCAGAACACAGAACTAGTGAAATTTTGCGTCTCATTAGTTCTGTGTACTGAAGTTCACAGCTTTTCGCCAAGACTGAAACCAAATACCTATAAAAAAATTATTACGTAAGGCCTTTTTGCCAATATCACCACTGGGAGCTATTTGAAAACCGCAAATAAAAAACAGCTTTTGATCTTAACCACCGCGACAACGTGATGACGTGCGTTGCGGCAACGGCAGCAGTTTGTGGCACAGTGAAATATGGCAACACCAGGCTCATGATGACATAGGTTGGCAACATATAGCCAACACAGAAATAAATCTAAATAATCTAAATATAACCCTATTGTGAGGGTTCTGAAGACCATCCGATCCGTAATCAATCTATGTATTATTATTTAATGATTTAGGTATCAATCAATAAGTGTACAAATTAAATAATAATTAAAAACTTTGTTGAAAAAGAGATGGAAACGGCACATTTGAAAAAAAAAAGATATTATGTGAGAATGTAAAGTTTTAGCCATAATTCATCCCAAAAAATATCGAAGCTAAAATAAAATAAATGATACAAACCAAGAAATCTAGACTCAAACATTACGAGACTTTGCAGTAATAGAGCCTTTAGCTAGCTAGGCTTATCTAAGAGTAACAGGAGGCAAATAATAGCTCGATAAAATAAGATTCCTAAGGGAGGACCGAATGACCGCGGACCGCCCTGGAGGGCAGAAAAACTATCTAGAATAGACAGAAATTTTCCGTGTATTATCACAAAATAGTTATGTAATAGAAATGAAGCTCCGTAACATTCTGGCAGGTGGTGCTCCAGCAACATTTGTTAGCACCAATTTTACTTACTTATAACATTATAACTGACTGAGCTGTCGATTTTGATGGCATTAAATAGATGACTTAGTAGATATACCTACTAGTATTTTATAAAATTATATTTTGTAACGATTTAGTATATAATAAATATGTAATTTTTAGTCTAGTTGGATAATAAAAACATTGTTAACATTATAATAATTTATATAGTACGGCGATAATTTGGGATAGAGTCATGCTAGCTAGACCGATAAAGTTTTCGGCCCGTGTATGTAGTGTAAGCGATTTGTAAAAGAAAGCACTCGGCGTGCGATTGTGTGGGTGCCTCGCGACAGTAGGGAGCTTATGTTCTGTAACTTACTTATTTATTTTGTGCTATCTAGAATAGACACAAATTCACAGCCTAACTTAGGGGAACTATTCGGAAGACACGTAAGTTATGTTTATTTCGCAAGCGAAATGGGCCAACTTGAAAGTTTTGTTTCGTTGTTAGATCTACCTATATTTCTTGTAGATCCTAGAGTAGGTAAGTCGTAAATTTAGTTTTCGAATTCGCAAATTTTAACAGTGTAAGTTTTTTAGTAATCTAGACATCTTAATATTAAACATGTCTCTTGTAGGTATGGGTCTAGCAACTCCTTAGCAACGGCAATCCAAGCTTGTCGCCTACATATATTGAACTTTGATGTAAGTATATTATTTCATTTTTCGGTTGATAGCCAATAGACAGATGAGCAAACACAAGTAAGTAAGATTTATCCTCTTTTTATGTTCTTACATAAATAGGATGGACCATCGTATGACTGCGGCCATATAATCTTACAACCTTCTCCGGCGTTACGTGTTCATAGCCCAGTAATAAAATAAAATTTTATTCGTTTGCATAAGGCAGACAATCCACAATGCTCGTGGAATTACCGGCGAAAATGCTTATTGCGGCTTTGTGTTGCATCTCATCAAATAAACATAAAAATTTATCAAGAAGTTACTTACCTATACTTACATTATGTAAGTTCAAGTACAGTTATAGTTAACGTACCTAGTTATCAAAGTATTTAATAAGTTTTTTTTTGGATTAACTATCAGTTCTTACTCTTGTACCTCTTTTTTTAAGTTTTAACCTGTCAATTTATGTAAAAAGTCACAAAATAATATCTTGAAACGGTTATGACGAAAGAATAGTAGAAAGTAATAAGATAAGTACTTACATATTTTTTTATTACCTATGTCAAAAGATCTGTTCTTCAACAAAATATATAGATATATCGGAAGACACTGGCACCCACAACACAGGGTATCCTAGTGTGGGAGCCAGGGAAATCTGAGAAAATGTAAAAGATATTTAAATACCTACTTCAAAAGATCTGTTCTTCAACAAAATATATAGATATATCGGAAGAGACTGGCCCCCACAACACAGGGTATCCTAGTGTGGGAGCCAGGGAAATCTGAGAAAATGTAAAAGATATTTAAATATCTACTTCAAAAGATCTGTTCTTCAACAAAATATATAGATATATCGGAAGAGACTGGCCCCCACAACACAGGGTATCCTAGTGTGGGAGCCAGGGAAATCTGAGAAAATGTAAAAGATATTTAAATACCTACTTCAAAAGATCTGTTCTTCAACAAAATATATAGATATATCGGAAGAGACTGGCCCCCACAACACAGGGTATCCTAGTGTGGGAGCCAGGGAAATCTGAGAAAATGTAAAAGATATTTAAATACCTACTTCAAAAGATCTGTTCTTCAACAAAATATATAGATATATCGGAAGAGACTGGCCCCCACAACACAGGGTATCCTAGTGTGGGAGCCAGGGAAATCTGAGAAAATGTAAAAGATATTTAAATATCTACTTCAAAAGATCTGTTCTTCAACAAAATATATAGATATATCGGAAGAGACTGGCCCCCACAACACAGGGTATCCTAGTGTGGGAGCCAGGGAAATCTGAGAAAATGTAAAAGATATTTAAATACCTACTTCAAAAGATCTGTTCTTCAACAAAATATATAGATATATCGGAAGAGACTGGCCCCCACAACACAGGGTATCCTAGTGTGGGAGCCAGGGAAATCTGAGAAAATGTAAAAGATATTTAAATATCTACTTCAAAAGATCTGTTCTTCAACAAAATATATAGATATATCGGATGAGACTGGCCCTCACAACACAGAGTATCCTAGTGTGGAAGCCAGGGAAATCTGAGAAAATGTAAAAGATACAGTCTGTATTTATATTTTTTTAAATACATATTATTTCAAGAAATGTGTAAAATCTGATAATCGCGGCTTTCAAATTGAAACTGCCTAGCGGCAGACAACATGGGAAATCTGTTTACAAAACCTTATTCGACCATTGCTTTAAAGTTTGGTGTATACGAATCGAAAAGTATGTGTGTGTGTGTGTGTGTGTGTCAAGTGTATAGATCGCAATAGAGGTATATACATACCTGTATTGCGACGATGTCAAGTCAAGGTTTGTTTTCAACTATGCTACAAAATTTGGGGGCTTTTACTTGACAATACCCGGAACAGTATATTAGCTGTTGCGGTGACAACGCGACAGAGATGGATGTAGGCACCGTCAATGAACCGACAAAGGCTTTATGAACAGAAAGCGGCCTTCAGCGTGAAACTGCATGATGAGGAAAACTCTGTAACAAAGCGCATGCGTAAATGGTACAGAATAACTCATTGCTGCAGAATTGGCAGTAAAAGTCCTGCGTTAAGGGTCTAAATCCAGTTAAGTAATCAAATCACTACTAGACTACTACAAAACGTTATTTGGTGCATTAACGCGAATCCGACACGAACTCAACTCAGAGCAAAGCATTGAAATGTGAGCTTTAGATACAGTAGGTTTTCAAAATTCAAATGAAGTAATTGTCGACAAGTGACACACGCGTTGACAACTAATCGACGACTATTTCACCTTCTACTTTTGAATTTTGAAAACCTACTGTATGCAATACGATATAAAGCTCACATTTCAATGCTTTGCTCTGAGTTCGTGTCGGGTTCACGTCGAGTTGGAATAATATGCGATGGCCATTAATTTGTCTCTGGTTTTCACTGATGTAGTTTTAAAGATTAAATCCCAAGGATTGTTTTTCTAATGAAAGATAAAGGAGTGTTTAATGAATCTATAGACATATTACCAACCTTACTTCTAACTCTATTGCATCTTTGAGACTTGGTGGAATTAGGAAACAACAATTTGGGTCAACAACTTGGTGTTTTTGTTTTTTGCTTCCTGTATTTGACATTCTAGAATTTTTTTTGACATTTACTTCAAATGCCTACATACTTGACAAACGTTAAATAGGACTAAAAATATCGAAACTAGTTTTTAACTCTCGACGAACCACTAACATGTTATATAATAATAATTGTGATCTTATGTATATACATAGAATATTAGATTCAACAGTCTTTACATTGATTTAGTTTTAAATAAATTAATAATATAGGTAACACTGTAAATACTGGGTTAAACAACTCTTTTGAAGTGGCTATCGAAGCACAAACGGCTGAACCGTTTTTCGCGAATGAAGGGTCAAACCGATGATGCGTGTGTGTGACATTCCGAGTTTAGGTAGGTAGGTATTATAGGTACTTACTTTACACTAACAGTGGAAGCAAATTTCAACTTTCATCATCTTTAATCATGATACGGCCAGTGTCTATCAGAAACACAAAATATTGTGTACAATAAAGTGTTTATATCTGTCAAAAATACCGTTCTAAATAAACCTTAGTTTCAATAATTAAAATTTAAAAAAAATATTAGCCTTTATTCACTGCCAAAGATAAATTAAATTATCAACTACTATTTATTTATCAACTAGGTTTGACATCGGCAGGTTGTCCCTGGACATAGACCTTCTCCAAGACCATGGAGGAGGTCTATATCCAGGGACAACCTGAAGTACTACTTATCTCTCTCTCGGGCCGCTCCTCTCCATCCCTTGGCCAGGAGTTTCAATAGGTTTCCGGTTGCTATCTGTCAAGAGAGGAACGTCATTTGTGTGTCGGCACATTTTATCAACATTTTTTTGGTTAATCGTGATAATAGTACACAAAACGTGCGCGAAAACACTAGACACATTGTCTTCCACGAAAAACAATAAGGACTTTGTGAAAACAGTGCGTAAATTAATTTAAAAAAAGGAGCTAACATGTGATGTTGTTAATATCCCATCTGTTCGTACGAAGCGATTTGCTTCTTCGTTCATTATGCGAACGGCTAATGAATCCTGCCGGCGTCTGTATTTCCCGAAACCTACAACCTTGGGATCTTCAAGGCCAGAGTGAATACGCATTTACTGGACCCGCATGCACCATCGTCGGCCTCATCGTCGCTTACCATCAGGCGAGATCGAGATCAAATGCGGGTTTAATAGGCAATAAAAAATAAATTAAAAAAATGATACGACAAGTTTCAATAATTATCATAAGTAAATTATCTCATATAAATTCCAAACATCTATCTGTTATAGAAGAAATAGGGCAATAGCTTATGTTATGCCATGGCATTGTTATTCTTGTTATGTCGATTCGATATTGCTTGTTATTAGATCGAACTGGAGATCAGTCGCTTCTTCGGCGTCAGTTCGTCGCAAGGAGTGCCGGGCTGTTCCACTTTGAGCCTTTTATTCTACTTTCTTGCTACAAGTTCTGTCTATGGATGGTAGATGTTAATTAAGTCTACACAGTACTAGACCGTTCGTTATGTCTATAAAAATATATTTCAAAATTTCACAAATCATCGACATTGAATTAAAATTCTCAATATTCAATAAAAGATTAAAGATATATAAGTTATTATATAACATATGCTTAAGTTCCTACTGATGTATGGACTATGAATCCATTGCAATCTTACCGCACAAATAAACTATTCTTATTCTTATATCGTCTTAACAAATGTTTCTATTCACTTCAGGAGTTTTCTGAAGATAAAAGCAATACCTAACTATAAAATCAATTATAACTTATAATGACATTTAATATAATTTATCCCGTTAGCATTTATTACTGTTATAATTTATTATAATCTCTTATTTTATATTGCGGTGCCCTACTCAGGGTTTCATGTATGATCATATAATACTCGTATATATTTTTTAAGACCAATTGTTACACATGAAAAGCAATAAATGGTATGAGTATGAGTATGTCTATTTTATTTCTTATTGGAGCAAGATAAATTGCGTCTCAGGCTTCTCTTGACGTCAGATTTGAGATAGGTTTCCTCTATTATTGAGACACATTTCGCTCATTATCTTTATATTTTAATAGAAGGGTGTACGTTACGAGGCACGGGTGTTATGTTATTTATATATCTACGTACTATGTAATGTGGCATGATATTCCCTCTAAATTAAGACGTCTGTCTTGTGTAATGCTTATTTATAAAATAATATTTATTGTTATATCGATATTTGTTATAGATTGAAAATAAATCGAAGCGCATGCGTCAGTTCTGAGAATAATAAGACGATCAATAAATCCAGTCATTTCATTATAGAAAATTGTTCAGTAATCCGTAATAAACAGTCCTTAATATTCAATACACTAGCTAGAATATATAGGTATTAGCATTATATTTCGCAGAACAATGAACAATTATGAACAAACTACTTGAAACGTCAGTTTCTAGAGCTCAAAAAATATCTAGGTACACATTTATTAAGTTCTTCAAGGCCGGTAGCTCCAATTAAAACTGCATTTTCTGACGTTTATTGCACGCATTTTCGTTGTATACGGACAGCTGGTTTCTACCATTAATTAGTTTTCAGCGTCAACGGAATAAATGCACGTGGAAATAATTTGGCGTACATATTCCTCACTTTCCCAAAATAACCACCCAGTTATTAATCATTTCATTATAATTGGATTTAATAAAGTCGAATTGTGCTAGTCGATTACCGCCGTGAATAAAAAATAATACTTTGGTGGATTTACGCCAACATTTAACCTTATATTACCTCGCGAATTGGCTATGTTTTTCATACAAAATTGACAACGGTTTAGTGTCAAGTTAATCTTAGAGTTAACGGTTCACGCAAGATGGATCTAGCATAAAACGTTTTACAGTACAGCAAGGATGTTTCATTATTTTAATATTGTGGCCTCACGTAATATAATATATTCATCAAATTCCCTATTATTTGCAAAATAGAATAGTAGTAATAATAGTAAATGTGATATCCTTGATTTGACCATGAATCTATAGAGCGTCAGTGACGTAGGACATCAAAGTTATTGATATCGGACTAAAAGGCTCAGTAGTCCGATGATCTGTATTGATCTGTATCATCGGACTACTGAGACTAAAAAGTCTCATCAGTCCGATCGTCGGACTAAACCATCGGACTACTGAGACTAGGCCGTAGTTCGGGTTCGAAACCATGTAATGTCATAATGTAGATACTAATGAGTTTTTCGAAGACTTACGTACATTTACCTACTACTCTAACGTTGAAGGAAAACATCGTGAGGAAACCTGCACTCAAGGTAACCCGAGTGTGAAATGGGAAAGGCAATGGCAAAACAGGCCATTAAATCTGCAAAGCGATTCGTACTATACTATGTGATTATGTATTTCCATAGAAGTACAGGGTGGACCAAAAGTCCGTTAACATTTGAATAGGTCGCTGCGTCGGCGCGGGCGGGGTATTGGCGCGGGGGGTGTTACTACAAGCGAGAGCTACTAATAGGGATTTAGTACCATGGCGTCATTCAGCGGAGCGCAACGCGCATTTTGCGTACGCGAGTACTATCGAAACAACGATTCTACGACCGAAGCTAAACGGAAATTTTGTAATCATTACAATATACGGAACAGAAATCAAGCACCAACAATTCAAACGATTAAAAAATGGGTACAGAAGTTCGAAACAACAGGTTCAACTTTAAGTCAACCACGATCCGGCCGACCTAGGACATCGCGCGATCCAGTAAACATAGAGCGTGTACGAGCGTCTGTTCGAGAACAACCTGGTCTCTCTACTCGAAAGCGGTCTAGTGCTTTAGATGTGCCCAGAACATCTCTAAATCGCATTCTACACAAAGATTTACATTTACATCCTTACAAAATTCAAATTGTACAGGCTTTAAAGCCAAATGACCCTGCTCAGAGACTGCAGTTTGCTAACGAAGTGCTTGAGAGGTTTACGAGCTTCAATAACATCTTTTTCTCAGACGAGGCACACTTCCACCTAAATGGACATGTCAATCGACAAAATTGCAGATACTGGAGTGACACTAACCCGGACTTGAAGCACCAAAAACCTTTACACTCGCCCAAGGTTACTGTATGGGCCGCATTGTCAGCCAGCGGAATCATTGGTCCATATTTTTATGAAGATCAGAGAAACCGCGCCGTCACCGTTAATACAGAGCGATACATTGTGATGCTACAGAATTTTTTTGCTCCAGCATTACAGGACTTCTCAGGCTTTAATCGAAGCTCTTGGTTCCAACAAGATGGGGCAACATGTCACACCTCCAATGACTCTATAGCAGCACTTCGTGAAATTTTTGGCCAAAAAGTCATATCCAAAAGAGGTGACATTCACTGGCCACCCCGCAGCCCGGATTTAACTCCAATGGACTTTTACCTTTGGGGATATCTCAAAAGTAAAGTTTACATCAGCAACCCAGTGTCTATTGAGGAATTAAAAGAAAATATACGCGAGGAAATGCAGAACATTTCACCAACCACTTGTCGGGCGGTCATGCAAAATTTCCGTTCCCGGTTACAGGTGTGCCAGGATGAACAAGGGTCACATTTGAATGATGTTATTTTTAAAAAGTGAAATCCTAATTTGTCTACTTTATTATTAAATAAACAGTTTTTCACTAAAGTAGCATTTGTATTTTTTATAACCATTTTAAATGTTAACGGACTTTTGGTCCACCCTGTACCACGACCCTATGAGGAATACGATTAAGAAGAAGAAAACAAGGTCAAACGCGGGTTTAGTTATTAATAAAAAATAAAAAAACATCTACACCTACACAAATTGATTTCATTTCTTGCGCAAGTTTAAAGTGGAACAAATCCTTGTCCTAGTACGAATAGATAAGGAAGAAGCACTAGCCAAGACAGAGATAATACGTGGAGCGAGCCACTATCGTGCCAATCTGTTCCCTGTTTATACTGAGTGTGCCTTATTGAATATTTATTAAGGCCACTTTTGCGTACAATGGATTCTTAATCTATATTTAAACGCACCTTTAGAAAAAAGCTATTAAAATGTTTGTAAGTGGTAGCAAATTTTTGAAAAAAATATGACTTCAATATTATTAATAAGTTTCATCACTAAATCCCATCCTATCACACACTAGATTCTGAAAATTTGACGAAAAAATCTTTTAACCACGAAAATATAAGTAGGTAGAGTCAACAAATAACAATTTCGCTAGTGAAGGTACAAAGAAATCGACTGCTTTTTACGCTACATATACACGAGAACTCAAAACTGTAAGAAAATTCTCAGTAGAAAATATAAAACTTACGACAATAACAACGAAATTAAACCTCGACCACCGAACGAAAACCAATACACAGACACTATTTTCAATGGAATTTTATTATTCCAAGTGAGTGATCGGTAAAGCCACGTAACAGTAATTTACACTGAGAACATTAGTGTGGTGGAAATTGATTCAGAATTTGCACCTACCGCAGAAAATTGCAATACCATGTGGCAACTCAGAACAATACAAACGTAATTGAACTTCACCAGAGAAAGAGAGACTCAAGTCCGATTCAAGAGTTACAAGAATAGTGAACTTTACTGTTTAGAAAATAAAGAAAAGTAGTGAAGTAGATACTTGATGTATTAAAACAATAGGGTACGTTCAAACGGCAGCAGAGCATTGTACAATGTTCGCTAGATTTCATTAACCGTAAATAAGAAGGAATATTTCATTTTCATATAAATACCTAATCGCAGAAATTGTTGTTATCACTGATATAAGTGACGTTATTTGTTGTAATATACTCGTCTCACTTTTGTTTGTTACGGAACTGAAGATCATACTCAATGAACATGCTGACTGTTTTAGTAATAGTTTAGTTAGTGTTTAGCTTAACTCTAACTAAGCACCTAACCTAGAATAATTATATTTGGTACCCTAGATTAATTATAATATTCTCATATATATTCTAATTTCGATATTTCAGATCTTTCTTTCTGTTTCAATTACTGTGCCTTTTGAGGTTCCTACATGTTTATCTAATCCCACCAAAAACATAAATGTGAAGAAAGGTGCCAAGTTCGGTGCAAGGAACCATTAGGCCTGTCGGCTTCACCGTTAAAAGAATGAAGATCTAACTGATCCAAAGTTCTATTACTAACATTCCTTCAAACTTATCTACAGAAATATATAGGTAACATTGTTTAATTAGTCTGTTTTTTTTTTCCTTTATGTATACCCAATTACCTAACTCCATGCCAAATTTCAAGTTTCTAAGTCAACTGGAAGTAGTACATGTTTTGATGAGTGAGTCAGTGTTAGAATTGACAATTTTCAGAGTTCAATATTTCAGGAACCATTTGAACTATTTTTATGAAATTTGGGATTCTAAGTAATTGGGTGGATCTTAATACACGTACAAAATTTCAGGTATGTAGGTCAAATAGATTTTGAGTGATAATGTTGTCGAAAATGGTTGGATATGGTTCCTGTAATATAACACACGTCAGTGCGTCGTCGCCCTTTTTCGATCCGAACTTGGCGGACACACTTTCGTGTGTCTAGATAATCTGCGTTAAAGGACAAATAAACCGTATTTATTTTAAAGGTACTCGTAAAACTTAGGCTTATCTTTACCTACTATAAAAGGAAGCAAGGCAACGGCAATCCGAACCAGCAATCCGTCTTACGATATAAATCGGGCCACCCATGAATTTGTTACGAATCTGATACACTCCACAAAGGGCAGCCTTATTGAAAGGTCGCAGGATGGACATAGAGAAATGGAAAGTGACGTCATAAAATGGTAAGAAAGACGAAGAAAGACAAATGAGTGACAGGTGAGAGATGGAACAGAAACAGAAATTTTCATGAGTAAGCAGCCTTCGAGACTTTCACTAGTTCGCCAGAAAATATTACAATGTGTATTAGTGCCTGTGGAATCGCAAGCTATTTAAAATAAGCATCTTTCTTATGTGATTTGATGATAATTATTATATTATTATTATTATTATAATTATTATATCTTTATTATATTATTATTATATTTTTATGTTAGTATATAGTATTTATTTATTTATTTGTATATTTATGTATTAAATTATATTTATGTACATATTTTCTATTTTGTATTATTAAGTAGGTATATTTATTTAGCATATAGGTGTACACTTCGCCTGCCTTGTTATGTATCAAATTGTTTTTTTTATGGGGTTTGCTGGAAGAGATCTCTCTTAGAGATAAGTCACGCCCTTTGTGTTTCACATATTTTTTTTGGTATAAGTTTGTATTATATTGTGTACAATAAAAAGAGTTAAAAGAGTTAATAATTGATGCGTGAAATTCCCAATTTTAAATACAAATACCAATATAGGTACATTTGGACATTAATATCTATTTATAGTATAGTAACGGAGACTAGCTGTGAAGGAAGTTTTTAGTGATTTAAATAGGAAATTGTGTTAAGATCAACAAGGTATACCAAATTGATACAATAAAGGATTATAATTATCAAAGATAATAAGAGAATGTTCATAAATAAAGGCAACATAATTTCTTGTACCATCTACGCGTAGCTATGGAATATTTGATGATCTGCGCCGTAGACGTAGAGTGTTGCTGACTCACTTATTGGTAGTATATCATGGTCATGTCATGACCCACCGACGGAACTGAGTCGACCAGAAGGAAATTTATAGGAGAGCTTTACGTAAATAAAGTGAAAGTGTTTTACAATATTCGAGTTGGGCAGGATAGGTGGGAACTTTTCTGTTACATATATTTGAATTCAATTTTCTATATATTTGGGACATGTGAACATGTAGAAAGTAGAAGCATTTTCACTTAGACTATTCACTATTTATTATTATTTCACTTAGTCTTGAACTTTAGCCCTATTACGTCTTTTACTTTTGATCGATCATTGGATCAGAATATCTAGTGTATCAACAAAGGTAAAGGAAGGCGATTCTCGCAGATGGAATGTCGAATTCGACATTAGTCCTACCTCATTCGCTCATATTACATGAGAGCGTGACAAGACGTTCTAGCGTTCGACTTTTGTATGTCGAACTCTGCTAAAAAATCTGTTAATACAAAACGGGGTGCATCCGTTCTATTTTATGTTTGAGTTTAGTATAAAAAAAAAGCAAAAGCTGGTACAAAGATTCTCAACATAATCATACCTATTCAAAAATGTTTGCTATTCCAATAACGACGCAAAAAAGGTTGGACAATTCAATCTCCCGACGCTATTCATCTAAATTACTCTATTGCGCACTTTCTACAATACACTACTATAATAAAATCGTATTACATTGGACTCATTAGGGCCTATGCACACCGCGTATTTTATACGTGCAGACGACGCGCGTTTCTAGGACGCGCGTATACGCGCATTTATGGCGCCGTAGACCTCAAAAAAACAGATTGTTTGCGTTTGTATTGAGGAAAACACGACACAAACGCGCGCAAGAAGCGTTTGTATTGATGAAAATGCGCGTTAACGCGATACAGACACGCGTTTTAAGTGCGTTTTTTTTTTAATTATACAAATGAGATTGTTTGCGGATCGATGAAACAGCGCGTTTGTATTGATACAAACGCGCAGTGACGCGTTACAGACGCGCGTTACCTGCGCGTTTATATCGAACAAGCGCGGATCTAAATTTGTGAACGTGTGCAAAGATTTACTGGCTGCGTCTGAATCTCGTTTGTAGTAATAAAACAATAAAAAATAAAAGAGTTTAAAAAACGCGGTGTGCATAGGCGCCTAGGCTAGGCTAAGGTCTTGTCTATTGCGGATCCCGTATTCCAAACTTTTGTGCAACTATGTCAGAGAAGTTATTTTGTCTTCTTGTTATTTATTATTATTATTTTGTTACTCACGCTGAAAATATTACTAGTTCAAACGGATATTTCGACGTGGCAACGTTGAAACCCACGGCACTCCAATGACATTGCGCGCTTTTGACAGGTTCAGGCAGAGCTAAACGCCATGTTTATTTTTGACAGTCGAAAATAAGTGTTGCGAAAAAAAGCCGCAAGGTCCAATAGGACGCAGTTTCAATTAAATGTAAGCACAGAAGTAAGTTTAAATCATCCAGTGTGTTTTATGGGAAAAACGTAGACTTTCGACGAAAAGTACCAATTTTTTACAAGTTTTGAACAAAATTAATGGGGCACATTTGAAAACATTCAAATATGCTCTAATAGTAATTTTTGTTCATTTGTATGAAAGTTAATTTATAAAATTACTTTAGACTAGGCTAGTGAGGATGTGATTGATGCTAGCTACCCAAGGACCTATTTTATTTTGAAAAAATTATGATGTTTTTTATTGAAATACATTTATTTGTCCGATTTTTGATTTTAAGGTTTTGTTTTGTTTTATTTTATTTTATATTTTATAGGACTTTTACTTGGAGGATTATTTTTGTTTACGCCTTTATGAGGCTTAGTTTTGTATAATTATTGAAACAAATGTGTTTAGAGAATTGTAAAAGGAAATATTTTTTTAAATTTATGCTGTTGATGTTAAATGTATGTATCGATTTATAGTTTTTTTTTAGCAGAAATCGTATTATAGTATATATCTAATAAAAAATCGTGACAATTAACTAAAATTTATTGTTATTTAAAACCATCATTTCAAATGTGCCCCGGTTGCGGGGCAGGTTTGAACATTTGACACTTCTTAATAAAACCGAAATTACGATTAAGTCTTTGGTTTTTTCTTCCTAAAAGTCAAGTAATTTTGCTAACCGATAACCAATCTAACATTATCATATATTTTAAAAATGTTCTAGAGTGCACCCTCTCCCCTACTTGGAGGTTGTATAATAACGAAGGTGAGTGGTCGGTCTGTTATATAATTCTACTCGAACATTAAAATAGAAATACAATTAAAGTGTGTCTTTATCAAGAGCATTTCATATTCTTGAGAATATGAACAAATTTTACCAAAATGTTTCGAAACTAAGAAAATGTTCCGTATCTACCAAACAAAATACTTAATATTATGAGCGACAGATTTGTATAAGAAGAGTCGATTGTTATGGTAAATTTAAATATAAGCTTTTGAAGCTTTTTATGGAGTGAAACTCTTCGATGATACATATTCATGAGTTGAAATTTTTGAAATGACGAATGCAAGCACTCTGTATTATAGGTAGTTTTATTGGTTGAAAAGAATATTATTCCATTTCCGCCACGCCAAAGTAAAGATACAAAGCGCCGTCCTATAGTTTCAAGTTATTTCGTCTGCCAATTGAAACAGCGGACATGCCGGCCTCATTTGCTCATGTAACTATTTGTTAGCGGAACCCTAATATCAAACACTCACAAAATAAATGTCATTTGCAGTCCTATTCCGATACAGAAAGGTTGAAATTGACTCGTGGAAGGGGTGATGTGGGGTTGGTTTACACTGGCAAAGTTGACATAGGTCAATTTTGCGTCCGACCGATATTAATTAGCAGTGGTGTAGAGGATGTGGTGAAACGGACGAGGATATTGTAGAGGACAATGTTGAGGATGCGGATTTGAAAACCTGATACAAAATTGCGGATGCGGATTTAAATACCCGATAGTTACTATTCCGAAATGGAGTTCGTCTAATACGCTCATGTAACTTGCTTGCTTATCGTATGGTTAGTGGCCAACCTATTTGTCAGAGTTGTTCAGGCCACCCGTAGGCCTCTGACATGGCTTAACGACTGCTGTCGAACGACAACAACCGGGACCGACTGCTTAACGTGCTCTCCGAGGCACGGAGGAGATCAGATGAAATATGCCACAAGCGGTCACCCATCCTGGTACCGACCGCGCCAACGTTTCTTAACCTGAACGATCACTTTCGGACCATGCTCGCAACTAGGCAACGAGCTCCTCGTGTAACTTATTCGATATCAAAACTTATAAAAATTATATACTTATTAAGTATTTCTTCTTTATTTTCTTACAAAAATATAATAGAAGCGAAATTCTTAAATAGATACCCGATAGCTGTTGCTACTAGAGCAAACTGCCTTTTCAGAAGATGGACGTAGTGACGTTCTTCGAGAAACTTCGACGTTGCCGATAAAAACACGACTAGTGCTAGAAATGGTAAGGTTTATATAAATGTAGATAGGAATACGGATGTACAATATACACTACTATAGTATTAATTATCGTGCGTCCAACACAACACTGGCCCAACATTTCATTAGAGACGATAACGAAGCGTACACGCGACGGGGTGATACGTGACGTGTTTTCTGAAATAAGATGATTGGAGCAGACGTGATGGGGTTCGGGCATGCGGACAAATAAGAAACAGTAACAGCTTCCCTAATTTACACATGATTTTGTGGAACATGTGAAATAAAATGCTAAACTGTCTATATTCTGAAAAGAAAAAGTTGTAAAGGTGACAATTTATGTATTACCTGATGTGGTTATATAGGTACTAACGTAAATGATGTGTTCATCCTATGAAGGTACGAACGCCCGCCCCTGGGGAGGGAGACGAATGTTTCTTTCATCAATGGTTTACCCCCTTAACATAGGAAATAAATTTATGTACTAAATTGGTCATAAAATCGACTGTTAGGTGAATAGTGTATCATTATGATGATGATCATTAATTACCGTTTATAACCTCATCTTCACGAAGACAAGAGCGTCGGTGGCCTAGTTGCTAGGACGCTGGACTCCCATGCAGGAGGTCCGGGTTCGAAACCATGCAATGCCAAGTACCAATGAGTTTATCCGATTTTTTCGAAGACTTACGTACATTTACCGATTGCTCTAACGATGAAGGAAATCATCGTGAGGAAACTTGCATGTCTGAGGAATCCACCAATCAGCACTGGGCCCGTTGTGCAAGGGGAGACATTAATAGGCTGATGATGAACCTCATCTTCACCCTTTTGGAAAGCCTGTATAATGGTTTTACTGTCCACATATGTAGAGAAGTTAGACATTAAAATTAATGAAGAAGCGAAATTGTCGGTTTGCGTTACTACTACGCCGCTCATTATTTGCGCTACGAGGATGCTCAAATCAAATTTAATTTGTATTGCATCACCATGTTATTCAGCCTCTGCTGCTCTTTTGAGTATAAAATTGATGAAATCTGACTTTGCATTACGTGAGAAGAAATTATTACCATTGAAATGGGTAGTATATTCACGTGCTTAGGAATCTAGTAATATTTTTTGTTTAGTTACAATGCGTTAAGACTTCATGAATCAATAAAATATCAATGTACTTATCTAAAAGATCCATCAAAGTGAAAAAAATCAAACGTTCACGTCTCTCCAACTCAATGTCGCGAACTTACGTATTATTATCCTAATTCTGGGAATTTCCCTCCGTTTCATCTGAAATCTCCCGGGAAATCACCGAAAAGGGTTATTTCACATGTAATTTACCGAAGTCGTCCATATGGGATTGGGTAATTCTTGCTTCAAATAGCTTGATTGTAGCATTCTTGATAAAGTTAGGCAATTTGTACTTCGCGTATTTGTGTTCGTCTCTTGACACCAGAGGGCCTATCCCGTTGGATTCAATATGACAGTTACGAAACGAAAATTTTGACAATCGGGTTCATAAACCAAAGCTCCATATACAATAGCGCTACCAGTAGTCTGACTGGAACAGTGTTTCAGGCTTGTAGGCTAGGGGCAGAGCAGAGCACACGCATGTATACAATGGATGGAGGATTGGAAACGCAAGTTTTCCAAGTCAATAATTGTACAGAACAATTCGTAATTTTATTTTTTTGTATATGTATAAATAGAGCTGAAATGAAAATAATAGGCACTAAGCAACAAGCAACGGCAAAAAATCTTAATAAACATTGTACCTTTCCATTGAAGGCTCATAGCCCAATTGCTCAATTGCTCATAGCCTAGTTGCGAGTAAGGTCGCAGCAGTTAGGACATGCCAGAGGTCTACAGGCGACCTGATCTACTCTGACAGTAGGTTAGACAATATGACAGGAAGAAGAAGGAGGAAGCGACAAGAAAACCAAACCTTGAATACCCAGTATGTCTTAGACCTCGTTTTGCGATAGAGATTTTCGTTTCGTAATTGTCAAACTGAATTCTACGGGATAAGCCCTTGTGTATCAATGTCTTATTATTAATTTCTGTGCAATAAAGTACATTCTATTCTATTCTATTCTATCTGTGTATCATACTCTTAAAATTTTAAACATAATCTGAAATAGGTCCCTCATTATCTCTCTTCCTTCAAACCAAAACACAGCAATGCAAGCATTGTCGCTTCGCGGCAGAAATAAGTAAAAAGATGGTTGACAGACGGACACTGCACAGAATCATACCACTTTGCATTACTATTCTTTTCTCATCTGAACGACAGGTTACAAACAAAACATTTTGAATTTTGCATGGCGCTTCATTTACCTACTCGTATACCCAACCTGCGATGTGCTCGCTCAGTTTTCCGATTTAGTTAATACCTTCTCATCCCTTATTAGAGATTCTATTTATAACCCTCGTAGGTAGGATTTAGAGTGCTAATCAGGAAACGACGCACGCAAACAACCTTGATTAGGTTTACGCAATTCATTAGACCTTTGCCAAAGACTTGCACCCCTTTTACGTCTCACTGGGTCCCATTAATATTTCCAAAGGCCATAAAGACTTAGTCGACCTGTTCGTTTAAATTAACATGTCACAGCCAGGTTTCACCAGTTTCACCTCGTATTGACCTGTATGCGTCACTTCGATCGATGCGATTTACGTATATAACGTTTCGATGATGCACTGAAAGAAAGCTTGTTTGATTTCGAGCATATAAAGTAATTTTTATTCATTTTTTTATTTGAACAAAGCTCGTAGCCTAGTTACGAGCACGGTCCGAAAGTGATCGTGCAGGTTAAGTAAAGTTGGCGCGGTCGGTACCAGGATGGGTGACCGCTAGTGGCACATTTCATCTGAGCTCCTCCGTGCCTCGGAGAGCACGTTAAGCAGTCGGTCCCGGTTGTTGTCGTTCGACAGCAGTCGTTAAGCCATGTCAGAGGCCTACGGGCGGCCGGAACAACTCTGACAAATAGTTTGGCCACTAACCATACGATAAGCATTTGAACAAATTACTTGATAGATAGGACTAAGATCTTGGTTGAAGTGAACAATTTCTTGGTTCAAGTTAACAATCCGACTTTATATGCTCGTATTGAAACAAGTTCTTGTTTGAAGTAAACAAGTATTTCTTTCAGTTCTTTTCTTACTTTTTCATTTTCATTTTCAGTGTGACGTGTTTAGGTACCCAGGGGATACGAGTATGGGAATGAATCGTGAATAGTTAATATTTTGGATGTTCATTATTTTCACGTGCTCTATGCATGAATTTTCAATGCGACTTACTTATACAACCGATGCGATATGAATAAATGAATGGCTACATTTTTTTAATACACTCCTATTTACGAAAGCATTTCAAAGTTACTTTCAACAGTTTCAACATCAGCATTCATCATGCCTTTGCATTTAGTAATCTAGTGCGTATCTCTGTACGAATATTTTTCTATACTTTCGTAGAATTGTATCACATTCAGCTGAGTAAACGAACTTATTCATAGAATTCTACTTTATTTCACTTTAACCAGAATTTATTTTTGGCAACTTCCATTCCGGCCTCTCGAGATTGGCCCCGGAATGAATTATATAAACGTTGAGTGAGAAAATCCAATTTTCACTTTCCTCACTTCGTTACATTAAAAAATATACAATTTGAATTCGCTCTTCGCATTATTTGGAAGCGAATTTTGGTTGAAAAGTCCGTTTCCTTGACCCTTGGCGTGGGCTGGTAAAGTGAGGTAAATTTTAATCTGAGCTGGAAGAAAGCTTTACTTGCTACAGGTTATACTTTTTGCCAAAACCGAAGATCATTTTGATGTGTGCCTTTTAGAATAGGTATATATTTCGATGTAATAATCTAAGGTGTGCCACTGGAATTCTCATTGGTTGACCCACCCATAATTTACCATATCATCTACATCTGCAACAATACTACTCATTAATATTTCCGTTATTTATATGTTCCGGTAGTGTATCATTAGGGAGTGATCCCTGGCACTCAGGGGATGCCTGAAAATCAGCGCCGCAGTGCTAAATCCGCTGCGGCAACAGGCTGAGGCAGTGGGTTAGTCCCTCTTTTTCCGGTGCTGCACGCCACCTTCATCAAACTTAATTACTTTGTTTATTTATTTTTATAACATATTTGTTTAATATTATTTTTATCTTCTGTACCTAATTGTTTGTTTGTGTGTATTGGAAATAAATTCTTTATTTCTTTGGTTTTCTCGCTAAAGTATGAAAATAGCGACAAAGTGTAATATTTTTTATAATGAAAAGTATCTACCTACCTAAGCAAACAATTCCTTGCGAATTGACAAAATCTTTACACGTGTACCGGATTTCCTTTATCCTTTGCCAACAACACAGGTTAAAACTAACTAAATTGATTTCAACAAACACCGAATCTGTTACTCAATAACATCAAAAGTCCCGTCTCATCCGAAGCTCATTATATTATTTGACAAGTTACTCACGTGACGGCAAAGTAATGTAATAAAGGTGAGGAGAATCTCATTAGTCAGGCTCGGTGACTCAGAGGTCACGAGATTCAATACAGCTTTAGGGTGGGACTATATTTCAGTGGAAAGTTGATGATATTGTGTGTGACGATACAGGACTGGCTCAAAGCCAGTTAGAAGCCCATACTCCACCCACTGCATGGTGTCTAGGCCCCTCTAGTGCTTAGATAATTTAATTTTTTTCGTGCCGTGTCGTGCCAGCCATAAGTGCCGTGTCGTGCCGGCTATAAAGAATAGCACCACCGCAACTCTTCCGGTGGATGTCGTACAAGGTGACTTAGGGACTTGGTGGATACCATTCTTCACTTTGTAGACGGCGATAAGCCACCTATCACGTTTGTCCACCAAAACTTACGACGAAAAGTGAGAACTACCTATAATGAAGGTGGTTCCTCTGTCAACCCCATCGGGGATTATGGACGTGAGAGTTATGCTTTATGCTATACCTTCCTATTGAATTATAACATGAAATACGCTGACGTTTCCGATAAGATATAGCCTGTACCCGTGGAGCCTGGTTTTCTTTTCAGGTAATGGAACGCCTATTTCAATAGATAAATAATAAATAACCTGGGTAACATTTGATATTCATATAAACGGGATTTATGCATAAGACGAGTTAATTGAAAAAAATATGAATATTGCTAAATACAAAATATATGAACTATTGTAAACACACTGATCAAAATAATAGAGCCACTACCACTGTATTTTTATATATACTTACTAATACGATATGAGTAGGTAGTCTTATTGTAAGATAAAATGAGCCCTACTTGTAGTTTGAAGGCAACTTTACAAACTACGTCACATATTGTGTAGGTACTTAACTTACCAATGTCATAGAATATATAATAATCTCATGTACAGCGGAAGACACATTGAGCTATACTTTATGGAATCCTGTCTCAATAGGTCTTTGTTCTAATTTCTTAACATGCGTATGAATCTGTACGTGTTAAATAAGTTAATGCGACAAAGTACCAAATGATATAAAGTACCAAATGATAAAAGCCTAATTAAATGTGTTGGCCACTGTACCTATATGAGGATTATCTACAAACCTCATGTCCGCCTTCAAGGGTCCTTCAGACGAAGTGGGTCCAAATGGACGTCTCAGTAAACATTTGACGGACTCAATCAATTCGCAGCTAGTGCAAACAACCATCTACACGAGTGGATTGTGTAAATGGACAGAGCTGTAAGTAGGTGCCATCCAAGTTCAAGTGCACGGTTTCGTGATGTAGAGCGATTTGTGAGGGCGTTGCTTGATAGTGCAGGTAGGGTAGATAAGACGGAGACTTCCATTCGGTGGTTCTGGTCGTATTATATGAATGGACAAAGACCTCCACTTGCCTAAATGGATATTAAATATAGTCCACCGTGGGCGCCCAGTGCTGATTGGTGAATTTCCTTTCTAAAAGCTTCAGTCAACTCTGATTTACCTTCACAGTTAGATCAGCGAACATTTGACGTCTAAACTGTCAGTCTCAGCTGTTGCGACAGCAGTCACTAAGCCATGTCAGAATCCAGCCAGCCATGTCATGCCAGCTTGAGGCTTGAACTTAGGTTACCCTAACCCAACGACACAAGAGGAAGAATGTCTTCGCAAAATCGTCAAACATGTCATCATAAAACATTAAACCTAGATCTAACTTGGACCTCCGATAACATGTGACTACCATTCTACCACGCCACCAACCCTCCGGCGAAAAGTATGTCGTCTATCAGTCGCACTCCAGGCGTGTTGTTTCGTGACCTCATTCCGTTATCTCCAACACAAGTCACGTCATCAGTTAATGTAAGCAAGCCGGGCTGATTGAAACGGGATTACGTGAAACCCAGGGGCTTCTCTGAAACTCCCCTGTGGCTTGCCGGGCGCTGGAGTGGAATACCGTTAACGCGTTGATAGTACCAAAGAAATAACATCGTATTATAATAGCTTAACTGTGGGACTATGAGACAATTTTCTTCCTCCTTATTAGGGCCATAGAAAAAGTTAGGTGTTGAACCAATACACCCCCCCCCCCTCCTCCGCCTCCCCAGTCCCCCATCCTACCTTTCTCCACCACTTGAAATACAGAACACCTCCAGCTAATGCCAGGAAAGTATAGTTTGGTCGGGCTTTTATACCTTTATTTATATTTTATTTAATTTATGCCTAGACACAACTATATATAGCGTTGTAACTATGTCGTCCTTCTGAAATTACAGAAGCGGAACACTTTAATTAGGTACTTAATCGACTATAAGATATAGTTTTTATAGGTTGTCCTTGAATTTTTTGGTCTATTGGTCTATCATACAATGAGGAGCGTCGGTGGTCTAGTGGCTAGGACGCCGGACTCCCATGCGGGAGGTCCGCCTTCGAAACCATGCAATGCCATGTACCAATGAGTTTTTCGGATTTTATCGAAGACTTACGTACCGACTGCTTTAACAGTGATGGAAAACATCGTGCGGAAACCTGCATGACTGAGGAAATGGAAAGTTTCCGTAGGCGTGTGAAATCCACCAATCAGCACTGGGCCCGCTCAGTGGATCATGCCCCGTACCCCCTTTTGCAAGGGGAGGCCTGTGCCCCAACAGTGGGGATATTAATAGGCTGATGATAATGATGATGATGACAATAATGTTAAATTACCTACATGTTTACGTTTTGTAGTAGCCTAACTAGACCTTAAGAATTTTAAGAATACAATCACACCCTAAGAATTTTAAGAGTCCAAACACAACAAAAATATCTTTATTTATGACAACAAAGTTGAAGTGAAGTATCAAGAAACTTTTTCTATTCCGAATTCCCGGATGAAAAATCAACTTTCCATTTTACTTGGAGCACTTGACCGAGGTCGGCTCCGGCATCGCTGTAAATATATTATTTAGAGAAAAAAGCGAACCGAGCTCTGATAGAATTATGTAAATCTCGGAGAGAAATAAAGAAATACCTATAGGTACTTTTTATATTTGTTTATTGAAACACTTTAATTAATTGAACAGGCGGTTTTTCATACCGCTCGCTCATCATTTACCTTTTTCATATTACGAATATTCTAAGCGATGTAAATGTAATGGTTCCGTATATTTAATATTAATAATTTATTAATGTAATAAAACTTCATAAATGAGTTTCATTCAGGCAGCGTTTAATATCTTTGACGTCTTTTGTTATAAAATGTAAGATTTCCATTTCAATCTATGTAAAGGAATGTTAAATAACATTCCTTGTCGTTCCTGGTGGTTTTACTGCGTCTGTATAATCCATAAAGTAGGCAATATCAACTACAGAGCGTCCATTCAGCTACTAGCTGGTCATTTATAGAGAGATATGAAACAAGGCGGATCTTAAATTCAAGCAGAGACATCTTTTGCATCGACATCGATAGTTTGGGAAAGTATTCGATGAAGCTAGTTTAATTATTGACCGAAGACTGTAAAATTAGCATTATCACGTCATGCTCACGTTTTATGTGATTATGTTCATTAGGATGCGTGTTAGAGTACCTACCCAAATTATTATAGAATGAAGTACGCTAGTACATAGATGAACGTCGGTGGCGTCGTGGCTAGGACGTCGGACTCGAAGGTCCGAGTTCGAAACCAGGCAATGCCATGTACCAATGAGTTTTTCGTATTTTTCGAAGACTTACGTACATTTACCGACGGCTCTAACGGTGAAGGAAAACATTGTGAGGAAACCTGCACACTGAGATGACTAGTGTGTAAAATGGGGTAGGCACAAAAGATCCTCAAGGGTCGAAGTGCCGCTGGGGTTATTCCCGGCCCCCTATCATAAGATAAAAAAAGGATGCGTGTTGAAGTACCTACCCAAATTATTACAGTATGAAGTTCAAAATTCGTACTCCCATCCCACTCATGCTCAGGGTGAATGATGTTAGAGTTGTAAGTTAGAGAATTAGAGAGGTCCCATCAAACAATTGTAATCTTTTACATACATAAACTCTCACGACCATAATCTCCGACGGGGTAGATAGAGGAACCACCTTCAATCACCGGTAATTTGTAACCTTTTAAGAGCGAGGTAATTATAACAAAACCTGACTATTAAATCCACGCTGTATTGGTCTGGAATGCGATTCTCGCAGGAATCGACATACAAAAGTCGAGCGTTACGAACGTCTTGTCACGCTCACACATGTAATATGAGCGAATGAGATAGGTCTAATGTCGAATTCGACATTCCACCACGAGAATCGCCACCCTGGTCTGATATTAGACGGACGGATATTTCAATTAGCTGCAAATGGTACCTATGAGTATGTAAGTGACGTGCCGATTACCTAAGATGTTATTTTAAAAGTTCTCCAGTATCGATAAAAGTTTTCAGTCAACGTCACATCACAACCCTAGCTGGTGCCGCAGTGTCGAAAGGGTGCAGTGCTTCAGCGGCCGTCTGACGGCGAAGCGACGTGGTGACATCTGACTTCAGACGGGTCAATGACCGATTTCCTTTTTCTATCCATGCTTATTACCATGTGGCTATTATGTAGTTAACAGTACTTAATCCAATATGCTTATGGATGAATGTTTTTTTCACTCTATCGCTATCCGTGGAGAGCTAGTCGATTAGAATCTTTAAGTACGTAGTACGAGTACAAATGGTAATGAGAGCTAAAAAAGGTTTGTTTGAGAATTTTATCATCATCTCAGCCTACATTAGTTCACACTGTGTCATACACTGCGCCAGCGCCCACTGAGCATATAATGCCTATGGTTTTAGACTTTAGTAATTAGTAGGCTTTCTGGTTTGGTATTTTTGGATACAATTGGTTTATATTTTTCTTCTGTGTTTCTGAGTGATGCGGTCCTGCCAGCGCCAGCCACTTACGCAGGTTTTGCTATCCCGATTCATTTATTCTACCCCTCTATAGTCCGGAAAGTTCATTATCTATAACTGAACAATTTAGGCCCCATAGTAAAAGTTGTTCAATTATGGATACTGAACAGTCCCCTTCCTAGACTATAAAGGGGTTTTGTTACATCTGTATATCAGTCAATATTGTACTTTCATCAAAAACCACAACGCACTATTTATTCTCATAAAGTGCCCTATAAAGTGAGTAATAAATTGTACAGTTCATCTTCTTTTTAATAGCTTTACAAGATTGTGTTTGAATATAAACACGATTTGAACTATGTTGCAAGTTAAAACAGCAGTAACATTTTAATAGTATCGTTAATAAAGTTTACATGTATGGCTATCCAATAACATTTTTGTCGATATACATAAAATAGCTTATAAAATTATAATAATTAAACTACATATTCGAGCTATTAAATTAATATCTTATCCCGTTAAATTTTGAATTATAGTGACACTAATACGAGTACATTACTGTTTTAGAATGTATAGGAATGGAAAATGGAACTCTCTTTGATGTAACCTGAATCCATGAAGATATTAAATATATATATTTGTTTCACGAGTTTGTTTTTGTATATGTGTTTTTGTTGTTGTTTTTATGTATGTTTGTTTTGTTTTGTTGTTTATATGTATATGTGTTTTTGTTATAAACGCATGTTACTTGTTATTCTTAAAATAATAAGAATATATAATGTATAAATAATTTTTAATTGTTATTACTTAATTTAATGTATAATTCAAAATTAATACCTACAATGAATATGTAGGTTTAAGAATTATTATTTATAATGCATGTAGAAATCAAATGAAATTGTAAAAGGGAAAGGATGTAGTGGTGGGTACTACAAAAATAAATCAGTTGTTTGTCACACGTCATACAAGATGGTTTCATTATAACATAACAATATCTAAACGGCATTCGAAGGTTTTTTGTCTAATAATGTCAAATTTAGGAGGATACTGATGGATTTTGAAGCTGCAAATCCTTACGACCCTGAAAATATCTGTCGGACATGTCCAATGATAAAACAATATTTTTTTTATAAATTGGCCACGACAAATAGGCAGGCGGGCCACCTGAGTAGTCACCGTCGCCTAGAGACACGTGCAATACCAGGGGTATTGCTTGTGTGTTGCCGGCCGTGGAGGCAGAGGGCTTTTTTAACGTTCTTTTTGAAGATTAGAGGGTTCATAAATAAAACAAGTATTTTAACCAAAGACGCATAAATATATTCCATTAATAATTTCAAATTATCTCAACTCACTCAAGAGCACATTCCATCATCACGTATCAATGAAAACTTCACCCGCGACAATGGCTCATATCTTATGGAACGTGGGAACAATTTCAATCGACTTTAACGAAACAATGGTAGGGGATTGTGAAAAACAACCGACGACCGGTGTTTTGTTAACAAAACGTTAACGTTACTGTTATTGTATTGTTTTGCGTAACTGTCTTATGACTGAACGGCCTTGTACAAGATTGATTTACGATGAATTTATCAGCATTATTAGTGAAAATAAACTTTAGATGACAAATGAAATGAAATGAAATGAAATGAAATGAAATGAAATGAAATGAAATGAAATGAAATGAATTTTTATTTGCAAGAATATACGTTATGAAGGATCTTAAAATTACATAGGTAGTTCCAGTATATCCTACCACATTGTGGTGTGCAAATTTATATAATAGATAACATAAAATTAAAAATTTTAAAAAAAATTGTTACGAAGCTAAACTAATACGCTTTAGATTACGAGAACTATTTACAAGAAATATTAATATAGTGATTACATGTCAATTTAATTTAAATGTCAAATTATTTATATCAAATATTATTATTAAGCACTAACTTTGTGTTCAAAAAATTCCTTTACACTGTAGAAGCAATTATTCATCAACCAAATATACATTTTCCTCTTAAATTCATTTAACGGCATGGCTTTCAAATCAGATGGTAACTTATTATAAATGTATATCGCCATACAACATACATTTTTCTTATATATGTCCAAGGTACATTTCGGAAGGTACAGCCTGTCTTTGTGTCTGGTTTGTCTTTCATGAACATCTGAATGTTTTTTAAAGTACATTGGATGCTGTTTAACAAACACGCAGATATCTCTTATGTACATGCATGGGAGTGGCAATATATTTAGTTTCTTAAAAAGAGGTTTACAACTATCTAAGAACCATGCATCACATATTACTCGTATACACTTTTTTTGTATGAGGAACACTCTGTCTACAATGGCATTGAGCACCTAATGAAGAGATAAAATCGGACGGGGCTGTGTCGAGGCGCACGGCCGTTGGTTTAACGCGAAACGCGCCATCATCATGATCATCATCATCATACACTACTCGTATATATTTAAATTCCTGGTTCTTAGCTGTTTACCATTACTGAGATCCATTGATATTCCTCCTGCTCATCATCAGAACCGCAAAGTTCAGGATCCCAGGAGTACTCAGGGCCAGTCCCTCTTAAAGTAACTGAAATAATTTTTGAAATCGGTTAAGTAGTTGCCGAGTAATCGTAAAAATTCACCACCGAGCTCACCGCCGCCGCCGCGTTACCTTTGCGACGCTCCCGAAATCCCTTCGCTCGCTCGGCACCGGATATTGGGGTACCTGTGCGTAGCCCATGACCTCGTCTTTGCAACGATATTCCTTGATCTATATTTTCGACGGGTTCTTGCTCGCGCTAAGGCCAACATAATGAATGATTTCAATATTTTGCAGACTCACTTTAAGTTTCTGCGTATAAATATTGTACATAATACACTTAATATTACTTAATTTGATCCAGTTCGACGAACTCTTAACACAGACACCCAAATTACCGCGCTATCACATCCGAGTCATGAACTACACTTAATAATAGTAACACTTAGTAGCCAGAGTTTAGATTTTGACCATTAGTTCTCCGCGCCCCTCCCCGCCGCCCCGCTAGCCCGCGACGCAAACTCAAGGTCTTATTAGCGAACTAACTATATATGCTACAGAAACGTTTCTGAGGCTAATAGCTAGATAGTTATTAAGCCAAGACGATATAGACGTTTTCGTTACGGTCCAAATTTCTATACTGGTACCGTATGTATTGGTGAAAATTTGAAGACGTTTCACGTCAAAAAATTAAGTATGTACGGCCTGTGACAGATTGACGAACAGATGAATGACGTGACGACAGCGTTACAGCAAGTTCGAGATAAAGTCATAATCAAAGCTGTTTCTCTCTGCAAGCGAGCTATAATAATAACATGTTATAAATAGTATTAAGTTATTTTATTACAGTAATAAGTTATAACTGTAATAAGTTGTTACAGTAATAAGTTGTTACAGTAATAAGTTATTACAGTAAAAATAAGTTATAAATTGTTATAAAATAAAAACAGCCTTTAATTCTACTCACACACGACACTCATACACAATCATTGATAAATTAAATTAAAATAAACATGTCATTTTTCTCTATATAAAACTCAGCTACGCTTCGTTTCATAAACCGTTCTCGTGATAAAATCGCTATCATTACGTGGCCGTTGCATAAACTTCTATAGTATAATTTATATAGATAGGAATTTTCTAATTATAGTTCAGGTAGGTATTTTAGTAAAATAGTTTGGGTGCAGAAAATATTTGTATGACAGAATGGTCATAAACTCATAACATCACATCAATAAGGAATACGACTAAGAATTACATTTTATTTCACCTTAAGTCAAGTTTCATTTAAGGCACTCAAAATTTCTAAAATGTAAATAGAACGAAAACATAGAATCGTCCATGTTCACACTCAATCTCTGACACGTGGACAGAAACATAACAACTCCGTGGAGACTTTCCAACGAAATATTTAACACTGCGCGCGCGCATCGAATATTCATTACCGAGAACAATGGCGGTGCTTGACTATAAGTTTTGGATACGAGTACGTGCGCTCTTCTTGTACAACATTATCATAATTGTAGTTGGTAATGAATGACGGTACCAATGTCAATGGGAAATTCGGTCAAAGACACTTTGTACTTATAAAATAATTTCTGACGGTTTACACGCATAATGACCAATTTTAATTACGCAGAACGACCAATACGCAAAATGACCACATACAGCCAGCACAAGTCAAATTGACTATATTGACAGTGACAAACGTCAAAGTGACAAATGATTTGTCACTGTCATTTTGACTTTTGTCACTGTCATGTGTCAATTTAACATTTGTCACTGTCATTTGTCATTTTGACATTTGTAACCTTGACTAAAGCGATTCAGTATTAGTGCTTTTCATTTACGGCTAACTGGCTCATCTAGAAACACTAGCGAAACACATCATTACTGAATTAATCCTCCTTACCAATATTACTTTCTCACTGTTGTGCCTTACATGGGTGTTCCGGAATTGTGTCCACACCGGAGCATAGAGGGTGCACCGCCTAGGATAGGCCGCGATTAGGGAGTGGGTTCAGAGCAAACCCTGCGAATTTTGGTTCTTCCCTTTTTGATGTTGTTAGGCGACAGTTTTCCCTTCAATTTGCAGGGGGTTGTAATAACTTAGGGGTATGCTAGGTTGAGTACCTACCTGACGAGAAGCAGCCTGGAACCACTGACACATAAAAATATATCTTTCGTGGAATTTGGGAGGGAAACGAATCCATTCAGGGGTAGGACTGGTTAGGGGTGAAAATAGGGACCAAGGGGTGTGGATTTTTAGGTTAAGTTAATAGAAATATGAAATTTATAATGCGAGCTCGTGCTGTGTCGCTAGGACGAGAGGGAGGCGAAAGTAAAAGTGACAGTTGTATTTTTTAAACCTAAGTTAAGTAGCGGGGTTGCCACAAACATAAAATTTAACCGAAAGTAGGGGAGTTACCAAACAATGGGGTTATAGAGTTATGGTCTCGGTCCTTCTAAAATTTCCTCAAAACGTTTGCCTTCATCGTTGGAGGAGTCCATAGACGTACATCGATGAAGAGTAATTCGGTATACCGTCCGGAGCTCAAGTCTATTTGAAGATAACTCGATAAGTTTGTTTGAACTACAAAAGGGAAGCCTAGTTGCAATGATTTTAGTCAGACAACAAAGGAAATATTACTGTTGGTGCCACACGTTCGAAGCTAAGTCAAAGGTCGAACTAAGGTCCTTTAATATGTTTTATTTACTTTGGCTCAAACTATAATCTTTGGGGATCCCAAATTGCGTAAACAAGATAAAAGTGCCACTATTATTATAGGAATTTGCGATCGTCCAATATCTATTTTGTCGCATAATATTGAGGATGAAGTGATGTGGGTGAAAATGACACTTCTTTTATATACGCGAAATTGAATGGAGATTTCTTTTATGTAGGGAATAACGTATATAATGAGGAAAAATATTTGGATATGACAATGTTAGAAAGATGAAAGAGAAACCTGCTTGTTTACGTATCTAAGTGAAAACATTGTAGTAACTCGTAGGAGAAATTATACTAGTATAGCCTTGCTTTCTTGTGCTTGAAGATAAGTATGACTCATAATAATTATGTGGAGATTGTAAAGTTCTATTTGCATTTCTATCAATTTTAATAATATCTTTACTATTTAATATTGTAAAAGAAATAGAACAACCCTATGCAAACAAGATCACTATTGTGTTAAAAGTTTAGGATGCAAGTATAAATTACTAACTTACTTTCTTACTGCGCTGGTGCAGCGACCCGAAGTGTATCTTGGCCTGCAATACCTAAGGGCGCCATCGCTAAATAAATATAAATAATCATTCTTTATTCTTTTCTACCGCTTTCCATTCAATAATTCTTCCATTCACCTTTCACACACTTATCTCCTTTAAGTGTTTGTTATAACAACTTTGAAAATAGTCCCTATGCAATTTATATTATGGCCACGTTTTTAGGGTTTAAGGTAAATTATGGAATGTTGGAAACATAAAAAAGAGTCTATAGCAAGCTGAAGGTAAATTTAAATTTAAATTTTTTACTGAAAATATTGGCGAAATTTATTACTATTTGAAAGAAGAGAATAATGACGAAAATTATAAATATTTCTAATAAACAGACTAAAATATACTTATCTATTTTAATAAAGTAAGGTATAATAAAGTTTATGATCATAAGTAACTTAGTGTGTAAATTGTTATTTATATGTACATAATAGATCTGGGGAAGGCAATGGCAAACCACCCCATTAAATAAAGCCACGAGAGTCGTTCGTTAATCACATTAATTACTTAGAAAGATCACGACCCTCAGCAATGAGGAACACGACTTAGAAGGAAGGAATAGATCTGAAGAACTTGTTAATTTATGTAGACTACTACTACTATCAGCATAGAACACCATCAGCAACAATGACCTGTGGACTCGGTGTCGTCAAACACCTATAAGACAGGAGATTGCCCGACGCAAATGGTGCTGGATAACGCTACGAAGAGGTGAGAGAAATTCCGCAAGGATCGCATTCGAGTGGCAGCCACGCGGGAAGAGAAAACCTGGCCGCCCTGTAGACACGTGGAGGCCAACTGTCGACCGTGAACTAAAGGCAGAGTTGAGCTGGAGTGAAGGTAAGAAGGTGGCACAAGACAGAGTGGCGTGGAGAGATCTCGTGGAAGCCCTCAGTACCTCCGGGGTACTAGAGGACGACAACAACAACAACTATCAGCATATTTATAGTTTATTTAGCAAATAATCGATAGGAAATTAATGGGACGTAGTGATTGTAGGACGATACATCCATTAACTAATTGTGTATTCAAGGCGAAATAGGCCTAAGGTTACGGTCAAATCGTTTATATTCTTATATAGTACTTACTCTGTGATTCTATTAACAAGTGGGCATAGAGTTATTTTGTTTATCTAC
This sequence comes from Hofmannophila pseudospretella, assembly GCA_947369225.1. NCBI lineage: Eukaryota > Metazoa > Arthropoda > Insecta > Lepidoptera > Oecophoridae > Hofmannophila > Hofmannophila pseudospretella. Next base: position 6,235,869 of record OX376326.1, read on the forward strand.
TATATTCGTATTTGGTTTGGGTTTATTGACTTACTACGAGAAAGTTTACATTATAATGGATGGATTCGTCTATTAATTTAATGCTTTCTTCAAGGAATTTTATTTTATATTCGTTAACAGCATTGTCATATTTGCATAACCTTATTATGCTTGCTTGCTTATCGTAAGGTTAGTGGCCAACCTATTTGTCAGAGTTGTTCAGGCCTCTGACATGGATTATACTGCTGTCGAACGACAACAACCGGGACCGACTCCTTAACGTGCTTTCCGAGGCACGCAGGAGCTCAGATGAAATATGCCACTAGCGGTCACCCATCCAGGTACCGATTGCGCCAACGTCGCTTAACCTGCACGATCACTTTCGGTGCTCGCAACTAGGCTACGAGCTCCTCTAAATAACCTCATAATAACCTTATTATGTCATCATAATAAAGAGATATCGGAAGAGACTGGCCCCCACAACACAGGGTATCCTAGTGTGGGAGCCAGAGAAATCTGAGAAAATGTAAAAGATACTGTCTGCATGACTAAATTTTATTTTTTTATTATTATTTTATTAATAGAGGCGTTCAGGTACCTACTAAATTGCTACCATAAAGCAGTCACCTGTCACAGGATAGGTACAGGTTGCAGTTCTTAAATTTTTTGATACTAGGAGCAATTATACGTATGTTTAACTAAACATACGTATAATTGCTCCTAGTATCAAAAATTTTACTACTTAACTTAACGACTTTGATGATAATATCTTATCTTATCTTATGATAGGGGGCCGAGAATAACCCCAGCGGCACTTCGACCCTTGAGGACCTTTTGTACCTACCCCATTTAACACACTGGTCATCTCAGTGTGTAGGTTTCCTCACGATGTTTTCCTTCACCGTTAGAACAGTCGGTAAATATGTACGAAAAACTCATTGGTACATGGCACTGCATGGTTTCGAACCTGGACCTCCCGCATGGGAGACCGGTGTCCTCGCTACTGTGCCACCGACGCTCACTTGATGACAATAACTAACAATGTCATATTACGCAGTAGATTCCGTTCATATGCCCTGACCTGCCTTACGCTACCGGAATACTTTCACCTCTACGTTGTGGCTATATATGCTATAAATATACATTTCAAGTGTCCATTGAAGCTCCTGTGAATAGAACCTTGCAATTTCTCAAGAGTCCTCCATAATCCGTTGTCTATAGGGATGCTCAAGGATTGCCCCACTCTTCAATGAGAGGTTTACGCCGTGAATTTTTCACGCGATTCTCCCTCACTCGAGAATTTTTCATATAAATTCCCTGGATTTCTAACAAAACTCCGGTGTCTTCAAGGATTTTATTTTAGTGATAACTTGAGATTTTTAAATGTACACTTTATCATACTGGGATAAGCTTTTAGAGATAGTTAAAACTGTCCGTATTATGCAGAGCACTCGACCCGACTCGAAAGGATAAAAAATTGTGCAGACGAAGCTAAAGATACATTCCAACACAGAGATTCATAGCGCTCCTGTCTCTCTGCCTCCTCACATAGGATGCTGCACAGCGTAAAGACAAACTGGCCACCTGACTCACTATTACTGACTATTACTACAGGGTTTTCGATGCGCTGCTATTCTTAAAGACTTAAAATGCCTCACGTACAGATTTGTTTTCGCGAAATTCCGCTGACTCTCGTACCCAACAAACCGGACCACCATTTGCTGCTTTGGAACAGAAATAAGTAAAGTAATACATTATGAGGGTAACTCTGCAAGGAATTATACTACCCTACATTATGTACCTGTTAAGTACCTACTATGTATAGTTTATAGGCCGTAATCGTACGAACAAGCATATAGGAAACCACCGTATGTACATCTGTGATTAGGTACCTACTCCATTCCTTTGAAAGCCTTGGGTCGGGCACTTAAGGCACTCAAGCAAGCAAGTTACAAACTCATGCAATTGGCCTATAACTAAGGGCCTGAGGATATTCCAGGTTTAGGTATACAGACGATCACACTAATAATCGTAAACTCAACTGAGCTGAAAATTGGTACCGACCTATGCTCCTTCTGGAATAAGTTTTATTGGGTCAACTATCTACTTAGCAAGAAATGTAGGATGTTTCTTAAGACGAAAAGTTAGGTAGTAAGAAATTATTTTAAATTAATTCTTTGCATTAGTCAGTGTTTATGTAATTAAATTAAACGGGGAAGGAAAACATAGTGAGGAACCATGCACACTGATAAAACAGTGTGTGAAATAATTGAGGAAGGCAATGGCAAACCACCCCATTAAATCTGTCAAGAAAGTCGTTCATGTGGTTAATTCCATAGAATGATCTCGTCTCGACCCGCCCTACAATTTATTTAAATTTGTTCTTAGTCGCATTATTGAGGGTCAAGACGAGATCATTCTATGGAAATAACCACATAGAACGACTTTCTTGACAGATTTAATGGGGTGGTTTGCCATTGCCTTCCTCATTTCACACACTGTTTTTCTCAGTGTGCATGTTTCCTCACTATGTTTTCCTTCCCCGTTAGAACAGTCGGTAAATATTAGTACATCTTTCGAAAAAACCGAAAAACTCATTTGCTAAGTAGGTACCTACATGGCGTTAGATCGTGGTACCATGTACTTACATGGTTTCGAATGCGCACCTGGAGCATGGGAGTCGGGCATCTTAGCCACTGTGTCGCCGGCTTTAGGTTTAATTTGATATTCGTCGCATTATTCGGAAGGAATGTATTTGACTGTCATTTCAAAAGTTCGGAAGTAAGTACCTACTAAACTAGGTACATACGTAACTCTGACAGCCAAAGAAAGGAAATACTTTGGGGAAATCATGGAGTATTATCCTTGACTTGTCCTTTGCAAAGATCCCTAACGCAAACTTAGGAGACTTGCAAATAGATTTTATAAAAACGTTTTGGCTCAATGATACAAGCATTATCTACCTACAGAATACCTACTTTATTAAATTTAAGGTTATATTGGGTTTATTTCTAGAAAACATCTCAAATATTCACCTTTCTATTTTTTAATAGATTTAAAGTAAAGTAAAATACATTTACACTTATTTACTTATCTTATGATAGGGGGCCGGGAATAAGCCAGCGGCCGTTCGACCCTTGAGGATCTTTTGTGTCAGCCCAATTTTACACACTGGTCATTTCAGTGTGCAGGTTTCCTCACGATGTTTTCCTTCACCGTTAGAGCAGTCGGTAAATGTACGTAAGTATTCGAAAAATACGAAAAACTCATTGCTACATGACACTACGTGGTTTCGAACCCGGACCTCCCGCGTGGGAGTTCGGGGCCCTAGCCACTGTGCCACCGACGCTCTAATAGATGTACTTACAAGTTTTTTTTATGTATGTACCTACCTATAAGTACTTCCGACAGAATTATTTTTATATTTTTAGATGTTATCCAAATAAATCGACAAAGAAAAACCAACATTAATAACATAAATAAAATAGCCTTAAATCATTAGGTATATATTTCCTTAATTTTATACTTATTCGTATAATCGTATGTAGATCTTAAACTAACCTATACTCATTTGGAAAAAGCCACAATTGTAAATAACTCTCCTAATGACCCCTAAGGGAACCATACCAGGAATTACCAACGCCTTCAATTTTCATTTACTCTACTGACACCATTTTCGTCGCCTCACGTATAGCCCAGGATATTGGCGACTGTACAGTCAGCAACACAGATAGAAACGCCACAAGCACGATCGGCATACGAAGTTACTCGTATCTACGAACCTATCGGGCGAAGTGTTCCGTTCGGCCTCACATCGATGCATCGAGTTTTCATTTTTAATCATCGACATCGGTGGACCGTGAATCGACTCGGAGTTATGAATGGTTTCAAAGGAAGATGATGTAGTTAATTAGGTATGTTTCGTAAATAATACATTCTGTGAATATCGGATTAGTGACACGGGGCATCGTGTCACGGGGCAGTAGCGATTCCGATAATGTTATTGCCTCACTCCATCTAACAACACCGGTTAGAATCGCAAATATAGCTTTATGTATGTGTTTCAGTATTGTTGAAATGTTAGTAATATTCAAACACAGATCCTATCGAATATTAAACCAAAGAGTATAAGGAACATAGTTTCAGTTCACTCAGTGTTCTGATAACAATACCTACATCAGGGTACAAAAGCGACGACACTGAAGAAATTGGCTTAAAATATTAATCGAAAATAAAGGGTACGAACTCCTTATGTTGTTGATATCCCATAAATTCTTCGTTCAATATGCGAACGGCTAAGGTATGGAACAGCCTGCCGGCGCGGCGTTCTGTTTCCCGAAACCTATAATCTTGGGATCTTCAAGGCCAGAGTGAATAGACATTTCCTGACCCCGCATGCTCCATTATCGACGTCATCGTCGCTTACCATCAGGTCAATAAAAATAATATTGGTTTAATACAGGGTGGACCAAAAGTCCGTTAACATTTAAAATGGTTATAAAAAATACAAATGCTACTTTAGTGAAAAACTGTTTATTTAATAATAAAGTAGACAAATTAGGATTTCACTTTTTAAAAATAACATCATTCAAATGTGACCCTTGTTCATCCTGGCACACCTGTAACCGGGAACGGAAATTTTGCATGACCGCCCGACAAGTGGTTGGTGAAATGTTCTGCATTTCCTCGCGTATATTTTCTTTTAATTCCTCAATAGACACTGGGTTGCTGATGTAAACTTTACTTTTGAGATATCCCCAAAGGTAAAAGTCCATTGGAGTTAAATCCGGGCTGCGGGGTGGCCAGTGAATGTCACCTCTTTTGGATATGACTTTTTGGCCAAAAATTTCACGAAGTGCTGCTATAGAGTCATTGGAGGTGTGACATGTTGCCCCATCTTGTTGGAACCAAGAGCTTCGATTAAAGCCTGAGAAGTCCTGTAATGCTGGAGCAAAAAAATTCTGTAGCATCACAATGTATCGCTCTGTATTAACGGTGACGGCGCGGTTTCTCTGATCTTCATAAAAATATGGACCAATGATTCCGCTGGCTGACAATGCGGCCCATACAGTAACCTTGGGCGAGTGTAAAGGTTTTTGGTGCTTCAAGTCCGGGTTAGTGTCACTCCAGTATCTGCAATTTTGTCGATTGACATGTCCATTTAGGTGGAAGTGTGCCTCGTCTGAGAAAAAGATGTTATTGAAGCTCGTAAACCTCTCAAGCACTTCGTTAGCAAACTGCAGTCTCTGAGCAGGGTCATTTGGCTTTAAAGCCTGTACAATTTGAATTTTGTAAGGATGTAAATGTAAATCTTTGTGTAGAATGCGATTTAGAGATGTTCTGGGCACATCTAAAGCACTAGACCGCTTTCGAGTAGAGAGACCAGGTTGTTCTCGAACAGACGCTCGTACACGCTCTATGTTTACTGGATCGCGCGATGTCCTAGGTCGGCCGGATCGTGGTTGACTTAAAGTTGAACCTGTTGTTTCGAACTTCTGTACCCATTTTTTAATCGTTTGAATTGTTGGTGCTTGATTTCTGTTCCGTATATTGTAATGATTACAAAATTTCCGTTTAGCTTCGGTCGTAGAATCGTTGTTTCGATAGTACTCGCGTACGCAAAATGCGCGTTGCGCTCCGCTGAATGACGCCATGGTACTAAATCCCTATTAGTAGCTCTCGCTTGTAGTAACACCCCCCGCGCCAATACCCCGCCCGCGCCGACGCAGCGACCTATTCAAATGTTAACGGACTTTTGGTCCACCCTGTATTAGAAATTTAAAAAACATAACCTTACTTCTTTGACTATTTACCTATTTAGACGTAGTTTAGACCCGCGTAGTTCAGTAGCGCCGAATGTGTGTGTTCGCGGAGCCAGCCAGTATTGGCCCGTTAATTTTTAGACGTTTTCTCACGGCGGGGTTACATCTAGACAGGTATATAATCAAAGCCTTACTCGAATATTAAGGTTTTTAGACAATTATTCAGTACAATCCAGTATAAAAACTTCCACCTACAAAGTATGAAGACCTGCCGAATACCGCCTCTATCTTCCGCACCCTTGTGATTATAACTTCTTGATTGTTGTGTGGATAATCGATAACTCAGTAACCTAATAGACTATTCCATTTGTAGGTGATATCTCTATTACATCTATAATGTTAACCCTTACGTACTACATAATTAATAACTGGCGAGTATGTATTATTATCGTGGTGGCGTCGTGCTGAGCGTCTGTGGCGTCGTAGATAGCACGTCGGACTCCCATGCGGGAGGTCCGAGTTCGAAACCAGGCAATGCCATGTACCAATGAGCTTTTCTTTTTTTTACGAAATACACATACCGACTGCTCTGACGGTGAAGGAAAACATCGTGAGTAAACCTGCACACTGAGATAACCAGTATGTAAAATGGGGAAGGCAATGACAAATCTGTCATGAGAGTCGTTCTATGTGATTATTCCTTAGAATGATCACGACCCTCAGCAATGAGGAATACGATTTAGAAGAATGTTTTATGAATAAGAAGATACCTGAAACTGAATTCAAAAAGATAATACGATAAAGATAATGGCTTCCCTCAGCATTATGCTGAGCTGGTGTACCCTTTTTGGCACTGTACCGCACCGGATCTTGTGCTGAATATATCTTTGTATACTTTTGTATTGTGTACTTGCTGTATTCTGGTGTTTACAGTGATAAATAAACGTTTTTCAAACTTTCAATCTTCATACGTTATCTTGTACGAGTACAGTCAATAGAAAAACAGTAAACCAAAAGAATATTTTATTTCTTACGAACTTATAAAATTAATTAAGAAATCAAAAGTCCAATTATCTACCTATAGTTACCGAAAATATCACGTTTTAAATAACTTGAGGTCGCCCATCGTCAATTAAAAAGTTACTAGACCACTTTTCACTGGACACCCCCCTAAATTATCTAAATATTTCTTGAGATTATTTTACGGATTTCCAGATGAGATACAGTGATGCAGATTTGCACAGGTTTTCCTAAAAACTGTCATTTATATCAATATCTTATCCGTATGGTATAAAATCTATTACATAATGTATAAAACTAAGATGGTAAACTTGTCACCATTTCTCACCACAGGAGTTATAAACTACAAGTAAAGTCCATTTAGGAATTTAATGCTGGGCTCCAATAAAACAATAAAAGGTTTTTAGTTTATGTACGGAACTAGTTAGCGGACGCCCACTGTGTATAACATCACATCATCAGCTTATTGAATAACAGCATCCTATAATAATGAGCACCATTAAATTAAAGTATAACTGTTTTAGGAGAAAATACTATTTTTTTTCTAAAATAGTAAAAAAATTGATTTCGTTAATAATAATAATAAATTGTAATTTGTGACTATTATTGCTTGGTATTCAGTAGGGGACGGTATTTATCCCATAGATAACTACCTAGTTATCTATTCATTCATTCATTGAATACCTTCTTTTTTGGGAAAGCACTGTCTCCCAAGATACAGGTTCGCCTAGTTTGGGAGTCAGGGTCAAGGTTTGTGATGTTTTAAATAAAGATTATTTTCATTTATTTTTATTTTTACAATATTTTTTATTAAATCAATCGAGACTATACAATATACTCGTATACTACACATCTTCGACATTCATCATTACTATTGTTTTTGTGCTGTTACCATCGCCTAAAGATGTACTGCCTTTTGATCTCTATTAATCGGTAATGTGCAAATTCATACAACACAACACGCACACACTGTTGCTTTCTTCGTCCGTGCAGTCACTGAGGGGCCAGCTGAAAATCAGCGCTGTGGCTTGCCTCAGCATCATGCTGAGCTAGTGTACCCTTCTGTACCACACCGTAAGTTTTGTGCTGCATGTATTAATCTTTGTATACTTCTGTATTGTGTACTTGCTATATTCTGGTATTTACAGTGCTAAATAAACGTTATCAATTTCAATGTAATGTACAGTGAAAGACACATCAACAGTGGAACCCTGTCGCAGTAAGTTTTTGTTATGATTCCCTGCCCACTTACGATCTCTATTAAACGGTAATGTACATTGGAAGACACATCAACAGTGGAACCCTGTGGCAATAAAAATGTGTTATGATTCCTGGACATTCGTATGATCTGTCCAATAAGTTATAGCGACAGAGTATTAACTCTTTATTGTACACAAACATTATAATACAAACTTATACAAAAATATGTGAAACACAAAGGGCGTGACTTGTGAGTACCTACTAAAGTCTGATGTGTGGTCCATTGTACATACATACCTACTTGTACGTACATACATACATTATGTCTCGTACAACATACATAAACTCTCACGTCCATAAACCCATGGTAATGTAATGACGACGAAAAGTGATCAGATGCCTTTTAGGACGACAGTACTTACTTATTCGTGTATCTCAAATTACTTATTTCCTAATCTAATCTAATCTAAAAATAAAACATCGTCATGATAATCACGTTTCTTACTTTCTTAAAATATTTATTCCTTGAGGGGAAACCAATGTTATTAAAAGTTAAGAAAAGTAAAAAGTTTTTGCGTTTGCACAGTAAGTACTTCGATTCTTTGAGATATTGCTGGAGGCTTTTCAAAACAACCTTTGGTATACTGGGAAATGATCACTGCATTTTAGAATTATTTTTAATGCCTTAGGTAGGTACCAAGTTTAGTGACATACGAAATATAAAAAAAACGCATCCAAATCGGATCTTCAGGCTGTTATGATAATATGATGCCACAGATAAATTGACACACAAAGAGACAGATATACGCGTCAAATGATATATGTATTTCCCCTTTGCTATGATAAATGGTATGATACCCCTTCCTTTGGGTCGAGGGTTAAAAAGAAGGCCAAATCATCTACAACAGTGGGGCATGGAAAACTTAAAGAGCATCCAAGTTCTCCGGTAAATACAAGTGATCAGTTACATGAACCTGTCCTCCACTGATGTGCCCTGGTCGAGCACAACTCAGTCATCTGAGCGATGGATACTACTATTCAGATATCCAATCTGTTTGCCTGTGTAGATACGGGCCTTCAATTGTATGCTTGGCCCTCTGAGTATTTATACAAACCAGGAGGAAAATATCAATAGCGCGTTTTAGGTTTTCTTTTAATAAACGCGATGAAACTGCAAAATTACCGACAGTAATTGCCTGCATGATTATTAGATTGTAAAAGAGTTATTCTCTCCGAAACGGGTATGTTATTAAGAAATTAATAATATTGGTTAGGATAAAAAGGCCAAATCATCTACAACAGTGGGGAATGGAACACTCAAAAGAGCATCCAAGTTCTCCGGTAGTATAGTTTATGGTCAGTATCCCCAGTCCACTGATGTGTGCCCTGGTTCGAGCATCAAACAGTCATCTGAGCGATGGATACTATTCAGATATCCAATCTGTTTGCCTATGTAGATAGGCCTCCGGTCGTCTGCTTGGCCGTCTGAGTATTTATACAAATCAGCAGGAAAATATCAATAGCGCGTTTTAGGTTTGTTTTCCTTTAATAAAAGCGATGAAACTAGAAAAATTACCAACAGTAATTGCCTGGACGATATTAGATTGTAAAACAGGTTTATTCTCTCGCTCCTTTTCTCAGGAAGTAAGAATGACGGTCGCAATAACGATGTTATGAGAGCAATAATTCACAACAAGCATTCTCTTGGAAAAATGTTGCAAATCGTTTTCTATAAGGTGCTTGGTTGCTTACCTATCGTATGGTTAGTGGCCAACCAATTTGTCAGAGTTGTTCAGGCCGCCCGCAGGCATCTGACATAGCTTAACGACTGTTGTTGAACCCCAGCGACGTCCTAAGCCGAGGTCCGTACCCACGTGGCTGCCCTTAGGCAGTCGCTTCTTATAGTAGTTTTTAAGTCCTCCTCCAGGCTGGAACGCACTTAGCGCTCGCCCCAAAAACCCCGGTGAAGCTGTAAAGGTCATTAGGACCAACAGAAATTGTCAGTACGAAAAAAAAAATGTTGTTGAACGACAACAACCGGGACCGACTGCTTAACGTGCTTTCCGAGGCACGGAGGAGCTCAGATGAAATATGGCACTAGCGGTCACCCATCCAGGTACCGACCGCGCCAACGTCGCTTAACCTGCACGATCACTTTCGGACCGTGCTGCGAGCACAAACTTACAGTTTACAGAAAAACTTTTACTTACTTAGCTTAGCAAGTTAAGTTTCCTTCTTTAAGTTTACCTATACTGGGAATTAGTCGTATCAGACTTAGACATTCCGGGAATTAGACGCAGAAATTGTGACGCAACCAACCGTATACGATGCGATGACAGTTACATAAGTAACAAATCTATAAAAAAATATACTATGACTGTGGCATGTACCCATTGCACCCAAATTATAAAAAGCACCCTGGCAAAAAAAAACGGTCAGATGCGATTCGCACTCGTGCATTTAGAGTTCCGTACCGATTACTTATATAGGCTGTAACAAAACCGAAATCAAAACCTTGTTAGCCGAAAAGGGGAGTGTTCAATATCCATAATTTATAATATAAGACCATTAAACATTTATTTACAGGCGTTTTATATGCGAAAACTTGTAAATGGCATAGTTTGTTATATTATATTTACTCAAAACTTACAGCTTATATATCATTTATCATTTATTTATTTTGTATTAATCATACATCATCCATATACAAAATATAAGCTGTAAGTTTTCCGAAAAGAAAATAACTGACCAACTTTCACTATGGGGCCAACTACCATTTTTTTTAAATCCATACTTCCACGATTGAAATGTATGAAACAGTAGATTTTTTCCTGCGATTTCAGAGTTGGTCCCACAGTTAAATTGGGTCAGTTATGGATACTAGTGTACACCCCCCTCCCTCCTTTCGGCTTACAATGGGGTTTTGTTACAGCCTGTATAATGAAATATTTTGTAGTTGTATTAACCTTCTACCTATATTTTTGAGGTCGATATCATTATAACTAGGTAAGGGGGGCGACGATAATTTCATCAACACCTATATATCATTTTCATTTTTTCCTGAATTATTTATTTGATAGATAGATAGATTAATACTTTATTGCACACTACAAATTTACATAGGAAAGGAAACAGAATAAGTGTACAAAGGCTGCCTTATCGCTCAGAGCGATCTCTTCCAGGCAACCAAGGTGATAGAAGAATGATTAATAGGATACCGGCAGTATAGTGCAGAAAAGGGAAATATGAAATATTTAATATGGTTAATACTTGCAGTTGTTGGTACTTGGTGAAACTTGTAGTACATGATTAGACTTAAATAATATACTGTTTCACAGGTTTTTACTGTATTTTATTAATTACGACCGGTTTCGTTTACACATCTTCAGATCATCTGACACATCTTAAAAATACCTGAAGATGTGTAACCGGTCGTAATTAATAAAATACAATAAAAACCCGTGAAACGGTATATTATTTAAGTCTTATCATGAAATATTTATTAGTTTATATAGTTTTAATACTTATGTAATGCTCGGTACGAATACCAAAATACTATGGCCCTTGCCATAAAACAATACATATAATATTGTAATAATATAATATCTTATTATATTGTACTAAATCTACTGATAGAGCAAAAGAAAGGTGACAGAGGAATGGACAACGTGATCGTCATAATGGTTCAAATATTTCGTTTTTGGTACGTAATCCTAAAAGAACGTAAATTGTGTGTGCAGTGTGACCCGCCCGTTAACAACGCACACAATAGTTATCCCAAAACGTCTCTTTCACCCCAAAACTAGACAATAGATACAGGTAGAAAATCTGCAACGCGCTTACGAAATTTTCTTACAATTTAACATAAATACAAGTCGAAAATGGATAGATTGGGGAGTCCGTTTCTTCGCGTTAAACCAGTGCTTGGGAGCTGATAATAAAATTCCCGTACATCAAGAGCAAGGTTTATGGGCCTATTCCTGTTGACCTTGACTCTGCTGCCCAGTGAATGCTACCTCCTTTGGAGACAGTCGGTATTTGGCACAGAGTGCGTATCAGATAGTCTCAACCTCAACGTCGAAGAGTTTTTGACACCCTTTTTGTATCTAGCTGTAAAATTTTAATTATTGACATTGATTGTTAATTATTATTTTACTACGATTCATTAGTTAATTATTATAATGTTTAATTTCGAACACAATTTATATTGTTAACGAATAAATAAATAGAATTGAACTCCGTTAACAGTGTAGATAGTAGGTACATCAAAAAAAATGTTTTTGTACTATTTACAACTGTTTCCAATAAACTACACTACATAATAATACTGGGCTTTTTCAATACAATACATACCATTTTTGCACACAAATACATATTACACGTACATATCTTGCCCTTACAATGTTGTACATAAATTAATTTATGGCAACAGGGAGCGTGTTCAGCTTATGCTGGAGTCCACAGCGGTGATTTTCAACACTTACCTTTGTCACTTGGAAGACACAATAATAATATTACGAATACATGCGAAATGGCATTTTAAAGAGTGACAATTAAACAAAAAAATATTTAAAAAATATATAATAAATATATAAGTCTAAAATTAAATTAAAAACAATTAAAATAATAATAATAGTGATTGCACATTCTATTCTACAATTAGCTTATTACATGAATACACCTGGGGATCAACCCTATAGATTTCGGTTTTAATAAAAGTTCTGGATGGCGATTCTCGTAGTGGAATGTCGAATTCGACATTAGTCCTGTCTCATTCGCTCACATTACATTTGTGAGTGTGACAAGACGTTCGTAGCGCTCGACTTTTGTATGTCGAACGCTGCGTGAATCGCCTTCCTGTACGTGTTTTTTTATTGTTGTCAAATACAGGCTTAAAGTATCAGATGGAAAGTTTGAGCTCGAATTTTGTAACGTCAATTATTATTATTCTCCAATTTTTCTGTCAGATGATATCTCAGTGTAGATAAAGATAAGTAAAAAGTAAAATACCTACACTTTATTGCACAAATAGAAAACAACAAATAAGAGATAGAAAAGGAAATAGTGAAGTACAATTTAGGCAGCATATCGCTAAGAGCGATCTCTTCCAGGCAACCTTCAATATAATTTATCAATCAAGATAATTTATCAGTGTCATGAAAATACCTATACTATGCCCGTTTATGCGTTCAAAAAACGCAAAAATTATAGACAGGTAATTTCTGTGGTACGGGTACAGAAAGCTGTGCGGTGGATTTCACACGCCTTCGGAAACTTTTAATTTCCTCAGACATGCAGGTTTCCTCACGATGTTTACATTCACCGTTAGAGCAATCGGTTAATGTACGTAAGTCTTCGAAAAAATCGGAAAAACTCATTGGTACATGGGATTGCATGGTTTCGAACCCGGACCTCCCGCACGGGAGTCCGGCGTCCTAGCCACTAGACCACCAAGGCTTTTTAACCTATAGTTACTCTAAAACATTTTTCAGAATGAACGGGCATCAACGTGTGTACTATACGTACCTATGTACTCGTTTTACATACAGTTGTTACATACTTACTCCTCGATATTGGGCTTTATCTGAAGAGTTACAGTGATCATCTTGGTAGGTACAGATTATATCTGGATATGTTAACGAACGGCACGTGAATATCAAACATTACATTAAATTATGATTCTGTGCAAATTGTTTCATCCATTTCATCATAATCATATTTTTATAATGGATAGATGCCATAACACTTGAATTTATACCTCGAACTGCACAATCTTTAGTTATAAAACCGTTGGTAGACTGTTACTTTACCTTACGAATTCCACTAACAAAGAAAACCTAAATCGCGCTATGAAAATTTTCCTTGCCCGAAGTATATATACAGTTGACTTCGGCTCGACTTCGGGGTGGTTCGTCTTTACTCGGTAATCCGGCTGGCGGCAGTGCCGGTACATTACTGCCGCCCAATCAGATGACTCTGTAGGTTTGGACAATGATTGACCACCACAGTGTATATTAAGCAAAATAAGCATAGGTAGCGCGTCATGGCCAAAATGCGTTTTAGCATTTGGGTCGCACCACCGCAAGTAAAGAATTTAACTACCCTTTTGGTGTTTTAGGTTTATTGTATTTTATCAGTTCATCGCCCTTTGTTTTTGAACTTGGTTTACTATCCTTTTGGAGGTTTATTGTATTTTATCAACGCCTAAAGTGTGAGATAATATAGGGTTACAGTTATATTATAACTATAACGATTGGGTAAAAAAAAATTTTTTTTACAAAATAAATTTCCGAGAAAATAGACAATTGTTTGTTTGAAAATTCTACAAATGAATTAATAATTGCTATTCTAATACCGAAATAAGAAATATGAATGCAAATGCAAATAGGAACCCAAAGAAATCGAGTAGAGTATGTATATTTATTATTTATAATCACTACCTAGTAAACCGAAAAACAGATTTCTGTGAGTTCGGATCGATTCCGTTTTAAAATCGCTGCAGTGTGGTGAAGGTATCATACACATTCATTTTGAAAAGATAAGTACCCACTTATTTAAAAAAATTAATAATAATAAAAATATTTAAAAAATACCGTACGTACGTAACACTACTTCATCCTCATTGCATATATTTTATACATCGAAGTGACGAGTGCCATAGACATCGAAGCAAAAAATTAGCAGGTACAATCGACCGCAGGTCAACCTACTCAACGGCATGGCATGCCTCTTGAAGGAAGGAACGCCCGCCCGCCCATTTTTCTTTCATGTAACAATAGAACTTTGAACACTTGCCTGTTGAATATTCACGTTTAAACCACTAAACCACTAACCATAGATATTACTTTATCTATGAATGAAGTTGATAAACTTGTCCGTGATAGAATACCACACAACACATCATTACACGTATGGGCGAAAGAAAAAATAGTCTCCTTCCCGTTCGGCGGGCGTTCGTTCCTTCATGATCACACGCCTCAAACGACACCACAAAAGTAATTAAATTACAAAACTATTAGGTTTAGGTTAATTGCTGACTGTCGATTTACTTATCTCAATTAAATTAACCTATTTAAATGATCTAAGATTTAACGTCATTCATGCATTTATATATTACTCATGTCTACTGAGTAACATATAAATGCTAATAAGCAGAAAATTAAAACACGCCCACAATCCTACAACGCGCTATCAAAATTTTCACAGTCGGTGATTATAACACGGCTTCATATTGTTCGTTCTACGGGTGACCCGTCTTTACACGGTAAACCGGCTTACGGCTGGGTCGGTTATAAACAGCCGGTCATTCAGATGACTGTAGGTTCTTTCTGGAACCACAGGTGCCTATTATATAGGATAACGTAGCATAAGCCAGTGTCTCAAATTAAATTTGGGCCGACACCACCGCTGTATGGGATTTGGTCACCTTCATTTTACGTAATTTCTCTAAAATAGATTTTGTGGTAGCTGGTTCGATTCGAATTTAAAAATAAAAAAACTTTTTTTTTCCCTTTTTGTAGTGAGTATAGTTTTTAAAAGACGTACACGAATAGCAGTATGTAGAACAGAAATAAATGAAATAGTTTATAATTAATATTTTCGAAAATAAAAATAAACTACGTGGGTATATAACTATTTACTTATATACGAAAATTCTAATACACAATATTGGTCGTTTTATTGTTTCTTTTTCTATTTTTTTTAACCTATCACCATCATCATCAGCCTATTAATGTCCCCAATGTTGGGGCACAGGCCTCCCCTTGCACAAGGGGGTACGGGCCATGATCCACCGAGCGGGTCCAGTGCTGTGCGTGGATTTCACACGCCTTCGGAAACTTTTAATTTCCTCAGACATGCAGGTGCACGATGTTTTCCTTCACCGTTAGAGCAGTCGGTTAATGTACGTAAGTCTTCGAAAAAATCCGAAAAACTCATTGGTACATGGCATTGCATTGTTTCGAACCCGGACCTCCCGCGTGGGAGTCCGGCGTCCTAGCCACTAGACCACCGACGCTTTTTAATCTATAGTTACTCTAAAACATTTTAGCGAATGAACGGGCATCAACGTGTGTACTATACGTACTTATGTACTCGTTTTACATACAGTTGTTACGTACTTACTCCTCGATATTGGGGTTTAGTTGAAGAGTTATAGTGAGTTTTTTTGAATTTATTAGTAAGTACTTCGTATTCGTAAGTCAATGTTTTGGGTAAGTACCTACCCACCTAGGGTATGTTTAAAAACGAAAAATGGAACAACTGGGCACAGAAAAAATGATTGCACTCAATCGGTAATTAAATCTGGACACAGCAGATGTACTTACTTGCTACTAATAGATCATTCAACATTTTTCGAATGTTTATCACATTGAGTATTCCTTTCTCACAGTTTTATCAATTAAAACAAAATTAATTCCAACAATCAAAACTAGGTGGCACTGTAGGTACGCTTTGCGTTTACAACTTGTCTTTTTATTTCTACAAATCTTTATTCGTAATTTTTGTTTTAATTTTACCCATAAATACTTACTGGATAGTTTCAATTGGCTTTACTAATTAAAATTGCACAAAAATAAATAAAATTTCATTCATAACCATTGCGGAGTGCTTAAACGCGCTATCAATATTTTCCTATTCACAGAATTGTAATAAACAACTAACGATATTTCTGTCGGATGTCCTAGCTCTCCTCGGGAAGGTTCATGATCCATGCATCATGACCTGAGACTAAAAAAAAATTGAAACCCTTCCTGGCCTAAACACGACTGTGCCATTAGTGCAGTTCCTTAAATTTCTAGTTTGAGCTGCTTCGGCAGATGTATGTGGGGTGAAGAAGAGGTGAGCGCCACACTGTCTTCTTACACTCTCATGGTTGTGGAGTTCAGTATACTGTTCTCGCCTACACCGCAGGAGCGCGATTTGACATCTTTTTGCACTTTTGACGCAGTTTTTTTTTCCTAGGACGATCGGTGGATGATGTAGGTACTCGTAAATAAGTAAATAAAGATGAAGCCTGGAAATAAGCGCCGCAGTGCTGAAAGCGCTACGGCAACAGGTTGAGGCAGTCCTCTTTTTCCGGTGCTGCACACCACCTTCATCAAACTTAATTACTTTTGTTTATTTAATTTTATCTTATATTTGTTTGAAATTATGATCATTTTTATCTTCTGTACCTAATTATTTGTATGTGTATCTTAAAAATAAATTCTTTCTTTTTTTTCTTTATATCCAAATACTACGTATTTTTGGGGCAAGCAAAGAGTATGAAACCACAATGCGGAATTATAGTTTTGATACCTACCAATGTTATTTATGATTACTCGTATGAACGAAGCGTCGATGGTCTAGTGGCTAGGACGTCGGACTCCCATGCAGGAGGTCCGGGTTCGAAACCATGCAATGCCATGTACCAATGAGTTTTTCGATTTTTTTCGAAGTCTTACGTATAATTACTGACTGCTCTAACGGTAAAGGAAAACATCGTGAGGAAACCTGCTTGTCTGAGGAAATTAAAAGTTTCCGAAGGCGCGTGAAATCCACCAATCAGCACTGGGCCAGCTTGGTAGATCATGGCCCATACCCCTTTGTTGCAGGGGAGGTCTGTGCCCCAACAGTGGGGATATTAATAGGCTGATGATGTATGAACGGGAGCGGTTTATATCTCAGAAATGCATCGTAAAAGTTACTTTAATTTTGTGTTACTTATTAGCGTGTTAAAAGATGTCAAATCAAATCATATATTTTTATTGCAAGTAAGTACTTTATAGTACATTTTTACAACGTAATTTTTTTACTCTACCATTCTATTCTATCTACCACTCTATTCTATAATAACATTACAAATTACAATCTGTGGCTCAGGAATTTTGTTATTTACATCACGTATAAAGTACACGTGTACGCAGGTACCTACTGCTTTCCTATTTCACCGCCATCTAAAACCATTATCCGCTACCGTAATCTCAGAGACACAAACGCCCGTATATTACTCAAACATCAAACGAGCACCTGCTCCAAACAAAACATCTAGAATTTATTGTCACGTATTTCTTTCTACCTACGAGTGGTATGTTTAGTTGCGGAATAGCTAGGCTAAAACTCACTATTGACTTGTAATTATTCATTTGCTTTGTTTAATCTCTTTGAGAGATAAGTCCACCCTTTGTACAATGTCTCATTTTAATTGTTTTTATTAAGTCTATTGTTGTATCTTAAAGTGTAAATAAATAAATAAGGATCTATCTCTCTCTTCTTTTTTCTTATACAAAGATATATTCAACACAAGATCCGGTGCGGTACAGTGCCAAAAAGGGTACACCAGCTCAGCATAATGCTGAGGGAAGCCATTATCTTTATCGTATTATCTTTTTGAATTCATTTTCAGGTATCTTCTTATTCATAATACATTATTCTAAGTCGTATTCCTCATTGCTGAGGGTCGTGATCATTCCAAGGAATTAATTACGCAGAACGACTCTCGTGGCAGATTTAATGGGGTGGTTTGCCATTGCCTTCCCCATTTCACACACTGGTTATCTCAGTGTGCAGGTTTCCTCACTATGTTTTCCTTCACCGTCAGAGCAGTCGGTAAATGTACGTAAGTCTTTCGAAAAAAACGAAAAACTTATTGGTATATGACATTGCATGGTTTCGAACCCGGACCTCCTGGGAGTACGACGACGTCTTAGCCACGGCGCCACCGACGCTCCAAAAAGGATCTATCTAAATACCTCTATTGATATAGGGTGATTCGATAATTGAATTACCTACTTTTTGCCAATCATTATGTAAATTTCCATGGAATGAGCGTTAGTTCCTTCAGGTGAACTTCTGAAAAGAGAAAACCAAAAACAAATGCCTATAAAAGACTGATAAAAAATTTAAAATGTAAAACTCTTTTCACTATTAAATGCTTTTGATAATAAAATAAAAAATATATTGGAAAATTTTTGGTTCAATAAAGTTATTTAATTTAATTAATACCATTTTCATATTCAACAAAAAAAATCACCATAGGAATAATAGATGAGCTTGCACTAGTACAGTCAACCACAGGTCAACCTACCCACAACGTAAAAATTTGAGAATCTGAAATGTATAAAATGTATAATATGTATATGTATGTATAAATGCGCAGGCATAAGGTTGAGATTTAATCGAAGGTTTTTGACAGATGGTAAACAAAAGGAGTCAAAACTTCTACGGCGGTAGTTTTGAGCGCTTAGCACTACACTTTCCTCATCAAGCAGTAATATACCGTCTGATGCTTGCTCCGTACTGTCAGTACTTCACATTCCAATTGGGACGAGACCAGGGTTCAATCCCACTGGCCACATTTCCCGCGTAGAAACGGACTCCATACTCAAATCTGTCCCAAATTCACTTATATACTCTGGGACTAGAAAAATTTTAAAACCGCGTTTTAAAAATCATAATGAAAAAATTCCCGATTTTTGGAAAGGAACAAGGAAGGGATTCAGGTACACGGGCCAAAAAAAACAATAATAGGCGTTCGCTCCCTTTGCCTTTGAACAAAGTTAATCTTGGGTAACACAAAAGATGTGGCAAAAATGGGTGAATGAAGGTATGTAAAGTCAGTACCGACAAATGTTTTTTTATAATTTAGTCATTAAAAGTAATTACTACAGTTTGACCACGGGTTTGACTTTAAACGGTATAATTTAAATAATGTTAGATAACTTACCACACACCAAAACGAAATCACTACGACAATATTCTAGTCTAGTTTCAGTAATGGTTGCAATGAATGTAAAAGTTAAACTGTAATTACGAGTATAATGTAATCTTATGAATTCAATGTCAATTGAAACCTATAATTGGAGAACTGTATTAATAATTGCTATCAAACTATAAATTAACAAAAGCTACCTAGAACTTTATGTTTAATCACCCGTCTGGCGTCTTATATTTGTATAACTAAGTTATTATTGTACCTTTGATGGTATAATTATACCTATTTACTATGATATACAGTTTAGTATAAATACAGTCGTCTGCAGATATAGTTATACAAGGGCAGCATAATTCGTTTTTTTTTAAATTAGTAAATCGAAAACTTATTCATGTAATTTAGGCTTGGAACTATAGACCAGCTTGCTTGCTTATCGTATGGTTAGTGGCCAACCTATTTGTCAGAGTTGTTCAGGCCGCCCGTAGGCCTCTGACATGGCTTAACGACTGCTGACGAACGACAACAACCGGGACCGACTGCGTAACGTTCTTTCCGAGGCACGGAGGAGCTCAGATGAAATATGCCACTAGCGGTCACCCATCCAGGTACAGACCGCGCCAACGTCGTTTAATCTGCACGATCACTTTCGGACCGTGCTCGCAACTAGGCTACGAGCTCCTCGAATAGACCAGCAAAAGTATACTAAAACTAAAGACCGATTTGAATTAATGTCCAAACCGAACTGTTTGCAATATCAATTCTTTTTCTATGCCTAAAGTGCAGGCATATTTTCTGGCTCCTAATTTAAAACTGATTTTTCTTGTTTCAGGTCATTCTGCAGAACAAGATTGGAAGAAATTAGTGTGTAGTGTCCCTAACCGAGCTATTCTATTGAAAAGTTGTATCTAGCCTAACACCAAATGTTAAAGCGCCAAAGTATAAAGTTGTTGTCATGTGACATTCAACCATGTTGAAGATACAGATGTTAGATTCGATCGTCAGTAATGAAGCTGAAGAGAATCCGCCGCCGCAACAAAATGGGTAAGTGATAATTGATAAGTTGATAATAATAAATGGTAAATTGATAACGGGTAAGATGAATTGAGAACTGGTAAGATGAATTGACAACTGGTAAGATGAATTGACAATTGGTAAGATGAAATGACAACTGGTAAGTTGAATTGACAACTGGTAAGATGAATTGACAACTGGTAAGATGAATTGACAACTGGTAAGATGAATTGACAACTGGTAAGATAAAACTGCCACGGCAAGGTCCCAGGTTCAAATCCTGCTCGCGGAAAATGTTTCACCCCTTTTTCTAATTTATTTATGTATATATAGCATGAGAAATGCATAATCCTCTCTTCCTATCACCCCCTACTGGGGTATAGGGCTCGAACAATTGCTGTCCACTTATTACGATCATGCGCTCATCAAGAGGCCGCCTCTTCGAGTTCCTGCCAGGACATTCGGATTGTGGCTGCCTCGTTTTCGTGGATTTCGGACTACCAGGCTTGCGTTTCCCTGATGGGTAAGGGCCTGGGCCTGGCCTTTCAGGGCCATTTTTGAGGGATGATCGTCCGCCCTTCTGAGCACATGACCTGGCCACCGCCACTGGCGAGAAATGCATAACAAATAAAATAAACTGGTAAGATGTTAAGATGGTAAGTTAATGATAAGTTGATGCGTTGATACTGAGGTGTTTATAAACGTAGAATAGAAATAGGAGGGAGGATAGAATAATGCTGTAACTATAACATTGTCAATAAACACGAAAGCTTAAAAAGTCATGCTAGGTTTACAAAAGATGATGAACAAGCTCCACCTTGTAAGAAGCTCAGTGACGCCGTTTTAGAAGCGTTTTGTTTTCTCCAAGATACGAATAAGTAACTACCTTATATCTTTTAAACTTAGTACTTAATTCGGGATGAAAGCACTATTATTTTGCTATTATGTAGTTACTAACCTTATAGCAATTAACCTTCATAATACACCTTCTGTTTTACAGAAGTTTCAGTTTAGTTCACCTACATACTATTTCCGGTGTACAAAGTATCGATTTCCCACGAAAGAACCGACAGGGCGGCGCCGGTTATAATTTTGCAAATAACTTTTATATAGGCATCCACTTCAGTGTTTGCAACTCGCTTTTCGCAGATCAAGAATCAAGACGATTTCCTAATCGTTCGTAATCCTGGTTCATCCAGTGATACACCACTAATCCCTATATAAATGAAACATAAAATGAAACAGGATTTTTTTTAAATTTATTTGTTTATATTGAGACTTTGACCCATTTAAAGGACCATGACGGCCTCATAGGGAGACACAAATTCTCAATCACTAGATCATTGCTGCCCTGAGAATGCGCCCGATATAGCTGAGCAGTTATAAAGTTTTTTTTTAGACTACCGCCCCTTCGTAAGGTGCTATAGTTGAAATCACGGAAGCGACACAAGAAACAATCAGCAGCACAACTTTTGAAATAAATTATACAATAATTTACAACTTTATAAAATAGTTTAAAATTGTGCAAATAGTGCAGAGCAAATTTTTGTCAATTCCCTAATAAGGTGTGGGTATGTCAAAAAGAATCATGGGCACAAGCGTGCATAGCAGCTCATGGTTCATGGTCAGGCTTTACGATCGTACATTAGCTTATTTACTAAGGCTGGCGGTCGTAAAGTCTAGGCCGCCAATCAAAGTTCAGTGTACCTTATTGACCAACCCTTATACTGGAAGCATAACTCTTGCTTACAGAAGTTTGCGTCGTAAAAATAAATATAAAAAAATCGGCTCGTCGCATTGCGCCGCCCGCGCCGTCGCGACGTCGCCGGTGCTTCGGTCAAAACAAGTCTGTGTGTTATCAATTGTTAAAATGTCACTCGATTCTCACGACTTTTGCGATCAAATGCTTGAAGCTTCCATAGATTTTTGGATACGAGCTTAATTGTAGCGACATTTCATTCTAGAAAAGGGAGTTTTTCTTCTTGTCGTGTGATTAGCGGCCAACCATGGAGCTCGTAGCCTAGTTGCGAGCACGTGATCGTGCAGGTTAAGCAACGTTGGCACGGTCGGTACCAGGATGGGTGACCGCTTGTGGCATATTTCATCTGAGCTCCTCCGTGCCTCAGAGAGCACGTTAAGCTGTCGGTCCCGGATGTTAACCCATGTCAGAGGTCTACGGGCGGCCTGAACAACTCTGACAAATAGGTTGGCCACTAACCATACGATACGCTAGCAAGTAAGTTACCAACCCTTTGTCAGAGTTGTTCAGGCTCTGTATGATCTAATTACTGCTGTCAGACGACGGTAGCCGGGACCGATAGCTCAGCGTGCTCTCCGAGGAACATGCTAAGCTATGGGTCCCGGCTATTGTTTTGTTATTTGAAGGCGGTTTTTATAGAAATTAATTTGTGTATTTCACAATTTTTATACTCCATTCGCGTAGGTAATGTAAACAAACCCACGTGACATGTCAAGCAAGGTATTTCTTAGTACACACTAGCGGTGCACACATTAAAATTCTGTAGTAATTAAGTACTTTTATAAATTTAATAATGTCTCATGGAATGCACATTAAAACTTATTTCAAAAAATCTGAAATTAAATTTACTAAACTTTAATAGTATCTAATATTAATGAAATATTTATTTTTCATAATGTAGTGGAAAAAGCTATAATAAAACACCCAAAAAAGTAGGGGTCTGCGAACATTGGAACATAAGTAATACAATGCAGTCAAATGAAAGAGTGCAGGTGTTGCCGTGCTAGTCTATGTAACAAGTGATTTCTCATTTTGTCGGGTTACCTGTCTGCTTACGAGAAGGACGCTTTTCTGTGAATGTATGTTTAAAATACTGTAATACTCATTGTGGTGCGTTGAACGTTTGTTAATTTCATGGTAATGGTCGACCCTAGTGCTCGTTACTTCGAAGAAGACAGTGAAAATAATACGAGAACCAGCACCTTTTCTATCATGTGTGGTGAAGTGAATCAGCAAGACCGAGGCAGAAGAACTATCCCAGCACAGGTAACTAGCCCTAAAATCACGAATCCGTCCATTTTCCATGGTTTCTCTTAGTTGTTTTTGTTATTTTGAAGGAAAATGTTTAGTATAACTGATTTGGTCACGTAGGTTTGTTTACATTTAGTTAATTACCTACCTGAATGGAGTCACAAGGTTACACATCGGTTCACAGCTATTCGATTTGAGAACCTACTGTTTTAAAGTCGGTTAATAAACAAAAAAGGGTCTAATTGTATACTCAGTTATGGTGTCCGCAAGATAAGAGTGCATTAAGTTACCACTAAGCTTTTGAAGATAGCGGTCGCTCAAGGCGTGCACGCCATAAACAACAAATTAATGTTGCGGACTTAAACATTCGCACAGCAAATATAACCTCTATCAGCCATCATTACCGGTATCGATAGCGACCTGAGGGCGGGTGGATGAGCCAGCAACCCACTGCGCTGGTTACTGAGTATACACGGACCCCAATGTATAGCCGGAGAAACTTAACCTTATACGGAAGCCATGAGAAAATTTCAATAGCGCGTTTTAGGATCGAGCGATGGAACGGTTATTATTAGGTCTGTTTTCCAATTTAGTAGGCAATATGAATGCAGTTTGTTGATGTTTGATTTATTGATAATTACGACGATGTAAAATATTTAAGTATTTAATTTGTGTATTTAATTGACAATTCTTCAAAAACTAGGGCACGAAACTGGCGCAAGCGTCGCCGAATCAAATCCATCTCTGGACCATTGTGGTGGACAGTTTTTTTAGCACAGGTATTTTTTTGGAGTAGTTCACATAAAGTGGGGTAGTTAATGAAGAATATTGGTATAATGTATAAAACATTTACCAGTATTTTTTAATATAAAAAAATATCTGGAATACCCAATGAAATTTATACATCAACGGTAAAAAAAAATGAAAAAAATTAAAGTGCCATATTAATAATACGAACGAATACCGCAGATTTGGCTATACATAAGATCTTACTACTTTTTATTATTATTTATTGAAAATCTACATAATTTCATTAAAAAAAATTACATTCACAGTGTAACAAAAACCAATATAGGTTTGTTAAGACACTGACAGACCGTCGACGGTCGCATAATATTTGTGAGTGTGTGAAAAACAGCACTGTGCTTGTGCATTTCCAGTGCTAGTGCACTGCTTCGGCATGGAAACACGTTTATTCCCCTGTGTGCGTTATCGGACAGTACTGCACAGTAGTGTCCGTACGCTGTGCCCCACACAGTCACGGGTACGCTGCTCATCACAGGTGTTACCATTTCCAAAAAAGTTTAATTAAATATTTTTAGTTATAAATAAATTACATGTTTTTTAATAGTTGTTAGTGGTTATAATTCTAAATTACCTATAGTTCTAATGTTTGTACAAAGTATTGTTTAATTTTGTTTTTGATATTCTTACTATTAATTTCAGTCTTCAGTTTTTCTAGCAATTCGGCGAAACGGCCTACACAAGACTTGACATCTTTCTATAGAAATATTTTTGATGGGATAAATACTTACTCGCAATGGTTTATTACCTTATTTACTTTTGTGTAGATCCTCACTTTTGTGTCGTGTTTATTTTACATTGTACTATAGATTACGGTTCTTTTCAAATACTTTTTTCTTACTAGTTTTCCTTACACTTGTAAGAAAAAACGACGATTATTCGTTTCGATTAGTTATGTACGAATTATTTGGTAAAGAACTCGAAGTTACTCGTGGTTAATATGTATCACATATTCATGTTAATTCTACATTATTAGTCTTAAAGTTAACCGCGTGTTCTGTAGGTATACAGGTCAAGTATAAACGAGGAAATCTGTAATTGGCCTTCTTTAAGTTTAATACATATGTAATTTTATAATTGTTAATGCTGTAGATTTCCCTTATAAATAAAATAAAAATAAATAAAATAAGAAGGTATCAACTGTCATATCCTGCTGTTTAAATCGATGGGTTCATTTATTTTCTACTGAGGCAGTAATTATCTCATTATTACGAGCAAGGTACAGAGAACTCAATCCCAAGTTATAATCAGCTTATCGGTCAATTAGAGCTCATTGATGTGCCAATTTACGCAAATTAAACTAGCGTGCATTTAAGTGCTGGACTACACGCGTCCGGTTCCAGCCCCAGCTCGGTTCGCTGCAACGTTCCGCCCTGCCTTCACTTGAAATCAGCGCTTCGTGATTGGATGCAGCGAACCGAACCGGGGCTGGAACCGGACGCATGTAGTCCAGACCTGGTGGCGTATGTTCGTCTGTTTCGTACGAAAGGAGATGACGCTGAAATAAAAAATAATTTTGCATTATTAAAAATAAAATATCTCTTTTTCCGATGTTGCTGTTTGCTTATGAAGAAAAATTGCGACAGTAAAGACAACACATCAGATACCTAATATAGAAAAGAAAAACATGTTATTATATACAGTATGTGGAGCACAGAAACGATCTGACCTGCTTCTTACCTAATTTACGGCTTCCTACCCGTAAATTAGGTACAGAAGTGATGAGGCTTGATGATTAGTAATAAGCACTGATCGGAGTAGGTAGGGCTCTTTCGGGTCAATGTCCTCAAAGGTTATATTAATATGGATATGATTTCGGGATCCCGTTTTAAGTTATCGAGCAAATGTTGTAAATTACTTTTATAAACCTCGCCCTTACTCGGCGGATTACGATTTTTAAAAAATTGTGAACTTACGAAGAAGTTAAAACACTACCATAGGTACACTAGCGCCATGAATCTTAAAAAAAATTATTTCGCCACCAATATTAAATGTGTATCAAAACAAATATAACGTTAAAAATCTAAATAATATATTTATTCAATCCCGGAAATCCCGGGATTATTGGGCATACTTATCCATATTATGACCGTATGTGGCAAGTACCAAAAACAGCCCTACCTACTCCGATCATAGGTAATAGTCTAGTGCGACTGGTTCACAAATTGAAAGTCGCTCAGCGTGCTCAAGAGATATGCTCGGAGTATCTCTGCTGGATCGTATCCGAAATGAGGAGATCCGGCACAGAACAAAAGTTATCGACATAGCTCATAAGATTAGCAAGCTGAAGTGGCAGTGGGCCGGTCACATCTGTCGCAGAACCGACAACCGCTAGGGTAGACGAGTTCTGGAGTGGAGACCGCGTTTGGGCAAACGTAGTATGGGACGCCCCTCTCGACGATCTGCGCAAGGTGGCTGGCAGCGACTGGATGAGAAGAGCCGAAGATCGGGCTCAATGGCGCGCCCTAGGAGAGGCTTATGTCCAGCAGTGGAATAGAGTAGGCTGCTGATGATGATGCTAGTAATGACATAGAAAATTCACTGTGTTACTGATACTTTAATGCTAACAAACGGCCTTTCCCCTTAAGCTGCTCACACACCATCGTGCAATTAACTACCTACACTGTTACACAACGGTCTGCCACTGAGATTCCGTTCGCAACGCAACAAGGCATGAAATGCACCGTGTAATGTAATATACCCTTTATTACCCGTGACGTCCGCAACGCACTTGAAGGTAATTCTGAAACCAAAGAGTTGGTTTAGAAGAGACTCTAAACCTAAAATAGATCAATTCCAAGATCAGGGGAAGTTATTGTCGAACAAAAATAGATTTAAGGACGCTCCCTCTGTATGTTTTGATTGACAGGCAATCGTTGCATAATTTTATACTTCGGAATAGGTCAAGTAAAAAACTAAAGAGGTCCAAAAAACTTGACATTTCATAGATAGAAGATGTTCTGTATGGGCAAAGTAAAGTGGTCTCGTTAATGTCTCTGTATAGGCTTAGGCAAACCAAAGTTGTCGGTTTAATGTCTACTATGTACGAAAAACAAAGTGATCTATCTTTTATTTTTTCTTCATAAATGTTTTTAAAGGTTTATTTAATTATTTTTAAAAGTATTTATTTATAAAAGTTTATTTTTTCGTTATAATTTTTTTCTTTCTTTTCTTTATACTTATATCAGTTTATAGTTATAGTACCTACAGTAAAATTATATTATATATTGTTACTTTGTAATATGGGTGTATGCCTGAATTAAATACATTTATAATTATTTATTTATATGGGGAAACCAAAGTGGTATTTATTGAATATTGAATAACGTTTATTTAGCGCTGTAAACACCAGAATATAGAACACAATACAGAAGTATACAAAGATTAATACATGCAGTACAAAACATCCGGTGTGGTACAGTGCCAAAAAGGGTATACCAGCTCAGCATAATTTTGAGGCAAGCCACAGCGCTGATTTTCAGCTGGCCCCTCAGTGACTGCACGGACGAAGAAAGCAACAGTGTGTTATTTTTGATGTCTTAAACTCTATGTGGGCAAAGAAAAATGTCAGACAAATCAAATACACTTTTGATAGTAAATTCCCTTTTGTTATAAATTCAGCTCCATCGCTGAGTTCTCAATATTACATTTCCCCAAATATTTATTCTGCAATTCCTTTTTCATTATAGACCCTAGAACTGTCACTTAGCTATAAAGGAACGTGTCGAATCCAATAATTTCCCTTTGTAACCGGGGGCGACAAAGATATTGCCTGTCAAAGTCAGCACCTCGTTGTTAAGGAGTCACCTTATTCTAACCTTATTCTAGGCCGAAGAAAATATCGTTTACAAGAAAAAATTAGCTTTAAACGACCAGAATACCGAGACACGTGGTCATCAGAATAGTTTCACTGAACCGATTATTTCCTCATATCATAAGGATCAATATAAGTTGGTGCTGTTATAACAAGGTAAGGTTTGCCTATATATTTGATGACAATGTATGACTTTTCTTTTTTTATCTCGTATGTAGATAAACCAAATGGCGAATCATTTTATTTTATTTATTTGGCACATCAACAGATTATACATTTAGGATTATTCGAGCTTATTTATATGGTAACGTTCTAATAACATATAATCCAATTACAGACGTGCACAGCACTCACATAAAAATATAGGCTATAATACCAGCAATTCCACAAACAAAGCTTCTATGTTATAATTTCAATATTAATATGGATTCAAAACATTTGGAATTAATGTTAAATAAAAATATATTTTCTATACGAATGAGGATACTTACTTATTTAAAGGAAATACTTATTTATAGAAAAAAAAATTGCAGTAACTTAGGGATTTAGAGATGTCAGCATTTTACTTCTAAATTGATGGAATGAGTCATGGAATATGCATGTCAAAATCATTATTTTTTACTTGGATATTAATTAAAAGTACACATTATATTGGTTGGTGTATTACTACCTATATTGGTACGACACCTTGGGGAATGGAATAACTTGGTCACAGGATATAGAGGTATTCTATATCATAGAAAGTCATCTAAAATAATAAAAGTCCATTTTAGATAGGGCCATATTATTTCATGTCATGAGTCTTGATAAGAATTTGCCGATGGGTTGACGTTGAAAAATATTGTAAAAACGTTTGCCTAGAAAAAGTTCGAATGAATGATCATATAATACTACGTTGATAATGAGGTTTTGAGAGCGTGTTCTAATTTTCATAATTAAATATATATGAACCCTTTGGATTACATTTTGTAATAGAGAAATTTTATTAAGTAAGTTGTTAGAGTTAGATTGATTCTAAATGGAAAGGGAATTAGGAAGTTAAATCATCAATAGTGGTCTTTGAAAACTATACCGCTACAATTTTCCCCCTCCGTGAATAATAGCAACCATTAAACCGCGACTTCGTTAAAAGTCGACAGCTCCTCGAGTTTTAATTAAAAGTTCTGACAAGAGATAAAGGCTTTGAGGCTGTAACAATAGTTCCCAGGTAGCATTTTTTACGTCACAGTGACGTCGCGTCCAGGTCATTTTGTGACTAAATGACGTCTTTAAATGACGTCGGGGCGACCAACCAGCGATGTTTTAATGTGAATTGTGAAAATGTGAAAACGTCACCAGGGTGCGCCTGGTGACGTCATTTCATGACGTCCCAGAGACGTAATATTCGGGCCGTTCTAGAGACGTTGTATTTGGGTCGTCAGAGACTTGTAGTGGTCAGATACCCAGGTGAGTTCAGTAGCAAGTTTATTATAACTGGATGGCGGGTACACAACAAGGAAGCGGCTCTGGGCGCATAAACTAGTGCTTACATATCCCCAACAGTACTAGATACGTATGAACGATCTAGAGCGCTGCTCCAGATAAGGAAGCACTGCATCTAGCATAGCGTGTCTGGCTATAGCGAAAGATAAATTATGCACGCGCCTCCGATAGTAGTCAATATTCCGTAAAAAAAAATTAACACCGCGTTTCAGAAATCACGAGTACAACGCCATCTAGCGATGACCGGTGGAACAGGACGGACCTTAAAATGACGTCACAGAGACGTACTCAAAAGACGTAAATAGGACGGACCCTAAATTGACCAACGTATGACGTCGTGGTTTCGTCGCCGACTACACATGCTACATGGGTATATACAAGTAGCAATAGGAGTATCAAATTAATGTTCAAGATCTTTGACTTTGTGATAGTTTCATAGTAAGATGTGTCGAGTTAGTGTTTGTTATCTCTAAACGCTGTAATATTACCAACATTTTAGAACTTTTAAGGCTTAAAAAATAACTAAAAGTTAATAAAATTAAATATTGTTGCCAAAGTTTTTGTATCTAATACTGTAACAAACTTCATGACTTACAATCGGCCCATATTAGACCACGTTCGGTACATTGTCTACAAAGGTAAAGGAAAATAGATGGATCAAATAGAAGTCGGGGTGAAGCTATAAATTAGAGAGGGAACGTGTGATTTTATCGGAATAAATTATACAGATGTAAAATGTGTTCGAGGTTCCCTCAATGAGACTGGTAGCTAGTGGATGCTAGTGGCTAAGGCTAGTATGGATGCCAGATTCCCTACGGAAGGGTTGAGTTCGAAATCATGCAATGCCATGTACTAAGTCATACGTCAATTGACCCGGTCTTAGTCCTTCCTTCTCCTGTTCCACTCTCTCTCCCAAACTCACTACCATTATCCTCATCGCTCTCTCTCTCTCTCTCTCTCTCTCTCTCTCTCTCTCTCTCTCTCACACACACACAC
The DNA here is from genome assembly GCA_947369225.1 of Hofmannophila pseudospretella. Lineage (NCBI taxonomy): Eukaryota > Metazoa > Arthropoda > Insecta > Lepidoptera > Oecophoridae > Hofmannophila > Hofmannophila pseudospretella. The sequence continues at coordinate 6,266,642 of OX376326.1, forward strand.
ACACACACACACACACACACACACACACACACACACACACACACACACACACACACACACACACACACACACACACACACACAGCACCGTTAGCAGTTTTATTTTCTTTATTTTCTGTTTCATTTAATTTTTAATTTTTTCTCTTTCATTTTGTAACTAGTTGCTCAATTACCTTTTTAAATAGCTTTGTAACAGTTTGGTTTCGTAACTGGCATCTATAGATTTTTAATTGTTTGATTTATATATTTAATGTGTAATATGCTGTGAAACTGACAAATAAATAAAATATAATGAGGTTTTCAGTATCTTCGAAAACTTACGTATACTTATTAACCTGACCTAATGGTGAATTAAAAATATCGTGACGCTACACCTGTACTTATAATGAGATAACTAGTGTGTGAAATGGGGAAGGCAAACCACCCCATAAATTTCCCAGGAAGGTGTCCTATATGGTAAATTTCATAGAACGGCAGACCTATGTCGGAGTTTTTTTTACATTATTGTACAAGGAGAACACAGACCAGCAAAGGGGCCACCTGACGGTAAATAGCCACCGTCGCCCATAGATATCTCATTCACACCTTACTATGAAGTTATTAGAGAGTTTTCGATGATGGAGAGGTAGCGTCTCGAGTGCCGATGATTACGCTGGCTAAATGTTCAGTGTAGGAGACAGAAGAAAGCTTTATAGTGTGATATTTAAAATAATTTTCCATTAAGATTCATTCGCACGTACCAGCATTTATAAATTATCTGGAAGTTAGGGCGCTGGTGTCGTTTCGGGCAAATCCACCAAATTCCAAACTGTAAACTTGAGCCGTTATCTAAACCTCACGTCGAGAATTATTTCGATATAATACGAGTTTTAAACTTGGCTCAAATGCTCTGAGGTGAGTTAAATTAAGACGGTTCAAGGGATGAAATGCTGTAGTTACGAGCTGAATTTACCCACAATACAGATTAGTGCCGCTCGCTTTCAAAGAGCACAGGGTTTATATCGACGGACAAGAAACCAAACACAAAGTGTATTTTAGTAATGTAGGTTACTGTATGTCGAAGTATTACCCTTTCATATATTTCTGCCACTTTTTTTACTACTACTACACTACTAATATTTCGGTTTTAAGGGTAAGAGAGCCAGCGTTATCACGGGCACATGAGACAGTCCATTTAAGTCCTTTAGGTTAGCAGCGCATCGAAACCCCTCTAATAACTTTATATTGAAGTGAAACTAAATGCTTGTGTACAGTCTACCACAGGTCAACCTTCCAAAACGACAAAATTTGAGAATCTGAAATGTACCATATGACGCAGGCATAAGGTTGAGATTTAATCGAATGTGTTTGACAGATGGTTTACTTTAGCTAGTAGTCGACTGTACAAGATTAAGCAAGTAACTGTTTCTAATTTAGAATAGGTAGGTACTTAGGTTTAGTGGACGTACGGACAATATTGTACCCGTATCATGATGGATGAAGGTTCTAAAATGTCTCGCAGGTTACGAGGGTCACACATGGGTCTTCAACCTCAGACAAGCACTGACCTTGTGCTTAATTTGAGGTCCAACTAAGGTTTCACGTTTTAAACCTAATCACCTACATAAATGTGTACAAAGGTATTTACCTAATGATTTAGGCGGGACATGTATGTTTAGTATGAAATTGCGTTGCGTTAGATCCCTCATCGACGAATCTTTATTATGCTGTAAAAATTGCGTATTTGTTTATTATAATTATACTAAAATATTGTTTACTATGCAATAATATTAGAAATTGCATAAGCATTTAAAAAAAATTTATTTAATTTGTTTTATTGTTGAACACGACATCTATCCAATAGTGCCTGAACTATTTACTAGTATTGATTACTACGTTTGCAGTTTGTAGATCGGTGAAAGTAAATGTTGAAACATAACAAGTTCGTTTATGTTCCACTAGATGTCGTTAAAATAGTAATTCTTACGAGTTGTAATAAAATAATTCCATTATATATAATATTATCCGATTCTATACAATATTATATTTTAAATATTGGAAGGTTTTATTTTTTTGCCAAACATCACAAAAGTTATTCACTTATCGATACTGAACATCCTCCTTTCTGCTTACAAGTGGTTTTATGTTACAAGTTTACAACCCGTAAGTATACTTACTATTACTTACTTTAGACGAGGCATTGCACACTCGTCAATCGAAAAAAAAATCATATCAATTAATTAAGACATTCAAAAGTGGCCAGTTTTAACAGTTTCGCTTTTTGTTTCTTATTGTTTCAATATGAGAACAAAACTATTTAAAAAAAAAACTTCTTCATTCTTGGGAAGCTTAATACTTTTTTTTAAATACCGCTAGTGGCATGTTTCATCTGAGCTCCTCCGTGCCTCGGAAAACACTTTAAGCAGTCGGTCCCGGTTGTTGTCGTTCGACAACAGTCGTTAAGCCATGTCAGAGGCCTACGGGCGGCCTGAACAACTCTGACAAATAGGTTGGCCACTAACCATACGATAAGCAAGCAAGCAATACCTTCATTAATTGATATGATTTTTATTCGATTGGCGGCGCTAGTGTGCGCAATGTCTTATCCAGACTTTTACATTTTTACACCAGTGTGATGTCTGATATGATGTAAAAAATTGTTCAGCAGTCATATTAAATAATTTTCTACGAATATTAAATTGCCTGATGTTCAACAAGACAGAGCGTTAATTAATCCACCATAATTACCTCCATATAGGTAACCTAACCAACCAATTTCCTATATTTAATTATAGTTTCCGTTACCGAGGGCAAGACAAACCCTTCGGCAGTCGATGCTTTCGGCATGAGCATCAGAAAGGCTACTAATCTCCGGAGGCAATAATTTAATTGTCTGAAGAAAACAGCTAAGATTGTTTAGGTATAGGTATTCCTAAGTGCAATGTTCCCTCTATTGGGGCACAGGCCTCCCGTGCCCCAATAGTGGCAACAATAGGCTGATGATGATGATTCCTAAGTAGATACTAGAACCTCTCAGAGAACCTAGTTAACTAGGATAGCAGAAAACTATAGACATGACTTTGTTGTTCGAAAAAATCTGACAAAGGGACGGGGGTGGGACTTAAAAGTACCTACCTAATAATCTAGAATGACTGTCAGGAAGTTACCGTTAAGGAAGATTTTACTTTGTAAAGTAAGTATTTCTAAAGATTCATTTCCAAGAAATAAAAAGTACTTACTTCGCTAATTAGTAATTACCTAAGTTAAATTCTTTCACAATTATTTTTTACTTTGAAAAGGAAACCTAATAAACTCGCTTTTCGCAGTTTTAAATTACATTTCTTTAAAACAATTTCTTAAAAAAAATACATTACTTATATTGTCTCAAGTCCATAAGAAGACCAAAAGTTTAATTTCACGGAACGAAGAAATTTCACGGGTTACGGCTCATTTACTTAAAAGAAATGTTAATAAAACACAACATCTGGCACGCCAAGGCAAAAAAGTTATTTACTGCAGGAAAAGGTACTGACACAAAATGTTTTTATCAGCATTTATTTCGAGGTATCATTTTATGTTCCAATTTCTTTATTACAAATATTATGACTGGTGTACAGCACATGAAGATTACCGCACTACTGACTGTGTTAGAACCTAAAAACTTCTGTAAATACAGTAGTTTTATATTAACAACTCATGTTAAAGATGTTTAATTGAATATTTATCATAAAAACATCTTTTAAGCAATGTGTATGATAAATAACACCACACAAATTCTTGGATGAAAAAAAAAATGTCTTCCTAGAGCGTTCGTTCCTTCATGAAACTTATCAGAAATCGATTTAGTATTATTACCTATATCGAATTTCTTTTGGTAAGTATGCAAAATAATTGATGCTTGATTTCTATGCTTTAACTTACAAAGAAACCCGTTCTTGTTTCCTTGTAAACCTGTAAATCTTGTTCAATTTCAGCTGCATTTCGAATTAAATACGTTACTTTTCATATTCAACGCCATAAAAAAATCACACACCCACCTGGGACGGCACGGGGGCACGTGGCAACCATGGTCCTTTCCGGTCGCGTCTCCCCTAGCAAAAACCGTCTCAAACTAAAAGGGCATAAAAGGACAATACTTTCATAAAAATAACTACATTTGTAAATTGATGTCTTTTTACCGGTTTGTTTTCTTTATAATTTAATAAGAAGGCACGTGCTGGCGATTGTTCGTGTCCAAGAGTGTGACGTTTTCACAAATATTTTTTTTAATAGGTTCGTACTTATTGGTGATCAACGAGTGTAACAAATATGAATTTTCGTTCCGGTTGTTGTTTCAACGTGGTTATGACAATATAGCTATATAACATACATTACAGTATACAGGTGGAAAGTTTCGGCGGGGCACCCAGGGCAGCTACCAGATCCGTTGGAGCTACAAGAAAATGGTCTTAGGAGACCTTCCCTAACTTTTGGAGCAATTTAAAACTGCATTCACAGATTTTTGAAAAAAGGTACAGTCAGCGAGAAAAATGCCATTTTTCACAAATAAAATTTTTGTTGCCTGTCCATTATATTTCGTGTCAGGAACAAAAGACTAATGGGTCAACCGAGGTTCGAGTACTAGAAATCTCATAAATAGCAAAAAACTATTCCCATACATTTAGTATGAACACCTAACATAATGTAAAACAAGTGAACCCCTAAGCTGCTGTACTGCGTGCAATAGAGATTATTGCTTTATCTATGGTATTGCTATGACCCGGCCCCAGATTAGAAAGGTTTTAAATTAAGAACACATGGTTTGTCAACATGGTTTGAATAACTTTTCTGGTTGGCGTGTGTCTTTCAGGGTATGTTTCGCTATACCAATGTAACACAGCTTGTTATTTAGAAAATAAGCTTCAAGTAAATCCATACGAACGGATTTAGAAGACATTTTTCCCTCTTTATTTTTGAACAATCCCAATTTGTTCGAGTTTCAAAAATTTTGACGATGTAGTGGCCAGCATTTTTTGGAATTCATTGTTCCACAGTAACCTTTAAATCATAACACATCTTAAATGTATGGGAATAGTTTTTTGCTATTTCTGAGATTTCTTATACTCGAACCTCGGTTGACCCCCATAGTCTTTTGTTCCTGACACGAAATAGAATCGATTGGCATCAAAAACATTTTTTTTGTAAAAAATTGCATTTTTCTCGCTGACTGTACCTTTTTAAATAAATCTGTGAATGCAGTTTTAAATAGCTCCAATAGTTAGGGAAGGTCTCCTAAGACCATTTTCTCGTGGCTCCAACGGATCGGGTAGCTGCCCTGGGTGCCCCGCCGAAACTTTCTAACCTGTATACCAATCAATATACTTACACAGTACTTCCTAATTAATACGCATACAACCCATAAGCACAATGTGCTTCGGAAAGGCGGACGGTTGGATGGGCGAATTTTTTAAATTTTAACAGCGACTTTTAATGGGAGTAGAAATGGCTCCGACATAGCTTTCGACTCGTAAACAATTAATCGGTTTATGACAAAGTTTTATTTAACGAGGTCGATTGTAAGGGATCCGTAACCCGAAGGGGAAAACTTTGTAAGCCAAAATCAAACGCACTTATGAATCTCGTGTTTATTTCTGCGATGTGCAATTATATTATGTAAGTATAAAACTATAATGATTATTTATAATAAGGGAGCAACATGTCCGCGGATAAACTGCTAAGCAGTTTGGCGGTATATATTTAAGACGCTATTGTATATTAAACTGTATAAAAAATTAAAAAAACAAGTTACGTCTTGAGTGAAGGTTTGTACAAATTGCTAAATCATGTCATCAAAATATGAACGGACTGAGCATTTGTACAAACTGAGCTCCTGCACCAACTGCTCATAATTCGTTATTTTTTAGTATACCTTCCTCTGTCATCATCATTATCAGATTTACAGCAAAATTTATTTCATTTAATCCATAGAAAGAGTTTGATTTTAAATTAACACTTTATGACTCTTTTGTTGCTACTGTTAAAGTTGCTTTATTTACGATAACGACCAATTTTCACGGACGATTTATTTTGCACTATCGGTATATCGCGTGCTGCAACAGCTTCGTGAAACACAATTTTTGTTTACGGATGTTAGCTAATCGTTTAAGTAGACGTGTATATGTATATAGTATACTATGGATATTGGAAAGCCACATTTCTAAAGTTTAAATAACTAGGTATTGACTGCGGGAATCAATAATTCATGAATATAAATCAATTGTAAAATAAAGTAAAATACACTTTATCGCACAAATATAAATCAACAAACATAAGATAAAAAAGGAAATAGTGAAGTACAATTTAGGCGGCCTTATCGCTAAGAGCGATCTCTTCCAGGCAACCTTCGGGCAGAGGAAATGATATCGAGAAAGAGGTAGTAGTTGTGCAAGATTTATGGAAAACGTTATATGAGAGAATTTTATTTACAACAATAACATATAATATACTAAGTACATAAAATAGGCAGATATATATACGTACCTATACTACCTATCTACCTATTTAATGCTCCCTCCATGTCACAGCACAGCTGCTTTTAGGGGTAGTTTCAAGTATGCGGCATCTAAGATTTGGAATACCTTGTCACCTCCTATTAGAGACGCGCAGACTCTTGACACCTTCAGAAGAAAACTTAAAATCTATACAATTGATCTACAAAAATCGGACACTGCTCCGTACATTCTTTAGGTGCCCTGTAACTACTGTCCTTCACAATCTGGAAGTGCTCGGTAATATTATGCCTCTACTGTGAACTACCATCCACACACATAATACCATGTAAATACACCCGCACCATGCCATCACCCTCCCACACACTCAGTACCTCACGTACACAATAATATCCTCATTCATGCAAACAAACACATTCATACAACACAACACGCACACACTGTTGCTTTCTTCGTCCGTGCAGTCACTGAGGGGCCAGCTGAAAATCAGCGCTGTGGCTTGCCTCAGCATTATGCTGAGCTGGTGTATCCTTTTTGGCACTGTACCACACCAGATGTTCTGTGCTGCATGTATTAAACTTTGTATACTTCTGTATTCTGTATTCTGGTGTTTACAGCGCTAAATAAACGATTTCAATTCAATTCAATTCAAATACTTAAATAGATAATGATAAACATATATAAAATAATACATACACTACATAAACTAAAATATATAATGAGTATATAACATACAGGAAAAGCAGAATTACAACCAGGGTAGAAAAAAGGAAAGGAAATTGAGGAAATTCTTTGAAAAGATATGCTGTAATTCTAAGTCGACTAAAATTTGTTTTTTTAAATAGATTGATATTATTATATCTTGCTTAGTTAGATCACTACGTTACGGCTGAATACGCATACATAATTAATTGTACTTATACACAAAAGATAAAACCCCTTTGTTGGTATCCTTTTCATTAGGTCTATCTATGTAACACACGAATGGACAAATTATGTATGCAGATAGGCTTTATTTAACTTATTCGTTACACGCGACGTTTGTGGTTTGCCTAAAAAAGGAAAGCAAACAAATCAACAATGAAATTTTGTTCCAACGCAAAAAAAATTGCAAAAAGGAGACTTAAAAAATATTTAAAATACAATAATGTGACCGACTCTACTGAAGTCGCGGCCTCTTGTGTTAATTTGTTGATTAGTAGACTTAGTAGTACTTACATTTTTTTATTAAAAAAATTTTTTTCACGGTTTGCCGTAATAGATTGCCGCATAGTTAATTATTTTAACGGCGACCAAAAGAAAACATACACATACATACGCGTCGAATTGAGAACCTCTCCTTTTTTGACGTCGATTAATAATAGAAACGCGTTTCCAAATAGAGATCTGTGCAAATAGTCCTTTTTTGTGGCAACCGTGTTGACATAGAGTTTGGAACCATAGAGACTTTCTGTGCAAATAAATAGATTCAATTACTTTTATACTCCACATATTTTATTATCTTACGAGTTGAAAACCATAGCCAGCTGTTGCGGCGCCATTTCAACTTCCATCCAAAGTCATTTCAACTTCCATCCATTGAAACAAAATGTTAACCCGTTCACTCATCCGCCTTCCAAAAACACATTTGCTTTATAAATATTATAATAGGATAGCTGACATAATACACATTCATTCAATTACGATGTTTCATGAATTGTGGAAGCTTTTGATGCGAAAGTTCCGCAGTTGCGGTAGCGGAAATGGAGCTTTATTACAATCCTAGTGTAATTAATTTGTCCATCGTAATACAGCACAGGCATACTCCCCCATTAAACGTAAATAACTAAGTTAGTTTGTAATTAGGTAACACACCTACATTAAGATAAACTTCAGCGATTAAAACTTTTACCTATCAAACTGTTGTTTGAAACTTTTTTCATTTGTTCATTGTGAGAATGTGGTGGACAGGAACTGAAAACAAATACAAAGGATTGAATTTCATTTTAATTACATTTCTATTATTTTCCCTTTCTTCCCAGTAGTACCACAGAACTGTACCATGTGGAACTGTGGGACTTTTTTATAGGTAAGTATAATCATCAACATCGGCCTAATAATATCTCCACTGTTGGGGCACAGGCCTCCCCTTGTAGAATGTAGAATAGAATGGTAGAGTAAAAAAAATTACGTTGTAAAAATTTACTAATAAGTACTTACTTGCAATAAAAAAAAAGATTTGATTTGACATCTTTTAACACGCTAATAAGTAACACAAAATTAAAGTAACTTTTTAGATGCATTTCTGAGATATAAACCGCTCCCGTTCATACATCATCAGCCTATTAATATCACAGGCACACAGGCCTCCCCTTGTACAAAGGGGTACGGGCCACCACCGAGCGGGCCCAGTGCTGATTGGTGGATTTCACACGCCTTCGGAAACTTTTAATTTCCTCAGACATGTAGGTTTCCTCACGATGTTTTCCTTCACTGTTACAGCTGTCGGTAAATGTACGTAAGTCATCGAAAAAAAATCGGAATTACTCATTGGTACATGGCATTGCGTGGTTTCGAACCCGGACCTCTCGCATGGGAGTCCGGCGTCCTAACCACTAAGCCACCGACGCTGTTGGTAGGTAAGTATATAGGTACGTATATAAGGAACTCTATAGGTAAGTATAGAAGGAATTGTAACACTCGGAACTAGACAAAACATAAAAATAACGAAACAATGCTCTGTTTGATTTGCGAGCACACGGTATTCCGTATTTGGTATTTCTGTTACACTAACTGACTCGCCATAAAAGGGGCGAGTTTTGGTGTCGATACAAAAAAAATGTTTGCTCTGTTTTTGCACCAATAAATTCAGCACCCTCGAAATGGATGGAAATTTTTGACATCCCATTGAATTGTTGGTTGTATTGTTAAGTGGATCGGAACATTTAATATTTCATCAGAAGTTACATGGCGTATACTGGGTACTGGGTCACATTGGGTGTAACAAAAACCCCTATACTCCGGAAAGGGGGATGTTCAGTATCCATAACTGAACAACATTCACTATGGGGCCAACTCTGAAATCGCGAAAAAAATACAAATATCAATAAATACTTACACGACCGAAAGAATGAAACAGCTGATTTTTTTTGTCCCCACAGTGAAAGCTGTTCAGTTATGGATACTGAACAACCGCCGCTTTTCGTTTTTTGTTACACCCTATATAGTACCTACCTAATGTACCTTCCACTATCGAAGTATCTTATACATTACATTACGGATATAGAGTTCTTTGTAATGGTTTCATGCAATAGAATGTCCTCTCTTTATAAAAGTATTAACAGGAATTTTTTATCCAGTCACCGGAAATTTTACCAATTTTTCTTCCATCATTCATTATACATAGATAGACCAAGTTTTTCGACCTAAACATAAGAACGGTAACAGTTAGGTGGTTCGAGTTTGACCTCAAATGTTTTCGACCATAATCTGGACCAGGTCTGGAACCTTGATGATGACCAGGAAAAAGTAAGGGGATCTCCACAATAGTACATCGGCGGCTCCACAATTTTTAATTTAGAGTTATTATGTCAACATAATATCTACATGAAAGATCGAACGCGCGCTCAATATTATAACATGTAAGTACTTATAGTAAAAAAAACTTTAGGTATTCATAATCTTGAACAAGACGGACAGCGGCGCCGAGGCAGGCCCAGGCGTAGGTGGAAGGACGATATCGACCACTTCCAAAAAGGATGGTATAAGGACGCCGAGGATAGGTAAAAAGGGAAAGTAGGAGGGGAGGCCTTTGCTCAGCAGTGGGACAGCTTATAGGCTATTATAAAAAAATAAAAATCTTGAACGAGTCAGATAATGTCGTCGTATCAAATAGCAATTCAATGCGAATTTAATATCAAATCGTAAAATGTACTTACTGAAGTGAGAATTTACTACCAAAAATATTTTTGACTTCTATTGTTATTTGGTAGACAGCCGACAACAAATGACAAAATGCAAATTAGTTATTTATTAAAAAGATGCGCTGGAGTTATATTATTATTATGGCAAATGAATACCGACAATATAAAAGGGCAAACTTTTGCAAACAAAACATTTGCTTTCTGTACTTTGAAAATGTTTACGCAAACGTTTAAATTATGCTTACAATTTTTTTGGATACACTTTGACTCCATAATTTTCAATTCTTTTTCTTTTTATTATCGCTATAATGTTAACAAATTAGTTAATGTTGCCTTGCTTACAAAAATAATGAAAATATAATTAAAAGAAATACTTTTGTTCGTACGTTTTCTTTTATTTAATACTGGTTGCGCAGAGGGCGCCTATATCAAAAAGAACAGAAAGCCATGAACTTTCGAAGAGTACAGTTTATTATAAATCTTTAAAAATGCTATATAAAACTGAGGTCACAAAACGATGCCGCCAGGTATAAACGTACAGCGACATCTGTCGGCAAAATGACATAAAGTATTAGACAAATACAATAAAATTTTAATTATTTAAACCGAGATTCACTCATATTTTTTTCATAGCAGTACCTTCGTAAAATAAGTATTAGTAGATGTAAGTATATTCGTTCGTTTGTTCTTGAATAAAAAAAACAGTGAAAGGTTATTGAAGAGGGCGCGCGCGCATTGTCAGAAATGATAAATTACTGACGCTGTCATATTCAAAATGTCCCTTTAGATATGTAAATTTTTTGAATCAATGACGAATGTCTATGCCCGATTGTCACGTGCTTATGCTCAGTAAAAAAAGGGAAAATTATAGCGTGTACCGAGCTTTTATACTTCTCGATGAAGAGTGAGGTATAATCAAATTAAAAACAAAACAATGATAATAAACAATTAATAACAATAGAACTTGAACTTTGATAAATTGGTATTCAAAAATCAATGGATTTCACTCCTCAATAAACAAGTAACATTCGTTACTAATTGTTAGTAAAATATTGTTTGCATAAAGTCTGATTTTAAATAGTAGTATTCAAATATTTAATGGCAACTTTCCAGACATCGATGTCATATCATTTCGACATGATTCAGTAAAGATTGACAATTCTACTCTATAAAAGTTTATCTATGGTTTTAAAAGAGCAGAAAGCTATGCATCTGCAAGTCCAAATGTAAAGTAGTCCACACATTATCAAAACGCGACCATATTCAAAATATTGTCCCCATATATCTCCGCCCAAGCGCTCGCACGCCCGGCGCAAGCGTCACAACTCGGTATTTTTTAATTTTTTGTCAACTTTTCAATAAGAGAAGGGTTGCAGCACAATAGTGGAATCACGTTACATTTATTTTTGACGTCATTCCCTGTTAGTTGGTCTTTTTCAAACCCAGTGGGCCGGTGCTCCGACTGACGGCATTCATGGGGTGATTGATGGAACTAATTAATTTTGTCGTACGCCTGTTTGTCAATGAACTCTGGGTACTTGAATTCGGGATTACTTTTTTAATTTTTGGACGACTATTGTAAAGAAATGAACTGACAAAAGGTTGTACTTCCTACTGTGTTCAATTTAGATTTTGTAGTACGTAATCAATGTAACGGGTAAAATCAAATTATATTAAAAAATATGGGCACAGTTACAGTAGTTATTCCGTTACGAAAGATATTCGTGGACATGGTAAAAAAGTACGTAATCTAAATCGTAAAAACATTTTTTCCGATGAACGAAGCAATGATCACACTGCGCGCTCTGGTAAAATGGCAGGCACAATAAAAGATGTAATTCCCTTGTTATAGCGGTTTTTGTCACAAGATACGACAAAAATCGTAACACAAATTCCTATTACACGACACCATTTGGTCTTTATCCCCTTTTTATCCAACGTAGGGATTAGAGCATAAACCGAGGTTTAAATTGAGATTGCTGACTGCTCTGATAATAACAGTTTTCCTAGTTTTTCCTCGGAGGAACATTTTGAAATAAATACTGTTATTACAGTAGTTAGATACTTTAATAGAGATGTAACTGTAAGTGGAAGGGTCTCTCTAATGATAATGTAAAAGTACTTATCATATGGCTAATGATTGTGACCATTTCCCTCATTAACAAAATCGACATCCCCTTCAAATCTGCCTTCTCTAAGTCTCCATTTTGTATGGAGTTATATTCGCATAAGACTAATTTCACACAAAACTCTTGAACTCTTCTCTTGATGATTCTTGTGTGAAAACTTGCCAAGTTAGGGATTTAGTTTTAAGCAAGCAATATTTTTTATGTTAAAACAGTGTTATATTTTTCTACTACCTATGATGAAGTTGGTTCAGGGTCTTAACACACATACAAAATTGCAGGTATGTAGGTCAAATAGATTTTGAGTTACAGGGGGTCGAAAAAGGCTCGAAATGGTTCCTATAATATAAACACACGTCTGTCGTCGCCCTTTTTCGTTCCGAACTTGGCGGACACACTCCGTGTGTCTAGATATTATCACCATTCGCATAGTGGAACTACAATTTTATCTAATATTTTTGTTATAACCTACCTATAACTAAATAAAAATGCGGCTAAAGATGATGTCTAAACTAGTACATCAAACAATCAACAAAAAAAAGTAAACAAAGGGTTCTAATAAAGTGTTCCTATCTATCTATCTATCAAACAACTATTACTATTTAGCTGAAACTTGTCAAGATGAAACTCGCACAGATATATCGTATTGGAAAGGAAAGAAAAAACTTGAAGTCTGACACTAACCATTGAGTCTTGATACTTTGTGACTAACAATAAGTAAGTATTAATGTAAGGTGATATAGCGAGCGAAAGCAAGCCTGACCTTAGACCTTAAATAAAGTTCGGCGTTAAAGTCTCGTTTAGATACTCATTAGTGCGAGAATTTTCGGTATGCCAGCTTCAATGCTAACGTGGTTGAATTTATGTTTTTAGAGACAGATATTTTTGTTAACCTATCTCTTAAGCACTAAGTAGGTAGATAACTTTAAAGCTGCCAAAGTGTCTCTTCTTCTCTCTTCTAAGTCGTTTTCCTCATTGCTGAGGGTCGTAATCATTCTAAGGAATTAATCACATAGAAGTGGTTTGCCATTGCATTCCCCATTTCACACACTAGTTATCTCAGTATGCAGGTTTTCTCACGATGTTTCCTTCACAGTCAGAGCAGTCGGTAAATGTACGTAAGTCTAGAAAAAACCTAAACTCTTTGGTACATGGCAACGCCTGGTTTCGAACTCGGACCTCCCGCACGGGAGTCTGACGTCCTAGCCACGACGCCAGCGACGCTCAGGTATAGTTAATTTTGACTATGGGAGATTTTATAAGCATTGAAGTATAATGAAACCCGTAAAGAACCTATGATAAGAGGAATCAGCATAGCAGCCTTATGCTGCACGTCCAGTCCTTTTCAACTTGGATTACCAAGAAGCCAGCGACTTGCACAAAACTAATAAGTGATTTCTGGCCAGGCATAATTTAAACGGGGCCTTAGCTAAGGAGCAGCCGTAGCGACTAGCAACGACGACGACCTCATTACCTTGACTTTGATGTTCTTCAGAAAGGATGGAGATGAAGGTACTATATTTAGAACGTTTATTAAACCTTGAGAGCAATCGGGTGTTCCCTTTTATCTGCGGAATCTTATTTGCATACAAACAAAGAAAGTTATGGACTGGATCTGACGTCTTTGCAAAACTGGTGAAGTGGCTCTTGTTGTTACAGAATTTTACTGTTTTCTTAAGCATGACTATGTAAAGTCAGTAAAAGGCGGTAAAGTTAAATAGGAAAAAAAAAACGAACGGATCCTACCATAACATAAAGAAACATTGATAATATTTTGCATATTATATAAATATAAAGTACAATATGTTTCTGGAAGGCAGGCCAGTGGATGGGGGCTACTACTGATGGTTTTATTATTTCATGAATTCAAATTTTGTCCTCGGCACTCACCATCTTGGTCAACCTGGTTCGAGCCGCTGTCATTTTTCTGGGCTTCTTTATTTCTTAAACGATGACAAGCTTTTTTTGTTTCAATTTTTCACGGTTGTAGATGTGAGTTGAAGTGGCCCCGCTTAGTATTTCAACACGTTACAGTTTTGCTTTAACCATTGTAACTAGGCCAAAGATGGATTCGAATCGGTGATGCAGTTTCGTTTTCTAGCCTTTGAGTCATTGTCGCTTCAAACGACTTATATTAAGATTTTATAAAACAATTGTTTAAAGTATGAAATGAAATAGGTTTCAAACAGTTCGTTTGTGACCGGAGCGCGTGACTATCCGCTTCGTTACTTTACTCCAATTCTGATTTAATTAACGCCTCTTAATTATTTCCGACGGAAGAACCTTATTGTTCCTTTTGAGTTCAGTTGGGTACTTAAGTTTTTTTTTGAGAACGTTATTTTAACATGCTTGGGGACCTGTTTGTAAAATACAAATTAGAAGCATTTTGAAGGTGTAGTCAACCTGAGGTGGTACTACATATTACTAGCGCATTCGGTTTGAATATGAGAGCCAGCGTAATTACTACGGAAACCTAGAAATTCCACTGTCCATGTAACAAAGTCTAAACGGTAGTACCGATGGGACGATTAATAAAAATTATACTCAAAAAATCTTAAAACACAAAATGTTCATGAATTCACGATACGGAACACACTTGTGGATTTTTGTTACAACCTGTAGATACTGATTTATCCTACAGAGGTCGATACCTTATATAGAAGTCAGAAAGGAGATGCCTTAGAGGAACTTATCCCACTGCCAAGATACAAGAATAAAAAACTTGCGCGTTATTAATCCGTTGAGTGTATTTGTCCTGGATCCGTGACAGAATCTATCGTTAAGTTATTGTTATGCAAATTACGACACACGATAGGTTGAAAACCACTTGTAATCGATTTTTGATATTTTTTGACAAATTCTTTATAAAATAAAAAAACCGGGTCCAAAACGGATCACCGTTAAGTTATGTATGATGCAACAGACAAACACACATACAGACAAACGTATCAAACTTATAACACGTCGATCGGTCTGGGGTTAAAAAATATATTGGTTTCAACTTAAAGAAACTAATCACAGAATCATTTTTCGCGTAAGTTAACATTGACCTATACTACACGCCTCCAAAGGTTATGAGGTCGCAATATTTCTCATTCTGTCAGTTACCCTGCACTTTTCATCACTTTTTACTTTTATTTTATTTATTTTCTTTAGCACCCTTTCTGCTTACTTTTATTGCTCTAAAAAAAGACGTTCCCGGCTCATTTATCTTAAGAATAATAGGTGGTGCCTCGACTTTTTTATTACTAGCCGTAACGAATAATTTACGGGTTTTACACGACTGTAGTAATTTCGTTTTATTAGCTAACGAATAATTGTGAAAAATACCCTTTGAGGCCGTAAAGAGGATCTTATACATAAGTATAAGATCCACTCTATAATAATTGAAAGAGTAATGATTAAAAACTAGTTTCATCTAGTGAATTTGTCCGAGTGAATCGTAATCGATTTTTCATTCCGACTAAAGTTATTTGCGAGTATTTACCTTCTTATAAAAAGAAATCAATAAGTAAGTTTCACCTTCTTTGGAGTAAACTTTTACGCATAACTTTTCACAGTTGCGTCGTAATAGGTATACCTAGTACGTTTCAGTTAAGCTGAGGTGAAGTGGTAGATCCTAAAGTGAAGGATCGCCTGGGGTGGTACCACCCTCTTATCTATTTCTGCCGTGAAGCAGAAATGCTTGCATTTCTGTGTTTCGGTTTGAAGGGTAAGAGAGCCAGCGTAATTTCCGGCACACGAGGCATTCCATCTTAGTCCTCAAGGTTAGCAGCGCATCAAAAACCCTCTAATATTAGTAAAGTGAGGTGAGATGTCTATGGGCGACGGTGACCACTTACCATCACGTGGCCCGTTTGCTCGTCTGCTCTACTTATTTAATAAAAAAATAAATAAAAAAAAAAGTGATTCCACTTGAACATTTTTATGGAAGTTAACTTGTTAAACTATTGTATTATGATGAGTGAGTTGTAAAATCCTACTCGAGTACCAAGTTTAAATATCATATATCATTATTATCATTTATGTATAACGATCATTATGCATAAATGACAAAGATACCATTAACTTTTACCCCCCTACTTTTTCGCCCCTGGAATCTAATTTTTTTCAATCACTTACCTATATTTTCTTTAAAAAAAGTAGATTCCAGGGGCGAAACGTCGTCCTATATTATAATTATTACGAATTTACATCTTATTCCGGCAAAGAAATAGACGTAACTAAATCGATAATAAATAAACATGTCAATAGAAAGTACCAAACTGGTTTGTTCCGAGAAACGGCGGTATTTTTTTTGCTGAAAGGATTCTTCCGCACTACATACCTTTAGGAACCCACAGGTTCTTTGAGAAAAAAGGGAAACGACTATTAATTTTTTATAATAAAGCTATTCAAAGAAAAAATATTAGGTAAGTAAAATTAAGAACTCCAAATATTTTGTTAATTGTCTTAGATACCGAGAGTTTTGCCTGTTAAATATCTTGTTATTATACTTTTAATTAAGTTTATTTTGTTTTGATTATGTTTAACTCGTTCATTATCATTTTGTACAATGGCTATGCATGCATGCGAAAATATAAGTACTTTTATGCTTGTATTGTCAAATCATGAGGATTACGAATATGTATTTATTTATAATACACTTACAAACAACATATAAACTTCGCCTTTCTAAAGATTCATTAATTGTTCATTTGATCTTAGTCCATAAGACATTATTCCTAGTGGTTCGAATCCTAATTATTAATGTTTATCGCAACATCAAAACTTTCTAAGTACCCACATAAACCTTAAACCCGGTAATAACATCAACATCTGTCCCCTTATCTATCCCCAACTGTACAAAGTTATCTGCTTATTTTATCACTAAACGGATCTATTGGTCGTTATTGTTGAAATCAATTAGCGCCGAAAAGGTCAGATAATTTTGTCGTTAATTATTTTATTTGTTGGTTTTAGAACTGCCATCTGTTTTCTTTGATTAAAAGGTTATCAAGTTTGTTGTATCCAGACAGTAAGTTCCCATTAAAAATGAGTACTGACTGGGTATACGTTTCGAAACAGAATACGGCTTTTCTCTTCTCGGCAAATTTTAACAATTAATTGTTTGTATATAGCTAACTAGTTGGTACATATGAAAAAAATACTTCATATATTAAAATGCTTATTGTAAGTATAATAAAAATGAATGTTTCTTTGTTTCTTTGTACTCTATACGTTCCTATACTATTCATCTGATTGGGATGAAACTTTGGTAAGTTGTTGTGCGCATGCCAGGGAAAGTATCTCAGTCAAAAAAAGACAAGAAATAGAAATAAAAATTTCATTTATTTGTAAATGTGGGTAATGCAGATGTTACATTGTGTTTCAGTATCACCAAATTCTGTCCGAAAGCGTACAAATTTTTGTTCAATTAATAAATCAATCAATCATAAATTATTATCAATAAAATAATCAATCATAATAAATTAGCAAAATAGCAAGGCACAAGGCAACAGCAAAGCGAGCGAAGCCGCCGCCGCGCTGCGCCCGGGCTAGTAGTAAGTTGCTAGTAGCTAATAACTTCATAAAAATATTGATAGGCAGTTTGATGAAAAGATATCTTATTGCTATTATCTTACTTATACCCTTCCTATACCTTATATTTAAAGCATTCGAGACGAGATTGCAACAACTTAGAAGCGCTGTAACAACATTGTTACAAACTAGTTTACAAAAGTAGTAGACAAATAAAAAGTTTGTTTTATAACTTTGCAAAAAAGGTCGCAAACCGGCCATGACAATGGTTTGCAATTTGAAGTGGGGCACTCGTGTTACAAAATAATCCCCTTGTTACAATATAGAATTCTGAATATTTATCGTGGTTATTTTTTATTTAGTATAGTTTAGCGTCGGTGGCGTCGTGGCTAGGACATCGGACTCCCATGCGGGAGGTCCGAATTCAAAACCAGGCAATGCCATGTACCAATGAGTTTTTCGGTTTTTTCGAAAGACTTATGTACATTTACCGACTGCTCTGACGGTGAAGGAAAACATCGTAAGGAAACCTGCACACTGAGATTACCAGTGTGTGAAATGGGGAAGGCAATGGCAAACCACCCCATTAAATCTGCCACGAGAGTTGTTCTATGTGATTAATTCCTTAGAATGATCACGACTATCAGCAATGAGGAAAAACGACTTAGAAGATAGTTTTGTGATTTGGGTTAGGTCAGTGTTTACAACTGATAAAACTGTACTTTTAGTTTGTGATATACCTTCCTGTACTAAGTATATATACTTTTTTAAATAATAAGAGTAAGAGTTAGTTTTAGAGATGGAACTTATTATTACGCAGAATAGAATAACTTGTAGGTATTAGTAATAAAATAAAAATAACTTAATATCCCTTAAGTGGGCTGAATCCGAACATTGTAGCAAGTGTCTAGGAATTCACAGCCAGTAGTAAAAATATGTACTTACGTGAATAATATTGTAAAGAGCTAGAAGCTTAGCTTATAAGCTGACGAGCTTAATTGTTAACGATCAATTAGGAAGATACTGTTATGAATAAATTATTCTATATATAAAGCTAAAATCACTAATGAAGTCAATTCAGCTAAATCTAGAGATTAGTATTCAGTTAACAATTATTAATCAAAACATTTTATTTATAGACTTTAAATCCTCTATGAGTCCAAAATATTTATAATTAAACTTATCCAAAGTAATTAAACGCATTATTAGAATAAAAATTCGGATTTTTATTCTAATAGTGCGTTGGAATGGAAGAGTTAAAGTCTATAAACAAAATGTTTAGATTAATAATTGTTCTTCACTTATTTTGGAAACTGTATAAACAAAACTAAACCAACCGACTCGTACATACATTAATTAATAATTAGTTAGCGATAATTCATTCTCGAACAATCTGGAAAGATCTAGTCACGAACCTTCGAGAAAACTCGATAAGTACTGGATGGGAAGGTGTTCGACTATATATAATCTCGATACCAGGCCGTAAAAATATTATGGCTATTGATTATTTACAGAATTGGCATACTTACCTAACGACATTTAATTTTATGAAAATTGGTGAAAATTTAGTCAGTCTAAGAAGATCGTGTAAAACTACCTCAATTTTTATATAATAGGACCACTCTACATTCATAATGCTATGCATATATGTACATAATTAGCTTAAATCTTATAAATATATATTAAATAAATATACCTAGATATATAAATGTATATATTAATATATTTTATAAATTTATAATAGTATATATAATATTTTAAAGAATACATATACGTATGATATTTTAAACTTAAATTGTAATTTTTCTTTTAATTCTAGAATGTGAATGTTAAATTGACACATAACATTGTAAAGTGGTCAGTGTGTGTATGTAATCTCTACGACACAGGCAACGTCTAGTGTGGAGGTTATAGTTTAATGTGAAATGTTAATTAATATTATGTAAACGAATAAATTTTTCAAAATTTCAAATAATTTTATTTTTTTCAAATTTTCAAATATTGATTTTACTAGAAGGCCATTGATTCAAATAAGTATTGAAGACCACATGGAAATAATCATGTAAGTCACTCTAATGTAAAAGTCAATTTCTACACATAAAGGTGCCTTACATGACTCTTTCCGTGTGATACAAGTTCAAAGCCTTTTGGGGTTGGATCTGACTTCCAATCTTAACTTTGGGCGCTCCATTGAGTCAAAAGCTAAGACCGCAGCCAAAAAATTGGGCATCCTGAGTAAGGTTAGGCGGTACTTCACGCCGGGACAGCTCTTAAACCTTTACCAAGCCCAAGTCCGGTCGTGCATGGAGTACTGCTGCCACCTGTGGGACGGCTCAGCACCAACTGGCTGCCCTTGACTCAGTGGACAAACGCGCTAAGCGCCTTATAGGTGACGAATCGCTGGTGGAGGCTAGACTGCAAAGTCTGGAACATCGGCGCAAGGTTGCCTGTCTATCGGTATTTTATAGGATACATTTCGGAGAGTGCGCATCGGAATTGCACGACCTAATTCCAGCATCTCCATTCCGCCTTCTGACTACCAGGGGCGGGGAGGGGTTCCATCCTTATGTTGTTGATATCCCATCTGCTCGTACGAAGCGATTTGCTTCTTCGTTCATTATGCGAACGGCTAAGGAATGGAACAGCCTGCCGGCGTCTGTATTTCCCGAAACCTACAACCTTGGGATCTTCAAGGCCAGAGTGAATAGGCATTTACTGGACCCGCATGCTCCATCGTCGCTTACCATCAGGTGAGATCGGGGTCAAATGCGGGAGTTATACATAAAAAAAATTAAAAATAATAATTATGTAGTTGTATTTCATATTTAAAAAAAGTACAGAGACCGATTTTAATGTAAAACGGAGAGGTCGCACGTATATTTTATGGCCCAATAAAATGTCGTCCCCTTTCAATTTGGGCACTGCCGTTTTATTGCTAGGAAATTATTGCCATTTTTATTATTACGCACTTGAGCTCCCATTACGGGTGTCTCTTTTATTGCTTCAAACTGGACTTCTTTGCGCAAAGCATGCCTATTGTAAAACAGCTATAATTACACCGGAAAGCTCATACAATTGGTTGATGAAGAATAGACAATTTGAATTATATACATATTTCTATGGAAAAAAATGTTGAACGTGAATATTTAGAAATCCATCTTTTAACAAGTATTTTTTTTAATTTTTGATTTGATTACTCAGATGTGAGTTTTGGTATTATTACAGGAAATAGGTAGGTTTCGTTTTCTTAAGGTACTCAATACTTTCATCCCTCAGAACAATAACTATAGAAATGCTTTTTTGAGATCCATCCAATCAGCCTTTTGAAAGTTCAATTTAAGGGGATACCTCTAGCGAAAGTGGCGCCACTACAGAATAAAAACATTTCTCCTGAATTATATATCAAAAAAGTGGATATCAGAATTGTTCCACAAATGAAGAAGAATTTATTGATAATGG
This sequence comes from Hofmannophila pseudospretella, assembly GCA_947369225.1. Taxonomy (NCBI): domain Eukaryota; kingdom Metazoa; phylum Arthropoda; class Insecta; order Lepidoptera; family Oecophoridae; genus Hofmannophila; species Hofmannophila pseudospretella. The sequence continues at coordinate 6,288,115 of OX376326.1, forward strand.
TTTTGTATTCTCATGGTGAAAAAATAACAAAACGAATGTGCACTTTTAGCACTTTCGCATTCATCTTCTTCATCTATGGAACAATTCTGATATCCACTTTATTGATAAATGTCTTAATTCAGTAGAAAAAAAAATCTGGAGTGGCGTCAGTTTCGATAGGGTTTGAGCCTTAAGGAACTTATCAAAGGTTCTAGGTGATCAGCAGAAATCAGTGCTTCACTATCAGTGCCTGTGGTCAGTGCAATCATTATTAATTTTCTGCGGGATGCATTTATACCTTTTTTTAAATTTTATATGGACAGCAGACGAGTAAAATAAAGCCACCTGATAGTAAATGGATACCGTTGCTCATATTTCACCTCACTGTATTATTATTAGAGGATTTTCGATGGGCTGCTAACTTAGATGGAGTGTCTCATGTGCCGGTAATTACGCTGGGTCTCTTACCCTTCAATTCAAACCGAAACACAGAAATGCAAGCATTTCTGCTTAGCGGCAGAAATAGATAAACTTAAGAAAATAACCTTATTTTCTTATACATACAACTCTTCTAGCGAACATCAAAAGAGTCGGAGACAAGAAATTTTTAAGTAAGGTCGGAGATGGTTGGATGTGTCAAAGAACTTTAGATTATACACATTCATACATCACAACACGCACACACTGTTGCTTTCTTCGTCCGTGCAGTCACTGAGGGGCCAGCTGAAAATCAGCGCTGTGGCTTGTCTCAGCATTATGCTGAGCTGGTGTACCCTTTTTGGCACTGTAAGCTTTGTATACTTCTGTATTGTATTCTATATAAATCAGCGATGTGGCTTGTCTCAGCATTATGCTGAGCTGGTGTACCCTTTTTGGCACTGTAAGCTTTGTATACTTCTGTATTGTATTCTATATAAATCAGCGATGTGGCTTGTCTCAGCATTATGCTGAGCTGGTGTACCCTTTTTGGCACTGTAAGCTTTGTATACTTCTGTATTGTATTCTATATAAATCAGCGATGTGGCTTGTCTCAGCATTATGTTGAGCTGGTGTACCCTTTTTGGCACTGTAAGCTTTGAATACTTCTGTATTGTATTCTATATAAATCAGCGATGTGGCTTGTCTCAGCATTATGCTGAGCTGGTGTACCCTTTTTGGCGCTGTAAGCTTTGTATACTTCTGTATTGTGTTCTATATTCTGGTGTTTACCGTGCTAAATACGCGTTTTCAATTTTAAAAATTCAATTTCAATTATTATTAATGTCACATTATAATCATATCAAAACACCGAAGTGTTTCCTACTTGAAATTGACGCTTCCACATTTGCATATTTATTAACATGTCACTCACTTACTTATTGCGTGCGAAGTAACTTCGTAAAACAATAGAGCCTTAAGAACCATGGTTAGTTTGTAGATATGGCAGCTATTGTTTAAAATATTAAATGAATTCTTTTGTTTTCTTCACATTAGTTTGTGTGCCATTTTTGATGACTTTTTCGTTTTTATTACAAACGTACGATTTGGTTTATGGATCTGCTTCTTTATCTAACAAAGATGCATAAAGTCTGTACTTCGTCTACAATGTTCTTATAATTTTCTTCTCATCTTGTAATTTTTGTATGGTCCTCATTTCTATGGTCTTCTAATAATTACTTCGCTGTGTACCAAATCCTACAAAAGATTGATTTAAAAAATAATATAATTACGTATTTATGATAAGATTGACAGAGTATTCATAGATTTTAAATTAACCCCCAACCGATAGAGGGAGGGTGTTATAAGTTTGACACGTTTGTCTTTAATATACAGAACAGACGACCCAAACTGCGAGCAGGGCATGCGTGGAACGACGAATGACTGTATTAGAGGAAGCAAGAAAAAAGTGCCAAGATAGAGATTCGTACCGCTCCATTCTCTCTGTCTACTCCGTAAGGGACATAGCGTGAAGCTACACATGTTTGTATGTGTGGATTCTGCAATATCATACATAAAATGTATCTATTTTAATTCTTACTAATGGTGTAGGTTTCTCTGTCTATGAGTTTATTAGCCCACCATAAAATCGGTCTAGATTTCTCCGCACAATTAAATCCCTAAGGTTATAGGTTATTGTATAATCAAGTCGGAGCCTTCACGTGGAATCCTCTGCCCCAGGACAGAAAGCAACCTATTACTGCAATATTAGCCTATAAAGTAATTATTAAGAAAATTACCTTACTGCGGTATTGCTAATGAATTACGTGTAATAACATGCGTAGATATAAATTACAGCATGCCGCTGGCGGTTGCGGTATTCGTCCATCCGGTACCGGTAGTGTAAATAGGAATTTGATCACAACTTAAACTGCCATGACGCGTTGATGTTGATTCCTTTATTTCCAAAATTTTACCATATATTTAGTGACCCCATAAGGACCCCATAAAGAATAAGGTGATTCACACTAAATCAGACTCACACTAAGTCACATTTGCCCTTATGATGATCTTATCTTATGATAGGGGGCAGGGAATAATCCAGCGGCATTTCGACCCTCGAGGATCTTTTGTGCCTACCCCATTTTACACACTGGTCATCTCAGTGTGCAGGTTTCCTCACGATGTTTTCCTTCACCGTTAGAGCAGTCGGTAAATGTACGTAAGTCTTCGAAAAATACGAAAAACTCTTTGGTACATGGCACTACAAGGTTTCGAACCTGGACTTCCCGCTTGCGAATCCCGTGTCCTAGCCACTGTGCCACCGAAGCTTTTAAGCGCCCTTATTATTATACTTTGATAACGCTAGTGACTATTTATTCGACTAACAGATAGGCTTTGGGTCGTATTAGAAACATCGCTGATTTATCGAGCCCACATATTGTATGGGCGTTGTCTGGTATAAATTACAAAGTTAATTCTGAAAAGTTTTTATACTAGAACTGAGCCTAGAGGAGGACTGGATCGGTTCAGCGATGTTTGCGAAGCAGTAATGTGGACAAAGGTTCTAAATAAATACTTTAAAATGTAATGTAACTTTGTAGTAGGTATGTTACGGAGCTTCGACTCCGACTCGGACTCGGAACTTCCGATTGATTTTACATCTCCGACTCCGACTTCGGCTCCGATAATTTTAAATCTGAGGTTATACCGAAGATTTGTGAGCAAACATATTCAAATATCAATATTTTATTAAATATTATTATTTATGTATTCCTACACTACTCTCTAAAAGGGACATGTTTTATTGCCGCAATCGTCACCATAAAAATAAATTGGCCAGTTCAGCTATAAAAATTAAAAAACAGTTTAAAATTTGAATTTCTTCTGAACATCTCTCTTCTACCTCCGCCTCCGACTCCGATTCCGAATCCGGTTCCGACTCAGGTTCCGACTCCGATAAATCAAATTTAAAACCTTTGGTTTCGACGCCGGTTTCGGTAAAACTATCTCCGTAACTTCCCTACTTTGTAGTGGTAGATCCTAATGTAAAGGATCGCCTGGGGTGGTACCACCCCTTATCTATTTCTGCCGTGAAGCAGAAATGCTTGCATTTCTGTGTTTCGGTTTGAAGGGTAAGAGAGCCAGCGTAATTTCCGGCACATGAGGCAATCCCTCTTAGTCCTCAAGGTTAGCAGCGCATCAAAAACCCTCTAATATTAATACAGTGAGGTGAGATGTCTATGGGCGACGGTGACCACCTAATATCACGTTTGCTCGTCTGCTCTCCTTATATAATAATAAAAAATAAAAAAACAGATTCCTTTGACGATTTGTGTTTGTAATAATTTAATATGCTCTGTAATCAACACAAAATCACCCTTTAAAAAGTAGTATGTATAACTTTAATAGTATCACTTAATAATAGGACTCCATTATGAAACTTTGATAAAATCATTCTCACCAGAATAAAATTAACACCTTTACTCTAATCGCAATGTGTCAAAAACGGTCGATGACCTTTCTTTTTGATACTTAACATTATTGGTATTGGATAATAGTCTTTATAAGTTTAGCTTTAAGAATGAATAAGTATGAGTATGTGAAGTTAATATACCCTTTTTAACCCCCGACCGATCGAGGGAGGGCTGTTATTATAAGTTTGAAAAGTTTGTCTGTCTGTCTGTTTGTCTGTGGCATCATAACTTAACAACGGATGGTCCGATTTGGACCCGGTTTTTTTAATTTAATAGAGAATTTTGACGAGAGTGGTCTTAGCTAAGTCTGATAAAAATTGGACCAGTGGTTTCCAAGATCTTGAAGCATCTTTGTTGTCAGATGGGATCTCTGGAACGGTACATGGTTCACATTTGTGCTCAAATATTCAGGTTCATGGTGTGTTTCCGACGTCTGAAACCTTAAGGATCTGAAGGACTTGAAGATTATAAGCCTAATAGTTAGATGGGGTTTGTGTCGAATTAAAGTTTTAGGGAACCCTGAGACCTTTCAAGACAAAAATATTTAAGGCTGGCGGCCAAAAATAAAAATAAAATAGATTTGTAGGGAGAAGGATTTTAAGACAGCCATGGCATCCGTGAAGGGCGAAGCCCGAAGCGTCGCCGCCTTCAGTATTCTTAGCAATGCTAGATAAAAACTGGATCAGTTTCTAGATCTTGGAGTATCTTTGTACAATGGAGTATGATGGGATCTTTGGAACGGTAACTTTAGGTGGTTCGAGTTTGAGCTCAAATTTTTACGACCATGATGCCCTTCCCACCTCTGCCTTGAACACCTTGATTGACCAGGAAAAAGTAAGGGGATATCCACATGGTACATCGTCGGGGGTTAGTTAAATTTTTAATTTGGAGCTATTAATTATTGTTTCGGCTCACCCCTTAGACTCACCCTGATTATCACAATGTTTTCACGGCTGGCCGCTTCGATTATGGTAACAAATTCACCCCGATTTGATTGTTCGACGTCGAATTTTTCAATGCAAGTAACATTGTTGCATATAAGACAAAAACATGAAGAGATTTACATACAAAATTATAGGATTTCAATATCATAATGGTAAGGATTTTGATCTTAAAATTATTATTATAATTATAATAACTTTTTCCAGAAGATTCAAAATAAATTCCATAGAAGTATTTATTTTAAATCTTCTCGTAAAATTTATTTAATAAAATTCTTTTTTATTACCTAAGTATACTCGTACATAAGTTATTTGTGTGTACGTATTCTCCACGTATTTTATTGCGTTCTCATTTATTATGTTTCAAACATTACACTGGGATAAATTTTAACCAAAATCTTGTTGATTTTAACCCGAATTTAGAAGGATAACAGAATATTTGGTTAAATCAACATGTAGGTACCTTAGTTTGAATTCGTTTATTATACAAGACATTAAGTGAGACATGTAAGATTCGAATTAAATTTTATTATAGTTAGATACGGGATTTTACCACGGTTAGGGGTTGTTTAGTTTCAGTTGATACTACTCTGGTATCCATTGTACAATTGTAATCTCATTAATTTCGCAAAAATTCTGCTCCAGTTCTTCGCTTTTTTTCTTCAAAATAAAACCCATGTAATCCTGGTTTCAATCTATTGTAATACGGCAAATGCATAATGCATCTGTGATAATGAAGGGCGCAACCCTTTCAAATTCAAACTCCAGATTTGAATACATTACCCTCGAAAACGTAAAGTAACGGTGGTCAGTGTAATACTTTTACCTCAGATTTAAAAAATATACTATACATACATACATATCTCTCACGTTCATAATCCTTGAGGGGGTAGATAGAGGAACCACCTTCATCATAGGTAGTTCCCACTTTTCGCTGTAAGATTTGGTGGACAAACGTGATAGGTGCATATCGCCGTCTACTAGGTGGCTTGCTTGCTTATCGTCTTGCTTATCGTATGGTTAGTGGCCAACCTATTTGTCAGAGTTGTTCAGGCCGCCCGTAGGCCTCTGAAATAGCTTAACGACTGCTGTCGAACGACAGCAACCGGGACCAACTGCTTAACGTGCTTTCCGAGGCACGGAGGAGCTCAGATGACAATATGCCACTAGTGGTCACCCATCCAGGTACCGACCACGCCAACGTCGCTTAACCTGCATGATCACTTTCGGACCGTGCTCGCAACTAGGCTACGAGCTCCTCCGTCTACTAGGTAGTATATTTTTTACGTCTACTAGGTAAAAAATATACTAGTATCTATTAAAAATATTAATGATTCTTGATTAAGAATAGTCAACGTAGTACGAGGTTGAAATTTCATTGAAATAAATAAGTAGGTACTTACCTATATTTTGTTGATAATGACAGAGTTGTTGTAACTAATTACTGTACCAAACCAAGTCAAAAAATAATTTATGATTGTTTTCTCAGTCAAAGATTTCTAAATTCATTCTTTGTATTGAATCAACGAGTAGCTAAGACTGCTCGTTAAAACAGTTTTATGTCGAAACCACGGATGCCACTTGGTGCGCAATAAACATGGTGTAAGATCCCCACAAAATCAGTCGTCCATTCGACAGATGAATGGATGAAACTTGTCAAAGCTTCTTGAACAATTCACTGTCAATGTCCTCATTATCGTCTAATTAAAATATCTCTGGTTCATGTACTACTTAAAAATTTAACCTCGAATCCCTTATTACTAAGACCTAGCATTAATCATCATCTCAGCAGCCCACTAGTCTACTGCTGAGAGCTGGCCATAGGCCTGTCCCAGGGCGCGCCATTGAGCCCGATCTTCGGCTCTTCTCATCCAGTCGCTGCCAGCTAACTTGCGCCTTTGCATTCTCGCCTTAACACCTCATTGCTTTAGTGAGAGTTTATCTTCACAGGGGCGTAACAAGGGGGCCCCAAGTTTATGGGAATGTTTGTCTGGCAACTCTAAGGCCGATACGTTCAACGTACATTGCTGGTTATCATCGCTCCATCTAACGATGGGCGCCCCCCACTATATTTGCCCAAACGCGGTCTCCACTCCAGAACTCGTCTACCCTAGCCTAACCGATTACCGAATTACTCTGACAAATTAAATAACGTAACGCAGCCGTGTCGCCGTCGTCACATATCGTCATTCCTAGTGTTGCATCTAACTTGACTTGAGAGGCAAACTGCAGATTCACGATTAGAAAATCGAATTTCTCGAATGATAAATCGTTCAAATTCCACAGAGAAATCAAATCACGCACGGGCAAAATCGCAAAAAATATGTCCTTTTCACAATTGGAACGTCTAGATTTGAAATATGGGAGTAACTTTCGGTTAGGAGAGGGACCAAGAGGGACTTATAATGAGAAGATTATGCTTGTCCATTTACCAATAAAAGACATTATAAAAGAAAAGCTGTTTAATTAGATTTAATGAAAAACATCGGTAGGTGGGACGAACTAGTGGAGGGAGCCATGAAGGGACGAACTAGTGGAGGGAGGGAGACTATTTTTTGTTTCATCTAAGGTAACGACTAACACCTACTGAATAAATTACCACATGTTTAAAAAGTGAAAATTCTAACGTAATAACCCTATAAGAATGTGACGTAGTGGTAGATTCAAGCTGCCTTAGTTACACAAAAGCTCTTTAGAGCTATTGTGAAAGAGCAGCGTGTCAGTAAAACCATCCATTTCACCTCTTTGTAGGAAAAGAATGTCTCATGGCAAGAAGAGATTTAGAATAGTGAAATGGACTTTATTCTTCTTCACTTTTACTTTGATGATGATCGTTGAACTAATTTGAGAAGCAATTATAGTTCCGCAGAATAATAAATCAAATGCGTAATCGTATTCTGTTAATTTACTTAACAATTGACTTACACAGATACTTAGTTGCAATAAGGCTAGTAGCACCACAGCCACTTTCGAATTTTGAATCGTAAGTATCATCTTTAGCAAAAGAAAAGAGAGTGTATAGAAACGGGATGTACGAGTATGAAAAGGGAGGTCAGTGGCCTGTTATAAGAAGACATAGGGTTGGTTTTATAACTCCGTTGTTTTGCCCTATTGTCCCTTTATGTGCATTGTCATACACTTGTGTCATTCCACCTTGCTCCGAAAACTAGATCAGATCTTGTACAGGGTGATTTGGGTTATTCTGACCTATATTGATAATTTTGACAATGCTTTTCAAGTAAAAATGCTATTTTTCCTTTTGTTAATTTTGATGACTGGATGAGTACACTCGAAGATCGGGCTTAATGGCGCGCCCTGAGAGAGGCCTATGTCCAGCAGTGGACTAGAGTAGGATGATGAATTTTGATGCAACTTTATACTTCTTAATAGTCATCGAAAGAACGCAACTAACATTACATACTTGTTAATAGGTGTATACTCGTACATGTTCGTATTAAAAGACATTGTCAATTAAATTAAATTTCGTTTAACATTTTTTTCAGTATTTGTTTCATTGTTTTTTACTGCAATTTGCCCCATTTTTATTTGTTTACTTCATACATTCTTTAATTGGTCGCATTCCTCAGCAATATCCTGCGCATATTTAGGAATACTTACGAGTAATTACGTTTTACGAGTAAGTAGGTCGTCAAATAGAGCACTTGAAATATTTACACCCTTTAGATAGTGTCCATGTAATATTAACCGTAAATAGAGTAATGTAATAAAAAGTTAACTGTGTGAATAACAGCATCCTTTTATACGCCATTGTTGTTATTGTGGGAACATCTTTTTCTCTTGGGGCCACTGGGTCATGATTTAAAAACCTATTGTCCGAAACGTATTTATAGACAGGTAAAAAGTGAACCCGGTTTTGGAATCACAAAGATTAGTAAAAAGAAAGGGTCCATTTAATGATGGACATACAGTTCGAGTAAGAGTAAACAAAATCTGTATGCGTAAGTAAGTAACTATTAACAGTAGAAAAAGTACACAGTCTGAGATGTTTGTTGTCCAAGTAAGAAAATTAAGTAGGTACAAGGTAGGTAGGTAAAAGTAAGTATCTAAACTGAGGACTTCAGTAACACTTCTTTTGACTGACCAAACGAAGGCAATGATATTAGAGAAAAGGGAGTAGAGAAGGGAAACGTAGCCAAGGTCAATTATCAACATCAGAAGGTTTCCAAACAAATCCTCAGGAAAGACCGGTGTACGAAGGGGATCGTTACAGCTATAGACCATAATTTCAAATTAACTGTACACTTTGTTACACAGAGACTACGTAAACAATGAGATACGGCGCGCTAAATAGTTTGGAGTGGGGTCGGAATGATTAATAGAATAATAGTAAATATTAAAAATTCACATAGGTACTGCCTTATCTTGAATACAACGCATTCATTTGCACTGAATTTCCACTTTTTCGAGTCGCATTCATCACCGATGATGATGGTCGATCATTCTACGGAATTAGCACATAAGAGCTCATTAGAACGACTTCCTGTATAGATTTTTAAAGGTGGTTTGCCTTTGCCTTCCCCATTTCACACACAGGTTATCTCAATGGTGCAGGTTTCCTCACGATGCGATGTTTTCCTTTATTTACCTACTACTCATACAGAACCATAAACTAAGATTATTTATTACAGTAGTTTATTTACCCCATCCCTGATTTGACATTACATCCACAATGTTCCGTGTGGTATTATGCCATTTTGCTCAGATTTTGAGTAGCGTTGTAAACGTCAAGTAAAGAATGCATGTTGGTCACTAAAATATTCCTATGATGTGAAATTATAATTAATAGCTAGTACTAGTATTTCTCATTTCTTCACTGATCCTTGGTAACATAGCACTTGTGTTGCGTCGGTGGAACAGTACAGTCAACCAGTCTTATTTTCTAGGCTCAGGCTTGAAAGCCAGATTCATGCTTCTCAGTCACGCATTGCAGATTTGAAACTTGTTCCATTTAAGTTTTGTTCACTTCAGCTCCTTGACGTCATTTTAAGATAAACAACCATGTTATCGTGTCAGAGAAAGTACTACTACTACTATTTTAATGGAGCAATATGCAAGATTTCGTATCCAAAAACAACTAATTTATTAACATGTTATTAACTTCGAAAGTACCTTCTGTATTATGCTTTTAATTTGCTGAAGGTACGTTACGTTCCAGGAATTTCTTGAATAACGTTTGTGATGGTTGGATTTGAAAAATCCTCACTTAATTTTACAAGTTTTGTCCTACACAGTTAAGCAATACTCAAAAACATCTTTGTGTATATCCAGCATTGCTCACAATTCTACCATAGGCCCTATTTAGTTTTGCAATGTTTGTTCTACTTAAATCCGAGCACATAATCTAAACCCCTTATCTAAACGCATAGCCCTTATTTCTAGGTTAGAAATTGAGCTCGGGGCGACTTTGGGCTACCATTTACTTTCTCCTACATCATCCGTTGCGCGTTGTACATTTCATAAGAGTGTAATTATTGGTCGTATTGGCTCATTTCGGTACAGGAGGGGCGTGCTCGAAATTATTGTTTGACTTCAGGGCAGCCTAGGGATATACGAAATTATTGCTGACTTACACGACTCCGCAAATTGGATTGGAAAGTTTGTTTATAGGCTTGCTATCCATCGATATGCGTTACTAGTTTTTGGAATTGAAAACGATTTCTAGTGTTTGAGATAGTACTAGTAAGTATACCTACATTTAATTTTGTTCATATCAATATCAGTTTAAAATATTTTTACAAGTTTATTTTATAAGGGTCTTATAGATTCAAGGCAGCAACATCACATTATAACTGAAAACGATAAAACATATTTTTCTTCTTATTCTACAATAAATGATGGAAATGTTTTGTTTTTAGTGTCATTTTATTTAAAATATTCTTAGATGTATTAAAACACTAGATTTTTCTTTAAATAAACAGGACTAGAAGTAAAAATCCATGAATAACTGCTGGATGTCGCTGGATTTGGAACAAATGTTTGGACAGTGCTGTTTTTGAAACTGAATTATATGGATGTTGCTGGGCTTGCCTTGTAGAAAAAAATACAGATTAAGATCACTATAGTTTGATACTTTTAATAAATAAAAATCATGGGATTTGCACTGTATTTAATAATTCATTAGTTATGGTAAATATTACTTTTGCGAACTATTATAATATCTAACCCAAATGTAGTTTCGAGATGTCAATAAATTGTATTAAAGTACACAAAGCAAAGAAAGCGATATGTCCTAAAATTACAATTATCTTTGACCATGATAATACGATGCAAATTAAAAATTCCGACGGTTCAAACGAGATCTCGCTCTCATCGGAATTGGAGAACAAAGTCGCGGTTTGAAACAAGTTGTGGAGATAACAATTGAAGATCAGGTGTTGTGGAGACAACTTTCGCAAAAACCGGCTGGTTAATGTTAATCCAGTAGCAAGCAGGCTTGCTAGTGAAATTTTCACGAACACCAGCTGCTACTCGTATAGTTGAACCTGTGGGTATTCAATTGAATAAATAATCTATCAAGCTGCTTCTCTGTAGTTAATTTGATTCATTTTATTAAAGACCACTAAAGAAATAGGATTCACAATTTTGAGATGCACTTCGGTAATTTTTTTCATTGTTTTTCTTGTTTCAGGTAAGAATATAACCTCTGGGAACTAACGTACGTACTATGGTAGAATCCACACATCCATGAAAGGCGCCATCGGCATATAACGGTCATCATTAACGAAAGGTAAGCACACAACCAAATTAGATAATTAAAGGTATTTCTGGAACGATCCGAAATGGTCCGAAACCTTTAAATTGTAATTGGTAATGCGAAAGTTTCTCATGTGCATTTGAGAAACGTTTGAAGTTCCATGTCGTGATAATTACAGGTCAAACTGGACTGTGACCCTTTTGGACAGACCTTTTGTGACGGTTGAAGAGTGTATTTAATTTCTTCGCGATATAATGGAAGAGGTCTTTGCCCTTTCCTAATGGCAAGAAAAAGAAAGTATAAAAGGTTTTTTCGGCGTTATTAGGAGTTGTTGCACGGTGTAAAGGGCTTTATGTATTTTTTATCCCTTCCATAAATACTTCGAGGGTTGTATTATCTTAATCTTCTTATAAAATGTCGTTTTCCAAGATTTTTAGTTACCTACGTCACAATGTCAACAACAATCTATTGTTTGTCAATCTACCTTTAACACTTGATATCTTATAAATAACACAATAATTAATGTTATCATAGTGGCATGGTGCGATCCTATTTGGTAGCCTTCCGGAGTTTGCGCAGCAGACACGTGCGCCTCTGAATGTCTGATTATCTCTGACTCAGAGACATGCGTACACGCATTACTATGCGCGTTGCATGTGCATTGTCCTGTTATGTGCATAATGTTGTCTATGCTTATTTGGAAGAAACCAGCGCTACCTCAACACACTTGGTGACCAAGACCCTCACATTGTTACTTATTTCGAGTTTCACCATCTCGTCCCGCGTATGACCAGATCCAACCCATTCCTTTATGAAGTTCTTTACTTCACCTGCACCTTGCATTACATTCTATAAGAATTAAATTAATGAGTAGGAGTCTGGGACTCGTAGTGTGGTATGCTATGCCCCCTGCTAGATGGAGTCAAGATCTGGGCAAGGTGGCTGGCAACGGCCGAAGACCGGGTTCAATGGCGCGCCCTGACACGTATGTCCAGCAGTGGAATAGAGTAACCTGCTGTTGATGATGATAATGATGTAGACTTTAAATGTTCTTTTAAGGATTAATGGTTATTTTCAACGTGCCTGAAACGAAAGTATGATTATGGATGATGATCATTCCTAAACGCTGTCTAAATGTACAGGATTATCTACATCATCCCATTTCCGCCTCTTCATCCTTGCTTCTTTCACTCTCTTTCTTGCTAGTCCTGCTAATGTAGGTACATGTACTTTTAGATAACTTCACTAAACATATATAAGGTCCTTTTTTATTAGTAGCAAATATTTGGAGTGTGACCAGCACATGGTATGTGCTGTACACGAAAAAATAACCCTGTTACTTGTATGAAAATTTTCCATACCTACTAAAGAAAAATAGACCCCATTATTTTGCGCCTTGGGGGAATAAACTCATCCATGTCATTATGAATGAAACGAGTTCATTCATACTTCTTATTTTAGTATTAGAATATCAATAATTTATTTATTTGTAAAATTTTCACACAAACAATTTTGTCGTTTTTCTCGAAAATTTAAAAAGAATATTTATTTTTTGCCATATTTTTATTGTTATAACCGACACATGATGACACCCTAGAAATAAAACAGGACCCTATATAGTTCAGCAAGTAAGGGCGAAATTTACTTGCTGCAACTGCTATGAAAACAGTTGGTGTTACAATCAAAACCCTTAACTTAACGTAACCCTTTGTGTATTTATCGCTCGAATTAACATTCCGGAAACAAAACATTCCCCATCCACTCCCCATAGTTTAACGTGGTTTTGCACAGGTGAGTGCATAGTACCATAGTGACCCCGTTTCTCTCGCCGCGGGCCGTCAAAACCCTGCAATTGTTCGTAATCTACATCTCTCTCCTAAATTAGGAAGCTGAGAGATCTTAACTTTTTAAGAGAGATCTTGATAAAAACATAGGGGCGCACGCAACTGTAAGGGCAAAGAGATGTTATGATAAATAATGTAGCTTGAGCTTGGACCTTAATTTGTGGCTAGTCGAGACTGTCAACAAGTTAGAACCCGGGTAGAGTACGAGGAATGACCCTTTAATACATATATGAAAGGATACAAGAATGCCAGAGAGACCGATATCATTTGTTTTTTTAAGCAAAGGGAACTGAGCCCATACAGCCACGTTTGATGTAAACGACTCTTTCAAATCTTCATTAAAATGATGGTGTGACACATTTCAATGCTATCTGGGAGAATCTTCCACGCTTCTGCACCATCCGAGCCAAAGAAGAAGGCGTCCCGGATGCGGTATGGTTCTTCAAAATTCAGCCAAGTACGGATCGGGCTGCAGTTTCTTATTTGACTTCACTTCACTGTACCACACATTATTCACATCTTGTCGAAGTTCTTCGAGCAAGAAACACCATTCTTACTAGAAAAGCACTACTGTACAACAATTTGCAAGACAAAACGAAATACAGCTGACATATATGCCACAAAAGCGCGGGAGAAACCAGACCGATATCAATTAAACTTGTAGTCAAATGTATGTTAGTTACACTGGGACGCAAAAATAACGGGTTACTTAGAAAAACCGTGATATCTCCCATAGTTGTAGAGGTAGATCGTTCGTATAGTATGTTATAAGTAGATGAGTAATTAGTATTATAAACCTCAAATGAAGTATCATTTGTACAAGTTACAGTTAAAAAAACTAAGTAAAAAAATCTTTGGTGTTATATAATCATTGGGGACTTACTAAATTGAAGATGAGTATATACTCATATACCCATGGAGTAGGACAGTCTGAGATTATATTAGACTTTGTTTGATCTCTAACTTCGTCATATAGGTACGTTTAGAGTCATCACATCAACAACATTTTGGTCTCGATCAAGGTCACTATGATGAGATACCTTTACAAAAATGAAGACGCAGTGCATCAATTTCGTCAAGAGTCTAATCGTTTTGAAGTAAACAAATGTGAGATATACTGCCCAATTTTGAAATCCATATACAAAATGAAATGCTGCATAGTAGTTCTAAAATGGCAATTGGCATACAGGCACACTTAAATATATATACTTCTTCTTCTAAGTCTTATTCTTCATGACTGAGGGTCGTGATCATTCTAACGAATTAACCACATAGAACGACTCTTGTTAAATTTAATGGGGTGGTTTGCCATTGCCTTCCCCTTTTCACATACTGGTTATCTCAGCGTGCAGGTTTCCTCACGATGTTTTCCTTCACCGTCAGAGCAGTCGGTAAATGTACGTAAGCTTTTTCGAAAAAACCGAAAAACTCATTGGTACGAGTACATGACATTGCACGGGAGTCCAACGTCTTAGCCACGACGCCACCGACGCTCTTAAATATACAGTGATGTATAAATCACTGCACTCTGTAGATGATAAGGGAACATTAGTATGCGTCGCGAAACAGAGTGAGGAGGCGTGTAACATCAATAAGATAGACGCAGGCAGGTGAGATGGACACAAATGTTGGTCTGTGCAGATACACAGGCCAAAATTATAGGGCGACCCATTATTTTTTAGTCAAATAGAAAATAAAAGAAATATTACAAATGTTTTTACAACTTTTCAAAGTATTCTCTTGCGGCATCAATGCACTTATGCATTCGACTGAACCAGCTTTCAAAACATGTGAAATACTGTTCTTGCGGAAGTTCTTGTCTACTGCTTCGTCCGCAGTCGTAAATTTCCTTCCCCGCAGAGATTTCTTCAACGTGGAGAAAAAAAAGGAAATCACAAGGAGCCAAGTCAGGCCTGTAGAGGGGATGTGGTAGCACTTGCACGCCCGAATGGGTTAAACAGGCCATGGTTCTGAGTGAACGTGCCGGCCGTGTGAGCGGGAACGTTGTCTTGGTGAAAAATTATACCACGCGTTCCGCTTCTCGGACGATCACTTAGCTCCTTGAAGGCTTGTTGCCTACCGAGTAGTTAATACTGTTCTTCGATTTTTTACATCGCATCGCATTATTCGCACGGCATCCACGCACCCCTACCGTTGAAGTTTGGTTTGGTGCACATGCGCACGCGCTGCATCTCCGCTCGGCCGCCAGCGCTGCCGGTCGACCAATCAGCGCCCCAGTTGCTTCTCGTCATTCGTCGAGTGCGCTCGTGTCCGATGTCGCCGTGATGTGACAAAATAATACGTTCGAACATTCCGATTTCAAAATTGAAATTCAGACGTTCGAAAATGTGCATTTTAGTGGAAATGTGCCAGTTTATTTACACGACTATCACAGGTTGATAAGATTGTTCTTCGATAACGACTTTAAATAACTTTATATTGGATTGTTTACTATGGTGATCGTCAGCGTATTTAACAGGTCAGTGTCTTATTGAGTTTTTTAATTGTTGATGATTGATGCATGATACGAGTATATTGCTTTACCGTAGGTACTTGATGTGACATTTTCTTCTTATTTGTACATAATTATATATACCTATTCTATAAAGGCATGCTCAGTTCTCATTATGTCATGCTTGTCATAAAATCGATGTGCATTATCAATGACAGTATGATTCCTTATGTGGACATAAATAATATGTACTTACTTACTTCATTTATCACAAATATAATAAGTATTACCTACATTGTTACATTTATTACAATTATACTAAATATTATACACACAATCATGTAGCACAAAATAGAGAATATGGGTTCTTTTAGTAATTTTCCCATTTCACAACCGAAACCTACTTACCACATGTTTTATAATATGTATATCTATTTTACCCCTGATTCAAAATACGTGTATCCCACCATAGTATAAGTTAACATATAGGTACTACATGTTTTAGTAGGTATATCTATTTTACCCCTGATTCAAACGCGTAATTGTTACGTTGAATACATTTTGTTTTCACCTTCTACACTACAGTACTTAAAAGTTACGAGTAAGATGTAGGTATGTATGTAATCAAGTGAAACTCAATAATTATCATGGTTTTCAATCGTTCTTACAAGA
This sequence comes from Hofmannophila pseudospretella, assembly GCA_947369225.1. Taxonomy (NCBI): domain Eukaryota; kingdom Metazoa; phylum Arthropoda; class Insecta; order Lepidoptera; family Oecophoridae; genus Hofmannophila; species Hofmannophila pseudospretella. Next base: position 6,304,611 of record OX376326.1, read on the forward strand.
TTTGATTGTCCCAAGTTAATTAAGAAAGTTAAGATTAGTTCCAGAGATTGCAATACCTACTGTACTACCTAGCTGTCTGTTAAATCTTTTGTTCAACGAGCCAGAGAAATCTTTAGCCTGTGACTTGAAGGTCTTCTCCGAAAACAATTTTATTTCAATTTATGCAATGTTTCACTCAATTTATGTTAAATACCAACTTCTAAAGTAATAATATTATCCTTTTTCACGTTTTCATTGTTTTTGCATCATTGTAATCCTCTGATCATCATCCCTTATCATTTTATCATCTCTTTGAAGGATATAAATACCGGCTCTCTTTTGTATCGTATTTAGTATCACTGACTCGTACAGGAGCAACTTTATTCAGGTTCTTGGCTTTAATGCGACTTTGGTGATCTAATCTGTCCATGTGGCTGATGAACGACACAGGGCTCTTTTTCCCTGTTGTTGGTTACCATAAGGTGGTATGCCTGTGCAGAGTCAGCTTGAGGTAGTACCTCCCTTTTACCTATTTTTGCCGCAAAGCAATAATGCTTGCATTGCTGTGTTTCGGTTTGAAGGGTAAGATAGCCAGCATAATTACCGGCACTAGAAGCACTCTCTTTTAGTCTTCATGATTAGCAGCGTATCGGAAATCCTTTATTAACTTTATAGTGAGGTGAGATGTCTATGAGCGACGTGACCACTTGTCAGAACCTTCCGACAAGTGGTCACGTCGCTCATAGACCACTGGGTGTTTTTTATAAGGAAAAAAACACCCAGTGGTTTATGTCTCCGCTTACCATCAGTTTTACTGTAGTTGTCGTGAACAATCGTCAAGCATCATCAATCATTACTTATTATTTACTTATTTACCCACTATATTTAAGGGACTACATCGTCTGTGACTTCAAATCTACTATCATCATTATTATTGCCCTAATACTTGTGACTTCTATAGTTGTTATTCACGGTTGCACAAACACCATAAGGCCCTAATATTTCAAAATATCATTAAAGCGATACAGGTACAATATACTTTTACTTATTTTGTTTCTGTATCGGTTATTAACTGTCCTTTTCTCATAGGCCTCTACTACTACTCCCAACGGTTCACAATATGACACGGTAGCTCACTAACCAACATTTTATAAGTCGACACCTGCCAATAATTCGTGACGAGCAACCATCACTTTCTTCCGCAAGGCATCGTCATATCACCGTCACACTCTGACGCGTACTTTACTGTTCTTTTATTCAATTTGTACTTTTTTTCTCCTTTTTTTTGCAGGCTACCTCTTCCTTTTCGTTGGAGTAATTTAGAAATGAATAAATCATTATCTGTGGTTATAACAAATAAATCGGGACTCTTTGTTGTAGATTCTAAAGTCGATTTTCAACAAGTCAAATAAAATTGATGTTCCGATGCGTTTCCGATTACGCACACGAAATGGAAACTGGTTGAATCTTTGAATATGCATGTGCATGCAGGGTTGCCAGAGGCGAGAACTAATTATCTGGGGTGCTACTGGTTATGTCGATCATTATATCGACGACCAGTAATTAAATACTGGTATAACCGAATAACGAAATGTCAAATAAACAAATAATTCAGGATTAGTAGACTTACTTTAGGCGACTTTCCAGATTCGTCCAATAATTTCATTTGGATCAAATTCGTGTAGGTATTTATCGATAAGTACCTGAGTACCTACATAGAATAACCTTATATTCTTCAGGTGACAACCCTATGTGTATATGTAACATATGGTAACATGTACGAGTATGTTCCAGCGACCGCTCGCTCGCCTCTACGCATAAACGTTGTTCCCTCTCAGTTCTATTCGAGTGCTTGGTTTTCATGGATGTCTTGGTGACATGTACACATACTCTGCCTGCTCGAATCTATCACCTTTCTCTATCCCGATGGTTAGCAGGAAGAAATTCGAAACGAGTTATGCTATACCTTTTATACATATTTTATTTTTTCGTTTATTAAGTATTTTTTGTATTTTGTCTGTGTGTATGTGTGTAATAAAGATTATAATGATAATGACATACGTGGGGCACACTGAAAGTTTTGCTCTCATAAATAAAACAGTTTATAAGTAAAGTAATATATTTATTGTTTTTCAAAGTATTATCCGTTACATTTTAAACACTTTTTCATTCGTTCAAACCATTTTTGAAAACATGAGGACCATTGATCTGAATGTGTTTGCTTTTCACGTTTTTCACGTGCTGATTGAATGCTATCACAGCCACTTCTGGCCCCGTAAATGTCAAACCTCTCATCAAATCTTTGATTTTTGGGATAATAAAAATCACATGGTTCAAAGTCCGGACTGTGTGCGAGATGGGTCATGAGCTCCACCTTTTTAGAAGCCAAAAATGACTTTGTCTTGTTCGCAGTGTGCGGAGAAGCATTGTCATGGTGCAAGAGGATGCGAGTTTTTGGTCGTTTTTCCCTAACTTTTTCGAACACACTGAGCAAACAAATGGTGGTGTACCACTCAGTATTAACAGTCTTTTGTTCCTCGAGTGGGATCGTGTAGACAGGACCCGTCTGGGAGATAAAAACGGAATCATTTTTTGCCCATGCTTCTCGCTTGCCACAATGTTTTTGGTCTGCTATCGTGTTCGAACACCCATTCACAAGACTGTTGCTTTCTTTCTGGATCGTAACAATAAATCCATGTTTCGTCTCCTGTCACAATGTCATAAGCAGCATGAACGTCCGTGATCGTACGTATCGAACGTACGTTTTAATGTTAATAGTAATTCTTTTAACATTACAATAGAAAAAAGTTACCTACCTACGAAAGATAAGTGTTATAAAACTTATAAAGATTCTTAGAAATATATTTTTTTAAATATGCCTGACCATAACTCGGTATACTGAACTCATCGTAAAAAGTGGCAGTTAACTTTACCCATTGCATGTACAGTCAACCAAAAGCTATAGTATACCATCTCAAAAACCTCTGATTAAATCTCAACCTTATGCCTGACGCAATATGTTACATTTCAGATTCTCAAATATTGACGTTTTGGGTAGGGTGACCTGTGGTCGACTGTACATCGTGTATAGTAATAAATGTCTGATAACTATAGCTACGCAAAATTTATTACCCAATCACAGCTCTTTGCAATAGTACCTAAACTAAGAAATGAAATCCGAGATCAAAAATGTAAACAAACAAATGTCAATGTCAAAGTGACATTTCAGGGGTGTAAAACATTTTCATAAATATACATAATTAAACTTATTATTAAAATTAAAATTATTCGATTTAATTTTATTAGTGAATTGAGGTTTCAAAGGTTGAAGTATTAGTATTATTATAAAAAGGCTTAATAAATATTAATACCTAATCAATGTCTCTTGTTTATTTGCATTGACTTTATTTCGACAGGGAAAATATGGAAAGTACAAAAATAAACTGTATTTGTAATTTATTCACTATTAGATGAATCAGATGAACTTGCTGATGAGTCAGAATCAGTAACATTTATTATAAATTTATCTGTCCAGTGTACACATTTTGTTCCTTTATTATATTTATTCCACCTCTGCGGTGTCACCTCTTGTAAACCATCTTCAAATAATGTGTAGTTTTGTATAAAAGACTCAAATGTTACGAACTTCTGCCTTATTGAAATAGAAATAGAAAATCCTTTATTAATAGACCATATAGGTTCCTACATATGACAAAAATTATGTAAGAAATATCACAAAATGAGTAAGATTCTAACTTGACCAAATTTTCCATTTTAACAAGTGATAACATATGATATTGCCTGCAGAATAAAATATTTTCGTACCACTTGTATTTCATTTTTTTTTTAATATTGAATTGTACTTTACATAAATTTCTTACCAAAGAATTTTTGTTCGGCTTTGTTTTACTTATTTAATAGGTACGAAACATTTTAACCTAAATTTTAAACTACTATTGATAATCTATTTTATTGTTGTGGTAACCCTTTTGCTTATATTTTTAATTTCATTTCTCAGTTTAGAGGTAATAATTATAATCATCTGAATTTAAAGGAATGCACTCAATAATTGGTTAAAAATATATTTAAATACGCAAAAATAATACCTACTGAATAGTCGGAATACACTTCTATTATATTCAACGGTGGTCCCACATATGCCAACTATGTAGTTAACTAAATGAATTTCATTTATAATGAACTGTAATTAAAACAGTTCACATTACCATTAACCTGAAACCCAAATTAAAACAATAATGTACACAGTTTTATTAAAGTCAGTGTTACAACTTACTTTTTATAACAGTACTCTTTGATGAGAACATAACTTTGTTTGTAGCACGTTTGGATAACAAAATTAAAAATACATCTCATAAAGTAGGTACTTATCTAATATCTTCAACAACAACAAAACTCTAAATTAAAAATTTTAAAAACCTCCGACGTACCTACTATTGTGGAGATCCCCTTACTTTTTCCTGATCTTCATCAGATCCTCAAGGTTTCAGATGTGGGCAGGTCACCATAGTGATAAACATTTCCAGAGATCCCATCATACTTCAACATCCCAAGAGTCTCCAAGATCTTAGAACCACTGATCCAATTTTCATCTGACAGGCTAAGAACATTCAGTATATTAGACCTGCGGCGCCTGAAGGTCAGGACGCACCGGGTTTCGCTCGTAGAGCGAAACCCGGAGCTCAGCTTTCGGCCTCGCCATGGTTAACATAAAATTCCTAGTTCCACATCATTTCAATTTATAATTATTATTTTCTCTTGAAATACTACGACTTTAGTTCGAGAAGACCCCATCTAACTATTATAGTTTCGGTGCGCTGATAATCTTCCAATTCTTCAAGTTTCGTATTACGAAATTAAGGTCCATTTACTTTTTCCTGGTCAGTTTCAGATGTCGGAAACGCACCATGAACCTGAATATTTGAGCTCAAGTTCGAACCACGCTACTCGTATTACTGTTCCAGAGATCCCATCTGACATCAAAGATACTCCAAGATCTTGGAAACCACTGGTCCAATTTTTATCAAACCTACTTAAGAAAACTCTCGGCAAAATTCTCTATTAAATTAAAAAACCGGGTCCAAATCTGATCATCCGTTGTTAAGTTATGATGCCACAGTCAAACACATAAACAGGCAGACATGCAAACAGACATACGTGTCAAGAAAGTCTTCTCTAAATCTAGAGATCTAAATAAAAATAAAATAACCGGCTGAAAGTTGAGACCTACATAATCCCATTTAGGGTAATTATATTATATTACAAATATTTGTATTTATATTTTTTAACGGATCCTTGAATACTTCGCTTGATTTAAGTTCGAGCTGAATAACCTTATCAAATTAATAATAAATACTTTATTGGATGAGGGTCTTCAAACTTTTATTCTAGAGTAGACAGAGACAGAGAGTGAGTAATGACGTCACATACTATATTTAATTAAAACATGGTATCTAAAGATATTTGGATAACTATATTTAGAAATTTGAGCTATTAATTTTCTTACCAGAAACGCATCTATATTTCCATCAATCATGTAAATTGTTATGTAACCGATAGGAACTAAAGGACCACTATAAGAGACATCATAAATTATAACGTCTTTTGTCCGTTCTCTGCTAGCACGAGAGTGGGATGTCAGTCCGCAATGAATCACGTTACAAGCTTTCGCCCACAGCTGGCGTATTTACCTCTCAATATCCTCTAATGGTCTCCATCCAACGGCTGTCAACTTTATTATATTCATCGTAAGGTTCACCATCGTCCTTAAACCCATTATCTTCGAGGTCGGTCACTGCACTACTTTGTGATGAATTCCAAAGTCTTAACATTGGTAAACTAATATTTGGCGGTTGCCAGTGCCAGAGACCAGAAATAGAATTGGCCTATATGAAGTTTAGACTTAGATTCATATTGAATAAAGAAACCCTAAACCGAAAACGTTCTATGACCAGACAAAGTAACTACGAATGGAAATTCATTTGGTAGATGCTCAATGCCTGTCACGATGAGCGCATCAACAACTGATGGTAAGGTTATAATGTTGTCGCTTTCACAATGCATTAAATTATAATTATAAGGCAATATGAATATGTGAATGTTTATTCAAAATAAAATAACACTAAAATAAATGCTTAAGCTAAAATTACAAAATACCTAACTATTTTACAAATAAAATACCTGACCTAGGTCGCTCCCTGCAGGGAGTGTCCCGAGGAGGCTGGCGGCGTTGCCCCGCTGTATAGCGAGGCTTATACGCTGAGCGAAGTAGAGGCCAGCCTTCTGGTCCCGGGATGTCTCTACGAGGCGCTTGGCTATTTCCCCGTAGAGGCAGTGGGCTCCAGGCCCCCACGGCCCTAAGGTCTCCACCCCGAACGGCGCAAATATGCAATCACCACCCAGGCCCGCATATTTACGCCGCTTGAGGTTCTCCGCAGACCCTGCTGCTGCTGACCCGGCCTTCGCCGCCGTGGCTGGAACGTGGGACGGGGCAAGGGTGTCGACGCAGGTAGCGTCCCACACCAGAGACCGTCCCAGCTTCCAGGGCATGAATATGTTATTTATATTTGAAAACATCTATCATTTGTGAACACGGAATCTTCAAATCGAAATCGGAAATAGTTGTGATTTCAATATCTACTCGTAATAACAAGTGAAACAATGTAACAGATAAATTACAGAATGTTTTAATTGGAGAGAAATGTCAACCATGCGAATTTTTGGAAATCCAAACTTGCAGTTATATGACATTTAGAAATAGCCAACAGGTTTTTATCTGGAATGTTAGTTAAGAATCCGGTTGTTTGTGACACATTGCTTTAGAAAATTGACACAAATTGGGTCACATTCGCCTAATGAGCGGTATCTTATTCCACAGCACGTCTGGGACTCTGAGGCACCTCTGTGCATGAAAGTGTTCTACTTTGCGATATTACCGCCAATTAACTAGGGAACTTGGACCTACTTCGTTCAGTTTCAATATCTATATCTGACAGAGATTGAAATTTGAAATTGAACGAGTATATTATGAAGAGGCTGTTGGTTATATTACAGCTAAAAGTCCCGGTGGCATATGTTTTTAACGCTGTGACTTTTAGGTATATAGGTACATATAATATAACCACTTTATGAAAAGAAAATTGTGTTTGTTATTGTGTTCATTTCGGAGAGTGCGCATCGGAATTGCACGACCTAATTCCAGCATCTCCATTCCGCCTTCGGACTACCAGGCGCGGGGAGGGGTTCCATCCTTATGTTGTTGATATCCCATCTGCTCGTACGAAGCGATTTGCTTCTTCGTTCATTATGCGAACGGCTAAGGAATGGAATAGCCTGCCGGCGTCTGTATTTCCCGAAACCTACAACCTTGGGATCTTCAAGGCCAGAGTGAATAGGCATTTACTGGACCCGCATGCACCATCGTCGACCTCATCGTCGCTTACCATCAGGCGAGATCGAGGTCAAATGCGGGTTTAGAAGTAAATAAAAAAAAAGTTTATTATCATCGATCTACGATAAGCAATGGTTGTAATGAGTTTTGAATTACAAAACCATATGTGGTCAAGGAAAACAAACGCATAATATATTTATGTAATAAAATGTATACAGTTAAAACATTTCACCTTTACTTTCGTCATGGTCACAAATTGAAGTCTTAGTTCACCACAGTTGTTAGAAACTCTCATTCTATTTAACCACATAGCTTAATAGATGCTGATACGTTGATACGTAGAAATCGAGTGAACCCAGAAGTGGAACTTTTCATTTCTAATACCTGTACCAAAGATACATTTTTTATAAACTTTAGCGCCCTATAAGGGTCCTTTAGTATACCGCTCGTAGCCTAGTTGCGAGCACGGTCCGAAAGTGATCATGCAGGTTAAGCGACGTTGGCGCGGTCGGTACCTGGATGGGTGACCGCTAGTGGCATATTTCATCTGAGCTCCTCCGTGCCTCGGAAAGCACGTTAAGCAGTTGGTCCCGGTTGCTGTCGTTCGACAGCAGTCGTTAAGCCATGTCAGGGCCTACGGGCGGCCTGAACAACTCTGACAAATAGGTTGGCCACTAACCATATGATAAGCAAGCAAGTAGACCGCAGCTCCCTTCGCCTTCTGGGGTCCTATCCTAGACGAGTCCCTCCCAAAGTGCGTTATTGACAAAATTCAATTTTTTTACTAAACTTCACTAAGTTTCGGAAAGACTGCACAAAATTAACCCACATATATGACCTATTTTGTAATTCGATATCTTTATGGCAAATTTTAGAAATTCACTCCTCGTCTCCGGCACAATTCGCTTTAAATATAAATGGGTAGATGTCACTCGTGACTCGTGGCACTGACTATGGGCCTGATGATGTTTAATGTATGTTAATATGTAATAATGTGTAATAATGTTTAAGGCATCCTCACTTTAATCTGAACTGAATGGATATAACTTTCTTTGAATCGTGTTACCGCAAACGATCCATTCACGCATTGTAATGAGACTTTTTTATTGTTGCTGCTCGATTACACCTGTCTAGTCCACTATTTCCTACTTTTTTGTAATTTTATATAATCTAGATTACATGAGGATTAAGTAATTTAGTTATTTAGTTACAACAGGAATTTTCTTTTTATACTGTGCAAGTAAACTCGTCCTCTCCGTGACTTGAATTATTTATTTTGTGAATAACGTTATAATACAATTTCGTATTTCGTTAATACTATCGCAAATATCTCTTTTGTTTATCTCAATCAGTTTTCCTCGGACTCTGAACATGATCTCTTTCAAGATTGTAAACCCAGTAATCTGTTGATACTTTTTCTGCCAATTAGCATGCTATCTTGTCATCTTTTCCACGTGATTTAAAAGCACGCGACAATACACTTGGTAATCGCACGATATTCACACCGTTTTCACCTTGAGGTTGGATATCTATGCTTTCTAGTTCCATTTTCTATATCGCACCTACCACATTTTTGCCCGATGATAAATTGAGATAAACAATATGTTTATTATTATTACTCATGCAATAGTAACTCCGAATGTTTGTGGATGACGAATTAGGATAGTTTTGACATCTCTGATTTGGCTATTGTCTTTTGTTTGTATACAAACGTGATTGTTTTTTTTTTGTTACCTTGTTCCTTGTTGATTAAGACCCAAATTATTCCTCCTACTCGTATATGGCTAATTAGTCACGTTCGTTATATTGATTTATTCAGACTTAATCCCGAACTGTCATCATTATGGGATGAAGTATAAAGAAATCGATTGAACAGCATGAATAAGCGGAATTGCCCCCAAAGCTGCGATCGATCGAAATTGGCTGAACAATAGCGCATACCATGCCGCATTGTATATCCCATCTGTCATTGGTTTCAATCATGGGTACTGTATTATCGTTGGTTAGCTATACGCTGTTCAATTGTGCAATTTGCCTTGTATTTAGAAATTCGAAACTATAATGCCATTTTTGCACTCGCGTTACTGTTATTATAACTAAGTAACCGAAATCTTTCTCTCCTCTTATATCTTGTTTTGGACGACCGCATATTACGAGAAACATCATTTAACATGGTTACGTTTATGTGGTCGTATTATTATTTTAATTTGTTTTGTTATTTTATTATTGTTTCTTTGTTTTTGTTAGCTACTAATTTACTTCTAATTTGACATTTGATTTACGTTATGACTACAATTTCTAATTGGCTCAGTGCTGTATGTAATTGTAATGAATTTTAAATAAATAATAATAATAATAATAATGAGAAATTGAGAAAGTTTAGTTAACTAGGTAAGTCACCATCACCGAGGTGGTGTGGTTCATAAACTAGATTAGTCTAAAGGCAAGTTTATATACGTTATTACCGACTTCAATCCTAAGGAAAACCCGACAAGTTAGTGCTCACCCGAAATAGAATCCGTTTCAGTACAGACTCAGACTTCGTGTAAAACTGCATACCCACGAGTTCCAGTTTTTATGGAGTCTGATAAATAGCTAAGTATGTACGAGTAAGTAGGTATAAATAAGCGTCCTTTCTAACGTTGAACATGGTTAAACTAACTGAATGTTTCGGGGTTTAGCTTGCCCATTATCGATTCTTTTTATGTCGTTTTCCTCTCCGCAATCGAATAAGCTTATTTATTATCCGAACAGTAAAAGCGGGATAAGGGGTTAGGTTTACGACTGTAAGAGGGATCTGTCCTTAGTTGTCAGTCAATGTCTGCATTGTTAGTTGCTCGTTAATATTAGGGTTGTCTAACGTTTCAATTTCAATCACAAATAGATAAAGTTATTAGCAAATATACATATTATCAAAATAGTTCAGTAGTTTTTGAAATAATCTTAATCATACATGTTGAACCTATATAACAATTCCTATATTTTTACTTATGTTAGTGATTAGTTCATTACTTGTTTTATCATATAGAATTGATCCTAAATGGAATTAATTGTGTTTATTTTGTTATTGAACTCAGTAACCTAAGTTTCTTTGTGTAGGTAGGAAGATTTTTTGTTCAATATAAGACTGACGTAAGATAAATGTTATAGCAATGAGACGACAAGAATATTGCATTGTTTGTTTTTTTCTCTTCTTTTTCTAATAACTGAAATAATGCAGCAAAAAACAGACTATTAATTAGAGAATAGATAAAGATAGATCGATTTTAGCATTGCCATTTGGAATATTCCACCAACTATTACTTTAAGTTCTACTATCGTCTTTTCCTTAACAACTTTCGTTTTTATAAAATATTGTTAGAACATTTATATTTCCATAATGTCCTACTAAATGAACCTCAAGAAAGATTAATTATTTAGCTATTTTAAAAAAAAAGATTCAACGAGTTTTATCGAGAATTTCCAGGTGTAATTCTCATTACTCTATCATATAATAAAAATAAAACTCATGAATGAACTTATCGTATATAATGAAATGCCTTAACGATTATATTATTTAGGGTTTATAGTCTGGAACAAAGAAGTTATCACGTTATTATTAATGGGATATGTATTGATTCGCGTGTGTTCATTGTGTCTAGAAATTATGAATATTTTATGGGATCCGCTATTTTGACTTGAATGCGGTTATTGTTAGCGTGGGGCAAATCGGGGTTCCATTCCATACACAAAGTATATCAGAAGCGCAACTGGCCCCCGAGTTTAAACTGATCAAGAGTGAGACGTGCGATGTCGTGCGGCAACACCAAGGAGTTCCCTGTCTCCCGCTTCCACGTCATCCCTCCGCCTGGCCGCGGTACAGTTGTTGCAAAAAATATTTCCAATTTACAGCATAGTTGTTGCGTAGTAGCGCGTGTCAAGTGATCTGTTACCTGCCGAGACAGAGTATCCTCCTCGTATCTGCACTTTATGTATGGTGCCACAATGTGACAGTGAGGTACCTGGGGCCCAATTCGCCTAAATTACAACGTTTGTAGTTCTATTTCTATCCAATTTCAATTAAGTTTTCGTTCCAATTCTATTTGAACACCAAATCGCATTCTGCTGACGCATAACTCTACCACTGCCACCTTTCGATTTACTATCGATCGGGCAAATGTACCTTGGGAGGAACTTATGTTCGATCGTTATATTTGACAGTTGAAGCGTTTTGCTACCGTTCAACTGCGATTCAGTAGAAACTAAACGTTTTATTAGAATGCACAAATTCGTTACTGTGTTCGATCGATCGATGACTCGAATCTTTAGTGGATAGTAGCATACGAAACACGTCATAACGATGCGTTGTCCATACGTTGTATTTAGTGGAATCGATTTCATGGGAGAACGTAGAACGTAGGTACCTCCTGAATTCTTTACTGTTCTTTGTTTACTATGTGCATATTCCGGTCAAATGCACTCATAGTATGCCCTTGGTACCTCTTGTTTGTGGGACGCATGGGACGGACGGCCTAGGCTAATAATGGTCCTTAGTGGAGAACCAAAATAGAAAGTTGTGTAGGAATTATGACGAAAATAGCCTTAACTTACGTAGATTGCAAATAGATGAGCTATTATTATGGCAAGTTTAATTAAAAAGGAATTACGCCAAAGTTAGCCTTCTATAATGCTGTTTACATTCATCATCATAAGCAGCCTATTAATGTCCCCACTGTTGGGGCACAGACCTTCCCTTGCACAAGGGGGTACGGGCCATGATCCACCGAGCGGGCCCAGTGCTGATTGGTGGATTTCACACGCCTTTAGAATTTTTTTATTCCCTCAGACATGCAGGTTTCCTCACGTTGTTTTCCTTCGCCGTTAGAGCAGTCGGTAAATGTACATAAGTCTTCGAAAAAATCCCGAAAACTCATTGGTACATTGATGAATGTAAATAGTCTAGTATAGGCAGCAACTCAAAATATTTTGCAGTACCTATTTATTTTCATTTAAATACATTAATTCTTCTTCTTCTAAGTCGTGTTCCTCATTGCTGAGGGTCGTGATCATTCTAAGGAATTAACCACATATTATTATAGAACGACTCTCGTTGTCTGCCACGAAAAATCCAATTAAATCTGTTTAATGGGGTGGTTTGCCATTGCCTTCCCCATTTCATACACTGGTTATCTCAGTGTGCAGGTTTCCTCACGATGTTTTCCTTCACCGTCAGAACAGTCGGTAAATGTACGTAAGTTTTTCGAAAAAACCGAAAAACTCATTGCTACATGGCATTGCCTGGTTTCGAACTCGGACCTCCCGCATGGGAGTCCGACGTCCTAGCCACGGCGCCACCGACGCTCCTATACGCAGTACTTATTTAATTTAATTAAAATACATAATTTAAACCCCAATTAATTGACTTATCATGTTCTCTGTTTTAATATCAGTTTTTATCCGAGCACTTTTAATGATATAACTCTTTAATTGCCTCATTTGTGATTAAAATACACAAGACGGAGATGAACGAACATGTGCGTGACTGAATAATAAAAATTCTGACCGATTTGAAGTTATTTCTTTGTTGGGTCATTTACCGATACCATTTTAAAGCGATAATAGACTTCATAAAAAGTGACAGCGACATCTATTGTAGTTGATAAGACCCGATGTACCCGCACTGGCCCTCAGTTCGGAACTCGGATAATGATTTAGTATTTCGATAAATCGACATTCCGGCGGCGGCTTACGGTGCTTTTTAACGGTAAATAATCCGATAATCGATTTTATTTTATCGGATATCGATAAAAAATCGAAGATCGCATTCGAATCATTTAATCGTACATAATCTCGTTAGGTCTGTTGATTTTGTTTAGACTGATTCGGAGCGTGTTTTGTGGTTTGTCGGGTGAACGGATTCGCATCGGTTCTTATTGTATGACCGTTTCTATTATTCACGCTTTGCCGATTAGTTCTGTAATCGATATCGCATCGAAATACTGCGGAGCGTGGAAGTTAAATAACCAACGAATTTACGAGACTGCTCGCCCTTTACAATTTAATGAGTTTAAATAAAAGATTTGGGTAGACTGGATCGTTTGGTAACCACAAATATGTGATCCGCATAGAAATCTAGTAGCGCATTGGTGAAGTTCATCTTCCATATTTAATTTCTATGATGGATCGGAAGCTTCATTCGGGACGATATGCTCACATAATCCTCTCGACAAATCGAGCTCCTCATTGAGTCCTATGAGGACCTCGTAGCCTAGTTGCGAGCACGGTCCGAAAGTGATCGTGCAGGTTAAGCGACGTTGGCGCGGTCGGTACCTGGATGGGTGACCTCTAGTGGCATATTTCATCTGAGCTCCTCCGTGCCTCGGAGAGTACGTTAAGCAGTCGGTCCTGGTTGTTGTCGTTCGACAGCAGTCGTTAAGCCATGTCAGATGCCTACGGGTGGCCTGAACAACTCTGATAAATAGGTTGGCCACTAACCATACGATAAGCAAGCAAGCATAGGACTCAATAGGCCCTAGCTGTTCCACGACGTTCCCGCTCCATGATTTGTCGCACAGATTAAACATTTCATTTTAAATCTCGTCTGATTTAGTAATATTGACTCATAATTTTCTTTAATTTCTATTACAACCAAATTTTACATAATGCCATAGTAGGTAATATTGTGTACTAGGACAATTATCTTATCACAACGGAAAGGTCAGCGCGAATCATAGTGTCAAGCTTCCGAACAATAAATAATTATTTGTTATGTATAGGTACTGTGGAAGACACATCAAGCTATACCCTGTAGAACATTTTTGTTATGCTTCCTTGACATTCGTATGAATGTTTCAAATTAAGTTAAAACGACAAAGTAGCACAAAGTGGTTGAATAAAAGCCATAATAACGTTTTTTTTATATAGCCATCGCTATTTTTATAGTCGTATAGTGGCGCTGTAAACGTTCACACAGGCGGATTAGGCGCAGTATTATACAACTTTTATGTTGTGTAGCAGCTTTAAAGTAGCTTTCTGAGTTGCTTTTAAATTGGCGAATAAATGCTTTATAAACATATTTTATTTGGCTTAACATTATATATATATATATATATATATATATATATATATATATATATATATATATATATATATATATATATATATATATATATATATATATATATCTTTGTAGTGGTAGATCCTAAAGTGACGGATCGCCTGGGGTGGTACCACCCTCTTTTCTGCCGTGAAGCAGAAACGCTTGCATTTCTGTGTTTCGGTTTGAAGGGTAAGAGAGCCATCGTAATTTCCGGCACATGAGGCATTCCATCTTAGTCCGCAAGGTTAGCAGCGCATCAAAAACCCACTAATATTAATACAGTGAGGTGAGATGTCTATGGGCGACGGTGATCACTTACCATCAGGTGGTCCGTTTGCTCGTCTGCTCTCCTTATTTAGTTAAAAAATATATATAATTGTTTATTTTCGCAGTTTGTAGTAATAAAACGTCAAACAAATTTTACTAGCCTGGGCTAAAATAGACTGGGCTAGTGACCTCGAAAATTCATCGATCTTTTTAAGCTACATAATTATCGAGCTAGGTGTGTGGCATAGATTGACAGTCAGATAAGTGAGCTTTAATTTTTTTTACTCGACCAAACTCGCGTTTGATCTAAATCTCACCTGGCGGTATGTGACGATGAGGCCGAAAATGGAACACACGTGCTTAGTTAAGTACTGGCTCTTCTATATTTTTTTTAAATAAATAATGGCTATTGCAAAAATGTCAATACTCCTAAAGTTCTGTAACTGAAACCTATACCCTAATCTGTTAAATATCCTGTTCCAGTTCTGAGAGTCTTCAAAGTTTTCGAACGGAGCTGGGTTGTGGATTCAATATATCTGTACATAAACGACCATAATTGTGTTTTAGATGAAACAGAGCCGAACCTAATCAACCTAATTTGCACCTATTTTGTGCCTCTGTACCCCAACAGAGGCACAGGTAGGTACCTAAGTATTAGAGTTACCACGGGGTGGTTTTTAGCTCCCGATATTTGATAAGACCCCCTTGTCCCATTAGTATTGACAATAACTACGAAAGTTTAACACATTCACAGTCCAGTGCCTCCAACCTGGGGCACCCAAGTGCCTATCCAAGGAGTCCATGCCTCCTTTGTTGGGTCACATAACTTAAATTAGTTGGACTAGTGAATCCTGGCAGGGTCGCCATGAAGTATCTTGCTCTGGTAGATACCACAAATGTGGAGACCTATCTCCATATCTACCATATACTACTACATATCTCCTATCTACTCTGCTACCTATAGCGGAGTAGTGATTAAAAAGACAGTTACGGTAGTGTGGTTTATTCGGGTGTCAAACCAATACAAGTCGCGTGTGCGGTATTACATTTAATTTTATTACACGTATATCGCTAACTCAGCGCGCAGCGTATATACAACACTCATACCACTACATTGTCAAACAATTTTGTATGGTGACTGTGATCGTGTTAAGATGGTACCTATACGTACTTATTTTGTGACAGATTGGCCATGAACATCAGCAAATTCTATATTGATCTACTTTAAACCCTGTATTAGAATTATTAGTTTGGTCCTGGCTTGGATAAAAGAAAAAATAGTCTCTCCTAATAGTGGCGGGCGCGCGTTCTTCTCCAATATTTAGAATGTTGGAGAACCCATTGTAAAATGTAATATACCGATTATTGCTGTTTTCTACAGATAAGTCTAATTTTCCGCCTATTAAAACATTTCAGTCATTAAATACATTCTGTACTTCTGTACTGTACATAATGCGTAGTTGCCAGCGTATCCATCAAGCATCAGACCTGCCCACCTGACCACGCGACCCGGGAAGCGGCCCACCTACTTATTGTATGGGAACCGCGTGGGTCGAAACCTCGTAAATGTGAAATGCAATGGTCTATCACAACTGTACTGTTTAGGAAGTTAATAAGATGTGTGTCTATATTGTTCTTCAGACAAGGAATGTATTAGTTCCTTCAGAAGAACGGGTTCATAATTAACAATAAGTTTATTTGTGCGGTAAGATGACAAAGTATTCATAGTCCATACACAAGTAAGAACTTAAGCATAGGTTATATTAAACTAAATAAAATTAGTGAGCAAAAAATTATAATAAACGCTGACCTCCGAACTAGGAAGTATCCTGTATCTCGGAAGACAGATGTCTTCTGTGACCAGTGGAAATGAACTTGTAACAGAGGTTGGCTAAGCCAAGAAAATACAGGGTGGGCCATGAATTAGTTAACAATTGAAAAAATCATATAAAGAAAACCATTTGACATATTTTTAAAATTGTTTATTTACAAGAAAGTTAGTTATTTGGAATTTATTTTTTAAAAATAACATCATCTAAATGACCACCGTTTCGATTTTTGCACTCTTCTAAGCGAACACCGAAATTTTCGAATACTCGTCGACAAAGAGACCGCGAGATCGCTGACATTTCTTCACTAATTTTTTCCTTTAGTTCACGTAGTGTTTTTGGTTTATGGGTGTAAACACGACTCTTCAAATAACCCCATAAAAAGAAGTCTGCTGGCGTTAAATCTGGACTCCTGGGTGGCCATGGGATGTCGCCTCGTCTGGAAATCAGCTTTTCCGGAAACATTTCTTTTACTACCGGCAGGGACTCGTTGGATGTGTGACAAGTGGCTCCATCTTGCTGAAACCATGTGTTACGGTTGTAGCCAGCAAATTCCAGTAGCTTCGGTGCCAGGAACTCCCGTAACATTTTCACATACTCAGCAGAATTCACAGTAACCGAACGGCCGCGAGAATCTTCGAAAAAGTAGGGCCCAATAATTCCTTTTGCTGAAATTGCAGCCCATACCGTTACCTTGGGAGAATGAAGTGGCCTCGCGTGTTTAGATTTGGGATTTTCGCTGCTCCAATACCTGCAATTCTGTTTGTTTACGTGTCCGTTGAGGTGGAAATGGGCTTCGTCGGAAAATAAGAGGTTATCAAAATTATTGAATCGATCTAACATTGTTTCGGCATACGACTTGCGCAAATTTAAATCATTAGGTTTTAATTCCTGCACTAACTGGATCTTATATGGATGTAATTTCATGTCTAATTTCAAAATACGGCGCAATGATGTTCGGGATAGTCCTAATTCAGCCGAACGTTTGCGCGTCGATAAATTTGGATCACGTCGAACTGATGCGGAAACTCGCTGCACGTTCTCTTCGCTCCGAGAAGTCCGTGGGCCGCCGGTTTGCTTCACGTTTAGTGTAGATCCCGTCTCTTCGAACTTCTTAACCCATTTCTTTATTAATGGAGCACTCGGACACTGATTTAAATCGTGTAAGTCGTATTCAACGCGAAATAAGCGTCTCACTGTAATGAGCGAACTGTTGTTTAAATAAAATTGTTTCACACAATAAGCGCGCTGCGGCCCCGTGAAGCGATACATTGCGACTAAATTTCCGAGAAGCGAGCTAGTGGTAACGCCCCTCCCCGCTCCCCGCGCGGCTTGTATTAGCGCGGGGTGTTAGGTTTAAATGTTAACGAATTCTTGGCCCACCCTGTATAAAACTGACAATTTTTTTTTTATTAAATAAGGAGAGCAGACGAGCAAACGGGCCACCTGATGGTAAGTGGTCACCATCGCCCATAGACATCTCACCTCTCTTTATTAATATTGGAGTGTTTTTGATGCGCTGCTAACCTTGAGGACTAAGATGGAATGCCTCATGTGCCGGAAATTACGCTGGCTCTCTTACCCTTCAAACCGAAACACAGAAATGCAAGCATTTCTGCTTCACGGAAGAAATAGGTAAGAGGGTGGTACCACCCCAGGCGATCCTTCACTTTAGGATCTACCACTACTAATACTAAAAACACTATAAAAGAAGATAAAAGCAACAGCCGTGTGTGTTTGAGGGTGTGAGAGGATGAGTGGGTGTGCAGGAAGGTGTGTGTGAGAGAGGGAGGGTGTGTGTGTATGTGTTTTTTAATATTGTGGTACCTTTAGAAGTTTCTCCGTGATCTCGTAATCAAGACCACTAAGCCAATTACTTTGCGACTTACGTCTTTTATACTACAAAGAACCTCGTAAGTACTTACAGTAATCTTTTATTTGAAAGTAATCTATTAATAACAATGTGATTAAATACGGATTACTCACTAATGAAAGTCGGAAGTTTGCGAGGCCAGCCGCCGCTGTGTAGACAGGCGCTTTGCACTCTCTGTGACTGAGATCTTCGAAGCAGGCCCAAATTAGTCCGTGGACTTCCGACTTTCATCATTGAGTAATCCATATTTGATCACATATTTAAAATGTCAAACTGTACTTTCAATTGTAACAAAAACTCGTCATTACTTATATCACTTACGATATCTGTGTTGTTATTTAATTTTGTGGATATGTTATGTTTACTGTGTACGACGTCATATTCTGCCTTTGACGTCACAGCATAATTTTAAAGGCATCTAATGTATTTTACGTCACGGCCCGTACCCCGAAAAGACCCCGAATTAACATTTAAAAGATTGAACAAACAGGTCAGATGAAAAGCTACTTTTCAAATTTACTACGAAAATAAAATGATATATTATTCCATTTCAAACCAAATGTCATCTAAATAAAACATTACAATAAAGTTAGCTAGACCCTTTGTTTCTAAATTCTGATCTATTCTTTTTGACATTCAAATGATATTATTTTAGTACCCGTGGTACTACGGGAATATAAATCCAATTACAGCTAAACATTTTAATCTGTTTTAAATTCTACTTTGTTTTGAGTGTCAAAAAGATTAGCTCCGAAACATAATCTTCTTGAGTGTCGAAAAGATTACATCCGATTAGATATACACAATGAACTTTTTTCAGCGAAACATCTGTTTTAAAATCTGCTTTGTTGTTCGAGAAAAGATAGGTACCATGGGATCTAAAAGAGCAATTGAATCGAGAAGCAATAAAGGAAAATTCATCAAGAATCGTGGGAAGAGGACCCTCGTTTAATGACAATATTTACATCCAATAAACCCAGATGAGCTCTATCGCAGCTTGTCGCATTACCGTTTTATGACCCAAATGACATGTTCGTAATTTGCCAGGGACTGTCTGCCCGGGCTTATGTTTATTAAGGATGTGTCTAGTGGTGAATTTATGGCATACTAGGTTTTTCCCGCGTTGGTTTTCTGAAATACCCCAAAATAGAGAATTTTCCCGTGGTAAGACGCATGGCGTGGGCAAAAGTTGCATCAGCAGATCTGTTCAGCCGTTGAGACGTGACTGAGTAACCATTAGTTACAGGAAACGTCCGTAAAGTTAAGTCTTCATTAAAATACATTCTATGCCTTTCTGCACCATAGCTCTAGATAGAGATGACATGAGACTTAAGGAAGTCTTAACATTAGAACGTTTATTGCAAATCACGATTAGAGATACATACCTTTAACTTTTATATTTATATCTTGTACTTGTATATCGATGTTTTATATAAGTTTAGGATTTACGAGCATGTAGTTTCAGTGGTAACTTAGTTTGCTTGTGGGCATTAATATGGTACGGGATATTATCCGAATACTCCGAGACTTTTACTCTCTTTTACTTTATAGGACCAAATCAACCAAATTAATATTGTATGTGACATGTTTTGAAACCGTACCTTTATTTACAGTAAGAGTTCTGACAGTTCAACGTACAGGTAACTACAGAGTACTCTGTCATAAATGAGTCTGAACTTTTTAAAGTTTGTTAATATGGTCGATAAAGTAGAAAGAGATTGAGAAAAGGTTGGTATTAATCATCAATTCATCATAGCGGCCTGCATGACCTCAGCTAAATCAACGGAATGCGGACGGAAACGGATGTTGCTAATTAGAATTAAGTGAGACGTTTGTCATTTGATCACAGATGCAATTTGGTGATTATAACGGTTTATTAAATGTTATATACATAAGTACATGGTATTTGTATACTTAAGGTACAGTAAAATGTACATACGCCATCCGCCATATAAACTCTTCATGCGGTCGTAGCCAGTGCGGGAAACTCTCTATTATTAAGCTCTCCAGTAAAAAAAAAACATACCTAATATGATTTTGGAACATAGTAATGATTTTTTTCGTTTGACGGGGCCAGTTTGCGCGATAATACACCTTAAAGACACAGAGAGATTTCATTTTATATATTGCTATGTTTGAGAAAAGGTATAAAACAGACTGTATATTTATTTCCTTTCAGTTCAGCAGTCTAGAAGTACCCTTTAGGCACAAAATAAAGATAAGAGCACAATGTACCTCTGCTTAGTTTAGTGGGACACGTAGGCGCGTTATGGACAGCTTTAAACTGATATTTTCATAGAAACTTATGGTTATTTAGGCTCGGAATAGCTGTATAGAAATCATGATTACATTATTATTGTGCAAAACTCAATGCAATATTGTAGTTTTGTCAATATTAGCTTCTATTCCTGGTATTATCGAAGTCGAGGTGTTGGACTAGGATTAAGTTCAGTCCCAGATGTCTTATTAGTTCTATCAAGATTTACCTAAGTGCCAGCTTAGTTTCCAAATGTTGCTACGTTACCTCTGACATAACACTTAAGCTGTGTAATCAGTAGATACCAAGTACTTACATAGTTCAAGGTTTAGCGAAATTCGAGTTAAGATAATTGTAACTCTCTGTGGAATTAGGCGGGTACTACCTAACCTTATAATTATAACTTGTAGTATGTATTATATATCTAGGAGGTTTTTAAAAACGTTTATTGCTTTATTAATGCAGATTACCATGCACATTACCAATATAGCATACGAGTACATCTTACCAAAAAAAAATGCCACTTTGAATTCCTACATTTAACCTCCTACTTCATTATAAAAGTTACAAAGTAAAAAATAATTAAATCTATTTTATTTTCTTATCGTTTTAATTTATACCACCAATATCGTTTTCTTCAAAAGTTATCGTAATGTCTTGCACTTTTATGACTCTACGTAAAAGCACAGAAGTTAAAGTTCGAATACTTGTAATAAGGAAATGAGGAATAAGCAAACAAACCACAGAAGTGTGGAATCCTAGCCAAGCTTCCACTATTGTCTCCCTATGCAGCTCACACTTGGCACGTCAAGTATGCATCCACCTTTCCTTTAAGGAAACACAATGGTCATGTCTTTGTTTCAAACTGCGAATTTGAATAGCTCTCCTAAAGCTGACCGCATACAACGTGTTTTGATATCCGGTCGCCGGATTAGGGCTTTGAAATTCCGGCCACACACGATGTGACATTATTTACTGTTATTAAAGCAGCATTATGTTGTCTTACCGGCTTCGAAAATAGTGTTTAAATTATGTCAATCTCTCTTTCTCACCTTTGACCTTGTCATCATAAGCATGGCTAAATAGGGTACATGTCAAGTATCAAATATTAATTAATACAAGTATAAAAATTAAGAAATAGACATAAATCGATGGTTGAATGTGAAAACAGAATTAAAATTCGTTGAAAAATAAAATAGCTAATAAAACAGGCAATCAAAAATCAGACGGAAGAACGAGATGGCCTGCTACTATAGTGTGACGTCACTCCTAAGTAACGCCATATAAGCAGGACCTTGGCTACTTAATAGGACTGTTTTGCTAGAAAGGGACATAGTATCCTCCACTACTAACTTTAACCATTAATATCGCTGATGTTAGTTATCGATAAACGGTTTCCAGATCTATCTTCAGTATGTAAGTTGTAAGTTTATTGATGCAATAGAAAAATATTAGTCATGTACCCTATTACTGATAAATTTGAGACTTTTCAGTTATTTATAATATTTTATAAAAACTTTCTTTCTATGTGAAAATATATTTTGGAATATATGAGACTTGAAATATCCGTATTCCGTATTATGATAATCTAAATCTCATTGAACGTGATTTGTGTCTACAAAGTGTAGGTTTCTCATCTAAGCCGACCGATCCTGTATTTTATGAGATGAAACCTGGTGACTTAAATAAAACGCAATCTGCATAATTAAATTGCATGTTTCCCGCTTTACACAATTTATAAGAGTTCAAGTGCGCATTCAGGAAGCTTTATCTGGTGGTAGCCTGATTTAAGTAACCGGATAACCGGGTGGGTAAAGTATGTGTGTGGTCACCTTTATAAAAGCTGATAGTATCATAGATAGCTGACAGTGAGTTTCGAACAATGTTGCGTAATTTATTGTTATAGGATTTTGTTTTATAGCTCCGTAAACATGTCGTTTAATAAACGATTACGCTTAAATTAAATACTATAAACGTTCTTAGAGTTTGAGGTTTTACACTTGACCTCTCGTATTTTACGAGTGTTAGTACTGAGGTTAACGACTCTGCACTTAGCATAAAAGCACGTTTGCAAAAGCTAAAACACAAAAAGTTTAATTAGCTTTCTAAGAACTGTTTGTAAACTTTTTATATTGCAAAATATTACTTTTCATATAGAATAAATGTTAATACTTGCGGTTGTTGGTATTTGGTGAAACTTGTAGTACATGATTAGACTTAAATAATATACTGTTTCACGGTATTTTTTACATTTTTTTAATAATAACTGAAGATGTGTAAACGAAACCGGTCGTAATTAATAAAATACAGTAAAAATACCGTGAAACAGTATATTATTTAAGTCTAATCATATACTGAATAACGTCACTTATTTGGGAATATATAAACTGAATAACGTCACTTATTTGGGAATATATAAACTGGATTACGTCACTTATTTGGGAATATATAAACTGAATAACGTCACTTATTTGGGAATATATAAACTGAATAACGTCACTTATTTGGCAATATATAAACTGAATAACGTCACTTATTTGGGAATATATAAACTGAATAACGTCACTTATTTGGGAATATATAAACTGAATAACGTCACTTATTTGGGAATATATAAACTGAATAACGTCACTTATTTGGCAATATATAAACTGAATAACGTCACTTATTTGGGAATATATAAACTGAATAACGTCACTTATTTGGGAATATATAAACTGAATAACGTCACTTATTTGGGAATATATAAACTTTTATTTACTAACCTTTTAAGTTTTAGTAACTTGATGTGTTTGAAATTACGTGCTATCTTCCTTAATACTGTATGTATCTAAAAGCAATATATTTTCACGTTCTATTAAACTCTAGATGTAAAATACAGTGTTTCTAACTAAAGTAAGCGATTAGTTCCGCACGTTAAGCTAAGGAGTTTTGCAATTTCACAGTTAAGCCTACGCACTTAATCGATCTTTCCGTGTGAGTCATCGATTACAATCTCTAATCGATTCACACATCGATTTTATTTATGACCCGATGCGATGTTTACAAATATGGATCGGAAATGTTTTGACGGTCGGAAATGGGAGGGTTACTCGCATTTGAACTCTGAATTTCAAGTCGCGTTTTTGAAATGAAGGCACGCTTAGGACTAAATAAGAAAGATACGACGATTAATTAACAATTTCGAATAAGTAAGTACCTACTTAACCTAAACCTATCTTATCTTTGGATGGGGGCCGGGGATCCCAGCGACACTTCGACCCATGGGGATCTTTTGTGTTCAACCCCTTGTACCTATCCCATGACCACATCATCGAATATGTCGTGCATGAGCAAGACTATGCGTCTTAGTGGGAGGGATTTGAATTCCCTTGGGTCTGGATAGGCAGAGCCTAGCAGACCCATCCTTTTTGCCGCGAAAGCGTCACATTCACATAGTAGATGTGAAACGGTCTCCAGTTGTTCACCACAGACTCTGCAAGATGTGCTGTCAGTCAACCTAAACCTAACTACGTAGGTTTTCGTTTTTAAACGTATAAAAAATACATACTCACTTGTAATTTATTCCGGATTGGTCCGCAAAATGTACCCGACTGAATTTGTTATATTTTTAATTCATAAACATGAAGTGTTGTTTATAACCTCAAATGTTTTATTCGCTTATGCACGAATAAATTAAATACAAATACAAATATACTTTATTGCACACCCAGGACAAAAACAAAACATACAACATAAAAAGAGGTACAATACAATCTGCAGAAGGCGGTCTTATCGCTTTAAGCGATATCTTCCAGGCAACCTTCAGGTGATGGAAAAATCATATGATACATAATGTATGGGTGCAAATGGCGTATGAAATAGATACTACCCTAAAATGATTAAATAACAATAATAAAGAATGCAAACCTTTGCAAGCTGCAATGCAGTAGTAGTATTAATGGGAGATTCAAAATATACTGGAAAAAAACTATACTTTAGTTTAAATTAAAACTAAAGTATAGTTTTTTTATATTTATTTAATACAAAATCCACAGCACTTAAATTAAAAAAACTTAAACTTAAAAAAGTCCATTAAAAACATACTGCCAATTACAGATTTCCTATTTTAAAATAATGCCTATAGGGAGAAATAAGTTTTTGTGTCTGTGTATATGGATGTGTTTATTGGAGTTGTGTGTGAGCGTGTTTGTAAAATATGGTAATTAATAACACGTAAATGATTTGTGTCTTTAAATGTAGCATGACTAAATGGGAAACACCCAACTGGGATTATTCGGAGTACGGACCACCGACGATTTCTGTGGGTTTATAAAGTAAATAAACTTCAAATTAAATTTAGACTTTGCTCATCTCTCAGGTAGAATTCCAGTTACTTTGAAGACAATTTTAATTTGTAATAACATTGGAAAAGTTCCCTAATTCTAATCCTAAGTCTTCGTCCAAACACAACTATTCAACAATAATTACAAAAGTTTATACAGAAATATTATTATACAGCGTCGGTGGCGTCGTGGCTAGGAGGTCGAACTCCCATTCGGGAGTCCGAGTTCCAAACCATGCAATGCCATGTACGAATTTTTTCGTAAACTTACGTACATTACCGACTGCTCTAACGGTGAAGGTAAACAACGTGAGGAAACTGAGGAAATTAAAAGTTTCCGAAGGCGTGTGAAAACCACCAATCAGCACTGGGCCCGTTCGGTGGTTCATGGCCCGTACCCCCCTTGTGCAAGGGGAGGCCTGTGCCCCAACAGTGGGGACATTAATAGGCTGATGATGATGATGAAAAATTATAATACAGATAATTTGATTTACTTTTTATATATGTAGCTATGTTAAGTGAGTTACCCACTAATGAAATAAAGTTAAAAAAAAGCGGTTGTGGTTAAAAAAATGTGCTTTAAGTACTTACGTAACATCAATATTTATATCATCTTAGTAGGTTTGTTTGTTTTGTTTTTATACATTCTTTATTAATCATCCTTATATAAACAATTGCATAACTAAACTTAAGGTATACAATAACATGTGATGCTGTTACTTCTACAGGCTAAATAAACACCTTCTTAAGTAATTTACCTGATTAATAATAGCTCATTAGATCTTGAGATGTGTCAAAGTTCAGTAGGTACTATTTTTACATTATATTATGAATATGTAAGCTATTGTATAGTCTTTACTTTTTACATGTTACAATAAATAAATAAATAATTAATACACTAAGTAATATATCACTACTTAGTGTATTAAGTAGGTATCTTAGTAGGTATGTTATGTACTAAGTTAAAAAAAATATTGAGTTTGAGTTTGGAAAACGTTAAAAACTTGATAGTTTTAAGATCAATCAAATCAGGAAGTCGTATCAGTTACGAATTACGATGCCCTTACAATTTTGGATAGAAACAATTAAGAAGATTGACATCACTAATGGTTCTAAGCCATATATGGCACCGTACACTATTTAAATTTAAACTGGTTCACCAGGCGCCAGAGTTCCGCATCCAGTTGTTAGCAATACTTATCAAATTTACATATAATTGCCGTCTGTTTGATCATTCGTAAGTCATAGTCATAATAACCATTACTATAATCCTACACACTTGTATCGAGGTCCAATGTATACTAACTCTAGGTCTACTTGTAACTAAGTAAGTAATATGTTTATTTCACACACAGCAATGACCGAAACAGTTACAATTATAATAAAATAATTATGTAGTCAAAGGTAAACATTGAAATCACGTCTGATGGTCTGCTGTTATTGTGATCACCATCATCATCAGCCTACTCTAGTCCACTGCTGGACATAGGCCTCTCCCAGGGCGCGCCATTGAACCCGATCTTCGGCTCTTCTCATCCAGTCGCTGCCAGCCACCTTGCGCAGATCGTCGCTCTATCAGCAGGGGGCGTCCCACACTACGTTTGCCCAAACGCGGTCTCCACTCCAGAACTCGTCTACTCCAGCGGTTGTCGGTTCTGCGACAGATGTGACCGGCCCACTGCCACTTCAGCTTGCTAATCTTATGAGCTGTTATTGTGAAAAGGGCCTCAACTCTGCTTATTGCTGCGCTGGTATTCTGTACCTTGTACCTTTCTTGTACCTTTATATTGATCTTGTAGGACTTTGAATATCTGTAAGGTCCAGCGCACAATATCGGAGATGGAGGCGCAGCGACTAACTTCAATAACAATGTAAACTAAACCGTAAAACATCTAACATACGGTTTAAAATGCCTTGCCTACGATTCCGCACTCCGTGCCGCTCGCCGCCGCTCGAATCGTTTGATATTGGCATGCTATTTTGAACCGTATTGTAAAGACTTTAAAGTTTAATTTTAATTGTTATCGAAGTAAGTTACCGCGCCGCCACTCTTCTAATGAACACTATGGGTCTTATGGGTAATACCAGAAGACTTTGTAAACTTATATTGAAAGAGTCTTTAGTCAGTCAGGAAAAAATATGGCAGTTAATGCTTGTGCGTTAGTTGACATTGCTATGGGTATTCAAAAAAAATTGCAGTCGATAAAAATTCATATCGATTTCGAGTAAAACTGGAAGAGTGTCGCACTGGGATGAATTCAGGTCAAAAGAAAGAAAGTCTAAGAAAGTCTATTTTTATGTAATTATCTATTTTTATATATTTTTTTTCATTTTAAAAGCTTGTCACCTAATCTAAGAGTCTGTATTACTAGTGCGCATCACGTATGGGGTTGTACATATCAATATTTTGTGATTTTTGTTTGACAATTGTTTTGAAAAATCGTTAGTTGCTTGCTCCACTTACCTGCTTTGTCATATTTTTTCAAGACGGAAAAATATATCTAGTACTCATACAAGTAGGTTAGGTTTATCATCTTTGGGTAAAGATCAGAATAAACTTACTCGTATCAACCTTTTTTATTTTTGTTTACGGGGGGAAATCTTCGAAAGATACCCAGCCTCCTGGGGGAGAGACTGGGTTATGTGAGATTTTTACTCACTAAAACCCCCTCGATGGCCGGCCTCGTGCATATCGGAGAGCTCCGGGATCTCCAGATGAACGCACCGGTGCCCTCCTAGCATTTGCCTTGGGAGGTGTATTTTCCACCTCCCGGTTCCTTTCGTCCCAGCAGCGTGACGTGGCAGTGACAGCAACGTGCTATGGCCATAGCACGTTGCTGCCTTCCCCAGGGTCGTCAGCCAATGGACGGCCAAGACTTTGACCGCCCGCGCCCCTGATTCCTCCTCTTAGTCGCCACTTACGACAGGCAGGAGTTACCGTGGCTCTATTCTTCGCCCGAGACTACAGGGTTCGTATCAACCTAGGTTTACCCAACGCCGGTTGAGTAAAGTCATTCTAGAGTAAATGGCACACATTCCTAGCATTACCCGTAACAAAAAAATTACGAGTAGTTTTATCTCATACTCTACAGTTGTTAAATGTAATACTATCTGGTTATTATTTGCATTAGATTACCATGTGTGACTATATTAATTTACCGTTTAATCCTTAATTAATTACCATGTGCGCCTATTAGAGTTTTACTCCCATTCTACAGGTCGAACTAATTGCGACTAAACTTGTGTAATGATAATTAAAACGAGTTCAAACGACAAGTAATTGCCTGTCCTTACATAAACACCGCATATAGAGCAGACATATCTACTCAACCTTTCTTTTTCTAAGACTAAGTAACAATAAAAAAAAATCTACTAAACCCGGATTTGACCTCGATCTCGCCTGATGGTAAGCGACGATGAGGTGGACGATGGAGTATGCGGGTCCAGTAAATGCCTAATCACTCTGGCCTTGAAGGTACCAAGGTTGTAGGTTTCGGGAAATACAGATGCCGGCAGGCTGTTCCATTCCTTAGCCGTTCGCATAATGAACGAAGAAGCAAATTTATAACTAAATTTAACTAAAAACTAAATTTATACGAAAGTATGAAATAAGACAATTCTAAATTACAGCATCACTCGTACATGCTTTTTGTGAGTGTTCACTATGATGAGCGCTTGTAATTGTACGTAATACTTTTTGGATTAAGAATATTTTTTTTCATAGCACAGGGAATCCTTTTGAGATTTTGGATGTAAATTACATCAGTCAGTTGGTAAAGGAGATTGGGCGCTTTTGGATCCACGGCTTCGCCTCCAACCAAACATGGCTCATTTGATAGATCTCAGCAAGGACTACATCTTTCATTAAGGAACAAACATCCTAAGTCGTGTAGGATAGGAGCTAGAGACCAAATATGTCTTCATACTAATTGCTCTGATTCTATTTTGTTTTGTTATTTTGCGATTAAATAAAACTTCTGTTCCACACGACTTAGGGTGTTTGCTTCCCAATAAAAAATGTAGTTCTAAGCGAGATCTTTAAAATACATTATGTTTGGTTGTAGGCAAAAAGAAAAAAATGGGTCCGAAAAAAAAGTGGGCTTGTATCCGCCCAATCTCTTTTGGAATTGAGGAAAACCTGTTTGCGTCTCAAATCAGCAATCCTTGCATTGCTGTGCTTCGATTTGAAGGATAAGAGAGCCAGCGTAATTACCGGCACATGAGGCATTCCGCCTAAGGCCTCAAGGTTGGCATCGTATTGAATACCCTCTAATAACTTCATGGTGAGGTGAGATATTACATCTGTGTATAGGCGACGGTGATCTGATCACTTACCTTCAGGTGGCCCGTTTGCTCATTTGCTCGTCTGCTCTCCTTATACTTACTTAAATTATGTATATATTATAATTATAATTAAATTAAGCCTGCAGCCCGCAAGGTGAGAATCCCTGGTAGAGCTTTTATTCCTGAGTCTGTGGGCGCTTTTATTCCTGAGTCGGTGGGCAATAGATTAGATGTCGGCGCTTAGTGAAATTTATTAGCACTACGGCGAATATAACTTGTAATAGCAAGAAAAGCCGCGTATTCCAATAAAATTCTCTCTCTACATTTAATAGCCCACTAACGTGTAAATAACTCAATTATACCCTGACCTGGAATATAAAAAGTAATAAAAACCCTTCCCTTATTGCGGAATTAATTGGTAAGTAAGTACTATTTTTTTCATAGTGAACTAACTCCATAACATAAATTATAATAAAACTATGAATGCCGCCCTCTTGCTTGACATGCAGGTTAAGAGACGTTGGCGCGGTCGGTACCTGGATGGGTGACCGCTAGTGTCATATTTCATCTGAGTTCCTCCATGCCTTGGAAAGCACGTTAAGCAGTCAGTCCCGGTTGTTGTCGTTCGACAGTAGTTGTTAAGACATGTCAGATGCCGGGCGGCCTGAACAACTCTGACAAATAGGTTGGCCACTAGCCATACGATAAGTAAGCAAGCTTGACATTGCTTTTTTATTTTCCTGGTAAGGGTAAAAACGCCAAAAACCCGAATTAGAGTGCATATTAAACGTTTTCCCGACTATTTGTTCGAAACTAACGCAAAATGTATTGAACATATTTTGATGTAGCTTTCAGTATTATACTTACTTTGGGCACCAATTTATGTATTTCTGAATCGCGAACAAATTGTAAAAGCAGTAAGCAGAATTGTTTGAATAAACAATATTTTAAGTAGTTCCTTGATATTCAATGGATTTACAGTACTGGGATGATCTTCTGGATGTAGTCACATCAGAAACTTTATTGAGTTCGATTCTTAGCAGGAAAATAATTTACTGTGATCAAGATCTAGATGCTATCATTTATTATTTATTCTCAATCACACCATAAGCCGTCACAAGTTACAACTAAATGTTAATAATTATTGGCATACCTTCTTAATCTTAATACACATTTCCTAATGAGTATTTAAATTATTCATCACAAACCTATGTCACAATCACACCAACCGATTTAATAATTCAACACTGTATCAACACAGTGTTATACCCATTTCATGGTTCATCTGTCAACTGGCAATCAGAACTTTGGCGCTCATAAATTATCCTGTCAACGCGTTCTGCGTTCCATTATTTACCGCGCGAAACACGTACTTCAATTGTTTTATCTCTCTTTCATTTGTACCTTCGTTTCGTACCACTTCATAATCTTGGGAGTTCCTTCGTGTTATAGTATCGAAACAGCTCGTTTTATTGTTTTTGCTGCGATTCCATTACTAAAAGTACTTACATGCATGCATGTATGACGTCACACTTGCGGGAACCATGTTATCCAGGGCTCCGCATACTGTACCTATGCAAGAATGATGTTATACCTACACAACTTGCATGCATGTTACCTTTAAATTACTCAAGTCACATGCAACTTGTATGCAAAATACAATCGCGGCTGCAGACTAGACTTCTAGTCAAAAGTAAGATTATGATTCAGAAAAGCCCCTAACCACAACAATTAAGCCAAATGGGTAAGTACGTCCGGAAAATCCATACAACGCTTTTTCAGAACGCTTTGAAAATTCATACAACGTGTAGATATAGAAACATCTTGTGTCCCTACGGACTATATTTTCTGAATTTAGAGGAATATAGTATGAATTATCATTTCACCTCCTACGCTATTTGATTTTTAACCACTGTAGCACTAGTGCACCCACACGACCGATTATTTGGAAGTTAGTAAGTACAGATTTGTTATTCGTGTTTAGTCGGCGTTAAGTCTGTCTAGACCAGTGTTTCGCAAACTGTTCTCCATGGAATCTACTGCAACGAAAGTCAATTAAAAAACTACTTACAATACAACTTGGTTTTATTCTATATTCAGAATAAGTATACCTTGACCAGGAAAATAAAAATCCTGTCACGAGGGCGCCACTGCTACTCTGGTAGGTACTCTTATTATAATTTAGGTTAAAGAAATTCCAAATAAAATTAAAATACTTAGTTTCATTTATACTTAATTCCGCAATAAGAATAAGAATAGTTTATTTGTGCGGTAAGATTACAATGGAGTAGGAACTTAAGCATATGTTACATTAAACTTAATAAAATTAGTGAGCAACCAGCAATATGACGATGGTTTTTTAAAATGTCTGGTCAGCTTTATTTCGTATTATTTTATTCGATAATACACATTAACAATTTGATTAATAACCTAGGCCGCCTAAATTGTACTTCAGTATTTTCTATCTTTTGTTTGTTGTTTTCTATTTGTGCAATAAAGTGTATTTTACTTTTTACTTTTACGTTACTTTACTCGAAGATGTAAGGAGGAGCTCGTAGCCTAGTTGCGAGCACGGTCCGAAAGTGATCGTGCAGGTTAAGCGACGTTGGCGCGGTCGGTACCAGGATGGGTGACCGCTAGTGGCATATTTCATCTGAGCTCCTCCGTGCCTCGGAGACCACGTTAAGCAGTCGGTCCCGGTTGTTGTCGTTCGACAGCAGTCGTTAAGCCATGTCAGATGCCTACGGGCGGCCTGAATAACTCTGACAAATAGGTTGGCCACTAACCATACGATAAGCAAGCAAGCAAGCACTCGAAGATGTTAAATTGACAGTCTTGCATTTAGTTTTTATGTTTGGGTATATTCTAGCCACAGAAATGTATCATTTGATTTATTCTCTGTGATTCTAGCACATTTTGTAACCTTACTCTAAATGGTCACATTTATTTGGAAATCACAACTTTAAGAAAGTTGATATAGTGGTCCTAATTGTGTGGGTTTACACATCTACTAGCCTAATTTGTAGGAAATCGCGTCACGTAGACATTAGTTTAGGAAACCCTGGTCTAGACCAGTCCTAGATTTACGATGGCCGCTCTGCGTAGGAGTTGTTAGCCTTGTACCTGTACATATCCCACTTGAATTATAAATTAATCAATAAAACCTAGAACAGACACGGTTGACAAATAATTTATAACAATAATTGCACTATCCTACGTATAAATTCATAATCGGATCACAATTATGTTGTATCTGTCGGTACATAGCTTAATTGATAACAACATTAATATTTTGTATTAATTTCCAACAATGTCACCGTAAAATGTACGGTTGATCGTTCAGTTTAAAACAGTCGGTATGTTTTGTTCGACGAATTAGTAAATAAGAGTAAGTACTTATTTCGAATTCGAATTGACAGACAGTTAAACTTAGTGTAGACAGTAAGTGCTTACAATATTAATGTGATTATGTGATGCACATAAAATAAATTCATATTGGTTAAATGGGTCGGTTATAGACTTCTATTTTACAACTTCAAGTTATTATACTTATATGTACAAGTATCTACTTTATCTTGGAAAATGCTAACTCAAAAAGGTTTAGTATCAGCTCTTCCCCTTCCCATCTCTTCCTCCATTAATTTATACCTACAAAAATTCCTATCTTTTCCCCTGCCATAAATCACTCAACTTTTCATTGTTAAAAGTACAGTCGCTTCGATATTTGTTTGAACCGTTGTATTTAGAGTATATGTGGGGTTTATTTATTAATAATATGTATAATATAACATAAATTTAAAAAAAAAACGATAAACAATAGATAAAATCGAGTAAATCGGAAAAAGAAAAACGGACATATTCGATAAAAATAGTAAATTCGGATAAAATCGAATAATTTCCACAAAAATTTAAATTTCGGATATTTTTATCCGACAATTATATTCGATAATAATTTTAAAAGTTGACAAAATCGAGTAAATTCGATAATATCTAATTGAAATATTAATATTAAATATTGCTAACGCCATTTGAAGTCATAATTCATAGTCTGGAGTAGGTAAGTGAAAAATATGGCGTTGACGTCTAGATTTTCACTTTCACTTTAAATGCGGTTCTGTATGGTAGTTCTTGTTGTAATGACATTCTCACTTTCACATAAAGAGTCAATTGTCGAGAATATAAAGTTACTTTGCCATATCTCATATAAATGATATAACTATCTTATCTTATCTTATGATGGGGGGCCGGGAATAACCTAGCGGCACTTCGACCCTTGAGGATTTTTTGTGCCAACCCCATTTTACACACTGGTCATCTGTGTGCAGGTTTCCTCACGATGTTTTCGTTCACCGTTAGAGCAGTCGGTAAAAGTACGTAAGTCTTCGAAAAATACGAAAATCTCATTGGTCCATGGCACTGCACGGTTTCGAACCCGTACCTCCCGCATGGGAGTCCGGTGTCCTAGCCACTGTGCCACAGACGCTCTTCAATGATATAACTAAAGGAACGGATGATGTTTTGAGATCTGTTTTGATTCTACTGTACAACTTCTAC
Source organism: Hofmannophila pseudospretella (assembly GCA_947369225.1). Taxonomy (NCBI): domain Eukaryota; kingdom Metazoa; phylum Arthropoda; class Insecta; order Lepidoptera; family Oecophoridae; genus Hofmannophila; species Hofmannophila pseudospretella. Next base: position 6,338,464 of record OX376326.1, read on the forward strand.
TATGTCGTATTTGGAGACACGGACGTTCAGGGGATTAGTCGTAATGAACCAACCACAGACATTCCAGGAATTAGACATAACAGACCGCCCCGGATTATTTGTTTCTATCTTTAAAGAAACGGTGGTACAGATATGTCCGAAATGATGACGATCAAACATATTTTGACTTTAGATCAATAATGAAACGTTTGTTTACGTTAACCAGGTATCATTTTGGTTTTAAAAATAGATAAATTATCAAAGTTTTTTTTGCTATTTATCTATTTTATTCGGGTATCATCGGTCCACTTTCCCGAATGGTTCATTAGACATTTAGATATACGAGTAGGTATAGTATTTTGCATGCGTCAGATTTCTTTACTTTTCAGCAATAATTCATAGATGCAGCTTTTGGGCTCTGTATTTTGCTCTTAAATTATATTTAGTAAGACCATAAACCAATGAGACGCCATAAAGTACAATTTCCAACCACCCTGAACGTGGGCTTTCTAAATGACCTAATCCCGGAGGCGTAAGAAATTATAACAAGAACTCGTATTAGTTGAGTTATCGCTACAATGTCGATTATCACTGGACTCTGCGCAGGCGTCGCTCGTTGATTAATTGCTGTAGTGAAACGTAATAAATATGTTCTAATTTAATGAACTACCTCTCCCCCTTGCCTAGGAGTAAAACAGAGCTCCGAGGGGAAAGGGAGTTTAACGCTACCAACCATCAATTTCAGTAAAATAGGATTATACGCGTGTTATGTCGTCTTTAGTAAGCACCTGATATAAAGCCGGTGGTTCTTGATTAATACTTAATAGATATGGCGATTTTACAGTTATTATCAACTTATTTATTACAGTTTAGTAGCTTAGTTTGGCTTAAGTGAAATTGTTGAGTGCAAAGTTATAGAGTTATTAGTACGAGTAACTTCTTACATTTAAGTTCTTTTAGTGTCTTCTCTGCAATTCTGAGTTATCTGACAATAACGTAGGTCTAAGATCATTTCGTTATTGTAATGATGTAGATAAAAGTATTTAATTACTTATATTTTAAAATGATGAAATATAAACAGCCAATGTTTTAATATCTTCTTCTCCTTCTCGTAACGAATAGAAAATATTTAGGTACTTACATAATATTATTTTTGAAATGTGATCACTACATTTTTTTCAAAGTAACGATTATTGATGAATCTCTTTTGAAGTTGCAAACATTTGAAATATAAATATTATTTGATATAATATGTGAGTAAAGTTTGCTAATGCACTCCGCAAAATGTTTTGAGTTTGAGGTAAAATTTGCATGAACAATGTTGTGCATAAAGTTTCAAAATGCTTGCTTAAAATATAAGCACAAATGCGCTTAAATAAACATGCTGCATATTTACGCTAAGAAGACTTTAATCACTACACCGTTTAAGAAAAGTAATTTACAGAGAACGGATAATCACGAAGTCTTATATTGCAAAATAATGTATTTAAAGACTTAAATAATAAAATCCACTTTAAATGCAAAGCCTTATCTATTAGTTTTGGTTATGCCGTGACAGGAGCCAGAATGACTTTTAACCCTGCAGTATAATAACCACAATTCGTTTCTCAATCTTTTATCGCGACTTTAAATCTATTGTACGATTATGTCTCAAACGATCCGTCTTTTATAATGCCAGCCATTACAACATCGATAGCCTGTCACTGTGGCTTTGTGTGATCGAATGGTTCTAATAAGAAATATTATAATTATTATGCTTGTTGGTCAGGCAATAAGAGCTTTTTATTATTTCAATTCTTAGATAATTTTAAGGAATCCCACATCTCCCCCCTATTTGCGTGAACGCTTTAATTTCTTGCGGTCGGGTGATAAGCTCTCTAGGTCCCACATTAGTTCCCTTCTACTGTTTCCTCGCACCCCCCACAAGACCGATCTTTAACTACTCCTTCTCAGGTCAGGTTGTGGAATGCTCTCCCTCCCGGCATTCGTGAAAGTCAATCCTTTCCTATCTTTAAGAAACTTGTCAAGGAACATTATTCTTCTCTCCTTTAGTTTTATTTTGTCATCACTGTATTATCTTTATTATATTATAATTATATTTTATGTTAGTATATAGTATTTATTTATTTATGTATTATATTATATTTATGTACGTATTTTCTATTTTGTATTATTAAGTAGGTATATTTATTTAGCAGATAGGTGTACACTTCGCCTGCCTTGATATGAATCAAATTGTCATTTTATGGGGTTTGCTGGAAGAGATCTCTCTTAGAGATAAGTCACGCCGTTTGTGTTTCACATATTTTTTGTATAAGTTTGTATTATAATGTCTGTGTACAATAAAGAGTTAATAATATTGGATTGTTGTTTTGTTACTGTGACCAAATTTGGTGTCTTTAGTTTGTATTACAAAATGACACGCCTAAACACACTTGTAACTAATCTCGAGAGCTTTGTTTACATTAGCAAGCTCGTGTCATGTCACGTCATGTATGTTGCCGATTTCCATATTCGTCTGGCTTATTGAATTCATCAGTGTGTACTTATTTTATATAAGTAATTTTTTAGGCAAATGATGGGGTTGTAGAGACTCATACTATAACTTTACCTAAGGTTATCTTTGCTGTAAGTTTTAATTATTTAGATAAATACTATACTATATATCTCAGCTGCGATTTAAAAATCAAAAACGCAATTCTCAAAACCAAATATCAATTTACTTCGACCTCGCTTTTAATTGTTCGGTTCGTATTTTATTATAGGCCACCCGAACATTGATCTATTATTAATCATGAAAGCTTTTTTATGATCTTTTGTTGCGTGACGAGTGTAGGTGTGATCTTGAGATCTACAATGGTACCATATTTGATATTTTGATTGAGACGTTAGTCCTAGTCTTACATCATCATTATTTCTGATCTGACAATTCTGACATGTGGCTGTAAATTATCACTTATTTATTGATCTGACTTTCGTCATTTTGTTTTACATCAAATACTTATTAGTGGATACAGTTTTCTTTATTCAGTATGTATTCTAATTGTTTTTAATTTATTAGCACCTATTTCTGTTTTTAACCTTAGGGTGTCAATTTTAATAAAGTTTCTAATTAAGTTTCTATAATTAGGTAGTTCTAATGACTGTTAATCTAGATATTTTAACTTGCTTATAAAAAATTTACAATTTATTCATAGCCCAGTTGTATAATTTCCATAGACAGTGTCATCTCCAAACAATTTTGAGGATCTATTTGCATTTGGGTCATTGTTACAATACACTCGGATCCCACGGTCCCAATTAAGTTTTGTTTATAATAACGGATAGGTTGTTTTATTGCACCGCCTTATTCGCATACGCTGATTAAAACATTAGCATCAACTAACTGGTCTACGACACTTCTAGTTCTGCTGGTATACTTTTGGCGCCTACTGTTTGACTTTAGTTGTACTACTTTTACGTGAGTAAGAATGAAAATGCGTTCTTGGCGTAAACAAATTCATCTTGTTACATATATTTACTCATTTATATTTCACTGGTTTCTTGTGTAGATTCTTCTTGTCTTATGATAGGGGCCGGGAATAATCCCAGCGGCACTTCGAACCTTGAGGATCTTTTGTGCTTACCCCATTTTACACACTGGTCATCTCAGTGTGCAGGTTTCCTCACGATGTTTTCTTTCACCGTTAGAGCAGTCGATAAATGTACGCAAGTCTTCGAACTCGGACCTCCCATGGAATGGCATGGGAATCAGGTGTCCTAACCACTGTGCCACCGACGCTGCGACTTGCCTCCGACGCATGTGTAGGTAACTTACTTATCTAGGTATTGTATCCTACACAAATTACAGTGGAGTTTAGAAGGATACCATATTAAATTATCTCTTACTTCCGTTGTTCGTAATATTTTTTCTCATTATCTTCCATTTTGCCTTAGGTTTTGTATCAAGATTCAAAAACGCCAATCAATTATTTGTCCCATTAAGTATTTACTCTTATTGTTATATCCTTTACTGTCCATCTCAACCAAATATTAACAAAAGCTTAGATATATAGGAACGCATCCTCGATCACTGTCAATATCTTTAGTAATCTACCATAGATTGTCTACTTTTGCTCAAATCAAAGCTCCCTTCTTGAAATTATCTGATCTTTCAAACTCAATATCAAGGGTACCGTTATCGATATAATACAAATCGTGATTGTGATTAAATAATGCTTTGTAACGATGGATAATTATAACAACAGTACAGCTATAAGTTTAGTTTCTTTATAAATTAACTATTGTTCTTCGAAGGAAGTTATCGTCTGAGCTATATCCGACAATAAGTGCAGTTTCAGATGCAATTGCATTTACTTAGAAACTCATCATGTCATCATGTTTCCTTAATCTATTTACCTCTTACCTATTCGTTTATTATGTACTCGTAGGAATATTCTTTTTGTAATCGAAAATATGTTACGACTAAGTTCCAAAAGGTAGGTATATTAATTAATAGGTAGTTATCATTTATTATGATCCGTTATATATTAATTCATTTTGATTTTAAATGTTACATAGTATTTAATGAAACATTTCCGTTCTTTATGTAGAGTTCGATGATCAGCTAATTATTGAAATCCATATTGGGTATCATTTGTTTGTAAGGATGTCTGAACCAATATGCAAATAATGTTACAAATTACAGCCGTAACTACTACACGTAATCGTTAATTAGGTGTTCATTGATTAGTCTTTTTTCCGCTTTGCATATGAACGTTGAAACTCATTACAAGATGCGACGAATGCGTTATTTTCAGTTTCACCATTTAAGGTTTTTTTTGGTGGATGCTGTGCTGTATATTCACTTTTAAATTGTTATAATCTCCTCAAGAATAATGACGTGAGCAGTGACAGCGATCCACGCAATTTGACCCATAGGTCATATGTTTTCATATAATTGACATTTCAGTGCCCGACTTCTAAAAAAATTGAAAATGCTCAAATCGCATGCGCGTACTGACAGATGGGGTTTCCTTATAAAACTTATCTAGTAATCATCTAGTAATCTAGTAATCATACAGAAGGGATGTCACTTACTTATGCTTACTTACTTATGCGTTATGCGTTTCTTGAAGCCAAACTTTTACGAAATTCGTAGTTATTCAATAAACTTTCTTTAATTTATTATTATACTTATGATATGTACCTAAACTATAATATACTATATATACTGTACCTACGTATCTTTGTACAATTAATTTTCCTATTAATTGTTTCTTCTTTTTGTGTCATAAAAATATTATGTATGATTCATTGGTTATGACTGCATTGTAATTAGCGTATGGTGTTTACACTTTATACAATTCTGTGACTAATTTATATATTTATTTTCCTGTGCTTTCTTGTTAGTCGCTTATAGTAACTATTAGTGAGCAGTTTATTTTCTGTAAATAAATCTCTTCAATTCTTTTTCTCTTTTTAATTTTAGGGCACGCTGCAGTTTTCGTGTGGACAAGACAAGAAAGAGACGTTGTAGACTCCAAAAAGTGTAAAGCTCTCAGTGATTATTACAGTGACTTTGGTGTAAGTGATCACACGGGCTGGGTATCGAATGAAGTCGAAAGTTATGAAAATGAAATATTTGCCCACGGGTGGGCAAAAAGAAACATATACGTTGCCCACTGCGAAGAGAAGATATTATATGAAGAAATTAATGTATGTATCGAACTGCTTTTTTCACTTTCTTGGTAAATGCTCTCCTAAGACTTGGAATTAATGGGTGCCTTTATTTGGTGGTGGTTGTCAATTATCCCCGTATCAATCAGGATAAGGAAGACTTATCTGAGATAGATGACTTGTTTTCCCATAATTGACTTGACGCTGAACGGACCACGCACTTAACGAAGCAGATAGGAGGACGTTATGACCTATTTCTATGTGTTCGAATGTTGCTGTTCATTTTAATGGTTTCTTGATCATGTTACAATTTAATTAATTAGTACTAAGTACTCAAATGTTACTAAATATTAGGGGGTAGTATTTTAGTCCAATTTAAGATAGGTAATGAAAAAGAAATTTTTCGAAATAGAATAGTAGCATGATGAGGAGTTGCAGGCTCCGAAAGTTTAGTTTATTAATATTGTAAGTAAGTAACCAAGATAAAGTTTCTTTATCTGTACATCTGTGCGTAAATGTTAAATTCTCACTCTTTGATGTGAAAATGACACAAGATATCACGAAACGGTAAATAAAGAAATAAGTTTAGGATCACGGAGACGACGTCCAATCAGTAACAGTGATTATTCTTATTAAAGTACAGCTACACAATGGCAAGTAATCGCGGACAGTTGCTGAACTGGTACACTGGGCTCCCGTTAGACTGGCGAGATGTTTAATCATGATGGATGGGATTTGCCTCCTGGATCGAACGTATATTTCACAGCTATGTGCCTTACCTGCCGTTTATTGCTTGCCCGTAACCTGTTTTGGACATGACGTGAATTATCTGCGGAAAATGCGATTGACCTGAATCCCATTGATTGAACGAGTAGGTGACATGGGGACTCATGGGGTTGAAGATGGATCTGTTTACCCTTTCAGTAAATGGTGTCTGGTTGTTATACCTTTTATCATTATGAATAATTTGTTATTATCGATTCACGTGGGTTGATTAGCAAGTATCTAAAAACATAAAATGAACTACACATTAACGATTCATATAAATTATCATCCGATATTTATTGATTGCTCTTGTAACGGCACAATTAATTATCTTAACACCAGTAAAGAAGTTTATAAAGTTTATAAACTTGTAGAGAAATCATTAACAGTGTTTCATAAAACAGTATAAGGTACTCGTAATAGGTATTTGTTTATTGAACAGGTCGACGGTATACATTTTTGAACATTGTGCGACACGACAATAACGTCTAAGTAACGACCTAAAATATGAATGAGTAAAAGTCTAGAAACTTAAAGAAACCGTCTCAGTAACAACTTTAAATTAAAAATTTAAGAAACCCCGACGTACCATTGTGGAGATTCCCTTACTTTTTCCAGGTCATCATCAGGTCCTCAAGGTTCCAGATGTGGGAAGGTCACCACGGTCATAAACATTTGAGCCCAAACTCGAACCACCTAACTGTTACCGTTTCAGAGATCCCATCATACTGCAACATCCCAAGATACTCCAAGTTCTTATAACCACTGACCTATTTTTCATCTGACATGGCTAAGAACATTGAGCAGATTAGACCTGCGACGCCTGAAGGCGGGGGGACGCCCCGGCCTACGCCCTACACCTATCTTAAAATACCTAGCTCCACTTCATTTTCGTTTATTTTTTGGCCGCCATCTAATTATTTTTTCTCTTGAAATGTCTCGGGATTCCCTACAACTTTAGTTCGAGAAAACCTCATCTAACTATTATGGTTTCGGCGGGCTGATAATCTTCCAATTCTTCCAGATGCAAATTGTGAAATTGAAGTTCATTTCCTTTTTTAGTCATCATCAGATCCTCAAGGTTTCAGATGTCGGAGACGCACCATAAACCTAAACATATGAGCAAAAATTCGAATCATATAGCTATTACCGTTCCAGAGATCCCCTCTGACACCAAAGATACTCCATGATCTTGGAAACCACTGTCCAATTTTTATCAGACTAGCTAAGTACACCCTGGACAAAATTCTCTATAATCGGACCATCCGTTGTTAAGTTATGATGCCACAGACAAACACACAAACAGACATACGTGTCAAACTTATAACACGCCGTCCCTCGATCGGTCGGGGGTTAAAAATACATCGTCTCTGCAAAATTCTATAAATTTTGTTTGAATTATTATCAAAAATTACGTGACGATGCTTTTAAATTCTTTCTTTTGACTAGGACCACCCTTTCTTCTTATCGCGGTAATAAGGCACTACTGTCTTTCAAGTTCTAACTTCTAACTTACCTGTTTAATATTTCATGCGATGCGATGGCTGTTCTTACTTCTCAGTTGAAGATAAATCCGTACTTTAAGTTGCTAATGGTACTTTTAATCTCTACTGACGCGAGCTTAGATTAAGCACCATATTTAGTTAATGATGCAATTTATAATAATTGCGTCTTCTATTACATGAAAACATTTATCAGTTTAAGTCTTTAGAGGGGAACTTAATTTATCGGTATAAATCATGTTTGAATCTATCGGCAACTATATTGCTAGTTATTTCTTAACAATGGCAATGGGGTAGTTTTCAAGTATCAAATATTAAATGCATTACTTAAAAATTAAGAAATACGATTAGTCATTAATTGATAGTCAAAACAAAATTAAAATTCATTGTAAAATAAAATAGCCAAAGGCAATCAAAAATCAGAACGGTAGAAAGACACGACATTAAGTATTATGACGTCAGTGTTCCCTAGCGCCATACAAGCAGGTCCTGCATGGCTGCATATAAAGGACTGTTTTTCTGAAAAGGGACAGGATCTCTCCAATACTAACTTTAACCATTGATATCTCTGATGTTAGTTGAGATATCGAAAAACTAATTTTAGATCCTTTAGGATGTCCATGTAAGTTGATTGATGCAATAAAAAAAAATTAGGTTAATACCGTATTCTTTTACTCCAGTCGCGGTCGCGGTCCAGTCGCGGTCAGAAAATGTTTGCCACACGTCAGTTTTATAAGGCAAGCTTCACACTTTCAGGTCGCCACTATACTTTTATTTTTTAAAGAATAATAAGTAATCTACATGTATGTATGTATCCTAAATTTTGTTTATTAAGTATTTAGCCCTGCAGAATATGCCTATATTCTAATAAATTAGAAAAAGGAGTGAAAAAATTTGGCAGGATTTCACCCCTTTTTCTAATATGTACCATTTTACGAGTAATACCGCTAGAATTACCTACTACGTGTAAATTATCTACATATATCTAATATTTGTAATATCTCTTTTTTATTATCGGTACATAATAAGTGGGTACACTTTCGTCGTTTTTATAACGCAATTTACATATAAATTAAAATACTTACGTATGTATGTGTTTATAATGGCGGAAGAAAAGTGTCTAGAACCATCCATCACTGACGATTTTATTTATGTAGAAATTATCGTCTATATTTTACAATACTTTAATTACTTCATGTAGGTACTTAGTCAAACATACATTATACGATTCTCAATAAGTATGTGCATCTAATATACGTTGTAGTCAGTAATTATTTCCTTAATATTGGTTTGAATAGGTATAATAATTGAGTATGTTCTATAATTCCAAAATGCTAACATACCATTATCGAAATATAATTAAGAATTACGAGTTCGTATAGACGTTTTCCGTCGCCATCATTATAATTCTTCATTGCAAAATATTAAAAGGGATATAAATTACATTACAAAGCCACTCATTTCCATTTGCAAAAGCTCGTCTATCCGTTTACTAATTACATCCACTCTTGAGCTTTCCACCCTCCCTCACATGGTATTAAGTAATACCCCCGCGGGGAAGGCTGGTCCTCATTCATCGTTCATGGTAATTCTGGTAGTAGTTGCAATTATGCATAGCACGGATCGTCATAGCAAACCGTCAATTTGCCATGCTGCTGGCGCGTGCGCATTGGAAGTTTACGTATAGTGATGGGCAAATGCAGGAAAAGCTATTGGAACCCTATTAGCTGTCCATCGTCCATATGTCCAAAATAAGTTGTTTACACAATCTTGGTCAAACTAACCAATAATTTCTACCGGTCCTGTTTTTATAAGCTATGTCTATTAGGCCTGGACTACATGCGCCGGTTCCAACGCCGGTTCGGTTCGCTGCAGCCAATTACGAGGCGTTGGCTTGCAGTGGGGGGAGGGCGGAACGCTTGTGATTGCCTGCAGCGAACCGAACCGGTGTAGGAACCGTCGTCGTATAGTCCGGGCCTTAAGACTGTGTCGGAATGGTATTCACAGCCGAGGGATTAACGAACGTGAATAGTTGAATAAAGCCAAGGGCACTTTTTTGTCCACCTTAATAGTGTTTTGGGAAAATGGGAAAAACACTGAACAGAATATGCCAGTTAAATTAGAATGATAGGATAATCATTCCAGGCGGAATTGTAGTTTTGGACTTTCTTTCTTCATGTAAAGTTACCTCAAGATTTCTGAAGTATCACTCGTACTGGAGTTAGATACACGGCAAAACTTTACGCTATTTTCTTGAACAGATTAGTAATTTAAACAAATTAATACACGTAACAGACCATAATCCCCTAATTTTAAAAAATCCCATCCCAACTAAACTTATTTACAAATTTTATAAACTGGTCTTGATAAGATTCGGTCTTGGTCTTGAATACTGCAAGCCTAAGATTTTTGGTCATCACTACGCAAGTTGCACACGTTGCACATCGAAATGCCATCATAAATAACGGTCTATGGCGCACCTGCGATTATTCGCGATTATACTCTCGATTCCATAATTAGATGGTGTGGTGTTACCGTGACATGAACTATTCATACTTTACCATATTATAAGGTTAATAATACCCTTAATTATTGCAATTATTTGTCGTCCAAATTAAGGGTATTAACTTAATTTTGTGTTTGTAGATATAGAGCACATTTTCACGCACGATGTTTACTAACATCAGTCAATACATATAATACATATGAGTTAAAATCTTACATGATTTCGTGACGACTAAAATTCTGACTCTAGGCGTATACAATTTCACGTCAAAAAAAATTTCAAGTTAATATTGCCGCAAGATGTATTTTTGAAAAGGTTAGGGTCAGTTCAGTTAAAGCCCTTATTTCAGCGTTTCGTTTGTAGCTTTGGTCTCTGTGACTATTACACTAAATTTCACCGTGACAACCGCAGAGTGACTTATGCTATGAGTCGGTCACGAACCCAGCTTACTCCCATAATAAATTCACTTTAACATTTTGTTGGGTTCTGTATGTTGAACCTGACTGACGAAAGTTTTTGTCTCTGTGTTAATTTTACATTGTATGTTGGAATTGTAAAGCTCGATGGTCAAGATCTCGTGATAAAGACAATAAAATTACATTTTAAAGATAACGACGAAGGTTACTCGAAAATACAAACCCTTATAAAAGGTATTTAAAAAAGCTTCAGACATTGCGAAAATATTATAAAAAAAAACAGCTTTACCGATAATCTCAGATAATAATCTGAAGATGAGTTTAAACGATCGTGATTTTACCTCCACTTCTTGACCATCTAACTGTTTCTTTGAAGATATGGTCATTATCATTACTACCGGTACTTTTAATCAGTGTCGCAGAAAATATTCTGTTATTTATGGAACATACAGTTCCCGTAAATGTCACAAAGTGAATCTTGCACAATCGCTTCTGACCAAGTGACATTGGTAATAATACTTGTTTAATTTAAAAACTTAAGCACACTGAACCAAAGGTTACGTCAAGGATTTTGGATCAAGGACTTCGCAACTTACTGGAGTGAAGTTCTAGTTCGTCTGACGTCAATAAATAACTTTTTTCGCAAGCTCACTTTATGGCAGGGATTTCACTATCATTTTCAACTATCTGAGGCCGAAGTGCAAGTCGTGGCTATTTTTCACAAACTGCCCACTCGTTCACTTTGCAGTATCACGAGCGTTGTCAGGTTCAAGCAAACTCGTTAAAATAAATAATATTATTTTTGTAGCGATAAAATTTATCCTTTTAGATACGAGTGGATTTTTAAAGTTGGTACTTACGTATTTAATAGTGACTTACTTGGTATTTCTCTACCATATCTTTTAGACAAAGATATGGTAGAGAAATACCAAGTAAGTCACTATTAAATACGTAAGTACCAACTTTAAAAATCCACTTAAAATTAAGCAAGTACGTTAGAACGTACTTGCTTAATTTTAGGGATCGTTACCCTAAGGAAAAACGGAGCACTATTGCTGTCGCTCCGCCGTCTGTCACGGCCGTTTAGCTCGGTTTAAGTAGTGAACTTTCTGTTATAAAGATAATATTTTTACAAAACTAAACTCAACTAATTTATAACCTATTTCTCAGTCTGTTTCAAAAATACTTTTACAGAAGTTGAGCAGCATCTAATTTTAATTGCGTAGTATAAAAGCTACCACTCTTCTACTATAGTATAGTAGAAATATATTTCGGTGTTGCTAAAAAAGCATAGTAAAGGACAATGCTTTTGCAGACTCGACTGTATCTTTCAACCGAATCAATAGCGTTGGTAATGTTGATGAAACTATAGATAGTTATGATTCGACTTAAATAATATACTGTTTCACAGGTTTTTTCTGTATTTTATTACAGGTTTATACTAACTTTTTCTTAGTAATTGCAAAAACATAACGCAAAGCTGTATTTATCTACCTACATGTAGTTAAGAAAATTATTATAAACAAATACCTGAAGATGTGTAAACGAAACCGGTCGTAATTAATAAAATACAGTAAAAACCTGTGAAACAGTATATTATTTAAATCTAATCATGTACTACAAGTTTCAGCAAGTACCAACAACCGCAAGTATTAACTATAGATAACCAACCCTCATCGATAATCTATATTCTAGAACACAAAACATAGGCAGCTGTAGGGTGTCATATCAAAGCTCATTCATACCTTCTCGTAAGGCATCTGAGGTATGAAATTAATGACAGAAAAATTGGGTCACGGCCCTTACAGGGATCAAAAGCATATTACAAACATTTTGTACGTGCATTTTGGAATTCCCGCTTTAGTGACAGTGTGGTTAATTTATTAATAAACTCTTTTACACATATAATATGTAGTATTTACTTACTAACTTTCGTAAAATTGAAAGGAATTATTTTATCTATTTTTCTACAGATTACGCGACACTTAGATTCTATACTTTCTATAGCGTGTCTTTTAAATAACTTTTTACCGTTTCGAAATTGTGAGTATAAAAATAATTTATATTAATATTTTTTTCTTGCGTAATTTTATTAAAGTTTCGCTTAGACGGTTTCTTGATAAAGTAGTCTAGACGAGACAGGTCCCAACAGGGTTTGATTTATGATGCTTTTCAGCAGTTTTGCCTTTGTTTTATTTTTCGCTTTGTATGTTTTTTTCAGAGTCTTATTACTTCTATATTGCTACTCTTTTAAAGCTGTGTGTTAAAAATTAAATCGATCTTATCTTATGATAGGGGCCGGGAATAACCCCAGCGGCACTTCGACTCTTGAGGATCTTTTGTGCCTACCCCATTTTACATGCTGGTCAGTGCAGGTGGCGGTGGCGGTGCAGGTTTCCTCACGATGTTTTCCTTCACCGTCAGAGCAGTCGGTAAATGTACGTAAATCTTCGAAAAATACGATAAACTCATTGGTACATGGCACTGCGTGGTTTCGAACCCGGACCTCACGCATAGGAGTCCGGTGTCCTAGGCACTGTGCCACAGACGCTCTTACACAGGAAGATGAACGATATTTGACAATGGTAGATAGAGTTGTGTTAGATTAGAAATCAGAAAAAATCTAAACGACCACCATAGTTAAAGTGTCTGTCAAAAACCTTCGATTAAATCTTAAACTTATATGTTTGCATTTCTTATTCTCAAATGACGTACTTATCACGTATCCACGCATTGACCTGTGATCGACTGTAAATATACATGTTCGATACTCCCGGTTTCATTAACTACAAAATTACAACCCTAAACCAAATTCCCCAAACCTTTATTGACACCATGTCGCATCAAAGATGCCTCCAAGACCAATATTCAAGCAGTGTTAACTAGCACAGATATCATGATACAGTTTGTTTACTGACAAGTAACATCATAAGTCATAACTTCATAAGATATCAGTTAACTAGTGCACCCGGAGCAGCACACTTCGCAAACTGCATTGGTTATTGACTTACACTCCATAATATTCCAATAAACAGCCGGGTGTCATGCTAGGCCCCCTGGGGGCGAATATTGAGGCGCTCTATATTTTATGTTACGAGCATTTCATACTGGTACGAGTAGGTATTACTTAAACAGTGTAGGTATTAATTAATAAGTGTAGTAGGTTTTGTGTTGTGAATTATAATGTTTGATGGATAATTTCATAAGCGTAACACAGAAACTTAATTGACCTAATTATTTGCTAATCTAATTCTAAATTCAATTACTTAATAATTTAATTACCGTACGTATGAGCATTAATGCTAGTTATTAGGTATGAAAGAAGTTTCAAACGGTCTCGTGAGATTACCCAGCCCGTAATTTAGACTAGGTCTGCATAATATACCTCTTCATGAAACAAGTTTTAGCTATTAAAACTAAAAACTTATTATATAATTGAATCATGCTAATTTGTGCGCGGTCATTCTATGGAATTAATAACATAGAACTTCCTGGACCAAAATGGTGATTTGTCATTGCCTTTCCCTACTCTTTCCCATTTCAATGCGTAGGTTCATTCACGATTTTTTTCATCACCATACCTATGTTTGCCTGTGTAAATCAGCTAGCTTAATACATTCAGAATGTCCTATAGCCAGGCTTTCTGAATCACCATTGAGTCAGCTCAAAATGAAAGACAAAATTACTAAACATGATAAAAAGACTAAACATCTCTTGATTTTAACCAAATAGCGAATGATCTGGCAATAAACCCCAGAAATTATATACAGGTAAAGTTACCAGCCGTCGAATAAAGTTTAAAGCAAACAACTAGGAAGTTCGAACCTAGTCAGTGTTTGGTCCTAGTTTTGAGTTACTCCGTTTACATTGCATAAGTAATCTGAAAGTTCCTTCGATTCGTGCTTGTTAAATCCTTTGTTGTATTGTACTTTTATAAATAAATAAATTCGCGATGTTTTCGAGATAAACTTTTGATTAGTTAGAACGAATTTATGTGTAGCGTGTTTATCGGGACGTCAGTGTCAGCCTAGTTGTACCAACAAATTGTACTGACTGATGGTATAAATTCTGGAAAGAAAGAAAGTCTGGAACATCGGCGCAAGGTTGCCTGTCTATCGGTATTTTATAGGATACCTACATTTCGGAGAGTGCGCATCGGAATTGCACGACCTAATTCCAGCATCTCCATTCCGCCTTCGGACTACCGCGGGGAGTGGTTCCATCCTTATGTTGTTGATATCCCATCTGCTCGTACGAAGCGATTTGCTTCTTCGTTCATTATGCGAACGGCTAAGGAATGGAACAGCCTGCCGGCGTCTGTATTTCCCGTAACCTACAACCTTGGGATCTTCAAGGCCAGAGTGAATAGGCATTTACTGGACCCGCATGCTCCATCGTCGACCTCATCGTCGCGTACCATCAGGCGAAATGCGGGTTTAGTAGTAAATAAATAAATAAATAAAATGGTATTGTACCATCAAATTGTACCTTTTGCCTATGGTTCATACTTCCAGTTACATTCCCCCGTAGTTCGTCTTCGGCCTAATCGGTTTCCACATAATTTTCTATCAGGGACGATTGAGATCAAACGTTTAGTTTTTTTTGAAAATAATGGGTTATACAATAGTATCTGATTCGTTGGCAATCATTTAAAGTAGGGCAATATGTAAACGAATGCATTCAATAATCGCTGACTGAATAATCTGTGACTTTTGGTGTATGATGTCACCAGACCAGGCAGTAAACCACTAAAATATCGTAATCTGTTTATTATCATCGCTAAAAATAACGTTTATGCGAGTTTATCACTAATGTCCGTACCAAATTAAAATATAAAATGTGGAGTAAAATTTAAATATTGTATAATATTTTAGGTTAGTATGATAAATTATTATTAGACAACTTCAAAACCTTAATTTAAAAATATGAAACCACTGATCTATGTAAGACGCACATTATCGGAATAAGTATGAGCGACTCGTGGTCACACCAGTGTAACTATCAGTGAACGAATCTCAAAGCAATAACGCTTAAGTTCTGTGTCGGCACAAATAGTATTTCTAGCTTACCCTAAAATTTCCCCCAGCTTTGGAGAGGGGGGGGGGAGCCCCAGGAAACGGCTCTTTGTTGTGATTCACACGTTGCCAGACACTTTTAAAAGGCTTTTGTGAGGCGTCAAGTGCGACTGTCATCGCGTGCGTGTACTTTAAAAATGTAAAATGTAAAAGTAGACATTTTCAAGTGTTTCCTGTTTGTCACTACGTGGTCTTTATAGTCGTGTGAATGATAAAACTGAATTCTTAATAGTTTTCATGTACTTAGTTAGTATAGCGTCCTCAAAGTGCCATTATAATAACGTGGGTTGCTTATTATAATTCTATGCTTTCTTAACTAATTTCAAAATGGCCAAATTCAAATACAAATACAAAATATATTCTTTATTGTACACAGAACAAAAATATAAGACAGAAATAAACACACTGTGTACACTGTGTAGAAAGATTTTATATTTTTCTCCGGAGCTATGACATTTTTTTAAATATTTACTGAACTTAAGGATGATTCGTACAACTAACGTAGGGCTCTTAGGGGTTCAAATAAATAATCAACTAAAAAAGAATTTAAAAATAATGTATTTTCTTAAAAAAAACGTAAAATGAAAAAGTCCTATCCCTCCAAGGCCAACAACGCACAAGCTATTTCCATGGTGTTGCAGAAGTCTTTAGGCTTCGATGACCATTTCCTGTCTGTTTGTCTTTAGCGTATTTAAAAAAAATCAACAAAAAATTCACCTTGTTCTCATCAAGCTAAACTTGATTTTGTTCTAATATGACATCAGTACTTGACATCACTGATCGTTAGGCATCTTCAAATGATTTTATTCTCTTATACAGCAATGGATTCGAATCGCAGCATCCCGCGAGATCTAGTTACGGGATCGATGTCAGTCATACTCACATGCGCTTGCGCACGAGTCTCTGCACATGACTGACACTCGATACTAATGTCCTCGACAATACATTGCTGCATTGCTGCTCTATCGATGAGCATTGATTATAATATTGCTGCATCATTACTTCTTTTATACGGATTGCTCTGTATCATCACCTCAGACAACCTTTATGTTTTTACTATATATACCGCCAGGTTCTACCGATGAGCATTGAGCAATATGACAGGTTTATACAAAATCAATCACCGCTGATTTCGATCCTATGGAAAATACGATAAGTCAGTGTTGCTCCGAAAT
The DNA here is from genome assembly GCA_947369225.1 of Hofmannophila pseudospretella. Lineage (NCBI taxonomy): Eukaryota > Metazoa > Arthropoda > Insecta > Lepidoptera > Oecophoridae > Hofmannophila > Hofmannophila pseudospretella. The sequence continues at coordinate 6,355,540 of OX376326.1, forward strand.
AGTGAGTATGAGTTCTATTTCGAGTCATATGCTGATTCCGTATAAACTTTCCTTTATGTCAAACAGAAGGAAGTATCGAAGTCGGTTACGGTTATTCGTTTTGAGCTAAACAGGGGTCAAATGATTTATTCGCATAAAACTGTAAGTAGGTAGTTCTTATATTATAGTCTATATGTATAATTTTATAACCTTAAACGTCTGGTCGTAATGAAAATATCTGAATCGTGATTCGTGATATTATTTAGCGATGGTGAATTATTTTGTTATCGCCCCTAGCCAAAGAAACATATTATAGTTAAAAATTTACATTTGCACGCAGCAAGATTCCCTCATACTCATAGGTAATTTTACCTAAATTTAAACCTAATTCGGTCTAACTTTCTGCTGTCATCCAGGCCTATAATTACTGAAACACAGAAATCCACTAACGAGTTTAAAACTTTTTGCTAAATTAATGTTTTATCACTTCCCACGCTTCGATAAACTACGCTCTCCCACGTCGAACCCTTTGGAGCAAACAAACATACATACATACATGTTCATGTTGTATGAGGATATGATATCGTTGAGATCTTGACTGGAGACAACATGTGGTTGCTTCCTGTTGAAATAAATCTACTTAAAAAAAGGAAATGTTAAAAAGTCCCAACAAATTGTGAGTAAAAAAAGTTGCCAGCTCTCTCGAACTGGATACTGGTTGAAGTAGATTTGTTAACTAAAAGTTTACTAATTGGGCGGGCAAGTTAGATAAAGGAAAGTAACTATTACCTAACTGGCGGGCCCCTAGAGTAACTTGGAGTTTGAGGTGTTAAAAAAAAAAGAGCTAGCTAAATAATTTATTTTATGAAATTAGAAAAGTTTTCGACAAGGCTTACGCATAACGCTTAACGCTCGGAACGCCAGCGCAATTTTGTTTGGGATAATATTTCTTTAATAATCTGTGACGAGTTTAGTAGTGATAGTTACTTTCCTGACGGGATTATTTGTCATTTTAAATATGCATCTACCTCATACATATGAGTACCTAATTATTATTATTTCGTAAGAAAATGTAATATAAAAAATAATATATAAAAATATAAATTGTAATATTTCGTCTCTTGGTTGCGGAGGCCAAGATCCACTTTGGGTCGCTGAGCCAGCGGAGTAAGTAAGAAAACGTAAAGTGGCGCCAACATATCAGGGCTATACCGTTTGGTACTTTGTCATTTCTACGTACACTAAATCGTACTACATTGTTATAACTATGAAATTAGTATAAACATTACCGCCGTTTCCATATTGCATAAAAAAGTGTATCTGCCGCCAAACATGTCATGTCTCTAAGCCTCGCGGTTGCGACATTTAGCATTTCTAGCAAAAAAAATGCCTACTTTGACGACCTATAGTTCCGAAATTTCCGAAGGTCCGGGATAACGTACATATTTTTGAGATTAAGCCACCTTCATCGTCTAAGTGAATTTTGTTTTGTTTCGATATTCCAACTAGTTGCAAAGTTACAGGCATTTACCCGGAACATGTTTTGGTAACGCAACTTGACAAAGTTTACCTAGTAGTTTAAGTATAGATTCCTTGTCAAAATGTGTCATAAAGAGATCTAAAAAAATATTCTAAAATCACAGTATTTATTGTTTTCCTAACAAAACGAAAAAATCAACAGCATTATTAAAATATGTTATTAGTGTTGTATTTATGCTAAACAATTCTGCGTAAGTACGAGTATATCTGTTGGTCAAATAAGGTACATTTTTAATTACTAGGTCTGAAATGAATAGTACTGATATGAATATTAATAAAAAATTATAAAATAAAAATGTACAGAATTAAAATATTTTTCATACGTTCAATCAAAACAGTTCTCCGTACAAAATATCTGGTTACAAAATATATGGTGTTACAAGGTATATTTTAATAAGAAGGTAATAAAAAATATCGAATTTAAGTGTTAGTTACGTGCCTACTTTTAGTTATAACGCAAATAATAGTCAATTTTAAGAATATTTTTTTAAATGAATTATTAAATAAAAAGTTAAGAATAATCAACATTTTTGTTTTTAACCTACTTCTTGCAGTATGTATCAGATTCGTGGCACCTCGAATTGCAGAGTTTCGCGCCTTTTTTACAGGCACATCTTTTGGTGGAGCATTGGGTGTTTGATTTCTTGCATGTACACTTTAAGAAACCTTGTCCATTAAATGCAGATATTTTTTGACAGACCATTCTTAACGACAGCTGTTCTTCAGGAACACAGCTGAATTGCATTTCTCGGCAACCAGTCCTTCAATGTAAAAGATAACGAAAACAAAAACAAAAAGGGCGGATTGTTTACTCATTCTACCTACCCTTGGAAATGCGAGTCACGTCGACCAGGCGGGCTTGTTTACTCCAGCCAACCCTTGAAGCATGGCGGTGTTGTTTACCTATTCTTTTTCCGGGCGGGCTTGCTTACTCCATTACCTACCTTTGGAAGCCGGACTGAACAAAAATGAAAATGAAAAAGTTTATTCACTTATACAGGGCACAAAAAAAGGACCTCCGACTACAAACTAGGTCGAAAACCTGTATCTTGGAAGTCGGGATTCCGTCGCACTTTCTGTGCAAGCAAATTACAATTTATATTCTTAACTTAAAAGGAATTTGGAAAATTTAATCATAAAGGAATTTAGTAAAGATAATGGTAAGAGTGAGTATGGGTGGGGGTGTGTTAAGTTGTGTGGGAGTGTGTAATAATGTAAGTGTGCATCTGTAGTGTAGGGTGAGTGGGTGTGTGACTGTGGCTTGTTTCCTCCATTCTACGTGCCCTCGGAAGAGAGAATCACTAATCAGGGACCTATGAATGGACTATTCATTATTTCACTAGACTAGTCTAGTGATTTGGCCAAATTCCTGCTTTTGGTTTTTCCCCTCCGACATATATATATATCGGGTTTAAAAAATATCTAGAATAGTGTGGTTTTTAAGAGTATTTATTATGTAATTAACATTACTTTTAACGTTATCGACGATAACAGATCTAATTTCTTGTTATCAATTTTACATTTTATTCATTTTCTCGAATTTCTTCAATGGAGTACTGAAGGTATTGTTACCATAATGAATTAGTGATCCTTTATTTATACGAAAATGACACTAAAAATTCTCTGGTAGGTATAACGATGACATTATATATTTTTTACTGGAGCGCGGAGGAGTCACTTTGACCCCCTCCCCCTCGTAGAGGAGCGGTGATCTGCGTGGGATGTAATCTTTAAAATTATCCTTTTGATGTCCTAAACACTTGTGTAAAATCGTTTTTTCACCAATCTTCCGCTAATATAGCGGATTTGTATAAAGTATCAGGAATAAACATTTTCTAATTAGACCTAATAACAAGCTAACGAACTGTTATGTTAGGTAGCTGTGCTAATCTAAGATCTAATGTGGGTAAAAAGTATAAAATTAACCTGGCTGGAAGCCACTAAACACATTAACACGTTTCTTTTTCTTCAAAATAATCTGTTTTACAGATTAAATCCGTTATGACAAGTATATTACAAGTTCAAACAATAGTTAATTAAAATGAAAGAGTTCTCACATCCCAAACAAGACACAGATGTATTCTCGTATTTAATTATTGTAATTACTCGTAAGTTGATTTGTTAGTACAGTGACAGATTACTTATTCCACGGGGTAACTAATTCGTTAAATGTTATTCGTGTTTTTTATTTTTATTTCTACTTGTATGAATGAGATATTATATATTTTTCATTTGAATTTCTAATTTGTGTAATGTAGGTACTTTGTTAACAATTAAACCCGCGGATTAGCATAATTATTATTTGCAAAATCTTTTATGTACAGGATATGGGTCTTAACTCTAAACCTACCTTATCTTATCTATAGGGGGCCGGGAATAACCCCAGCGGCACTTCGACCCTTGAGGATATTTTGTGCCTACCCCATTTTACACACTGGTCATCACAGTGTGCACGTTTCCTCACAATGTCGGTAAATGTACGTAAGTTTTCGAAAAATATGAAAAACTTATTGGTACATGGCACTGCACGATTTCGAACACGGTCCTCCCGCATGGGAGTCCGGTGTCCTATCCACTAGGCCACCGACGCTCCAACTCTTAATCTAACCCGACAAATAGTTTTCGTGTTTGGTTATTTAGATTAGACCTACGAGTAGTCTTGTGGATACAGTGAGGATCTCTTTTTATTTAGATTAGACCTACGAGTAGTCTTGTGGATACAGTGAGGATCTCTTTTTATTTAGATTAGACCTACGAGTAGTCTTGTGGATACAGTGAGGATCTCTTTTTATTTAGATTAGACCTACGAGTAGTCTTGTGGATACAGTGAGGATCTCTTTTTATTTAGATTAGACCTACGAGTAGTCTTGTGGATACAGTGAGGATCTCTTTTTATTTAGATTAGAGCTACGAGTAGTCTTGTGGATACAGTGAGGATCTCTTTTTATTTTTTATAAACTTGTTTAAAAGTGACCAAAAAGTCCGCTATTGCTTTGAATTCCATCCTTAACTTCCTCAAAGGTTTGAGTCACAGAGCTCACCCATAATATGGAATCGTCTTTTGTCAATTTGCCTGGAATAGGCACCTTTACCATATATACAATTAAACAGAAACGGATATAAGCGCTTCCCAAGAAACAGCAGCACTGCTCATCATTCTAGGAACCCCACAGTCCAATAGCGGACATGTCTATAAAATATTCAGATGTGCACGGAATTGCAATCTCACAAACGGCTTTTGTATTCCCACGTGTTTCCCATGCTGAATATTAGTCGTATAAAAACTGGGTTAGGCGTGTTTGCTAGGTTCTAAATAGAATGCACTGTTTGGATTTCTCTTATGCCACGTTTGTCCCATGTATTCGTAGGTTCTAGCATTATAAGTACACACTGAGCGAAAAAAGCTACTTAATTCATGAGCACTCTTACCACTAGGGTTGCCACTATACTGATGCTCTAAATCCCGCACCCGATACCCTGCGTCGCGGGATTTAGGTCATGAGCTACATTTAATAGTAAAGAGCGAGAGTCTCGATTTTGACCATTAGTTCCCGCCGCCCCGCTAGTCCGCGACGCAAACTCAAGGTGGTATTAGCGAGCCAATTTTTGCTACTAATAAAAAATGACCTTATATATGCTACACAACGACACCGCACTTACGTTTCTGATGCTAATAGCTAGAGAGTTATTAAGCCAAGACTATAAAAGACATTTTTGTTACGGTCCAAATTTCATACTGGTACCCGTATAATCAGTGTCATTTTAAAGACGTTTCACATGTCAAAAATACTATATTTTTTGTGGGTTTTCTACAAACTACTATACTTTTTGGGGTGTTTGAGCTCAAACTACTATATGTCCTCTACAAAAAGGTGGCAACCCTACAGTTACATACATTTGGACATAATATAACATATATACCTCTCGTAGAGATGTATATAGCTGCGTCCATTAAGACGGATGTTTCATACAAATGATTCAGTAAGGGCTTCATTACAAATTAAATAACACCTAAATGACTGATGCGGTAAACGTAATAAGACTAATAAGTATGCATCATGTATGTATATTTGTAAGTAAGAACCTCTAAGCTATGTAAGTATACGTAAGTTTTTTCGCTCACTGTAATAGAGCTGCGGATGTTCATGAGCAGCTTTGATAATTCAGTCAGTATAAAGTACAGACCCGAATTTAGACTTAGTAAAGCAAACACATCGTTTATGGGTCACCGTGTATGATTTTATAATAAGATACCTGATACTGTAATAAATAAGATCCACATAAGACGGACCTTATGTAAAAAGGGTTGTTATAAAATAAATGACTACTTAAATAATAAAGAGGCTTGGTCCTAAATTCAGCTCCAGCTTTGCATATTGTGTGTATATGATTGTTTTCATTTTTTTTTCATTTATTTATTACAAAAATCCACAGCACTTATATTTAAAAACAAAAATGTCCATTAATAAAACATACTGCTAATTACATATTTCCTATTTTAAAATAACGCTTATAGGAAGAAATTAGTTTTGCTGTGTGTGTATGGATGTGTTTATTGGAAATGTGTGTGAGCGTGTTTGTGTAGAAGCGAGTGAAAGGGTGTGAACATTTGTATATGTTTGTTCATAAATATTGTAAGATATATATTTATTTCAAAAGATGTGCTGCTGAAAGTTTCTTGCGCTGCTTCTTTTCTTTCAGCTACAACACCTTACGAAGCGGTGGTAGAGTAAAACATGACGTTGTAAAAATGTACTTTAAGGTACTTACAATAAAAAAGTTTGATTTTGATTTGATTGATTGATTGAGTAAAATTCATAACTACTCGTAAAATACAACTCAAGCAAGAGGTTTAGGTATCTTTAAACTGTAACTTGTCAGTAATGTGCATAAAAATATGCGCGAGGAAATCACTAAACTCCACCCAAACAAACAGTCAGTCTATTACAGTACAGGCCTAATACCTATTTTATCCTTTATATAATTGTTTTTTTTAAACTTAGTTTTTTTTTTAAATGGACGCTAAAAAGTCTTCTTCGTTGAAATATCGTTGATCCCGATAATCCCAAGTTTTCCCTAATTCTTCACGAATAATGTACGAGAACTTACTTGTAGAAACAAAAGAAGTCCTCCTAGTAAGTAATAAGTATTTACAGTTACTATTATTTATTTTATTCTGGCTCTGGGATATAACGTAATGTAAGTGAAGTATTTGTACGGTAGGTACGTAGTAAAAATCGTTACTTTGTTTGCTATAAGTAAGTATACTCTTTCTTTTCATAAAAAAAAACTTGGGTACACAACTTGATCTATTATTGACATTTAATTTCGTAAAAATACCTCCCGCCCAACCTAAAGAAATAAAGGCTGAATGATTTATTTAATTTCACAAATCAATTCAGTTTCATCGAATTGTAGAACTCAAACACTAAGAACTTATTATTGCTCTTTCATTTATTCAAATTCCGTAAAAGTGGATGACTTGGAATTTATTGACGAACAATAGAAGGTATTATTATAATAATACCTATAGAAAAGCACTTTATAATAAATAAATCAATAAAAGCTCTTTCAATTGTTTCTAATGCTAAATACTCAGAAAACAGGCATTTATTGTGAATTTATTTTCTTGAATGAACTAAATTTAAGCTTACAAAGTCTTCGAATAACTTAGCAGTCGCTTGAGAGACTGAACTTTGACTTAAAATAGTTCTTCGAAAAACCCAAAAAGCGGTTAAGTCCTGTAGGTAAATGGCCTCCTAATTTTTTAAAAGAAATCTATATGTCGTAGACACATAGCTTTATGGAGCGTTTCACGAAGTGCGTAGGCATTTCACGAACCTTTAGTACTTTGTCACTGTAACTTATGTGACACATTGACACGAATGTCAAGGGCTCAATAGAAACACTTTTTGCGACAAGGTTCCACAGAGTATAGCCAGTAGTTACTAATTTATTATCTGGTATAGCTTGAGCATTGTACTGTACCTACTACCAGCGCTCGAATTCATAGATTACTCGCATTACTTATATATTTCAAAACCTTATCTGAGTTATGAAAAGAGTGGTAATACCTGAGTACTTATATTTTATTAATTTTAAATTAGATACCTAACGACTTACAACAAGACCTCGACTATGACCGTTTATTAAAGTTCACTCATTCTTTCAAAGCATGTCAAGGTGAATATTTTCGCCACCTGGCAACATTAAGCGTAGATAATCGAAAAACAACAAACATGTTATTAGGTACAAACATCTGCCAATCAAATATTTCAACAATACTTATAGTTACCCTCGGGTAAATTAGGCTAAGTGGAAAAACAAACAGCTCTGATTGAACCGAAGACCGGTTTATTGCAACAATTCGAAGTTGGGGAGCTTTTAATTTTGAAAACCATTAAATTGGTCAATGGTTGGTGAGGGCAGTGATGGAGGGGGTCCGTCAGATATTACGTCACACGTATTTTGGAGTTGTCGGAGTGTAAATACTAGAGTTGCCGTATACCGAATACCGAATATTCGGCAACGCTGTCGGCCGAAGCGCCGAATATTCGGTACTAAATACATGGTTGTCGAGGGCGTAAACTCGTAATAGACAGGCCGCAACCTGTCTCATTACGGTGCATACGGGAGCGACAGGCGGGTATTTGTTGCAATTGCGAGTAAATCACGTCACGGCACGCTTTGTCAGATCATTATAATACATAAAACATTAATATTGTGCAGATAATAGTTCTTATTCAATTGCTTGTTCGTTAAAAGGTTTACAAAATGACACCAATTAATAAAAAATCGCCTATATGGGAATATTATGAGATATTATCCATCACAACTTACCATTGATCAATTTTACTTACTAAAGTATTGTAATTTGGTAATAAAATACATATAATCTTGAGTAATATGTGGTTTTTTTTTCATGATTTGGTATTCGGTATTCGGCCGAATAGTACGCACTATTCGGCCGAATACCGAATACCTAATAATTAATAAAAAAAAAGGCCGAATAGGCCGAATAGTAGCCGAATATTCGTGGCATCTCTAGTAAACATCATTCGTGTCATCTCTATATGTAACTTAATTACTTTTTTTTTTTTTTTATAATATATGTGTTTAATATTATGTTTATCTTCTGCACCTAATTGTTTGTATGTGTGTATTGAAAATAAATTCATTCTTTCTTTCTTTAAATTCGTGTATGAGTAAGAGGAACACTAACACTATGCTTGCTTGCTTATCGTATGGTTAGTGGCCAACCTATTTGTCAGAGTTGTTCAGGCCGCCCGTAGGCCTCTGACATGGCTTAACGACTGCTGTCGAACGACAACAACCGGGACCGACTGCTTAACGTGTTTTCCGAGGCACGGAGGAGCTCAGATGAAATATGCCACTAGGGGTCACCCATCCAGGTACCGACCGCGCCAACGTCGCTTAACCTGCACGATCACTTTCGGACCGTGCTCGCAACTAGGCTACGAGCTCCTCAACGAGCACCTCTACGAGCACTAACACTATCATATTACTTTTATTTTACTAAATTTACTGTGTATTAAGTAACAGTAACCTTTTTCATATATTCTCACTACTTTTTTTAAAATTATTTTTTTTATTAAACAAGGAGAGCAGACGAGCAAACGGGCCAGCTGATGGTAAGTGATCACCATCGCCCATAAACATCTCACCTCACTGTATTAATATTAGATGGTTTTGATGCACTGCTAACATTGAGGACTAGATGGATTGCCTCATGTGCCGGATATTACGCTGTCGCTAATATCTTTAATGTCCAATTAACTTCAGAGGTTGCCTGGAAGAGATCGCTTTAAGCGATAAGGCCGCCTTTGTACATATCGTGCTACTATTCCTATTTTAGTTTTCCTGTTTTTGTGTACAATAAAGTGTTTCTATCTATCTATCTGTCACTAAGGTGGTAACTAGAAAAAATTGTGATATCAGCCCAGCAAGTTTCACCGAAGTTTTAACGTACACTTTGATTGTCTAATATTATTACAATTACAACAAATAATAATAATCTGCTAAATAATAAATAAATAATAATATTAATATCTGAATATAATGATCTGCTGAAGCGCAGAGTTTTTAGAATTCCGCTGCCACATGTGAGAACGGTTTTCGCTAAACGGTTTGGAAACTACCGAAACGCGTTCATATATAATAAAATTATAAAACATTGCAACTTTAAAAATATTTCCGCGAAAGAAGCAAAAGCTAAAATTCAAAGATGGTTACTCACGCTAACCTATGATGAAACCGAAAATATTGTTTCGCGATCGCTCTATCACTGACTTCCACGGCACACTTGACTGCACTCACCATGAATATCCTCCCTCTTTCACCGAACCACATTATACACTCATCCACACACACACTCACCTTAAGACACCCTAGCACACTCACGCTCATCGTCGTACAACACCCCATAGTTAATTACTTTCTTATCCTTATTTCTGTTTATTTTAATAAATGTATAATATAAATAAGTAATAAAATTAATATAAAATAATAATAATTCAATATCTCATAAATAAATATATCTTAGTATAAATTGATGTAATTATTAGTTAAGATTGAACCGGCCTCCGCGATACAGGCTGTTGCCTAGTGCGGAGTCCTATAGTTTAATGTATAATGTAATGAAATGTATCAAATAAATTATTATTCAAACTCTATAACACAGTATTCCGAAATTTTGATGTACATTCATGAAATTGCTTTTTTAATTTTCAATCACAATTTCAAATGTAGAAGCTTTAATATAAACTCATGTTACGCTATCACGTATTTTGATGAAAAGAAATAGTTTTATCACCACGACAATTATGTGCCATTCACAATGAGACTTCATTCGATATATGAATGACCCTTTCGCGTATTAAGGGGAGTGCAGACTAGAATGGTCAGTTAATTGGCACATAAATCACCTCGATCCATTATAATAGTTCCGACTATCTCACTCACTGAGTCTCACTAGATGGGGTCATTCGCGCGCACTATTGTTTATCATCGCTATAATGAATGTGTAACCGGTTATAAAAAGTGTCATCGTATATTACGCTTCGCTATTGAACCAATTTTTTGGTCTCGTGCTGGTAAATGACGTTAATCAAACTGTTATTCAGATTCGAGTGTCATTATGCAAAGTTAATGGCAGCGTGTCCAATACCGCATGCACCGTTTGTCCAATATGAAATTGCACTTCGTAGATTTTGGAACAATAGTTGTTAATAACTAGGAAGGGAGGAAAGATTGTTAGGAACTTCCTAGTTCGGAGGTCAGCGTTTATTGTAAACTAACTTGTTGCTCACTAATTTTATTAAGTTTAATATAACCTATTCTTAAGTTCCTACTTCAGGTTATATTATATTATTATTATTGTTATATTATAGTATTTATGTAATATTATTACTACTGCTTTGCAGCTTGCAAAGGTTTGCATTTTTGAATTTTTTATTATTTTTGTTATTTATTTATTTGAGGGTAGTATCTGTTTCATACGCCTTTTGCATCCGTATATTATGTATTTTATGATTTTTCCATCACCTGAAGGTTGCCTGGAAGATATCGCTTAAAGCGATACGGCCGCCTTCTGCAAATTGTATTGTACCTCTCTTTATGTTGTATGTTTTGTTTATGTCCCGGGTGTGCAATAAAGTATATTTGTATTTGTTAAGCGACGTTGGCGTGGTCGGCACCTGGATGGGTGACCGCTAGTGGCATATTTCATCTGAGCTCCTTCGTGCCTCGGAGAGCATGTTAAGCAGTCGGTCTCCGTTGTTGTCGTTCGACAGCAGTCGTTAAGCTATGTCAGATGCCTACGGGCGGCCTGAACGACTCTGACAAATAGGTTGGCCACTAACCATACGAAAATCAAGCAAGTTCCTACTGGTGTATGGACTATGAATACTTTGTCATCTTACCGTACAAATAAACTTATTCTTATTCTTAAAGGGATATTTATTTACAGAAATATTAATATTATGGTTATAAAGCAATTTTCTCTGAAATATCGCCTGGTAAATCTTTAGGTACATTTGCGGTCAGAATCAGGATAGATGAAGGCACATTTTCGTCGGAACCATCCATGCTTCGGGGAGCACGTTGAAAGCTAGACCCTGATGGATGCTGTCTTCCTATAGCGAAATCTATTGCCTATGCCCAGCGTAAAAAATCTCAGGTTTTACAATTCAGTTACTTATTTGAATAAAGATTCACTAGAAATATAAAAACCCTCGCCATACTATTTTTCACTGTCATAGGATTACCAGATTGGCGCCTCATAGGAAATGAAATGAAGTTTACATACTAGTATTTGAAATGATGAGTTTGAAATGATAAATTAATAGTACCAGTGGCGCCCTGATGACAGGGTTTATATTCTCCTGGCCAGGGTCTTCTTCTAACTCGTATTCCTCATTGCTAAGAGGCGTGATCATTCTAAGGAATTAGTCACATAGAACGACTCCCGTGGCAGATTTAATGGGGTGGTTTGCCATTGCCTTCCCCTTTTCACACACTGGTTATCTCAGTGTGCAGGTGTCCTCACGATGTTTTCCTTCACCGTCAGAGCAGTCGGTAAATGTACGTAAGTCCTTCGAATAAACCGAAAAACTCATTGGTACATGGCATTGCATGGTTTCATACCCGGACCTCCCGCATTGAAGCCCGACGTACTAGCCACGACGCCACCGACGCTTACTCTCAGCCAGGGTATAGAACTATTTTTTAACCACCAAAGCTTTCTATCTAAAACTGATCATCATTCACGCCGTGTCAACTGATCATTGCAATGCAAATAAATGGAGCTAAAATCAACCGCGTGGTTGAAAATAATCCTCATTTCACAGGTGAATGAGAAATGAATATGAAAATCTTGCTTTTATCCTTGCTCGAGCTCGTAACGAGCTCTATTGTTGAGGGGCCCATTACGCATCCTCGTCGTCGTGATAGCTTGGTCCAGGAAAAATAAAAAGTCCAGTTTGATTGATGGTTTATTCATACAGGTCTTTTTTGAGCTGCGGTTTTACTACGGATTGGAATACGTTTTGCTATTGGATTGACGTAAGATCAGATAATTATTTATTTGCTTTAGGAGTTCTAAGGTCTGGAATGAAAGAAAGAAAGAAAGAAAGAAAAACATTTATTTAAAATTGCATACATTAATAAACATAAAAATATTTGAAAAAACAACAATGCAATATTAAAAGGACACATGCTCAGCATGTGCTGCGGTCCGACCGGTACGGAAGAACCACAGCGCTGGTTTTCAGCTGTGCTAGGACGAAGGCATCGCGGGCGAAACGGCAGTCAGGGACGAAAACAAAAATATGTTAAAAGTATAAATAATAAAAGTACAAATAAATAAATAATGGTAAATATAAAAAAATAGAATGGTGAGGATATTACAGTAGTATATTACTATATACTACTGTAAGTTGCCAGTCTTTATTGTGAAGGCTTCCTTAAGTCTCGTGTCATCTCTATGGCGTAGAAAGGGATAGCATGTATTTAAAAGATGACTAGGTTTTTCAGACATGACAAACTATATGACGGTCCTTTAAAATACTACCAACCAATTACATACATTTTTTATTTCAATACAAAGAAAATCGACTTTTTAATGTCGGTGGGTAAACCCACCGACATTAAAAAGTATAATAGTAATAAAAACCCTGTTATCAGGAGGATTATTTTTACTATCATAATCATCCGAAGGAATCGTTTACAGAAGTGGTCATTTTCAAAAGTAGTTTTTCAGTCACAATACATAGGTAGGTTAACATAAAAAAATTAATACAGCAATAGGACAGTGTAGGCTCATATACTTACCTAATAATAAAATATGTAAGTACCCAAATATAAAACGTATTTGCCCGAAGCACGATTCTGATCGTGTTTAGACTTTTGGGCAGGGAACCCCCAATGTATGGGCGGGTCTTTTACCCTCGTTTGTGCAAAGAGTCGACAAGTCCAACAATATGCATCAACTGGTGTCTAGGCCCATAATTTAAGATTTTTTTTTCATACATGAAATTTACGGCAGAGCGTCCCTATGCCTCTTCAATTTTTTTGGTGTCATTCGGCCTGTTGGCGTACCGCTCCTTTTGAAAGGAAGATAGGGTTCCCTGTCAAAAACCTCGCCATATTGCGGAATATATTTTTTCTTAGCTAACTTCATAAAACTAACAATGGCGCCCTCAAAAATGTCTGTTTTCATATTTCTGGTCAATTTACAAAAACCATAAAGCTCAAATTCTTTTTATGATTTAAATAATAAATACGCTACTGCATTGATCACCAACTTCACACGCTTTCTTCAACGCCATCTAGTACGTTAATATAAACTAATTTCTTTAAATCTACGACAGCGCCATCTAGCCTACAATGTGAGTAATAATAATGCCAACTGCACACACTAATTAGTTCCCATTTGTCCACCAGGCGGCAGCACGTGGCGGCGCCGTGGAGCTCCACGACGACAACAGGTGGCGCTCGGGCTCAACACGAACTGTTCGAGCTGCTCGAGCGAGTACAGTGTTCGCGGTTAGACGACCAGAGGGCAGTACTGCCGCCGTATTTTTCTCAGGTATGTTTTTTTGATAAGATGGGTTTTTCCATAAAATTAATTGTTATTATTTTATAATATTGTTTAAATTGTCAAAGAAATAAATTCATAATTTATAAGATTTCATACAAAATAATTAATTGATATTTGGAAATTCTCAATAAGCGCCCTCTTATGTGAATGTGAAGTACTTCTATTGCAACACATATGATGTTTTATCATTGATATTAGTACACAAACTCGCCACTAGATGGTGTAATAATATTTTCTAATGATTTGAAACTATAATTATAGTTCTAGCAGAAATTACTTTCGGAGGTGTATTGAGGAGGACGAGTTTGTTTCAAAACTTGACTGTTGTATGAAATGAAGATTTCGCGTGGTTTCTACCCCCTTAACTACCCTCTCCTATATGTGTAGGGTTCTGGCTCTACCAACTCTTGTATTAGATGAAGACTTCGGTGACATCTTTTTTTCAGGTGGAGTCTGTTCCTAATCTTGTATGTATGAATGATTTTGGGTGGTTTCTACCCCCATAATTACCCTTATCTTACCTATACCTATCTGTGATCTCTTATAATGTGTAGGGCTCTACCAAATCTTGATAATGAAGATCTCGGTGACTTCTATCCCCATAAATACCCTCTCTTCTAATGGGTAGGGAGGGATCTACCAAATCTTGTATTAGATGAAGCTTTCGGTGGTTTCCCCCCCATAAGCACCCTTTCTTTTAATGTGTTGGGTTCTAAGGTGGGTTAGACTTAAGTTAGATTTTTACCTGAGCCTTTTCAAGGAAAATTGGGCTGTTTAGGCAAGGGAATTGATAGCTGCAAGCTGCAAGCAAGGACTAAAAAAAATAGCTGCAAGTAAATAGATTGCGAAAAGATTATCGGCGGTAGGGTACTTCGGTAGACATTTGTTGCGGCCAAAAACCGTTACGGTCCAAATTCTAAGGGTCAATAGTCACACAGTTCGTTACCAGAAATAATCGGCGGAAGGTACTACCTTAGAAACCGTGACTAGTCTTAAATGAGACGCCCTGCCTCTCTTGCCAAGACGTTTCAATGAAACGTGGGGGGACAGCATTTAATTGTTAAAGATCTAGATTAAATGGTCGAGTTAGATGGAAGCGATAAAGTAAAGGTGGAGAACGGATGTCTGTTCTGTAGGGTGGCAACCGAAGCATGTCGGTGTGACCTGCATGAGGTTGTTGCTTTTTGAAGAACAATTCATATTTAGTGCTTATTGATGTTGCTATACCTACCTATAGTTTAAAAAATGTACCTACGTACAGGAGAATGAAGATAGACAATGCAATGCACGTTTTCGGCAATGATTGCTATACCTAATAATAAGGCTAGATTAGAAGACGAATCTAAAACACAGAAATTGAAAAAATGATGGACTTTGGGTGCCTAACTGCCTACTTACATGGCTCAGGAATTGAACCCAAAACTACAGCGAAGAAGGCAGATCAGCGGTTTTTAACACACGACAAAATCAATTTGTCTCTATAGGCCTCTATCTCTCTCTATATCTGCTTGTCTGTGGCATCATAATTCAAAATTCTTGGCTGCGATTTTTTTTAATTTATCAGATAATTTTGTCAAGTACCTATGTTCTTAGCCATGTCTGATCAAATTGAATCAAGTGTCTCCAAGATCTTGGAGTATCTTTGAAATCAGATGGGACCTCTGGAACGGTAACAGTTAGGTGGTTCGAGTTTGAGCTTAAATATTCTGGACCATCGTGCTTTTCCTACATCTGTAACCTTGTCGACTTGATAATGACCAGGAACAAGTGAGGGGATCTCAACAATGATAAGTCAGGGATTTGTTCAATTTTTAATTTAGAGTTTTAATTTACTTATTAGGTAACGAGGTATTTTTTCTTCTCATGAAGAAATAAATCCTTTATCTTATCTTTGGATTGGGGCTGGGAACCCCAGCGACACTTCGACCCATTGGGATCTTTTGTGTTAAACCCCTTGTACATGTCCCTTTACCACTTCACCGAATATGTCATGCATGAGCAAGAGTATGCGTCGTAGTGGGAGGGATTTGAATTCCCTTGGGTCTGGATAGACAGAGCCTAGTAGACCCCATCCTGTTTGCCGCGAAAGTGTCACATTCACATAGGAGATGTGAAACGGTCTCCAGTTGTTCACCACAGGCTCTGCAAGATGTGCTGTCAGCCAGCTTCATCTTGTGTAGGTGGGCATTGATACTAAAGTGACCGGTGAAGGCACCGACCAGTAGACGCCCTTGACGTCTATTCAGCCCCCAGATCTTATTGTTCCAGCCTGTGACTTTGTCCCCAATGAATTTCTTAGAGTGTTCTAACCCCTTTAGAGTTAGCCACTCTTGTAATATATATAAGTAGTAAGTAAGTAAGTATATAAGGAAATAAGTCCTTACAGAAGGCCAAAGAATAAATATATTTTTAATTCTAATATAGCTCCTTAACTTTTTAAACGAACAGCCATTGTACTTTGGGCAGCCAAACTTTTTTTGTTTCAATTTGAGGAACAATATTAAACAAGAGGGACTTTATAACATTTTCTTCCCCGGGATTAACATCTCTTGCATATTTATGATGGACAAATGTTGGCAGGGTACATATTGCATATTTTACACTAATTATAATTTCAAAGATCTTATGGTCTGATAGATTTAATGAACGCTTTTTTTAATAGCCTATAGACTGTCTCACTGCTGGACAAAGACCTACCCCTCCTCTTTTCCATTTTCCCCTATCCTCGGCGTCTTTATACCATCCTTTTTGGAAGTGGTCGATATCGTCCTTCCACCTACCTTCCAATGAACGCTTACCTACGTATTTTATTTTCTTTTATTGTAATTACCTATACTTCGATTAGGTATACCTTTTCGCCAATGGCGATTTGAGGATTATATATATGGCTTTAACTCGGCAATGTTTATGGATTCCGAAATAAGCACTTAGGTACTTACCGAAATTTTTTGAAATTCTATATGTTACTAGTATTATGTAACAATTATTTTTATTACATATTATCGCATTCGCATTATTTCGCAAGGAAATTCGCAATCGCGGCAGCCAACAATTACAATGTTCTCTCCTCCAATGTATGAACGGAATGAATAAGTTACTCGTATTACCTTCAATTTCTGATGTACCAATGGTGCTATCCAACGGGGCAACGCAGCCAGTCTCTTGGGTACACTGCCGGATGTGGGGGACATAGCCCAATTTTTTTATCTTTAGTTTAAGTTTTCTTCTTAGTCTAAGTTTAGTTTTAGTTTTAGTGTATTTGCTGTATATAAACCCCTTTTCCATTAACATTTATCTTGTCGTCAGTTATGTTTATAAAAGGGCGGAAAAGTATTTTTAAACTCAGTTACCTACCTTACCTACACATTATTGTAAAAGTTTTCCTCTTTATGTTTAAACGTTAAAGGCATTCCTCAATGGCTAATGGAAATTCCGTTGCAATTTATTATAATACTTCACCGTTAACAAATAAAATAAAATACCTATTTGTTACCTAAATACCTTTGTATGTAGGTACTAAAATATTATATTTGTAGGTAGATATTTACGTATACATAAATATACAAGATATAAGAGCAAAAGCACCAGAATATAAACAACGTTACCGGAAAAAAATCGATTCATTTAATTCATAATTTTGTATGGAAATTGGAACATGAAAATAAAACCAAACCACCTTCTATGGTATTTATAGATAGGTATTTACTTCCTACTATATAATAAAATTTCTTGGAAAACAGATATAAACGTTGGTAAGCGCCTTCTGCTTTTGATAGGTAACCCACGTTTCATCAGAGTTAGTGTAAGTGTTAATAGTAGAAATGGGTTAAATAATGATTATAAGGCAAAAAACATAAATGTACTTACACGAAAACGCCTATCCCTGTTGATTTCTCTAATAAATTTTTAAAAAAAGATAACAAAAATCAATAAAAAACATACGTTTCGTCGTCGTCAGCCCTTGTCGTTCCTACTGCGGGGTATCCTTTATTCCCTTATTCGGTATTATGAAATGAAAATTTCCTCGATACAAGAAACATTAGGAAGTAAAATTCCGAAATAAGTTTGCAAGTTCTTATGTCGACTGTAGACAACCAGACAGACAACGCCACAGGACAAAGAGATATCTTTATTCATAGTTCAAAGATAGTGTCGCCGGCACGGAAACGAGCATTAACTCTATCCTTTGTTCGAATAATTCTGAGAATATTTTTAACCCTGAAACAAAGTTTACTCGTCGGATGAAAGGATTAATGTTTAAATCCGATAATTTTAAACTTAAAAGCGTTTCACTTATAATTATCTTTAACATTACATTCCCAATTACAATGTACTTAATGCGATAATATTTTTATTGTAATTTCAATAACGCTGAGTATAACGGGATCAAAAGTAAAAGTCAATGTGGGCATCGTAATTATGTGACCTTATTCCAGTTTAAAGGACGATCCAAAATAATCATTTTACCTATACTTTAATTAGTCAAAGAATATTAGCTTGCCATAATGACGGAAGCTATAAGTAAATCCCATAAATAAACCGTGGTTCCACCAATATTTATGTGCGTTTAGTTTATATTCGGTCCAATATTTATTTTCTCCTCGACTATTTACGTTTCGCGTTTCAAATGTATCGCATTGTTTACATGCTATTTACGAAATTGAATTCAAGCTGTAGCCGCGCTTTTGAGTGCACTGAATACTGTAAAGTTAGCTCTGATCGTAATTTTAATGCCCCTATTCGAATCAATGATGTAGCAGTAAAAGTTGATCTAGAGACAAGAAAAATAGCGTGATTATGTTATTCATGTTGACTCTTGGATCAAAAATATATTTTGTTTTGTATACTACGTACGTAGGTACCTACTTCTTCTACGTAGATAGTTGCTTCTTGTTCTTTTGGGGCGATGTCTTCAATGTAGGTTGGCGATATATAGCTCATTTGAAACTTGTTAGGATGTGTAAAGAAATTAGATCATCAGCAGCCTATTCTAGTCCACTGCTGGACATAGGCCTCTCCCAGGGCGCGCCATTGAGCCCGATCTTCGGCTCTTCTCATCCAGTCGCTGCCAGCCACCTTACGCAGATCGTCGCTCCATCTAGCAGGGGGGCGTCCCACACTACGTTTGCCCAAACGCGGTCTCCACTCCAGAACTCGTCTACCCCAGCGGTTATCGGTTCTGCGACAGATGTGACCGGCCCACTGCCACTTCAGCTTGCTAATCTTATGAGCTATGTCGATAACTTTTGTTCTATGCCGGATCTCCTCATTTCGGATTCGATCCAGCAGAGATACTCCGAGCATAGCTCTTTCCATAGCACGCTGAGCGACTTTCAATTTGTGAACTAGTCGCACCGTCAGTGTCCACGTTTCGGCTCCGTAGGTCATTACTAAAGAAATTAGATTAGATTATTAAAGAAATTAGATAGTGGTTGAAAAATTATGCTCTGGAAGTTTTTTAAAAGTAAATAAAAGGGCCAGCAGTGAGTCGGGAAGAGCTTCCGCTTCCCGAATAACTGCTGGCACAGATTTGAAGGAGGCAAGGATGTTCTCCTCCGGTCCTGTAATTAAATGGACACTGCAGAGTCGAATATGAACGAAGTCCTCTCTTAAGATAACTCTACTTACTTACCGTTTGTTGATAGCTTTAAAATATATATTTTTTAATAAAACTTAGTTCTCCTCTTGGTTGTTTTAATTGAACATCTGAATGACGGATTAATGATCTATAGGTGCTGAAATGGCCTTTACGTGATGTGGCCGATAACACCGTTTCTAAGTCGAGCTTCTGAAATATTTTTCCATACCAAGTTTAATACAGAATACAGAATATATTTATTTGCAAAAATGTAGGTGTATTTACAGGATGTTGTTGTTAGTTAAGTACCAATACATTTTGCCTTGTACTAGGCGTGCAAATTATATAAATTTTTAATAAGTACCTATCTAAATTATATAATAAGTATCTATTTAGTAAAGTTAATATCAAAACAAATTAAAAATATATAATATTGTCTAGAAATATATAATAGATATTGTTAATTCTAAATATGTCATTACAATTTATCTGCCAAAAATGCATTTAAAGTATAATAAGTTTTATTCACCAAAAATGTGAACAACTCATTCCTGAACCTGTTCAAGTCAAGCATTTTGATATTTTCAGGTAACTTGTTGTATATTTTAGGCGCTAGACATACCAGACTTTTGTGTAATAGAGCAGTCCCTGATGATACTATGCATAGTTTGTCTCTGTAAGTAGTCACCGTCGCCTAGAGACACGTGCAGTACCAGGGGTATTGCTTGTGTGTTGCCGGCCGTGGAGGGAGAGGAATTTTTGAATACTGTAAAGTTAGCTCTGATCGTAATTTTAGTGCCCCTATTCGAATCGTAGGTATGTAGGTTGGGAAGTAGTAGTCATAGTCATATCATATTTATAGACTATTGGGTAGTTAACAATTTATCGCCTTGGCATTTAGGTAGGCAAGAAACCAGCTTGAACAAAGTTTGCGTGAGGGAAGGAAACTAATTTCATATTTATTTACTCTATTTCGTTTTCCCTAATGAAATGCGTAGGAAGGTTAGGAAATACTGTGTAAGATGTGGTAAGATGTAGGCTGTAATGTAAATTTCCACGGATGCTCGTAAATAGAAAATCTGTAGGTACTAATACAATAAATATAACTGTTTAAGTAGGTACTTAAATATTTTTATAAATAAGAATATTAAATAGGTATTAGGCGTAGGTGGAAGGACGATATCGACCACTTCCAAAAAGGATGGTATAAGGACGCCGAGGATTGAGACAAATGGAAAGGAGTAGGGGAGGTCTTTGCCCAGCAGTGGGACATACTAAAGGCTATTAAAAATATATATTATATAATTCGAGTATTTTTAAAATGCGCTGCAATTTCAAGAAAACCTACTGTAAGTACCTAGTCCAGTCTGTAAGTAAGTACCTACAGACTGATTTTAAAGAGTAGAATCATAGTAGTTAGAATTGAATAAAGGCAATTTTCCATACGTCGATGTCAAATACCAATGACGTTTTCATTATATTTTTCAGTAAAAGGTTGCCATTATTTATATTCTATTCTTTAAAAACAACCTGTACTTCCATTAAAAACAAACCTAGCCGAAATATGTGTGTTCAGATTCGTACACTTAACGTATTTATCCACATTGACATTTTGGATAGGTTGACCTGTGGTCTACTGAACAAGGCCGCCTCAGTGAGCGGAGAATATTGTCAGAAAGACCTTCATACATCGAGGCTGGGTCAATGGGCAATATAGCTCGATACCGACTAGCCAGCACCTAATGGGAGAATCGTGACGTTTCCTAATGTTGGTACGAGTATTAGAGCTGTAGATAAAGTACAGTAATTTAATTCATTGTTTATCGTCGTCGTTAGTACAATGTGCAGTTTAAGTTCGTGGAATAAGATCAAGCCCATTTTAAATTGACGTCACAATTTATTTTTCTCATCTATGAATAAAGATGCGTGTGTGTTAGCTAATTTCTGTACCTCAGAAGCATAACACTGTGAATGCTTTTCTACCATTTTCTGTTTCTTAGGTATTGTGGCAAATTATAATCTAGAATAGTTTCTTTAATAAGTTAATAGAAAACTTTGAGGATTTGTTCACCAATTTAACACTTAATCAAAGTCCAAACATGACTAATTTTTACACAAAATTATCTCATTTGTAAAATTGGTAATGGCACTTACAGTTTAATCTGAGGTACAGATTTACCAATTTTAGTAGTGGAGAAAGGAGTTACTTTTCTAATATAATTATTAATTTGTGGCTCTCCCCATACAACACGGTATTCTTCTTTCATCTATATTGACACTTATCTTTCATCATCATCATCATCAGCCTATATTAATGTCCCCACTGTTGGGGCACAAACCTCCCTTTGCACATCGGGGTGCGGGCCATGATCCACCGACCGGACCCAGTGTTGATTGGTGGATTTCACACGCCTTCGGAAACTTTTAATTTCCTCAGACATGCAGATTTCCTCACGATGTTATCCTTCACCGTTAGAGCAGTCGGTAAAAAACTCATTGGTACGAGTACATGGCATTGCATTGTTTCGTACCTGGACCTGCCCCGCATAGGGGTCCGGCGTCCTAGCCACTAGACCACCGACAAATATGTTTGTTTGGGATTAACGATTATTTGCCTCAATTTCATCTTTAAGTATGATAACGATGAAATGAAACCATAATAATTTGTTCAATATTTTCATTGTACACACAATCAGATTAAAATTGCTTTAGTCTCTGTCTTAGACTATCTACGACTGATGCGCCGCTACTGCATTGCATCGTCCGCAAAGAATTGCTGCATTGCATACTGCTCTCATTAAAACATGTATTCCTAGTTTGCCAGTAAATTATGCCTTTGGCAACCACTACTGTTATCAGATTAAAAAAATAAGAATGGGAGCCAGCGATTCCGTTGTCGCGCGTGTTCCAAATACCAAAGTAGTTTTAAGCTTTGTCAGTATGCCGTAACTTTTGTGCTAATCTTATATACTACGAGATTGTGATTCCGTGTATTTACTCGTATGTGTTTATTTAACTTCGGTGGCAACTACGGGTATTGATTAAAACAATGATTATAAACAAAACTTTAACGACAAATAAGTAACTACTTACTACTAATAATCTCAAAAGTGTGTTGGTTGTAGATTGAATAATTAAATCGTTCGATTCTTATAATATCAATAGGAAAGAAACAATAAAGATGATTTTTAATGCCTATTAATGAAATAATATTTAACTAAACTTTTTAAAGGGATAGATAAATTTTATGCCCTTTTCTAACACCAATATAAATCTCATTTTTCTAACACTATTCGTAAGTACACTATAAGTACCTTACTTACATTACATCTACCTGTATTATCTTCAAGACGTAATACCTCTGCTTTGCCTACCTGTCCTACAGCTTATGGTAATCCTCGGTACAAATGCTTCAAATCCCTAGGCATATTATCAAGACAGCCCAGCAATGTTTCAGCCCGTACCATCTCGTATAACTATGCACTAACGACCGCCAAATGAGGCACATGCACTTGCATAAGTGATGCATTGCTTACGTAATCAGTGTTCAATAGTGATGGGACATTTTTGTCGATTTCATATGTAAAAGCTGTCTTGGGTATCTATTTGGGGTCTCTCTCTTCAATACTTGTTACATGTTTAATTCCATTGAGTAACTGAATATTGTTATTTAGTCGGCGATCTCTATCTGGCTTCATTTCGAACTGAAATAAACAATAGAGGGATTCAGTAAACACTTTCAAACAAAACAAATAAATAACGTAATTAATTGTGAGAGAGAGAACGGTAGGCTGCAAATTGAATTTCGGTGATTACCTATTATATTACTAACTAAAGACTAAACGCGATTATGTTATAGCCTCTTTTGTTTCCTTTATTTCGATTTTGGGAAGCCATAGAAACGTGTTGCTCCAGCCTCCCAGAGAAATATGGCACGTAATGATCTGAATTTTGGACAGCCTCTCAAAGTTTATCGTTAATAACTCGAGTATACTCTCTTGGCCAAACTCGTTGCGCGGGGGGGTGGGGGGGGGGGGGGGGGGGGGATGCACTCAAAGTTTGTAGTAGCAGTCGTAAATTTGCTATCGATAAAAACAAATGTCGTGACTATGCGAACGTGATCTTGGGTATGCAAAATTGCATCCCACCCCAGTCGGGGTCCAATCAGTCACGTTTGCTGGCACGATCACACCGGAGTTCGATTTGGTTTCTATTCCAAATGCGTACGAGTAACAGTATGGTTTTGTTTATTTTATAACGTGACCTCCTTTCCCTCATTTTATTTGTTTAATGATAGTATAGTCTATATACAGTCGCTATCATCATCCATCATACCCATTTGTTTCTGAATATTTCTAATTTAAAACGGCCTACCTAACATATTAAAACAAGTTGTTTTACATTAATTGTATTTACTATCTCTTAACTATGAAATTAGGTACATTGTTTTCTTACAATTGTCTGCTCTCTAACGACTCATAACGATGTTGCTAAGTAGGTTAGTATATGAGATTTACTCAAGACTTTAATTATGATTTAAATCTGTTGCTTGCTTTAAACGTGTAGAACCTCATACAAAAAACAAAAGTACTGTTTTGTTCAGTTTTTATTTGTATTTGTTTTACTAATGTCATCTTTACATTGACCTCCCACTGTTGATTCATCTTTGGCGACATTTTGTTGTCAGCTAGATGTGAGATTTGTCTATAAGTATGGTTTAAAATATAAACTTTAAATTGATCTTCTGACGTCCCGTGGTTAACCATGTTTTACACAGGACCCCAATATGACATGAAAATGCAATTTGTTTGTGGATAATATGGTTTGTTTAAAAGGGACATATATTTAATTTAATTTTGGAACCTTTTCCAATATTGTATGTACTTTGTTCCGATAGAATCAAATGGAAACCTTACCAAAAATTCCCGACATCAAACACCACATCCTTCCTTTTCATTAAGCCATCAACTTTCAAGTTACTGTACATGGGGCTTCGGAAGCAGATGCTTATGGGCACCTGCTGAATCTTTGTTCCCTTCACCATCAAGATCTACTCCTCGATGTACTTAACTGATACCGGATGTTCCCACGCATCGAGAGTCGAGAACATGCCGAAATACACGTGATCCATATTTGCATTGCGTTCCTTTTTCGTTGTATTCTGAATTTCGTTTCTGAAGTTATGTTGGCTATGTACGAGTATTGACTATGTTCTGATGTTATTATGGTTTTATTCGGTTGGTACTTTGGTGCTATGTATGATGTACTTTACTTGTTATAATAAACAATGTTTTGAAAACTTTTACAGGAAAAATAAAACGGAGTTTAAAAAATTTACAATTTTTGAGACTACTTGTTATAGTTGGTCTGTTGTTCTTTCTAATTAATGATTAGATATTATTCAAAGCAAAATCAATCAATGATTCTGGTGAGTACTGGTTAGTTTATCTAATAGGTCAGTGTTTGTCGTCATCTAAAGTAATGACTATCAATGACGCAAAATGAATCACCTTCATGATAGCCAAAGTTTTAGAGACATTGTAATTTCGTTATGATACTTTATTTGACTGCGTTAATTTATTTACTATTTACAATTATTGCTGTTATCTACCAATTTCGCATTGTTTTATGGAAACCTCATTAATCGCACTAGAAACGTTTCAAAACTTTTTGTTGTCTTCTCCGGTTGCTACATTCACCTGTCTTGTGTCCGCTGTTTCTGTATACGAAGGCTTTATTAGATACTTATCCTTATCTGTCTTATATCGATAGTGCAGTAAAGAAAGAGACGGGAGTTCTCCGGTGTGGCGTTTGCATGTGGCAGTGGCACGCGCCACTCCATTCGGTTTTTGAGCGTAAACCAGTATAGACGTTGTGAGGTTTTCGAATTTCAAACGTTCGCGCTTTGATCGTGTTTGTATAGTTGGAAATTTGAAGTTTTGGAGGTCTTCCGTTTAAAATTAAAATCTATCTGCAATATTAATATTTGTTTATTTTTAACTTCTTTTGTTTTGTGCTGACTGAGTGACTTGAGTGAAAAGAAAGTTTTCGGACTGCATCTAAGTGCATTAGTGAACAAAGTTACTGCATTATGCGTTGACTGTTTTGTGAATAAATCAAGAAAGAAAGAAGGTCTAACCTACATCCAGGGTGCGACGAATACGACACAGCAAGTGAAAGTTTAAACTTCACTTGGTTTTGTGTATGGTCGGACTTTACAGAAGCCGTTTAGAGCACTTTGTGGACAAACGAGGCCGTTTGAGAATTTTCTTTTTGGGAGCCGTAAAAATAATTGGAAAAGTTCCGCACGCTTATGGGAAAGATCGCAGCTGGTGACCCGAAAACTGTAATAAAAATAAACGGTTTACCGGGAGATTTATCCCAGGGTCTTTGAAGTCCGATATCATAGGATGATTAATAGCGCGTGTGTGAGGATGCGCTTTGGGAAGCGCTAAATTGATCGTTGGACTGGTGAATAGAATTGTCGGGCTTTATGAGGGAGAGAAGGTCTTTGCCGATAAACAGCGAAGTGGCGCTGAAGAATGACAAGGATGGTGGGAAGTTGGTCGTGAACTCTGTTTTGTGCGGGGTGGTGGATGAACTGTCGAACGGACGGACAGGCCGGCGAGGGTCGTGGGTCCGTCACGCAGTCATGGGGGTCCTCAGATGGAAGGATATCACTGGTGTCAGGACCAGTACACCTACAGAACCAAAAGAGGTAAGTCTTATAGCAGATGATTTCTCAATTCGTCAGGAAATAAATGGTATTTTATAGTCGTGCGAACTTTTTGGGACGAGTCCGGAACTCCGGATTTCCGGAATAAATCACATATCGCGTATAATCGATGTAATAAAGATCGATTAGATAAACATTTAATACGGTTTTTTTTAATTTTTAAAAGGCTTTATTAAATCTTATAATTATGATTAATTACATAAATTGGCACTGTCAACAATGTAAATAACATGAAGTCTTGAATATTTCACCGGCCTACATGCCATTCGGAAACTTATTAAAATGAATGTTAATTATATTATAACATAAATTACAATGGATTCTTACTATTTATACTCGTATATAAATAAAGTATTGAAGCAAGGAAATATAGGATGGAATATCAAAATCAAGAGTAAATCGTATTTCAATTATACCTAATTAGCAAAAAAAAAACGATAATGCGAAGCAGTGTTTCTTTCCCACACCTGATTACACAGTAAGTATTTTTACGATGGTGTATTGTATCTATCACCTTGGGTTCTGTCGATTTCGTGACCTGAGTCACACAAGCCTCTATTTTGACACCAGCTGTAGGATACGGAACTTGTCAGTTGTATTTGTTTCGAATGAGTGTTGATTTAGGATAGTGGAAGTCGTTGTTAGACAACTTACTTACGTCATCGGTGACGTTATCTTCAATAGGCTACTTTAGATATTATAATTACACAAATTGGGTGATATCAGATCTTGTCAATACGCTACGGACATGTTTATTTGTTATGGATGTTATCACTATTATTATTGTAGGTACATACTAACTACTAACTAAAGTAATTAAGTTGCAGTATGTAGTGCTACAATCGGCCCTCTAGATGCCGGTTAGCAGGGTTCTAGGACAGTGTGCAGATGAAGTAAACTTGGTAAAAGATATTATATTTTTAAGGAACAGAATAACACAGAAAATAGTAAATGTAGAAAATAGGTAGTAGTAGGAGACAAAAATAAAACGGAGAAACGTCGGGTCAGAACAAAATGCAGAGAGAAAGTACAAAATACAAAGAAAACAATGAAATTAATGGAATAATGGAATTTAGAAATGCTCGCTTGCTTATCGTATGATTAGTGGCCAACCTATTTGTCAGAGTTGTTCAGGCCGCCAATTTAGAAATGGAATGGGAATATGATTTGAATTTTGAAAATATAGATGAAGAAATGAAGATGCCAACACGAAATGAGTTGAGATAAACGCTAACGATGAGATTGAAATTGATGGCAAGGAGGTTGATATGTACGATGAAGTCGACATCGTTACAGTAGTAAATAAATGTGTGCTTTCTTGCCTCATACATTACTTATTATGTTATAATGATTCATGTTATGTAAACAATGACTAAAAAAAAACATTTGTGATTTTGGTCACATCCGCAAGACTCAGGTTGTTGACGTTTGTATTAACGTCATTTTTTTTGCAAAAAGGTTATCACTATCAAAGTCAACGTACCTTGATATCAAAATATTGAAGTTATAAATACAATTTATGATGTTTTTTCTGAGATATAAGTTGCCAGCTATGAAAATTGTTATCTTTCTCCTCAGCTTTTAAATCTTGGATTGAAGGAAAACAGTTTCCCCTAATAATAGGCGGGCGTGTTTTTTCCTTCATGATTTAAAATAAATAGTATTTTAAGGAAGGTCAGCAAATTAATGTAAATTTACTATATATGAATTAATTACTGATATTCGATGTATACTATAATAAAAATATCGTAAAATAACATAACAAGACCTAATTAAAATATTAACTTTATGCGTAATTACCACCTTATTTCCTTTGAAATTAATAAATTAAATTAATTTAATACCAGTTATAATTTATAATATTATTCAATTTTAATATTAAAAACAGGAAATATAATGCAACAAATATACACATATCGATTAGACTGAATTTAATTTTAATTGGTCTTTGTTTTGGTACTTAAATAATAATAATAACGATCTAACAGGTACATAATACTTAATATTAGGGGTTAGTTCCGCTATGGTATGGTCCCGCTATGGCACCCTCGCAAAATACCTATAAAAAGTCCCGCTATGGCACCCATCTTTTAGTTCTACGTCAAACAATAGAAGGTACAATTGAAAAGTTAAGTACACCTATAACTTTTTAGTCTCTACTGGACTTACTTTTTAGGAGTACAGTACGTTAAATAGGTATATCAAATCAAGCTTACAGCATTACCATTATTTCGTTACGTTTAAGTACGACAAGTTAGTTAAGTACTACATATTAGGTTTTCTCGTCCTTCATTACTTTGCTAGTTATTTTAATAAGTACTTAGTAAACACGTCATCATACTCATATCAGTTCTAAGAATAACTCTATCATCATCTCATCGCTAAATACTTAATAAAATAAATTGAGAAATTGAAATATAGGTACAACGTGTGCGCATAGAGCGTCGGTGGCCTAGTGGCTAGGACGCCGGGCTCCCATGCGGGAGGGTCCATGTTCGAAACCATGCAATGCTGAATGCCATGAACCGATGAGTTTTTCGGATTTTTTCGAAGACTTACGTACATTACCGGTATTTATGTGAAATTCACAAATCAGCATTGGGCCCGCTCGGTGGATCATGGCCCGTACCCCCTTGTGCAAGGGGAGGCCTGTGCCCCAACAGTGGGGACATTAATAGGCTGATGATGATGTATCCATGCACAGAAGTCGCCCTCTCCTCTAGAATCATGATGTGAGCACTGGCAGCGATAGTTTTGACAAGTTTCATACATTTGACATTTAAATGGTTGACTGATTCATAAATATAAATACATACAGAAAATGTGAGCTCTATAGACTGAATGTATAGATAGGGAGGTGTTCTCAGCGCAGCACCAACATACGGACTTACGCGGATTCCATGAAAAACTTCTCTAGCTAGCAATCTACATATAGGGTGCATTTCAAGAGCTTTGCGTCCCTGACTTCTAGATACCGTAGTACCTAGATATATAATTATGTCATAGAATATAATACCACGATACTGCAGCGCGTCGAGCATGTTCGCGGACGCCAGGGTCCCGGATTATTTCGCGATCATTAGGAGCAGGGTCGCCATGTTCTGGCGTTGTCGGTTAGGATATCCATAGAAATAGGTTCTATGGGCATTGGCTGAAGATGCACCAGACTGCGAATAAAAAGTAGGAAACTCACTTCTATTATGTTTAAGGTATTCATTTTATTTTATTATATTGTTTTAAAACATTCTCCTTTTTACTTTTAATTTAATTTTCTGTTTATTATTTCCTTTCAATTTTATTTTAATTTTGTTTTTTCTACTTTTACTTGTCCATTTACAAAACTTGTAGGTACTATGGTTGTATTACCTGAGCATAAAGACATTTTATTTATTTATTATTATTATTATGAATATTGCCCGGACCGGTTAATTGTCCTAACAATTTCTAACAACAAAAAGTGGAAATTATACGGTAAGTATCCAGTATTCACGCCTGACGCAGTAGCAGGTGCTCAATTTACCCTCGCGATCGAGGACGGGTTGCCTAATGAAAAATTACAGCCTTCCTAAGGGCGTAATAAGCGACCTGCCTCGTAGAGATTTATTGGGACACCGCAGCCTCTTCGATTCTCTTCCAATTTGTGAAATACATCGCGTGGTAGTCGCTAATTAAACAATGAACGAAGTAGAGGAAGATATTTCCAAACGAGTTTATTATGGGAAAAGGAGACAATAGGCGGTATACATATCCATTACACCCGTCTAAAAGTAACGGCTTTGTCGTAGATGACATCATACTAGTTAAAGACCTTAGTTTAAATATATTACCAGAAAAGACTTCGTGTCTTTGAAAATCAGCGGTTGTAGCGTTTCATTCAGGAGCAGATTCCTTTACAATGCGATTTTCCTACTAACAACTTGTAGCAAATATGTCGCTGAACATTCTATTGCAAATGCAGTAGAGCTCGTAAATACTGCTCGTTCGTTATATGTAATATCCATGAAAATAGCAACATCAAAGTGTCCTGGTATTTGTATTACATCACATAACCGAACATAATATTTGCAAAGGAATATAGAGGAAAGAGGTCATAAAAATCGCGTTGGGGCTTAGTGCGTATACCGTTTCTTAGATATTTCTCACTCCAATTACTTTTCGTGCGGATGTTAGTAGGGTTAACACTAACTTAATTGATTTTTTTTTAATAAAAACGTTAATTTAGCACTGTAAACACCAAAATTTAGAACACAATACAGAAGTATACAAAGATTAATACATGCAGCACAAAACATCCGGTGTGGTACAGTGCTAAAAAGGGTACACCAGCTCAGCATAATGCTGAGGCAAGTCACAGCGCTGATTTTCAGTTTTATGATAAAAAAATAAAAAACCTGACTGCGTAAAAAAGCGAACTAAAACGATGGAAACAAGACGGCTTCAAATGGTCACTGTACTCAGTCTTGAAGGCGTAATTGGCAGGTGATAGAAAATGTCGTGGACTAAGATTTATGCTATCAAACTATATCACGCAGTCTGAGGTCTGCGTGGTAATACCTTCCATACTAAGCTTCCATAAAGCTAAGCTTCTATGTCAAATTTTGTTTCTCAAAGTTACAAAATTTGAAAGGGCTTATTATATTTATTTTTAAATGCAAACTTGCATCATTCACTAACTCTCTTCTCTCAATTTCTTTATGTATAGAAAAATATACTTGAGAAACCAAATGTGTGGAAATAATCGGCTATAATCGGCTGTAAAAGATAAGATAAAACTTACATTAATCATAGAGTTTTGATAATTTTCATATTCTACGTTATGTTTAGTTTGCTAAACATAACGTAGTGTAACATAAGGTGTCAGTTGATTTCATTGTAGTGTTTAATAATTATGTGTAAAAACGATCAGCTGATCTAAGTGTCAACAAGGTGCCAACCCTAAGAAATACCATACTCGTAATTGAGGAGAGCATGCTGGCACAGTTGGGACGAAGTTACTCGTATATTAGCGTAAGTTGAAAATTTGTGGCGACATTTTTTCATACGACAAGTAATTACAATTCCTTCATGATTTACTGTCGGTCATTTATAAAATACTAGTTTACAAATAATTTTAATGACGTCATCTTTCATTCACTAATCATACTACTACGTTTATATGATTAATATTTTATCATCATCATCATCATTACAGTAATACATATACTATATTTGTTATCTGGTTTATTGACATTCAAATGAGGACCTACTTTCTATCTAATTATGTCTGTATTTATTGTAATATTGTTCTAAAGAGTAAAAGTTGTAGACTATGACGTTCTTAACACCTTTCTAGACCCAATAAATCTCAATTTTGTGTCGACAATAAATAACTTAGCGGATTTATTGTGTTTGGACAACATCCATTAACCTATTAAAGAGTGTGTAGCCTTGTCGACAGTCATTCATAGTATAAATGTGTTTTATTTGTGGTTTCGTAATTTTAGTACAGAATTAATGGCAAGTTTTGTTTATTTTTGTATCGAATGATTGGAATGTTTATCTTATTTTTGTGAAATATTTTTTCAACTAGTTGCTATTTTTATTTAACAATGAATTAAAAATTATGATTTTTTAAATTGAACTAGAATGTTAATGTTTTCACTTCGTTTATTTCTTTTATTTTAATAATAAACGGCTTAGAAAAATCTGCTTTATAATGAAAAGTAAAAAAAAAGTTAAATAAAATGTCAAAATTCTTAAGCGCTGAATTATGATATCTGCAGCTTCACGAAACGGGGTCAATATGTGCATTTCATTTCGCCAATGTATAATAACCTAAACTAGTGAAGAGCAAACGAAGAACAATTCTAGGACGAGACCAAGACTCATAAAGATGTTGAAGAATTTGTTGCAATTCCATAAAACCAAATTGATTTAAAGAATTTATTCTTTCAGGAGAACATTAGCACACAACAAGACGATTGATAAAATCGAATTGATTGTTCACTATATGTTGTGAATTATTTTTGGGAGTTATGAACATGGAAGGGCACATATAGGGATAGCAGATACTGATCTTCGTGTTTCTCACCAAGACCAGAACCAATAGTCTTCTTGAGCTTATCATTAATCTGAATCTGGTCATAAACAAAGTCTATGTTAAACGGGTCCTCGTTCGGCACTAATCTCTAAACATAGGTACTCGTGTTGTTCACAATCGTTGGTTTTATTTCGTAAGACCTGAACTATAAGTCTTGTTCTGTCCATCACTACACTAGTCTAAACGGAGCGTGTTTGGCACTTTGACAACTATTTTACGGCATTTGTCCCGCGTTGTCAACCCGGTCGGTGACTCTTTACTTTTTGCTTGTTTTATGTTATTTTATATGTATTAAGGGCATTTATAGTGTCGGTGGCCTAGTGACTAGTACGCCGGATTTCCATGCGGGAGGTCCAGGTTCGAAACCATGCCATGTATCAACGAGTTATTCGGATTTTTTCGAAGACTTACGTACATTTACCGACTGCTTTAACGGTGAAGGAAAAATTTTCGAAGGCGTGTGAAATCCACCAATCAGCATTGGGCTCGCTCGGTGGATCATGGCCCGTATCCCCTTGTGCAAGGGGAGGCCTGTGCCCCAACAGTGGGGACATTAATAGGCTGATGATGATGATGATGAAGGGCATTTATAATAATATGAGAGCAGCAACTAATAACTGCCATTTTGATGTATTTGGATTTTAAAGCAAACGCTACAATGAGGCTTAGGCGTGAGTTATATGTTTCCTCTAAAATAATTGGGTTTTGTATACAGGAAGAAAGCAGTTCTCGTTTCGAATTATAAATAACCCCATTCAGTTTAAATGGCGACTGAAATATGCCAACTTCTCTTCCCTCTCGTAATTCATTGATGATTCACATAAAATGTTCTGTTATACCGAAATAATTTAATTACAATTTGATATTTTGCATAACGCTTCTTACAGAATTCTAGCTGTTCTGTTGCGCTGTGTTGCTTTGAGAGACCTTAACCACTTCAAATTATTACATGTTATGAGATATCCGTAATCGTAATGGAAAAATCTTTGATTACGTTTGGAAGCAACGTCCTTTGTGGTATTCAAGCAAAAAAAACAGAATCACAAAATGCTTACATTTGTAGCTGTAGCATCCGAAACGGCAGAAATATAAGGTTTTTTTTTAAAATTGCAATAACTCGAAATCCACGATGTTTTTCATAGGTCAAGATTAGTCAAAAGCTGACCCATCACGTCTTGCCAGGTTGACGTTGGTTTTTGGGACATCCTGAATTTGTGCTTATACTCGTATATATATCACTCTATTGTTATTATATGGTTTTGGTCAATTAATATTTCGCTGGCTGTTGGTTTAGGTCTAATATTATGTTCACACAGGGAGGTCCTCCTTTCGAAACTGCTCGAACTTCTACTCCGTTCCCATACTGAAATTGTTGCGGTAACTATTACGGTAACGACTTGTGTGTTCAGCACATTATGTTACCACACATCCGTATCAAGTTTATCCAGAAAAAGGTTAACGCACCGAACAAAAACTAGCGAGATAACATTGACAGACGTATGATGGACGATGGCGGGTTGTCGACGCAATTTTACGATCCACCAACGAACAGTAAATCAAATGGACCCATTTCTCTGCAACTGGATAATGTAGTGTTTATTTGTTTCGATATTATATTACATTTACATTGATCTATATGTGAGATGTGAGCATTACTTTGGGAAAATGTTTTACTTATATAACTGTGCCGTTTTTAAGAGCGTCGGTGGCCTAGTGGGACACCGACCGGTCTCCCATGCTGGAAGTCCGGGTTCGAAACCGTGCAGTGCCAGGTACCAATCAGTTTTCCGTATTTTTCGAAGACTTACGTACATTTACCGACTGCTCTAACGGTGAACGAAAACATCGTGAGGAAATCTGCACACTGAGATGACCAGTGTGTAAAATGGGGGAGGCACAAAAGATGCTCAAGGGTCGAAGTGCCGCTGGGTTATTCCCGGCCCCCTATCATAAGATAAGATAACTGTGCCGTTTCAGGAACTCTATTTTCGTTAATACGAGAACTAATTCTATTTTTAAACCAGTTGAAATAGCGGAAGTTAAAGTTTTCTGTAAAAAACTTTGTTCTTTTTCAGGGATCAAGGTTTTATGACAAAATGAGAGCTTATTTAAACATTCCATAATTTTGAGATAAAAATACCTAGTAGGTACTTAAAATTGCAGTCTCAGTCTCTATGATTCATGACGTGTTCTTATTAGGTTTAGAAGCAAAGAAATGTTTCGTGTAACATACTCGTATATCTGCCAGCTGAGTTCGCCGCGGGCACCAGGGATTTGGATTATAAATGGCTGAGAAGCCTTTTTGTTGAATTGATCTTATATTACCAAGATATTTGTTGGGCGAAATTCACAACTTTGTTTATGTACCACCATTAAGGTTTTACTTATTTTAATTACAGGTTAGGAATTGTTACATTCCAATTAATGGCATTTTGTTACGTTTTTCAACTTTATCTCATTTAAAATTATCATACAGCTGGAATTTTGGTTGTCTTCCTAACAAATTTATATTATTATGATTAATTTCTTGTTTAACCAAGACTCGTGGTAGTTCTACGATTCAGGGTCGAACTCCAGTTACATTGGCGACCGTTTCTAATGCCCCAGCTGAGTACAAACCCGTGTATTCCGAAAACATTATTGCCCGTCACGATTTTCGTGCCTGCAGTAATGTTCGGAGGAATCAGTACACGGTCTTCAATTTGTATTGAATGACCGTCGTGTCTGTTAAGTGTTGTCAGATTGAATACAACACGTGTGTCCTGTAACGCTTCAATGTGTTCCATTTCAGTGATTTGAATCCTTTTATGGGATAGTAACGTTTCATTCGATACTTCGTGATTATACTTACATCGTAAATACGAGTAGACGCGTCTTTTTTTGGATAAAGTAATTGGATGATTCAATGATATTGCCGCACTTATGATGATTAACAAACACATTTGCATTTTCTTTTCCTTGTGTGTGGCACATTATTGTTTGTTTTATTTTTAAAAGTAGGTACTTTTGCTGGTTTTCAAATGTAGATTGTAGAGACATTATCCTCTTTTCAGAATTCAATCAATCAACCATTCATTTATTCGTGAACATAGGTAATAATAAGTAAGTATACAGTTTAAATAAGTTGGTATCACTATGCTCCGTCGTTTGATTTCAATAGGTAAAATTCTTTGTTCATTGTTTTTGTAGAGGCTTAATGTTTTCTTTAGCAGTTTTGTTTTTAGTTTAATTTTTCTATACTAATTTGTTTAAAACTGTCTATTTGCATGACCAAGGCTAGATTTTAACTGCAAATATACAATGTATATTTGCAGTGAAAATGCATTCACTAAAATCTCTTTCTAAAATTTATCAACAAGGTTCTAAAGTGAATCGATCAGGAACTCGAAAGAAACTTTAAACTAAAAGCAATACAAGCTTAGATTTCCCACTCCAGTAAGTCCTTTGTGATGTCACAAAGCAACGGTTTTCGAGGGTATTAGAGAAGTTTTGACGTCCCCTGATTGTTTGAAGAGTTTTGCTCTTCGAAACGGTACTTTGCCTCAAATGGAGGTAATTAAGAACCGTGTTTCGGGTTATCATTAGGCCTCTCGTGTTTTTGTATAATATTTCCTATTTGTTTATATCTTGAAAGCTTTACTTTACGTAATTATTGAGTTTCTTATTACCTGTACTTTATGGTTGTGTAGTTTCTTAAGTACCTAGGTTGTTGTAGTATCATATTAAGAATTGCAAGCGTTATTAACGACAACTAGAATTCTTTGCACTAACCAAGCTAAAGCTAGGTTATTCGTTTTTTATCACACCTACTAGGTGTGAAAATTGTTTCACTATGTAA
This sequence comes from Hofmannophila pseudospretella, assembly GCA_947369225.1. Taxonomy (NCBI): domain Eukaryota; kingdom Metazoa; phylum Arthropoda; class Insecta; order Lepidoptera; family Oecophoridae; genus Hofmannophila; species Hofmannophila pseudospretella. The sequence goes on from OX376326.1 coordinate 6,391,908, forward strand.
TGTTACGTAAATCTCGTTAAACCTATTACGCAAAAGGCTTTGTAAATTTAATGACTTCCAATTAAGGTTACGTTATTATTACCTATTATTTTCTCTGTACCTAGTACATATTGTGACATCGTTGATGATAAACTGCGTTGTAAAGTTGATAACTGTGTGGGATAACAGTTTAAGGCTTGTAAAATATTAAATCTAGGTATGGTGTTCCGGTTAAGTAACTGGACCAGATAATTCAAATGAATTAGTTTTGTCTCCTTCCACTTAAGTTAAATTCCCATGTCCTCAAGAATTTGTATTCATGTGTACTTAAAATTATTAAACCTTTTTAATTTTCATTTGCATCTTTTGATAATGTATTGTATTATATATAAGAAGAAGAAATTCAATAATAAACCATCCCTATATAATTCCGGCATTAATTTCCTAAAGCCCTGGCATGCCTTTCTCCAAATCATTTCGACCTTAAATAATAGAAGATTCACATTAAACAAAGATTTCATTCATAGCGCAGTGGCCATTAACGTCAAAAATGATGGCCTAAGCTAATAAATAAGCAAATTCCGTGCAGCATGGGTAGTTTTTTTTTGCATAATTATCGCGATTGTTGTATGTAGCGCTTTCCAAACGCGAAATGTAATAGTTTTTACTACGTTTTTCCCATCTTCGTCATGCACAACTAATTGAAGAATACTCTAATGGGCATATTGTTCGACGTATATAAAACAGTGGGAGTGTCGTATGCCTTTATGTTTAATTGTTTACTGATTGGATGGTACTTAGGTAATAGGTTCATGTTTAATTATCTATCTACTCTATGATTTTCTACATAAAATATTTAATATTTTGAAACATTCCACAATTTTTGTGTTGAATTCGTTCCGATTAAATCTTAAAAGACGCGTTTCTCACCACTGTCTGAAAAGTTGTCAGATGTTGAGTTTTCCAACATCACTAATTGCATGCATTTCTAGATCTATTTGAAGTAACTGTCCTGTCCAGCGTCGCTAGATGTATAGGTATCTATGCATCTGGCGACACTCAGCTGAACTTGGCCCTTTTAATAGATCATATCATATGATCATATCACTTGTCAGAATGTAAAATATGGTCAATTTATAATCCTACTCATTTTGTGATATTTTGTACATATTTTTTACAGATATTTTTTATATATGGTCTATTAATAAAGGTTTTTCTATTCTATTCTATTCAAATTACATTACTCTACTACTACGCATACTGAAGTGTAATAACGTCTAGACAACCTTAAATATGTTTAGTATTATTGAACAAGTTACTTTTAGTTTAAATCTTTCAATATTCTTTGTTTCATATCAGAATTGAACAAGTTACATTTATAACTTTCAATGTCTTTTATTTCATACCTATCAGAATTTAAAAATTGGACACACGTTGGTACTTATTTGAGTTTGAAACGTAAGTAACACAAGATCTTCCCATCTGTCCCGTCTCAGTGGTTGGGCAAATGCATTACACTGAGAAAACGAAATTACTTCAGTTATTTCAGAAATAACAAGTGAAGTCATACAAACGTTCATTAGAAATTAGCAAAAGTGGTTTACTACATGAAAATGTAGGTTTGATTACATGTTACCAATCGTTTTGTAATCACTGGTTTTCACGTTACAGGTAGACAAAACTTTATAAGAAACATTAACATATAAGTACATATACAGTAACGTTTTTCTCAGCGTAATAAGCTTTAAATACCTTGTCATTTAACTTAACCTGGACACAAAGGAATAACATAACAGTTTGGACCTCATTAATGACGACAAAGAGCGTACACCGCAGCAAGGGTATAGAACTACCTATTGAATAATTTATGGGAAGGGAGGTTCAATAGATAGCGAGTTATATAGAGTTATATTAGTTGATAATAAAATCACTGCACATAGATATCTTAATTTAACTTAATCCAAGAAAGTAAATGATAGAGACTTTCGGAAATGGCTTATAAATGAAATCATATGCGATACCTAAATGTGATTGCTTCTTAGTAGTCATAGTATAATATATCCGGGGTCAGGAGTCAGGGAACAGGGGTCTATTTTAGAGTTCGTAGCAGCTACCGGGTATTTTCTTCCCACCTTTAGTGCCGGATACGTTGCTAAGACTCGTTGAGTGTTTTTTAAACGCAAATAGAATCATAGACCCGATTTAGCACAACTATATACCTGAATTTGATACTCAAGAATATGTACTGACAATTCTACCTATTATATATCCATATACGCTATACGCATCAAGGACCTGCTTAGTCAGCTAATACTAATAAAAGTGAGCCTGGGGTGCCCACTGACGCGAAACGCATTAAGCCACTATAACCAGTAGGGTGGAAAGAAAAAGTGTTAGAAAAAGCGGAAATCAGAGTCTAAATGTCAAGGTTTTTAATAGTTAGCGGAATAGCCTAGAGCAAGTAATAAGTAAATGTTAATCGATTCAATTGTATGAAAGTGAAATGGTATGCGAGGGAAGATGTTTTTGTAGAAAATAAACCGGACCTTATCGTAGGTGTCAGACTTCATAAGACTGGGAGGAATAATGCCTTATTATAAATGTATTCGGCGAATTGTATTGAGCGTCGGTGGCACCGTGGCTAGGACGTCGGACTCCCATGCGGGAGGTCCGAGTTCGAAACCATGCAATGCCATCTACCAATGAGTTTTTCGGTTTTATCGAAAGATTTACGTACATTTACCGACTGCTCTGACGGTGAAGGAAAACATCGTTAGGAAGGAAACCTGCATACTCAGATAACCAGTCTGTGAAATGGAGTAGGCAATGGCAAACCCATTAAATCTGCCAAGACAGTCGTTTTATGTGATTAATCCTTAGAATGATCACCACCCTCAGCAATGAGGAACACACGACTTTAGAAGAAGAAGAAGAGATAAAAATGTATTCGAACTAGGAAATAGAACAATGTATGGACAGAATCACACAAATTGGCAAAACAAGAATGTAATGTACGTTAATCAATTCAATGGATTGTCCATTGAAATCAGCCAAGATAAAAGTATAAACAAACTCTGAAGATTCAACCTATTTAAGTCTATCGTTTTCTAAGTATATTGCTGCATTGCTTTAGTGATTGCCAGCCTAAAAATAGCAGCTTTCATCGTAGTAACCTTTAAAAGATCAAAAGAGTAAATCAATCTTATCGACAGAGCTTTTTTAAACAGCGTTTGAGTTCCCACCATAAAATCACTTTTACATAAGCGCCGTAATCCCACGTCAACACATCCACTTGCAACACTTAAACAAACAAACCTAGAACTGTAGCACCCATAAACAATATTATAGCACAGGCATGGATTTAGAAGCGATTTATGGAACTATTGCTCAAAAATTCTCACATTTATTTTCGTAACAGTTTTGAATTGTAGTGGCCCAATTTTAAAAGGTCTTTTATCACAGACCAACCACTGGTCTGTGTCTGTTGTCCATATTGGATATATTTATGCAACCTATGATAGCTCTACAATGATAAATTGCAATTGCAACGACATTTCGATGAGATTTCAGTATAGGTTGCGATGATTATGGAAATATTAGTTAGTAATTATAAGTAGGAATTTAGATTCATACTTTCTGATGGTTCCTCATATGAAGAAAGAAGTGTAGGCCTAAATTCCGTCCTTGTTTATAGGACATAATGTAAAAGTTGCGAAAGCGGAACACTCGTGGTTTTGTAAACAATGCACATGTTCCCAGCATGTTAAGATGGATGACGAAAATGTTGCATTTAAACTGGAGTTTAGGAAGCAATTACATCAGTATGCTGTTTTGTTTACCGGTAAGAGATTAGTTCTTTTCAGATTTATCGCAGATTCTTATTTGTACTCGTATATAGTAAGGTGTCCTTTTTGATATTTGCAAAATGGTATATTGTTTAATATTTATAAAGTAGGTAATATTTATTGAATAAGAATAGTTTATTTGTGCGGTAAGATTACAATGGATTCATAGTCTATACATCAGTAGGAACTTAAACTAAATAAAATTAGTGAGCAACCAGTTAGTTTACAATAAACGCTGACCTCCGAACTAGGAAGTTCCTGTATCTCGGAGGACAGCTCTCTTCTGGGCCCAGTGCAAATGAACATGTAACAGAACATGGGAAAAATATAAATCTGACATAATTTGTAAGAAAGAAAAAAAGAACAATAATAAAGGGGTGGTGGGAATGCAGTGTGTGTGTATGTGTGTGTTTATGTGTGTGTTTGAGAGAATAATCCAAAGTACCTATATTTGTGTTTTTTTACAGGTACGTATGATTGTAGCATTACCTGGGTACAGACCTTTCGTCAACTACGTGTTGTTTTTGTAAGTGTTAGCTATACATTAATTTTAAAATAAATTTTGAACATATCTCTAACATCACATAACCTTATTTTTCAATACGAATATCGTGCTTGTTCCACTTAAGTATCAAATTCAGTTTGGTTTTGTAAATAATTAGTAAGTTAGGTAGACACTTCACTTCAAGTGAAGTGAAGTGTCTACCTGAAGTGAAGTTTTAGTTCTGTTTGTACACATATAAACTAATTACTTACATCCGATTTATAGGCCGATACTTTATAACACCACATACACATGAGAGTGTCTGAACGCGTAAGTAAGGCAGCTAGCTAATTCGGTCACTACCGCACGCGATATACCGTGCCTTTCCAACACGCCATTTCTTCAGTAGCTGCTTCCAATATAGAAATTGCTACATACGAGTAAGTATTCCATAGCATTCGTCAATTTCCATGGTTGTTAATAATTGTAGTGTGACACGTAATTGGACCATGGGTTAATTTGTTTTTAATTTTTGTCCTGGGTATTATTAATTATTATTACCATGAAAATATTATGTTTAGAATCTTATGTCAGAGGTTTTATAGAGAAATCACAATAGAGTTTCAAAACTCCAATCATCTTATCTTTACATAAATATTTAATGTGTAATGTGTTTCTAATTGATTTATTGACTTGATTTTAATTATTTCTCTGTCAAAAGGAAATCCAGTCTCATTAATTATTTGTACTAAATGATTGTCGTGAATGTAATTATGTTCTAAATACCCCAATTATTTTCTGAGAATTTTCGTCTATTTGTCATATGTTTTTGATATTGATCTGTCGATAATGTTCCAAGGAATAACGTGGTATAAAAAAAATTACGATATTTTGTTACCGAATCTAGAGAGTAACGTGTTTCTAAACTTCAAATATTTGTCTTTATGTAGGTAGGAAGTGTTAGAATTTACTACTTTGTCAGCTATGTCAAAAGCGAATGAGTCAAGTGGTTTCTATTTTTTTCTTTTTTACTAAATACGTGTAAATACGCAATTATTTCCGTCAAAGTCAGCAACCTAGGTGAAGGTTGACATTACGTCAACATTCGTAAACTGACTATAAGCTGTCTTACATACAATAATGATAGATAAGACAAGTAAACATGCAAGAATATTAATGTGGCATTAAATATTACAGTTGGTTGTCCATATAAGGCTCTATACCTACTGTAGCTTCCGTGGCGAAATTGTGAACGCGCCAGGCTACTACGGTGAAGCCGGAGGTGCGGTTTCACTTGTTTCCAATATTTGTAATATATATACAGTAGTACTCATACATGTGAATACACTGAGAAAAATGTGCCGTTATATGTATGTAACCCATGAAAACAGTGACTGTAACATGTAACCAAAGCCTCTACTATGTAGTAGACCACTTTGCTATTTGCAAATAAACTTTGATAATGACTTGGCAAAGTTTTGGTATTTCTAAAATAGGCGAAGTATAATTTGTTTACCTATCCGTTTTTGTCAGTGTAGGAAAACAGTAAAAAATATAATACTTATTTGTATATAATTCTTATTGAAGCAATTAAACCAACTCTTTTAAAACAACATTACATTTGTTGAACAAAACCAATTAAGTACGAGTATGTACAAGTGTGTCCATATATCAACAACAGTAATTCGGAATTCTTTATTGTTAAAGCTTTATTTTGCAACGATTTATTGCTCGGTTACCAATAAAGTGAGTCTCCAAGGGCGTTCCATAAATATATGAGCCTCTGTTTCACCTGCGTAGCGTTAAGGGTAATGTGCTTTCACAGCGTAAAATATAGCTTTTGTATTTACGCCTTTGTTACATTAAGCTGTGGTGTTCGTAAGAGCTTTAGTTCTGTTCGGATATCCCGAAAGTGTCTTTAAGAATGAATATAAGTCTTTATTCTGATGGCACAGGAAAGTACTCGTATCTAATATAAGATCATTTTTTGTGTGTGTAGTTTTCTAACTTCTTTCAAACTCAACAAAATTTCATTCTTAGAGCTAATCCTTAGAATCAAATTTTGAGTTCGTATTCCAGCCAGATCGATAATAAAAATATTCTAGACCCATGACCATGACTACATTTATGAATGGGTCAACATGCAGAGAAACGTCAATAAGGAATCTCTTGAGATCCACGAAAATAATAATTGCAATGGTAACTCCAAATCTCAGTCGTCGTCGAGGATGACTTCTGATCATCTTCTTATTGTCTCTGGTGCATCTTGGAGCGGCTCAGCAACCCGATTCAGATACCGCATTCGCGAGTGCATATGCTGCGTCAATGGCAGTATACTCAATAAGGCTGGGTTTGCCTCCAAAACAAACAAAAACAAACTTGTTTGTAAATGGGAAAGTAAGTAAAATGTATTTTTAAATGGTGTGTATAATTACATTACAAAGTATACTTAATACGTAGTCCGATTAACAATTACAGTATGTTTCAGTTTGAAAACGGTACGGCACGCTATATATCCTGTTCGTTGTATAAGGAAGCTTTTTAATAGCATACTAATGACTTGTCATAGTACTGTTATTGTGTAAAATTCGAACAGACATACGAATAAAAAAAATAGCATACTTGCTTACATCATAAGCAGGTATGCTATTTTTTTATTGTCATCATCACTATTCAACAACATTACATTTATCACTGGTGATCTAAAAACGTAATCTTAATTTATTACAAGTACCTAAATCATCTTCCCATAATTACATACGATGATATTTTATCTTTGTAGCCTCAACAAAAACGCGATACAATTTCTGTTTTCACTTCTTAATAGTATTACTAACGCAGTTTGTAGCGAAAGTGTAATTTACTAGGCATTAGAAAGCAAACTTAGAAATATCATAAAGCAAACATTTCAACAGTGATGTTGTGCTGTTATCTCGATTATTTGTACTGCTGTGTCGATACAAATTACAACTATACTGCTTGAAACGAATCGATTATTCTGACTATCGATAAAGATAATACGTTATTATATCGTTTGAATTGTTTAGTTTCCTTGTCTTTTTATTTGTTTAGGTGTTGCATTTGATAAATAAATATATAGAAATAAATTTTCAAAAGGAAACTGCCAGAAAATAACTGACTTTCTGCGTTGCTATAACCTACATACATCCTCTTCCAATATGTATATTACCTATACTTATTTCCATCCATCTTTTTGTTTCTCGAAATCATTTGTGTGAAAGAATGGTTTCAGATTTCTTCTGTCCTCTATACTCGTGGATATCCACTGAAGTGTTAAGAATATCTTTTGCGTGAATAAACTCGACATTCGAGTATTGTTTAAAACTATGCACCAAGAAGAAATATTATTAAAGAAACACTAGGTATAGGTAATAATTAATCTGTGAAAGAATCGAATTGAATTGTATGGTCGTACTCGTAGCTAAGCTAACCTAGATTGTGGTTTGCGTGTATATTGCATTTAATTTTTATTTTCTTCCGCCTTTTCTAGATGAATGGCTTAAGTATACGTTAGGTACGTACAATTAACAGTTTCCATTGACTTCGTAATGAATCAATAAGTCGGTCGGTAGTCTTGCTCTGTTAAGAAGACCGTTTGACCTAATACATCCGATCGAAACATCAGTATTTAAATGGTTGATTATGTTGTAAATTGATAACTTCTATTGATAAATTATGACATAATTCTATAGATTTGCTTCCAAATGACGCGTAACACTATAATATTAGTGGTTTTTGTGGTTAGTTTATAAAACTTTCAGTATCAAATATTACTTTATATTTTTCGATGCAATAATGTTTTACATGTTCGTAAATATAAATCAATTTTTATCAAGCGTTTAACTTCCAAGATCCCTTGTAAAAAGATTTCGATCAAAGTGGATAAAATACGTTTTTAGTCGGTAGCTGCGAATCTTTCTTCCGTGACGGATGGTAGCAAAGTGAGATTAATAGAAGCGAATGCTAAAAAATATTCCCACATCAACTGAAGATTTCCTGACCCGAATTCTAACCTTTAGAATCGAACTTTTGGATAATCCGACTAAATCTCGTGATGTTTTCCGATTCCTCAATGTTCCTTCACTCGTCTTGGACCTTCATAAATATGTATGAGACGTAGACAAGTTCCGACTGCGTTCTGCGGTAATGTGACCAACCCGTGTCAGCAAATGGACTTGTCCGAAAAAAGATGGCGCTGTACACGATTTTCGCTGGGGTCAGACTTAAACCCTACATAAATCTGAACACCCTCCTACATCTCGAGGTGTGGCTGTGAAAGGAGAAAATTGCATATTTATGAGGGTAGAGGTGAAAAAAGACAATGGAGATGCGCTTTAGCAGCTTATTTACAATAAATTGTCCATTGTGTTCATAATGTCGGACTTCCGCTTTCCGTGTCCGCCAGTGCTTCCCACATTTTTCAAGTTTCCGTTGTAAGTTCGTCCGTCCTATGTCGTTTTGTTAGTAGAAAAGTATACTTAGGCCAATAAACATTATCTAAAATCATAATATACTCATTCATTCTAAAATTCACATGAAAACAGGTTTGTCTGTATCTAGGTAGCTAGACATTTAGTACTTAGTAACAATAAGTAGGATTAGAACTATCAATATCAAAGGTCATATTGTGGATGTCATTGACAATCCACTAACCGAAGAGCGTGTATGAAGCGATTGAAGGGTGTGGGGGTGTGGGGGGGGAGAAGCGAGAACGGTTTGTCAGGATCTTTGCAGGTGGAAACCTTTAGTCTCTGCCTACCCTTGCGGGAAACAGGCGTGAGTGTATGTATGTATTGCCAATCAATATCTAAAAACAAAGTCGCTTTTGCGGTCGCTTGAGCCTAGTCTCAGATTTCGAGCCTTTGCAAACCTGTCGTTGCGGTTATTTTGGCCTTCGTTTCCATTAGCGATGTTTGAACACGACAAAATGGACACAATACCTAATCTTAGAAAGATTTAAGGCTACCCGTGGTAAAGTAACGTAAATTAATCTGTAGTGTGATAAATGAAGAATATACTCTGATGACTGTAGACTTTATGTATCAACTCCAAATAAAGAAATGAAACGAAATTTCTATGCACCAATTTAGAACGCTAAGTCAATAGCTTTGAAACATTTGCAGGAATTGGTGATATAATGTCATAAATTCATAATATACCAAATGAATTACTCTTCAGTTTAGTTCCAAAAAAAATGCAGGTAATACAAAATTAAACAGCCGCAGCACGTAGGCAAACGCTCCAATATTTCAGAGCGTATACGGCAGGAGTAAACATTGCACGTTATTGGGATGGCTACGAACGGTACGTGTGCCAACAGGCCCCGTCCCACTTTGCCCTGATGAGATCCCACCTGCCTTCATAGTGCTGACTAAGCTGCAACCGAATGAAATCTAGTATTCAAAAGGTTTTGCTTCGATGAAATGTTTAACAGGCTGCTTGATCTAAATTAAAGTAAGTAAGTTCAAAGTGAAAAAAACTGTAATCGAACGAAGCTGAAAACAGATCACTGTACAAATTGAGTCCACACAGAAATATTTTGTTTATACTATGATGACTATGATTAATTTTGCGGTTACAGTTAGTTTTCTGGTCTTAATGCAATTAATTTCACTAAAGTTCTATGAGATTTAAATAGACGTGACATACGAGAGAGGTATCCAGGAAGTTGAGTAATCCTAAAGTATGCTTGACTAATAACGATCTTAGTCGAGAAAATACGTAGGTAGGTATCTTTAGCACTCTAAAGTAGAATATCTTAAGTATATTTCCTTCACAAAGAATGTCTAAATTAATAAACTTAGCTCACTTTCTCGCTCCACGGCACAGAACAAAGTGTTGTATATACAAAAACGTAAAAACTGTGAGTGCATCGGTCGAAGCAACTTCACAGCTATAAGGGCCGGAAGCAAACTTTTCAATCGTACCACTTTACGGTAGAGTAACTTTATCCTTTGAGACTACTCTCTCCCTATTTTGGTAACCAAATTGCACGAGAGGCGGGAAAACAAAGCTTTGACCCTATGAAGCTCCGCCTTCGGAGTTTTGTCTAGTTTCTGCAGTTTAATAGTTTTATTTATGTTTTGATATAGTTTCTTTGACGCTATCACGAGTACTCACTTTACTTTTAGGACCACGGTAGGGAAAAAATTAAGGCCACCTATCCACAGAACAGCATCTTTCAGGGGTAGTTTTAGATATGCGGCTACTAAGTGCTGGAATAACATCCCCCCTCCAATACGTAGCTGCACCGGAAAATATACATTTAAAAACAGACTTCGCTCACACTTGCTGTCGGTGCAATTACTGTTGCCCTAGTCTGAATCTGTTCCCTTTATTCCCTTTATCTCCTTCTTAGCATTCCGTACTGTACCCCTTTAGTATAATTATATTTATATATATGTGTGTTATATATATTGTGAGTAGGTATATATATTTATTTATTTACGATATTTATATATCTTTTATCATTTATGTGTCATGGTAAATGTAGGTATATATATTTTTAACTTATCAATACTACCTATCTTCAATTAAATTTATTTGTGTCGTATCTTTGTCCTCTTGGACAGGTTTTGGCCAGCCATCGGTCACGGTCCAACAGAATACCAGCGCTGGAGGCATTCTTGTCTGCAGCAATAAGCTGAGTTGAGGCCCTTTTCACAACAACAGCAGACCATCATACATGATTTAGATATGTTTACCTTTGACTACATAATTATTTTATTATAATTATAACTGTTTCGGTCATTGCTGTGTGTGAAATAAACGTATTACTTACTTACTTACTTTTTTTTTACACTGCACATAAAATCAAAATAACAAAATTGAATAGCTACGAGTATAACTAAGTAACTGGGTGTGTCATGACAAGGTTATATCGGATCTGTCAAAACCTTGTCACACATACCATAAAAAGCCATACTAAACGAAAAGGTTCTATCCTATCCTATTCTGAGTTTTGTCGAGAGTAGAGTTGTTGCAAATAGGTAGCTCCCGAATATAGGTGTAACAGCAATAATAAATTCCATCAATTCAACATCCCAAAAGGACTCATAATAATACAATTTAGGAAATTCCCACATGAATTTTGTTACTAATATAATATTCACCGACTTACCTCAACTTCGATCTATCTCCCGGTAAACCCTCTGGGACCATAATTTGGGAAGAAATAATGAAACAGTATAACTTTCATGGGTCATGTTTTATTCAGTGTTCTTGCTGTCTCGCTGGTTTACATTTTGTGCTTTGTCGAGGTGGAAATTGAAAATTATTATAAGAATGTATTTATAGACTTACCTATTACCGTATATTCTCCCCACTCTTTGATTTCCTGCATGCTTATATTTGTTATCAAAGTTACGAATTATCTATCAATATACAGGGTGTAACATTAAGAACGGTCAGTATGGGAAAGTCGGAAACTATAAGACATACGAAGATCTGTTCTTAGGAACCATGTCATCTATTTTAGTAACAAGAAAAACTGTATTCATACATTTAAAAAAAAACTGTACTCAGCCTGGGAATCGAACCCGGTTGTTTTGAAAAAAAAATCCACTATTTCTATTTAGATATCGATTACGTTAAGGATGAAGTGTACAAAACAAGTTACGACACAATTGAAGACCTAAAAGCAGCCATAGAGACAATTTTAACGCAAATTCACCACCTGAAGATACAACATTCAATAGTAAGATCGTTACCTAAACGAGTTGAATGTTGTATTTTACAAAATGGTAGTCATTTCGAACACCTACTAAAATAAATTAAAAGATATGGAAACAATGCGTTTTATTAATTTTAAACATCACGTTTCATACTAACATTTATTCCTTAAGACCTACACAATCGATATCTAAATAGAAATAGTGTTGGATTTTTTTCATAACAACCGGGTTCGATTCCCAGGCTGAGTACAGGTTTTTTTTTTAAATGTATGAATACAGTGTTTCTTGTTACTAAAATTGATGACATGGTTCCTAAGAACAGATCTTCGTATGTCTTATAGTTTCAGACTTTCCCATACTGACCGTTCTTAATGTTACACCCTGTAGAAGTCCTATATCCATCATCCATATATATGTCGTAGACACATAGCGTAATGTCCCGTTTCAAGAAGTGCGTAGCTATTTCACGAACTGCTAATAACCTTAGACAGATACTGTAATGGTCGAGTTCTACACTATCTGTCTAAGAATTTTAGCCACTTTGTGAAGTGCGGATCATTAATTCGCACATAGCGTAATGGTATTGAATCTCATGTGGATCTTATTCACTCGTCTATGAATCTAGCGGCATCTGGTAGTTTGCCCCTGTTTTATTATAATGCTATACATACTTATATCTATATTATTGATACTTCGTGTCGCTACTTGGTAAAACTTCATGAAACTTAATATTAAACGAGATTTATAGCATTTAGTTCTACAAAATTTGTTTTATTTGATTTTTTATTCAATTAAATTAACCGGAATCGGTATTTACTAAATATTAACTATATTTAACAATAGTATCTAATATAACGTTATAATATATTGACTCATAAAGCAAATCAAATAAATGTTTTGGGATAATAAGAGAGATGGCGCTAGTATAGATTCAAAACAAAACCTAATTTACAGTGGCAAGCCGGAATTACGCTATGTGCTAACCAGAGATCTGCAATTCACGAAGTGGATAAAAATCTTAGACAGACAGTGTAAAACTCGACTATTACAGTATCTGTCTAACTTTATTAGCGTTTGGTGAAATGACTACGCACTTGCTGAAATGCGTCATTACGCTATGTGGCTACGACATATACAGGGTGTAACATTAAGAACGGTCAGTATGGGAAAGTCTGAAACTATAAGACATACGAACATCTGTTCTTAGGAACCATGTCATCAATTTTAGTAACAAGAAAAACTGTATTCATACATTTTAAAAAAAACCTGTACTCAGCCTGGGAATCGAACCCGGTTGTTTTGAAAAAAAAATCCAACACTATTTCTATTTGGATATCGACTGTGTAGGTCTTAAGGAATAAATGTTAGTATGAAACGTGATGTTTAAAATTAATAAAACGCATTGTTTCCATATCTTTTAATTTATTTTAGACTAGACTATTAATTACTATCTTTTAATTTATTTTAGACTAGACTATTTCTTGTGGGGTTACGTTAAGGATGAAGTGTACAAAACAAGCTACGACACAATTGAAGACCTAAAAGCAGCCATAGAGACAATTTTAACGCAAATTCACCACCTGAAGATACAAAATTCAATAGTAAGATCGTTACCTAAACGAGTTGAATGTTGTATTTTACAAAATGGTAGTCATTTCGAACACCTACTAAAATAAATTAAAAGATATGGAAACTATGCGTTTTATTAATTTTAAACATCACGTTTCATACTAACATTTATTCCTTAAGACCTACACAGTCTATATCTAAACAGAAATAGTGTTGGATTTTTTTTCAAAACAACCGGGTTCGATTCCCAGGCTGAGTACAGGTTTTTAAAAAAATGTATGAATACAGTTTTTCTTGTTATTAAAATTGATGACATGGTTCCTAAGAACAGATCTTCGTATGTCTTATAGTTTCAGACTTTCCCATACTGACCGTTCTTAATGTTACACCCTGTATATCTATCTAATATTGCATCAAACTGTTAAACGTTTAATCTAAAACTTTTAACGAACTTTTAACATTTCAAATTGTGTATGAATGATATATAAGTCTGATTCGAACATCAGTCAGAATCGTCAATTCTCGTATTAATATTTTAGTATCTAATATGGCATCAAAGCCTGAAATATTTAATTCAAAACCTGATAACATCAACGATATACACAGAATCACAGACATATCTGTTTAAACTTAGTGTTTTCTCATCTCGTCGACCTTTACTTTAGCTCTATTTTTTGTTCACATTCCTCTCTTTACATTTCGAGAGGTCACTTTGTTCTAAACACCATTGTTTTTTTAACGTGAAACATTCGTCTTTTGTTTCAAACAACCTCGTAACAGCATTTTCTCCATTCATTAAACTTTTCCACACGACAAGTGGAAATCCTTTACACTTTCCTACTTGGAAAACAACGTACAAAATGGACTTTGTAACCATTGGACCATGCTCGATATTGCTTCCAATATTCGCTTTGTTGTGAGTTTGCAGAATCTTCTAAGCTTATTGTTTCTTTTTCACAAACGATAATAAGATTTTGCTCATTTCGATTTTGTTTTATTTAACCCTTGAGTGACTGGAAAATAAAACACCTTCTAATGACGGGGAAGGTACAGTGGAAGACACATAAATATTTACTCTGTGGAACCTTGTCGTAATAAGTTTTTGTTATGATTCCTTGACATTCGTATGAATGTGTCAAAATAGTTAAAAGCAACAATGTACGAAAGGGTATATACAGCCTGATGTGTTCTCCACTGTACATGGGTACCTACCGAACTTTGATGGGATTTGCGATAAAAAAAAATTCATTATGGTGTTTTTGACATTATTTTATTAAACATATCAATGCACCTTATGTAAAATAATATAAGGATCTTCTTATCTTATCTGTGATAGGGGATAACCCCAGCGGCACTTTGACCCTTGAGGATCTTTTGTGCCTACCCAATTTTACACACTGGTCATCTCAGTGTGCAGGTTTCCCACGATGTAACTGTACGTAGTCTTCGAAAAATAGGAAAAACTCCAATGAGTTTTTCCTATGTACATGGTACTGCACGGTTTAGAACTTCCCGCATGGGAGTCCGGTGTCCTAGCCACTGTGCCACCGACGCTCTCTGGGAGGACCTTACCTTACTTTCCTATTCGCACATGTTTTTCGCTTGTTAACATCTCTTTTCGCTTTCAAATACATATGTATTTTGTAAATTGTTATCTTCTTCGTGTTACTAGAATCATTAAAACTTTTACAAATTATTAGGTACTTTAATTCTCAGAATTAATATCCTCGTATTCAGTTACCTAAAATATGACGAAATATAATATCCTCGGGTAAATGACCGGCCACTAAATTTATGGGGGATATCTTATATCATTATCAATGACACAGTAAGCTTCATTCCTATCCACAAACCCTATGTACTATGATAAACCCTAATTTTTATTAACATAGTACCTAGCATATGCAGATTATCCCGTTATCGTGCCTTTTTTCTATATACAGCCTACTGTTGCTATCAGTGGAACTGCGTATTTGTATTTTATGTATATGTTTTCTTGCCACCATTTTCCTCTGTTCGTTCAGGTAGTACGGACGTATTATTTCAATACATTTTAATTCAGAACTGTTACGATTGGCTCCAATTACTTTTCGAACTTATAACAAGTTAACAACTGTGAAACAGTTTACCGATTAATCGTAAAAATAAGAAAGTTATGTAAAATTTTGAAGGAGTAACAGTTATAAGTGGACGTTTAATTTTCTCGTGTAATATGTTTTCGGCGCCGAGAAGACGATCCTTGAACACGTTAGTGGAAAAACATTTTCTGAAGAGAAGGGATTCGAAGGACTCACCGCTCGCTTCACCGGTGTCCGATGATGTATGTAAACAGTTTTACTATTATTCTTAATTTCGTATTTAAGCTCTGTTATCGTTTCGCTATCTCCAACCAGACCTAGTATGGTATTGATTAATTCTAGGTCATGAACGTTAATGGAAGAGGAACTCGCGCTATTACAAAAATTACTAATGAATAACTAAGCTATAAGGTCGCCAATTGTATTACTATTTTGTAGCTTGTCTTCTGTACCATATATTTATCTCGTGTGCAATAAAGAATATTTGTCTTGTATTATATTGTAAAATTTACTAACGTAGGTATAAAGTATATATTTGTTTATCATTTAACTAGCATACTCTTTACACATACACCTGTACGCTATACAGGTAGGCAAAGAGAATGGAGTGCCACGAATCTCTGTCTTGTTTGGCACGCTTCTCTTGTTTCGTCGTTTCACGCATGCTCGCATTTGGGGTCGTCTGCTCTTTATATTAAAATCTAAGAGCAATCTGTCAATCTGACAT
Source organism: Hofmannophila pseudospretella (assembly GCA_947369225.1). NCBI lineage: Eukaryota > Metazoa > Arthropoda > Insecta > Lepidoptera > Oecophoridae > Hofmannophila > Hofmannophila pseudospretella. The sequence goes on from OX376326.1 coordinate 6,408,284, forward strand.
ACATACATAAACTCACGTCTACAACATAAAAAATATAGATATTTATTTTTAATATTTGTAAGGCCAACGAGGTCTATTAAAATGAATCTCAAAGTCACCGTATGGCGCAATACAAAGCTTGTTTACAATTTTGTAAACATTTTGTGCTGAACGCTATACAATTATACCTAAAGTTCCTTGCCCTTGAAAGGGTGCCAAGCTTATCGGTTATTGATTACGATAATTTTGGTTCAACGGCATATCATATTACCGAATAGTTATCATAATATGCAATCCTGAATGTATAATAAATCGAGAGACTTTCTTTCCGAAAATTTAAACCAAAACATGGTTTTAGATTCATAATAGGTACTTTCATATCATACAAACAAAATAGATAAGTTAGAAAAGAAGAATGTGCCATTGAAATTACAAAAGTTATGTAAATAAATCCATACCTATTAGTTTAAAATTTATATTTTATCTAGGTCGTATAGATAAGTTACATCTATACCTACGTCAACCTCTTGGTTTTAGAGTTATCACATCAACGGAGTTTTGAAGTTTAATTATCTTGAAAAATAGTTTTAGTAGTACCTACAATCCTTAACATTTTATATCGAAAGTATGATGTAAATCTAGAAATTAGTAGTCAGTATAGTACCTAATATAACTTAGTAATATTGCGTTTTTTCTTCCAAGATAACAACCCTATTCACTCACAGGATGTGCCAACAGGTTTCTGTTCCGCGCTGTTTATCGCATACTCAATACATTTTTAAGGTGTCATAAATTGCACCAAAAAAGCTGTAAAATTAAAGCATCAGCTTTAAATGCAGCGATTACACTTTCCTTACTAGTCTTTTTAGCACTTCAGTGGTTTGATAAAGGCATAGATTGCACATCGTGTATTGGTTTGATGGAATAAGTATATAGAGTTTCTAAATAAATGAAAAATAACACTGTTAGTACACTAGTAGAGGCTGTTATTCTAATGTATAATAATTGTGCATATTGTTAATTTTTACTAATTATCTAATTAAATTATTAATTTTCGTTACTAACGGGGAAAAATATATTCGTGGTAGTCCAATATTAATAGACATGATATTTTCGAATGAATTTACATGTAATATATTTTAAACCCAATTTTTCCTGAATTTGTACATAGGTATAGGTAATGTTACTCTAAAATAATATCCTCACATTATAGTCCATTACAAACCTGTTTACCTTATAGGAAAAGATTCCATTTGTGGTAAATAATAATTATTTATAAATATGTACATACAGGTTTCATTAAACATTTAGAACCTACAAAAACTATAATTATCTGGATATCCTAGTAAATAAGGGTTAGTTAAGGTAAGTAAAATAAAAATAAATCCAATTAAATCTTTATAAATAAAAAATGTATGAAATGGGATTTCTACGAAGAATTCCTTAATAAATTAATCTTACTTACTTACTTACTCCGCTGGCGCAGCGACCCGAAGTGGATCTTGGCCTCCGATACCAAAGAGCGCCATCGCTCTCTCTCCTGCGCAGTCTCGAGAAAAAAAATTAATTAATCTAGTATAGTAAATCTTTTGGTAGCAAGAGAATACAGTACTTACTGGACATGTTAACTATACCAGTGTATTTAAATACAGAAATAATATACTTAACTGAACTTTTTTTCTAGAACTTTAGTCTAGGGATTTTTATGCTTCAAAAGTAAGAAAAAGCTAATCAGTAATCAATATTTTGATTTATTTTCACTTAATATTTTATGAGGATTTATAATAAATATTATAAATTTTCATAAATTACTTTATTATATAATTTATTGATATGAAGAAAGTTATCAATTAAAAAAAGATTTTTTTTTAACTTAATGTCGATAAAAATGTACTAACTTTTGTATAAGTTCATCTGATTCTAGTGTGACACGATTTATTACGCAGTAGCCAACTAATTACTTATTTGTAGGAACGTTCCCGACTGAGACCTATACCGATTACCATTTAAAGGTGGCGATCGATAGTTGCCCCAAATGTCGTAGTTGGTATGTCGCCGTTAAAACTGACTGATGTGGTACAAGGTCGCAGCCTTCAGTCTTTTTAGTACTATGATAAAGGGCGTGAGGTTCTAATCTTTAACAAAGGCATTGGAAGAGACTACAGAGACAAGGAGATACGCAAGATGGCGAATATTACGTTGCCTTGGAGGCCAATAAGTTGTCAGTTAAATTTTTTAACTTTCAAAGCATTTCTCGGCTGAAAAAATAGAAAAAAAATTCAAGGAATCTTGCGATTGACACTACAATTTCTCGGAATGTCTTATGTGCATTACGCAAAAAAATATGTTACTGCCTTTTATAAAATTTAACTCTCCTTAAAGTTAATCAGATCTAACCGTCGTCAGTTGTATGAAACGAAACGTCCTTAAAGTTAAGTTTCAATAAAATACTTGCTACACCATAACTCTAGATAGAAATGACACGCGACTTAAGGAAGCCTTCAAATGGGGATTAAGGACGTATCTTGCAACTAACGGTATGGTCAGGTAAGTATTTATAAATCAACTAATAAATTATTCACGAAATACAGCTGTGCTCATCCAGCACGCGCGTTCAAAATGACCTTTTTAGCCTTTTGCGTAATGTATATTTTTAACTAAAAAGTCCCCTGGGAAAAACCTCTACGTCATAGTCTAATAATGACAGGAAAAATTGATTTCGTAGCGCTAGTCTGCTTTTCCACTCAGTCTAATTTGTTATTAAAGTCTCTTCAAGGACGTTACAACTTAGTTAATTAATTGAATACAAAATATATGTTCACTAAAACTGTAAATAGCATGTGACAGACGTAATAGCAATTACTTAGGTATTCCATAGGGTTATAATATTATTTCGACATCAAATAAATACTAGTTCCAACGCTTGACGAATACCTACCGTAGAGTAAACTAAACTTTTATAGGTAAATAAGTTCGGACTGTCTCTTTCGTTATCGGTAAGAAAAGGACAGCAGAAGAAGGTGGTGTCATTTTAAGTTTAGAGCTGTCAAATTAGAACAGCTCCCAGAATTACATCCCCACGACACAGGGAATAGTGTGTGATGAGGATGATCCTAGGGGACTAGGGCAAGAACTTCAAACTTTTTATTGCTTCATGTGGTTAATATTGTTAGGTACAATATTTTTAGTATCGCAACCCTGAATGCCTTACAGGAGGCACTGCAAAGGTTATCTACATACCTACTTAGTTATTATGATTATAACTACATACCTAGTTATAATATAACTTATTTATAACAAGTTATAAGTATTTCACTACCTAATTATTAATTAAATTACATTACGATTTCGAATTGTTTTTATGTAATTTAAAGTAAAATAAAAATTTGCACTGAAAACTAAAAATAAAATCCAAATTAAACATAACGAGTAAGTATTTATATTAAAGCTAGATAGGCGAGGTACCCCCACTATGCTGCTTAAAATTTAGTTAACGGTTTTTTTCCTACATAAACTGCAAATTCCAAAATTTGCATAACTGAGTTTGAAATGTTAAATTATAGAGGTATGGTAACATTATAATTTATAATGTTTTATAATTTATAAATCACCATTAGTGCACTGTTTTCTATTTTAGTTAAAGAACCATATGGTTTTGACGTTTGTGTTTGGTTGCCATAACGACCGTTGCGCTGGCGCATGCAATAATAATACACGCAACAAAAATAATATTGGCGTCAGTATTTTGAAGTGCAATATTTTCTGTACTTAGTTATATTATCGCTTACAATTACCGTAAACAAAATACCTACTTCTACGTTAACATTTAACTAGGGCTCAGTTTAATTAAAGCAGATAATGTTAATTGGTACTTCAAACCACAAACACGTATTTATCAAGTAGGTAGGGTGTCAAATCGTATCATTAATAGGAAAATACCAAAATATAATTAGGTGTTCGAAAATTTTAATATGAATTATTGTTTTGGGAAATAGAAGTAGATGCGTAGTAATTAAATTTTAACATGTACCTACGGAAAAATTTCTGCAAATCTACAAAAATTTCTTAGTCGTTGTTAGTCGATTCGTAATTACTAGTATAGTATACCAGTCCGGAAACTTAAATTCGGGCGATTTTTTAGAACCAGGAAAATTTTATTACAAACACCTTGCCCAAATATCACTGGCTGGCTAACTTTAGTTAATTTTTTAAATAATTGTAAAAAAAACATATCTGTCACTTTTCAATCGCTACGATGGAGGTAACGCAAGAAGCATTTCGTGCTATGATCTATTATGATCACCAGAACTATGGACCTTTTAACCCATTCGGGCATGTAATTGCTACCACATCCCCCTGACAGCCAGAACAGTCCTGACTTGGCTACGTGTGATTTCTTTATGTTCCCCACGTTGAAGAAATCTCTGCGAAATTTACAACTGCGGACGAAGCAGTAGACCAATTTTTTTGACCTTCCACAATAACAGTTTTTCACATGTTTTGAAAGCTGGTTTTCGAATGCATAAGTGCATTGATGCCGCATGGGAATACTTTGAAAAGTTGTAAATAAACATTAGTAATATTTTTTAAATTTTCCATTTGACTAATAATTAATGGATCGCCCTAGGTATCTGGGATCTAGTCTCCGATATCGGTCGATTGCTTACAATTTTTTAAATTATAGATACAAGAGGATAAGAAAAATCCATGTCCGCTAGGTGATCGGTGCAATGGGCGAACATTTTTAAGGTACAAATAACTCTTAAACGGTGACAGACAAATGCTGCAAAAGAATACTTATGTACCTATCCTAATTTTTAATTTTGAGCACTCTAGGTCACTAATTTACAATAGAGTGTATACTCTAGAGAATTCAAAATTTGGATATTATAAACGGCGAAAATAGAAAATTGCGGGTCCCATGACAAAAAACATTACAGACCCCAATATCACGTGGTCACGGGCATATAGTTGCGTGTATAGGTAGGTAGCTACGATTGTTAACACCCGTCCTAAAAACAAAGACAATACAAAACGTTCGTGCCAGTAACAGTCGTTACACGTTATAACATTATAATTACATCCAGTTTTTAATGATAGCTTACCTCATGTCCATCAGCGTTTTTGTTGACTCTGACTTCACTTGTTGGATGTCTATAAGTTGTAGAGATAGATCGTTCGTATAAATAGTATATTATAAGTAGATCCGCAGTGAGTATTATAAACCGCAAATGATGTTTCATCTGTACAAGTTTCAGTTCAAAAATTTAAATAACTATCAGAATTTTGAAAAATAACAAAATTGGAAGTAAGAATAGAAACAATTTTTTTTAATGTATAAGTAAGTAATCTACAACATACTACAATTTCAGGAATCAATCTCATATATTTAAGGAAATATCATAGTGTTTTTAAGTGAACCGTTATTTTTGCGTCAATGTAAAGGCTTTCGTTAATGAATACGACGTTGCTTTGGACTGCTTGGGAGAAAAAATTATCGGTACGAGTTTAAAAATAATTTTCATACGAAAAAATAAAATCGGAATTGAGGATTGCTGCTTCATGCATGAGTTTTTATGATGAAACTGGTTAAAAATTGCTAACTTCGATTCTATGTTTATACACAAATCTTACATATTCATTTAAAGTAGACATTTCACGACAATTTATATTAATAATATAAAAAAATACATCACTCAACAATTACTTTGCATTCGCATGATGAATTTAATTATTTTTAGCACTTTAATTAATTAGAATCATCATCTCTTTTTAATAATCTTTGCTAATTCATCAAGGTTTCGACTATTGTGTCTGTTAATGATTCCCATGCATCTATTGATGAGTATTTAATTATTGTTACAAGATTTCTTGGCAAGGCTTTGTATAATAGGATGTGGGAAAGTTCAAATAAATAACTGCCTAATATTGCACTCTATTTTCAAGGGTAAATAAACTGCTTTGAATAAGTGAGTTGTAGAACAGTGTTTTGTAAATTCTTTGAAATTGTTCTAAGTATACTTACATATTTAGGAATCGGGGTTCAATGCTGAATAAGACGAAGCACTTCAGTTTTACAGTGTTTCACTGAGTGTTTTACTGAATGACCTCTTTCTACATTCTAGAATCCCAAGCTATTATTGTTAAGCACAATTTTTATATAACTGTAAACTATAAAGAATTTACAGACTTGTTCATTTCAAGTTCCAATTTTATACGTCTGTGAATATTGTAAAACTAGTACCTATCTTATTTTTCATTTTAAAAGAACATGAATTGGCATAAGTCTTGCATTCGGATCGGCAAAGTCGACTTTCATTCTATCCATGAAAAGCGCCTCTGGTGCAGCTGAGAATCTAGATGGGAATATATCAGAATATACTGGGGATATGTTCGAACATACTTATCGCATGTCTTCTTTAGCGATTTTACAGATTCCGGAGGAAATCTCTGTGCCTTGGGAATTTTCTGTCGTACTTAGGTTGAAAACAAGAATTTTATGTTCTTCAACATACTTAAATTATATTTAAAGTGTGGATTGAAAGATCTGAAAATGGGTATTGACATTTAATCAAACTGTCTGACCTTTGTTTTGAATTTGTAAGTATGCATTATGCTGAGCTGGTGTACCCTTTTTGGCACTGTACCACACCAGATGTTTTGTGCTGCATGTATTAATCTTTGTATACTTCTGTATTGTGTACTTGCTATATTCTGGTGTTTACAGTGCTAAATAAACGTTTTCGAATTTCATTTTTTTTATCTGTGTCTTTATTTGTTTCTATATCACATAATCTACTGAATGGATTTTAGTCCAGATTTCGCGGTTTGAATAGCTTAGTGTCTATATATACTTGTAGCTCAAGATTTTTAGAAATCATGTAAGAGTCCTAGGTCTGAAAATCTACAATAATAAGTTGTCCCCTAACCATAAGACAAAAAGAAGAAGAAATGACAGAACCAAGCAGACGAAGAAAAAATAGTCGTCATAACAAATCTTAGGTATATTGCCATGTCCTTACGATGGTAAAAGGTCTTTACGTCAGTCTATTAACGCCCCAGTAGGACCGCAGGCGCAGGCCTCCCTTGCAAACAAAGTACAAGCATAAGATAAGGCTGGTGAACGCAAATTGCTATCTTTATTAATTTCCAATCGACGTAGCACAACTGTTTAATTACGCGCAAATAAGACCGTTATAGTCGAATGTCAATTAACCAATCAGAGCAACAAATGCCGATCAGTGTGTTCTACGGTTTATTTTGTAATAACATAGCCCGATTAACGATGCCTCACATACTTGAGTAAGCGTATATGTATATTTAAGAAATCGTGGTTATGAATAACTAACAAAAGTGATTTGAAGAATTAAAAAAGTGATATTATCGAGCTTGCTCAAACTTTCCATACTATTAAGAATGTGTAGAAGTACCATCGCATCGCCAAAAAAGTAAGTGAGTACCTGACCACTATAGAACCATATAAATAGTAGCCAGATACTTTTCTGGGCGATGGCACCCATATGGATATGGATATCTCTTTAATGTAATTTGCGTTAAGTGTTCATTCACAAATATATGTGAAACTGATAGTCGGTAGTAATGAGCATCAAAGGCCCGACAGTGGCACCTAAAAAGGGTAAATTCCCGTGAAATATTTACAATAAATAGATAAAATAATGTCAATCGATAATAAATTACCATTATTATCTTTACGGTAGAGATCGCGCAGTAAAAGCGAGTGAGTCAAATCTGCAAGATCATCGTGAGTCATGAGGGGTTTCTAGAGTAGAGTTGTTCGTCCAGTTATGATCATGACGTAGGCTGTTACCTCAGATGAGGTGATCTTGTGGAATGGGCCCTTTGTTCCTCGTGGTAAGCATAATCATAATCAGCATTAGAATTGTTACCTTGAAAGTGGTTAACAAAACTTATTTTACCGATAAAGTGTACATTTAATAAATACTAATTCGCAGAATCAACTGTGATGAATTTAAAATTAGACGACGACATCTCTCAAAATGTCAAAATTTTCATACAAATTGGATAGACTATAACTAAAATTATAGACTTACAGATCGACAAGGATCTTTTAGCACTTGGATGACATTGACAGTGGAGCGTTAGTATCACTTTTTTGTATAGCGGACTGTCATTGAAGTGAGGTTTTTCAAGGATGGATTTTTGCAACGTGCCAAATGATCATTGTCTGTATGTATATTGGCCGTGGCAACTTTTTAAACATTGACAAGAAAGCCAAACGCTTGATAACTCTGTATAACTTAACCTTCGTTTTTCCGTTTAGATTCCGTTTAGGAGTCGAGATGAGACCAAAGCTAAGAGGTTCCTGTAATTCAATGATATTCATAGATAAAATACCAACTATTACTTCATAATTTGAACTTTCTTGGGTTAGTCCTTAACAATAATTGCGTTGCAAGTGTCAATAAAATATTTACATTTGACTTAGACTCGTCTAGTCTAGCTACGTAAATTATTCATTTTAATATTAGTAGTCATCGCAATGGTAAATTATTTACCATCAACTTGCTCATTCATTACGCATTAACTCATTAGTGGCAAACTATACTAACATCATTTATTTCATCCGTGTACTTACTTACTTTTCAAATACATTAAGTTATTAACGCAGGAGTTTTAGTCCTGAGACACAAAAAAATAATTGAACCCATCAATACGTATCGCACTTTTGTATGGAAAGGCAGGTTTTCCTTTTGAGTCGTTTGGAATTTGTTTTTGCAGTAAGAAAGATGTCCCAATAAAATGTTGGCTATATAGGGGTTTCGTTCACACTTTTATTGGCTCTTCTAGAGAAAACGATCTCGGTAGATGAGTTGAGGTGTATATTGTTATGAAGCCTGTCCCAGTCACCGAGCTGACTCATAAGGTATCTTTTTGTATCATTGCCAACATCCAAAACTGGTTAACTTTACCAAACCTCAATAATTTTCTAACACGACAAACATAAGGTTCAAAATCCGTTAACAAATCGTGCTGTGGCTTCTAATTGTATTTTGTCTCGAATGTAATCTTGCAGTTTGAATAATCGGCACACGGTGTTGTAATACCTCGGGACAGGCGCGAACGTTGTTTGCAAATTGAATATGCATTGAGACATGCATTAAGAGGTATTTCCATTGTTTTTATCATTCTAGATATGCAATTTAACACAGTACTGTGCGATTTTTGTGAAAATAAAAAATAAAATTCCAGGTATTCCAGGCCACCTTCTGCAGATTATATTGTACCTCTATGTTGTATGTTTGTTTTTGTCCCGTGTGTACAATAAAGTATATTTGTATTTGTATTGTATTTGCAACTATCGATGTCGCGTCTATTTTAGGCTATTAATAGATAATTGTGAGCTAATTTACATTAAGAAATATGAGAATTATAACATTTATTTATATTTCTTTCGATTCCTAAAGTAATAATTGATATCCTGTTAGTGATTCTTGAACTCGTAAATGTTTTTTTATTGTAAATATCTGTATATTCTTACCTATATACGATCGCATACAAAGAAATACGGCAACACAGGGCCCAGTTATTATAAAATAAACGAAGACCTCGTCATAAATTATATAGGTATAGTTTTAAATTTTTATGCTAAGTTATTTAATACAAGTCGTACATTTCTATCAGTCGAGAATGAAGAATTTGTAGAATATGTTTTTTGGAATAAATGCAATAACAAAACGCAATTGATTCAAATTTACCCTAACTGGACCACTCACTGTCTGGCCCGTTTTTCCTCTTTGGGTTATGTCAAAGCATTAAACAACCTTGTGCATGTGGGAATAAGATTAATTCTCGTTTTTACTTTTAATGACAGTTATCTATCTAAGTTAGGGTAGAAATCTATGTTCCCACCTCAGATAGACAGAAAGAACCCTGGCTGCCAATAAACCGTCAAAAACACGGCCTCAAAATGTATGGAAATTCGCCATTTTTAGACGCTTTATGTACTTGCCTATTCAATAAAATAGACAGTGAGAAGATAATCTCTACTACATTTGAGATAAGACAAGCTACTACTGAAGATTTTAATCTCTTTCAATTCTTATGTTTGATCTTGAAAATTTCCACGGAATGCAACTAGCATTCTATCAGCGATACGTAAACACTGTCGAGTATATACTGAGAAATGTGATAATATTGTAAGTATTTGCTTTTGGATGTAAGTTCGTATCCACTGAAATTTATGTAGTCATGTAAACATAGAAGTTGAAATATTGGTTCACCTGATAATACATTGAGCAGACTTGACCTTCGGGTTAGCATTTAAAATGAAGCAATATTGTATGTAACTGGAATTTCGTGAATCAACCATCTCTAACTCTAACCTAAAGGAACCCGTACTATGGGCAAAACTACAATAACTTGAAGTTTGTGTTGTATCTAGTAAAATAATTAGTCTAACTGTTCCTTTTATAGCATTGTTTGGTTTTAGTATCTATCAATAACAATAGACCTTCTTCTTCAATAGTAATTAAGGTCTTGCTATCGTTCTTATTATATATTTATAGAAAAATAATGGTATAATAATAATTACAGACAGGAGGTATATTTACAAACCACTTTACTCACTTGCAGGCGCGAAGTTTCGAGCTCACTTCGCTCGTCCCCACTCTAGCCTCCTAACTTAATCCATAATCTGTGTCAGAACTACTCCGAAATTTCAAGCACGCTTCGCTGGTTCCTGTTCTAGCCTTCTAACCCAATCCGTCATCGGTGTCGAATCTGCGCCAAAATTTCGAGCTCGCTCCCAGCGAGCCTAATCTGCGCCGAAAAGATTTACTATCACCTATGTCGGATCTATGAAGCGAGCAGACGTACGTGGGGCGGACAAAGCGCCACAATGATATTAAATTAGGTTCATAAGAGCCCCGATGGCCCCTTCAAAATCAATTCCTGGATCCGCCACTGTCGCCGGCTATAGGATTTTTGATGGCGAGGCCCGACTCGCACTTGGCCGGTTTTTGTTTGGCGGACCACTCCTATACCTTTGTTAAAAAAATGTTGAGTGGTGAATATTCAATCTTATTAAAATTCTGTAAGCCCGTTAATCGTGACCGTGACCCCCTCAAAATGTTGAGCTGCGACCGCGCCTGTCACTTACTCAATATTCACTATAACATATTCAAGCAACATCTAAGGTGTCCTATACACAGACACTAGGATAGTATAGATTTGTAACACAACATCCTTTGAAATGTGAAATCTACTTCTTAAACAGTTTGCACTAAATATAAAATAAACAATCAATTCTTCAAAACCACAAGGCGACTATGAGTCTGCCGAAATACCTGGCGTCAAGCGGCTGTGACGGTGACGCCAATATTGTTAAAATATAGTTATAAATAAAGTTCGGAACACGCTCGAGTTATTCCAAAGTTTCCGCGACTTTAACGTTTATGTTTTCCGCTGCTCCATAGTTAGAGACACACACGTGCATTGTAACTGTGTTAAATACAATTTACATACAGTGTCCTATTAACCTGTATATTAACGTTCTGTACCAAGTTAATGGATAACCAAGACTTACTTGTCTTCCGTGTGAGTAAATCTTTCTTTTATCACTTTTGCACAATTTGTAATCGAAACTAGCTGTTGGTCATTGAGTTTTGTATGGTCACGGGTATAGAATTTGTTTTCATATACGAAGTTAACCTGTGTTGACCCTTAGAATTAGCTCTGCAAAATTTGAAGGATGGAGTAGTTAAAACCACACACACATACGAGACAGAGTTGATCTCATAAGAAAAGAAGATAATTTTAAATAATGAATGTTAGTGTAGGTATGTGGACGAAGTGAAGTCTACAAATCTTTATAAACTCTCCTCCAAATTCTCGTATCTCCAATTTAGAAACTGCATCCACCGACGATCGATCTAAAACTATCAGACTATAAATAGACACTAGACAGACAAGACATATATATCGTGACCTAGTGAAACTCGAGTATTTTCTACTGAGAAAATCTTTACTAGACAAATGAAAGCGTTTTCTAAGCCTAGTCATTGTGTAAATAAGATCTTAGTGTCAACATAGCGAAGCAGAGTTTTTACTACGATTAGCGATCTCGTCTCGTGGTATCTACTTTCTTCCAGTCACTGGAGACCAGTCGTTTCCAATGTATGTTCTATTTGAGAATTATGCAAGTGATATTGATGGTATCGGATGGCGTTTTGCACGCGTAGAAGATAGCAGAGAAAGATTCCTGACTAGAACTTGACCATAAAAAGATGATCAATTATTACTTTTACTTTTTTATGTTTCTAGAACAAATGGTCTGATTTTTATCTGTCTACTCACGCATACTGATACTACCGTTGTTAGCAAGATCCATACAGTCAATATTTGCACATCTTGTTTTTAACACCTTGTGATTTTGCCTCTAGTGTAGGTACTACACAAGTGGATCTCTATTTCAAATTGGATTATAAATACATACCTTAGAATTTTTGTATGTACGTAGGTGAGTACTATTGCATTAAAACACGTCAGTAAGAAGAAGCGCTCCACTTGAATTTCTTGTTATTTTTTGTGAAACCTAGACATTTACAGTGTGTTCTACGAACTGATTGATGTCTTTGAACTATCTCAGCGGTCATTGGACAATAGATTGACATCGCGACACGCAATCCGTGCCCATTGGTGCGTTAAGTTGAGCAGGTAACTGCTCAATTTTATCTGTGATCTTAAGTGTATCAATTACAGCACATGCTTTTTAGTACGTACCAAATTACCCAAAGATTAATTCGATTGGATCGATCGCTATTTATCTTGAAATGTAATCATGTTTTTGTGGTTGTCAATTATTAACTAAGTAATGAAGGAACGCGCTTCTTATTCTTTCAACCAAGTGTAAGTAAGTAATAAAGTTTTATTCAGAATTTTATATAACCTATTCATCACTCATTCATGCATAGATGATACCGAGATTCAAAATCAGGACTATTTATCTAGTTATTTTTTTTATATTTTTTTATTAAATAAGTAGAGCAGACGAGCAAACGGGCCACCTGATGTTTAGTGGTCACCATCGCCCATAGACATCTCACCTCACTGTATTAATATTAGAGGGTTTTTGTTGCGTTGCTAACCTTGAGGACTAAGATGGATTGCCTTATGTGCCGGAAATTTCGCTGACTCTCTTACCCTTCAAACCGAAACACAGAAATGCAAGCATTTCTGCTTCACGGCAGAAATAGATAAGAGGGTGGTACCATCCCAGGCGATCCTTCACATTAGGATCCACCACTACTAATTAATACTAACCTACATAGTTTCAATAAACTGTTAATTAAATCACTTTATTATTATTTCGTACGTATTTATCACTTTTATTATTCAGCTCTGTTAATGTAATGTTAAATGCTTCAATATCTGCTAATGAAATGTTAATCTGAAGTAATAATTCGATTGAATTAATGACTCACTTTTCTAAATTGACAGAACAATGATGGTTGAGAGCATCATTCTCACTCAATCGAATCGTAACCAGGTGAAATTCAATTATCGAATGGTGAATAATTGTTGTGGGAACATCTGTGTTAATTTATGGTTGTTGTATCATATAGAGCGTCAGTGGCGTCGTGGCTAAGACGTCGGACTCCCATGCTGGAGGTCCAGATTTCGAAACCAGGCAATGCCATGTACCAATGTGTTTTTCGATTTTTTCGAAAGACACGTACATTTACCGACTGCTCTGACGGTGAAGGAAAACCTGCACACTGAGATAACCGGTTTGTGAAATGGGGACGTCAATGGCAAACTACCCCATTAAATCTGCCACGAGAGACGTTCTATATGATTAATTCCTTAGAATGATCACGACCCTCAGCAATGAGGAATACGACTTAGAAGAAGAAGAATCATTAGATGACTTTGAACAAGGTACTCGTATTTCTGATCCTGTGCAATCAATTGCGAATCGTAAGCAATGTTTGGTAAGCCTTTGTATATACCCATACCATCATAAGGGTATGTACTGACTGACTAAAACATTCGCAGGTGAGCTTTAGTGTTGTCCTATTTTAATTACCTAAGTTCGTATATTTCTCAAAACGTATTTTTGTCCCTAAGGGAATAAAGACAGGCTTATAGGAGTCAGTTATTAACTTCTGTTATGAAAACGGATCGAGTCAGTTCTGATCCGAAATAGAACTTATTCTGTTTCGGGTTAGCAGTAGCACTGACTCCATTATACCTGCCCTTTCTAAATAAATTAAAATTAGTACAATTCAATAAGACGCGCGTTTCAAATTTAAAAAAATCGAATGCTCGATATCAAATGGTTTGTTGCGAATGCTTCCCAGTAATCTTCTAAGTCGTTTTCCTCATTGCTGAGGGTCGTGATCATTCTAAAGATTAATCACAGAATGACAGTCTTGGCAGATTTAATAGGGTGGATTGCCATAGCCTTCCCCATTTCACACTGGTTATCTCAGTGTGCAGGTTTCCTCACGATGTTTTCCTTCACCTTCAGAGCAGTCGGAAAACTCATAGCTACATGAGATTGCATGGTTTCGAACCCGGACCTCCCGCATGGGAGTCCTTCGTCCTAGCCACGGCGCCACCGACGCTTCCCAGTAATACGCACCATTATAGCCTAATTTATACAGACTGAATTAACATATGTAGTAAATGTTCACGCCTGAATAAACTTGAATGGCGTATCCGTTCGGTTTCTAACCCTAATCAAATCGATTTAAAGTTACGTACTACGACAGTGGCCATTCGAAATCATCGATTAGAATACAGACAGACAGGTATTGTTATCGAATGTTATGTAGTTACGTATATATTCTTGTTATATTCATTTGCTGTTATTACATAGCTGTAAATATTCATTGTTGTTATGATGATTTCATTTCTTATGGTAATAGTGTTGCTGCAGTAGGATCGAATTGTTAGTTCTTCAAATTTATTTACATATCTATAATTTTATAGATAGGTTTTTCTACGAGTTCTTCTGTATGGGTGTCTATCGCATAATATGATTTAATACTGACTGTGGGAATTTGCTCTGGCATCAAGTACAAAGTATTATAAATTGAAATTGAAATCGTTTATTTAGCGCTGTAAACACCAGAATACAGATTACAGAAGTATACAAAGTTTAATACATGCAGCACAGAACATCTGGTGTGGTACAGTGCCAAAAAGGGTACACCAGCTCAGCATAATGCTGAGGCAAGCCACAATGCTGATTTTCAGCTCGCCCCTCAGTGACTGCACGGACGAAGAAAGCAACAGTGTGTGGCGTGTTGTGTTGTATGAATGTGTTTATACACGCCGGTATAGTACGCCATGCCAAAAAGGTCAACGTGCGTAATTATCTCTATTACGAGTATATAGGTACAGATGTATAGGCATATAATTCCAAAGAAATCTTTAAGTAAGTCTAATTGCTTACATAAAAAATATACATGTAACTATTATATACGAATTTCACACAACACCTTCCTTTTACAAATGTAGTTGCAGTGAAAATGGTAGCAAATGCTGCAATTACGGGTAGACGTTTATTTGCGTCCATTCAACTGTGTCTAAGTACAGTCTAGAACACAGCTACTTTAAATACATACTTTGTTGCTATATTATTTACGTTAAATGGTTTCTAATGACTTATATTTTCTTTCCGTATGGTAAAAATTAAAACTACTTTTTTAAAATTTCTTGTCTTTAAACTGTTACATTTGATTCTAGGTGTTGTTTTACCTACGAGTAATTCTGTAGTTGATCTTTCTTTTTTTTGTTTGCTTCAAAACTTAAACATTTCGTTTTTAATAACGCACGATGAATAAAGTCAAAACAATTTGCCTTGGGCTATACCTACAACTTAATTCAAAGCTTCACGACCTTCATCTAATTCTATAAGAGTGAATGCAATTCATCAATTATAATAGATCGTCCTATTAGTTTATTGAATTGAATCCTGGATTCAAAGCCATGGTATAATGACACAATTTTCTCTAATTACGATGCTTTGAATTGGCTTTCAGAGACGATAGCAATCATTCGTTTGCTTCAACTGAATAGTTTGATAGATTCTACTTCTATTACTATACTTACCTAATAGGTTATGTTTTAGTACTGCGTCTTTACTACTAGTGCTAATAATAGTATGTATATGTATAGGTAGAGTTTCTATTTCAAGAAACTAATAAACATTTCATGAATCTCCAACTCCAACCATATCCAAATGTCTCTCAAACGTATACCCAAATAGTTCTCAAAAATTCATCTAAATTACCTTTTACGACTAACTAAATAAAATAAAATCATGGGTGACTTATTATATGAGTAGGAAACGACACAGTTGTAATATAATACGGGATATGGCAAGGGCGAACCTCCTCGTATGCCCCCCAGAAGTGGACTGACATATGTTGCTGATGATGGCAAGTGAAAATAACAACAAATCACACATAGAAATTACAAGAAATCCCCATATAGGTATACCATGAGCACCTTGAAAGTAACCCATTCTTAACCTGGTGATTTTTGTTGACTCGTGTAACTGTAAGTAATAATTTTACAAAAAATATTGGATTCCAAAACCTTAATGACGATCGTTTCTTTTCTACATAATTGTTCGAGCTTACTATTTAAAAAAATCATATTTTAAAAAGTTCATAAAAGTCCCGTTAAACTTTCATCATAAATTCGTTACACTACAGCTGAGCCCAACAGACTCGGTGAAAAAACGCGAAAAAGTAAAGTAAATTAAGGTTTATTTCGTGTCGGTGCACCATTTTCCGCGGGTAAATGCTCAGGTCGCTACGATTGCAAGACCGTAATGAATGCTCTCGTGTGCCTAGGCGCTGCAGTGTGCCTTAAATATAGAATGAACAGGGTATGTTGTTATCACTTGCAGCATTCAGTATAAGAAATTGAGTAATATTTGTATTACACACAGGCCACCTACCCCATGCAATCTGGGGTAAGTGGTCTGTGGTTTTAGGGCTTTAGGAAAGGTGCAAAAAATTAAGATGCCATAATTATAATTCTTAATTGTGATCAGTAAACAAAACATTATGTTGAAACACGTTATGTTGCTAGTGTTAGGTACTTATAGCACAGAGTACTATTATATACTGACGTTAGATTTATAACTAACGTCCTTAAGGCGCCCTTCCAGTGAGGTACGTATCAAAATTCAGCTTCGCTTACCCTCCCTCATCCCCTCTAGAAGTTTACGTAACAGTTTTCTAGTTAAAATAAAAACTCATCGTAACTTTTGAGGTAAAGAACTTTCCTACCGCGGAGTTATTTTTCCAAAATTTATGGCGATGCCCTTATTGAGATGTGGGTTTCGTTTGGTACGGGTTTTACGTTGTTCGACGGCATTCACCCTTAACGCGTAGGCGGGTCAAGTGAGTGTCCGTAATTCTTCGCTGGTCAGAAACACTTCGCCAAGATAAATAAAGATAAGATTTTCCCAAAGCTTTCGTATCCACTTCCACTATACCTCGTACATAACAACCGGGTGTAAGTCGGCTTATTGTAAAACCCGCAAAGTATTTTCCTATTTTCCGCCGGCAGGTGCATTTTCCGTGGAAATGGGAAAATTTCATTTCATTTTTCTTGCGGCCGAGGCTGGCCTTGTCGCCACGCTAAAATTGTGTGTGTGGTATAATCTATAGGACTTAGACGATAATACAAGTTACTGCGATTGTATGCAAAATAAAATGATACTAAAGTAGATCACCATGTTAGTAAAATATCAAGCATATTAATGATTAATCTGCATCCTTCATCACTTGTTTTTGGAGTGTCTTCTTTCTTCTTTTCATTTATTTATCTATCTTTACATTTCGACTCTATAATATTATTGTTAATGATTATTATGTTTTAGTTCCGTTAATAAATGACTTCGACTATGAAAGACGGCCTTAGTCAAATATTCCGCCACGTGTCGACCCTGGCGCAAAGGTCCTCATGACACTCGCGGCATTGCCACGCTGAATCGCCACGGCCAACCTCTGCACCAAGAACGACACGGAGCGGGGGTCACAGCCCCTTTCTCTTAGGCGACGGCCGACCTATTATTATGTAGTTACTCATTTTTAACTCACTCTTCGCTTGCACCTTTCCTGAAACATGGTTTATACAACCTTTAATGAATGTATATCGTTATCTGCCGTATACTTATAGGTAAAGAACTGTATCCGCAAGTTTGTAGTTACATATCTACATTTCCACAATGGACAGGTTTTTGAACGAGTTCCAAATATACCCTATTCTGTTTCCAATATTTATTATCGTATTTTGAACTTGCATATAACAGTATTTTCGTGAATGACTGTCAGAAAACTTGCATATAAAGTCGGAATTTTTTATAAAGTTTTCAGTATTTTTGTAAAGAGTTTGCATTTTCAAGAGTGCGGATTTCTTAATGATTAGAATAAGAATAGTTTATTAGTTTACTAGATACGTAAGTTTAACTTATCTCACTCACACTCACAACAATGAGCTCTATCATATACAATAATCTACATATACAGGGTCGACCCTGGCGCAAAGGTCCTCATGACACTCGCAGTATAGCCACGCTGTATCGCCACGGCCAACCTCTGCACCAAGAACGTCCCGGAGCGGGTGTCACAGCCCCATTCTCCCAGGCGACGGCCGACCTATAATTATGTTGTTACTCATTTTTAACTCACTCTTCGCTTGCACCTTTCCTGAAACATGGTTTATACAGCCTTTAATGAATATATCTCGTTATCTGCCGTAGAGTTGTAGGTAAAGAACTGTGTCCGCAAGTTTGTAGTTACATTTCTACATTTCAGCTTAAAATTACTTTTTTACTCGTTTAGATAAGTATCTACTATGTTTTCTTCTCGGTATTTAATAGTTTTCTTTAGTAAGTATAGGAACTACATATATTAACTGTCCATTAGAAACCTGTTTGAGAAAATTTGTCTTAAAGTTAGGTATGTTCTATTAGGTCGGATTTATCCGACCTAATAGTGGAAGGGCAATTTATAAGTAGGTAAACCACAGTATTTCAGGATTCGGTGCTCTTTTAGTTTTTTAGTCACTTGACAGTTCTAGTGATGTCACATATTTCTATCGGCACCTAGGGTTGCGCCGCTATATTCGACTTTCCACGTTATTCCACGTCATCTAATTACAACTACCTTTTCTTTTGTGATTATAACTATATTTTATTAGTGATCGAATTATTTAATCTTGAGAATCTTTATCATAGGTTAGTATCTAAATCCAACAGCTTGACATCTTCAAATACATCCGGCCTTCTCCATACATTTATGTAAACGAGTAGTCATAAGGAACTTGCAGTATCCAAATTAATTTGCATTCATATCAATATTCGTCTCTTTGTCGTCATATTCGGTATTGGACGACCGTAATATCATACACAGCACGTACATCAGCTTTAAAAGGACTGAGCGCCATTCAGTCTGAAAAGAAATGGTGTCGTAAACTTGTGCCTAATTTCACTTTCTTTGTTGTTAGTATAATTTAAGTAGTAAATTGTTCTGTAAAATGTCACTTTCACTTGCACACTTGTCATTAACTCAATTGTAGGTACTACGAGTATGTAGGTGTTTATAGTCATGTCAATCAAGCTAATAGAGTTTTGGATGGGGGGAAAATTGCGTTTTTCTTTCTCAGGATATAGGAGTACTAATGTTTTTTCTAGAAATTAGACAATACAAATCACAAATATACTTTATTGCACATACAACATAAAGAGAGGTACAATACAATGTGCAGAAGGCGGCCTTATCGCTTTAAGCGAAATCTTCCAGGCAACTTTCAGGTGATGGAAAAATCATATGATACGAGTACATAATGTACGGGTGCAAATGGCGTATGAAGTAGATACTACCCTCAAATAAATAAACCATATTAAGTGCTTTACTATTATAAGTGCTTTCACATCTCTTGCTACTATATATACTTTTATTTTTGTGACTTTATATACTTACCTAGAATAATTTTAATTAATCATATTATTTACTAGACCATAAGGAATCAACCTCAATAATTGTTAAAATTTTATTTTTGAAGTACCTTATGTAAGAGTATTTTGTCTTAGGTTTGTTTGTCTGAATTTTAGTAATTGAAAATTTAGTACCCTTCTTGAAAAAAAAATTGAGACACAAAGCAGAAATAGAAAGTAAGCTTCCTTCCCTTCCCTCCTAATTCTTGGAATCGTTTCCTTCCGCAAGAAGTTTCCTTTATCGATCTTATCTTTGGTAATTTCATTTTGTCGTTTTCTTTAAGATTAGCTACCGATTTGTCTTCCTCGTTTGTAATATCATTTATCGGTTTAATGGGTGCTTTTTGAAATTGGTGGGTGATTTTATAAATTGGCAATGTTTTTTTATCATTGATTATTCATACTCATAATTAAAGACGAGTCAATGCTACGGTTTAAGATTTAATTTAAAAGTGATCACGGGTGTGATAGTCCGTAATCAGACATTTTTCTTCTTTTCCTTTGTAATTTTATTGTAGAATAATGTAATAAAACCAGTGGCAGATCTAGAAGGAACAGGGGTCCATATCCCTCCAAATCTTTGAGATCATATATTATAGAGCGCGAGCCTCGAGAGATTAATGGCCCAATGGAGCCTATATATAATATTATATATCTACGAAATATAACCAAAATGTTCTACATTGAGTGAAATACATAATAGTTGTAATGTAGACGAACTGATTCCATCCATCATCTGGATACTAGCAGCGTCCATGAGTATCATAATACAAACGTACAGATAGATAGCATAATAATTATTGTATTGAACACGTAACAATTATTAATTAATCAAACAGTCAAACCAGACATGCAATTCAAACTTATAAGATCTCTCGTTTTTTTTCTGGCTGGTTAGTTTGATAACAAAACTGTTTAAAAGTAAGTATTAGATGAAGTTGGTACAATGGTATACTGAATAAATCATTGCACTCCGATATTCCGCATACCTAACTTAAACTTAGGATATTTACGTGCAGAGAATCTATTTTACCACAATGGGCAGGTTTTTGAACGAGTTCCAAATATACCCTATTCTGTTTCCAATATTTATTATCGTATTTTGAACTTGCATATAACAGTATTTTCGTGAATGACTGCCAGAAAACTTGCATATAAAGTCGGACATTTTTAAAAAGATGTCTGTTAGAGTTTTTTGTAAAGAGTTTGCATTTTCAAGAGTGGGGTTTTCTTAATGATTAAAAGAGATAAGTAAGTTTAGCTTATCTCATTTACACTCACAACAATGAGCTCTATCATATTCAATAATCTATATATACATCTTCTTTCGAATTTGAATAGTAAATTCCAAGTATAAAAAATAAAAATATACAACATATACAATCAATTTAGTTAATAAGTACTTACATTAACACTTTTAAAGTTCACCTCCTTTAAGTATGTCTAGTATCATTTTTATCATCTTCTAAATCTATGGCAAAAAAGACGGTTAAGCTTGACCATGAATAGTGTAGTGTAGAATTTCTAGTGAAATATTATTTTCACAGCGATCGCCATAATGCAGATTATGAAAGTACCAGTTTTGATAAACCGGGGTTAAAAAGTAGATACTTCAATAGGCAGGCACTCGAGGACTCTACAATATACCTTCAATCTTTTCCTTTTATGTGAAATAATAATAAATATTTATAAATATTTCGCTCCTTATCTACCAACCACGGATTCAGCACTTGAGGTGTTTTAAAGTACCAATATCTCTTGAGATAAGCTCCTGTTCCACATTTATTTCTTCGATTTATTCATGTCTCCGCATAAATTTTGTTCCGATAAAAGAACTGTTTTGAGATACTACGGAACTTACTTTTTACAGCCACATAAAAATCAGTTTATTGACCTCTACTCTTCTTTCCAAAAAAATACAGTCTGAAAAGTATCCGAGATAACTGAGTTACAAAAGAATAAGAATAAGTTTATGTGTGCGGTAAGATGACAAAGCATCCATAGTCTATATGATATCTATTCTTACTTAGGACTATTAAAGTTGTCCCTTTCGGTTTAGTCTGCGGTTTCCTCGTAATCCGGATAGACTAGGCTCAGTCTAGCACTTTGACTGTAATTATAGGAGTTGAACTAGCTTTATTTCTATTCCTACAGATAAGGAAACTTGGCAATGCTTTACTTGGATCCGCGTAAAGGTATAAAGCAAAGACTTCTTGAACTAAGTAGTTAAACTATTCAATATTTTACATAACTGTAATGAAATTACTACATATTTTCAACCCAATATTTTTGATTTATGTTATCTACAACTAAGTAACTTGTTATTAATTAAAGTATGTTTTTGTTACAGGTATTTTGGGAGAAATCTAACAAATCGGTAAGGGAGGTTAAACTTCTGAAACGGTGGGCGATATTCTAGAATTACCATAAAAGTCCCATTGAATTTCAAATGGCGGTAGAAATTCAAATAGTGGCTGGCGAATGAATTCGTCACAGTCCTTCTGAATTTTAGAGAATTCTCGTTAACAATTTTAATAAAATTTTATAGACGTTTTAATGATATGTCTACTAAAATTAAAAGTTACGGTCATTCTCATTTTTCTTCATTCCATTTTATAATGCTTTGTACTTAATTTCAAATATTAGTAAAGTGTCTTTAAAAGCTTTATTTATTTAAGGGTTAGAGAAATTTGAAAAAAATATAAATTACCTACATTATGTTAGATAAGTATAATTTTATCGTTATAAATTTAAAGACATCGATGATGTTTCGTTCCATTTCTTCATAAATACCTAGTTTCATATAACGTAGTCAATGAACTCGTACGTATAGAAATGAAACAGAACAGATTTAAATGAAATATTTATCATAAATTACATAGGCTTTTCGTCGCAAGCAGAATATTTTTTAAATAAATAAATCTGCTGCAGCAACCACCGCTTTGTGAAATCGTTTCTTGTTTGGCACGTAACCGCTTTTCTGCCGGTATATTTTTTCCCTTTGCGCCGCGGTCTCATTCAGAACCGTGCGGTGCGCGGCCCGCACTGCATTTTTCATTGGCAACCCTGAAAACAGACTGGGCGGAATTAACTATTCAAGTCAACATTATTTGCTGCTGTCAACATTTTGATGATGACGTCATTATGTGTAGCGGCTTCGAGTCTCTCTACGTAAATGTAGATAGGGGTCTGAATAAGTTATAATAAGCTACAACTATCAATTTAAATAACAAGATATGACAGTCCATACATTTATCAGTTATCACCAAAAAATTCGTTTCAAAGGAATCGAATCGTAAACCTGAATCGTGACTTTTCAGTCACGTTTGCGTTGGATTTCTCCAACGCGTGAATTTTGACAGTTGTGCCGACCCAAAAATGTAACTGATCTCAGGTAATTGTAACGCCCTTATACTGTCTGTGTATATGTCTTTGGTTACTACATTACCTACCACTACTACCAACGTATTAACGGTGCACTATTATTATACATATAACTGTATACCTACTCGTAACTGTGTTGGTTTTTGGTGAACAAAAACATCGTGAGGTAACCTGCACACTGAGATAACCAGTGTGTGAAATGGGGCAGGCAATACGAGTTGCAAACTACCCAATGGGTAATTAAAATATGCCAAGAGAGTTGTTCTAAGTGTTTAATTCCATATAATTATTACGAGAAGAACTGTGTTATTTTCTCCTTAAATATAAGCTCATTATCATTTGTGAGAACTATCATAGTAATTCAGGAACAGTTACTTACTTACATCAATAGTAGTAGTTTTAGTTTTCAGATGATAGACCTCAATAAATGAAAAACTAAAAGCTTATTTATATTTAGGTCCTTGTATTTACTTGCCGGTATTTAGTTGTTGTAAGTACCTACAATCAAAACATTTTCTAGCATCTTTTTATACATGGAAATTAGGTAAGTAAAGTAAAGTACACTTTATTGCACATATAGAAAACAACAAACAAAAGATAGACAAGGAAATAGTGAAGTACAACTTAGGCGGCCTTATCTCTAAGAGCGATCTCTTCCAGGCAACCTTCACTTAATTATACTTATTAATATTGGAGTTGTTGTTGTGTTCTATTCCTATTTACTCGTATTAGTGTGTGACTCGTGCTCCCACCTACATTGTCTCACAATTCCTTAGTAGAGTTACTAAACCAAGTTCATTTTTATGATATAAGTACTTACCTATTTAATCAAGAAGAGAAGAAGAGAAGAGATCGCTTTTAGCGATAAGACCGCCTAGATTGTATTAATCGTTTTGTACGCATTGTATCACACTAATTTTGTGCAATAAAGAGTATTCATTCATTCATTCATTCATTCAATTTTATTCATCCTTTTTCTAATTTATTTACTTACCCAATTTCCCTTCCTGAATGCTACCAAACGCAATAACGTACTGATCATGCAACCTATAAACAGTTTCACGATCGTTTTCCTCCACAGTGCCTTCAAAGCAAATGAAGTGCGATATTGCGGTTGACACGACGCGAAGTGGAATTTTTGTTCGTGGTTTCTGACAGATTCAATTTTTTGGTTCACTTTACCGATCGTAGTGTCGCGTGGAATGAAATGGGAGAGATGATTTGCATATTGAATTTAAATTATACTGAATTGATTACGGGACAGTCCATTACAATATGACAAAGGATTGGTCTTTTAATGTTTTTATTTTGGCTCTTAAATATTTCGCAGTTTACGAATGGGCTTATGTCAATTTTTATAGATGTTTGCTTGCTTATCGTATGGTTAGTGGCCAACCTATTTGTCAGAGTTGTTCAGGCCGCCCGTAGGCCTCTGACATGGCTTAACGACTGCTGTCGAACGACAACAACCGGGACCAACTGCTTAACGTGCTTTCCGAGGCACGGAGGAGCTCAGATGAAATATGCCACTAGCTAATATCCAGGTACCGACCACGCCAACGTCGCTTAACCTGCACTATCACTTCTAGACCGTGCTCGCAACTTGGCTACGAGCTCCTCAATTTTTATTGATATAATAAAATGAAATTTATTTTATTCGCACGAAACACGTACATATAAGATTGTAGTATTGTTGGAATAGATCATACATGTTTCGCCATTAGTTTGACATGCAAATCTTTTTAACGTTATGCTTGTAAAATTTAATTAAACACTTTAGTAAAAGATAACAAAAGTTTGGTTAGTTCATATATGTACTCGTAGGTTGATTTGAAAAGTTTTATTTATTTATTTACACTTTATTGTACAACAATAGACTTAATAAAAACAATTAAAATGAGACATTGTACAAAGGGTGAACTTATCTCTAAAAGAGATTTCTTCCAGTAAACCTGCGAAAGTGAAAGCTTTATGATTTTTATACTTTCCTATTTCTGGAATACTTACTATTTTGACATAATGAAATGTAATTATATTCTAAATTCTATTTTTAGGTTTTTGTTAACCCTTTAAAGTATGGAAATCACCGTATAATTAACTATTAGAGCAATACCATAACACTTTCTACAAAGAAAGTCATTTGCACGCTCCATTTAGTCGAACAAGGTCCCTAATTTGTTTCCGTGCTTTATATATAACGAATTTCCCGGCCAAGCGTGACATTAAGCTAGCCTTAACATTTCCGCTCTAAGACCTAATGTCAGAGGTCACTAGAGCAATAACTAGGCTTTAACCAGGTCGTCTGCTAAAGCTTCACTAAAAGTGTAATGGCTTCACCTTAACCCATAGAAATAAGAAGATACAACGTTATCGTATACGAATTAGCTCGCTTGTTATTAACTTGGTCACGGACAACCAAGATTCACGATATGCGTTTGTATTTTTATCAACTTGTTCCTAAACTACATAAGCAAGGCTATAGAAAACTGCATGTATGCAATGTTATTTATATGTAAGTGTTTATTATTTTTTATTATTATTGTTGTGTACATATTAGGTTTTACAATTTACTAATCTTCGCTCCCTGAAACCAGAAACTGGTTTGTCTGGGCGCTGCACAATCCACCCAATTAAATAAAACACCAAATATAAAAACAACTTAAAGAATCAAAAACATCTAAGTAAGTAAGTAATATGTTTATTTCACACACAGCAATGACCGAAACGGTTATAATTATGATAAAATAATTATGTAGTCAGAGGTACTATGTATATGTATAATTATGTAGTAAAACATATCTAAATCATGTCTGATGGTCTGCTGTTGTTATGAAAAGGGCCTCAGCTATGTACCTACAGAAGCATACACACATCTTAATCACAGCGTTGTCGCTTGCACAATAAGGTATCGTATCTTTTTATTTTCATGGTTAAACTACTGCTTTGACCTAAATAGCCATGTGAACCCCGTAATTGTACTATCATTTGGGCCCATTTGCGTAATTTCGGCGATTAGTACTTTCGTTGGCTAAATTCATTTAACTTTGATTGAGCTTAATGAATTAAGTTCACCGATGAATTTAATATTTAATAACCTTAGCATATGAACTTCAAATGAGATTTACAATTTTTAATTAGATTTTCATCATGAAAGAAAGTGAGAGATCTGAAGTTTATTTTAATGAGTAAAAGATATAATTGTGATTTTGAATTTCTATTAAAAAAAATCAATTAATAAACGATTGCAAACCTACTCGCGACCTTGTAAATTACACGATATTATACAGGGTGGACCAAAAGTCCGTTAACATTTGAATAGGTCGCTGCGTCGGCGCGGGCGGGGTATTGGCGCGGGGGGTGTTACTACAAGCGAGAGCTACTAATAGGGGTTTAGTACCATGGCGTCATTCAGCGGAGCGCAACGCGCATTTTGCGTACGCGAGTACTATCGAAACAACGATTCTACGACCGAAGCTAAACGGAAATTTTGTAATCATTACAATATACGGAACAGAAATCAAGCACCAACAATTCAAATGATTAAAAAATGGGTACAGAAGTTCGAAACAACAGGTTCAACTTTAAGTCAACCACGATCCGGCCGACCTAGGACATCGCGCGATCCAGTAAACATAGAGCGTGTACGAGCGTCTGTTCGAGAACAACCTGGTCTCTCTACTCGAAAGCGGTCTAGTGCTTTAGATGTGCCCAGAACATCTCTAAATCGCATTCTACACAAAGATTTACATTTACATCCTTACAAAATTCAAATTGTACAGGCTTTAAAGCCAAATGACCCTGCTCAGAGACTGCAGTTTGCTAACGAAGTGCTTGAGAGGTTTACGAGCTTCAATAACATCTTTTTCTCAGACGAGGCACACTTCCACCTAAATGGACATGTCAATCGACAAAATTGCAGATACTGGAGTGACACTAACCAGGACTTGAAGCACCAAAAACCTTTACACTCGCCCAAGGTTACTGTATGGGCCGCATTGTCAGCCAGCGGAATCATTGGTCCATATTTTTATGAAGATCAGAGAAACCGCGCCGTCACCGTTAATACAGAGCGATACATTGTGATGCTACAGAATTTTTTTGCTCCAGCATTACAGGACTTCTCAGGCTTTAATCGAAGCTCTTGGTTCCAACAAGATGGGGCAACATGTCACACCTCCAATGACTCTATAGCAGCACTTCGTGAAATTTTTGGCCAAAAAGTCATATCCAAAAGAGGTGACATTCACTGGCCACCCCGCAGCCCGGATTTAACTCCAATGGACTTTTACCTTTGGGGATATCTCAAAAGTAAAGTTTACATCAGCAACCCAGTGTCTATTGAGGAATTAAAAGAAAATATACGCGAGGAAATGCAGAACATTTCACCAACCACTTGTCGGGCGGTCATGCAAAATTTCCGTTCCCGGTTACAGGTGTGCCAGGATGAACGAGGGTCACATTTGAATGATGTTATTTTTAAAAAGTGAAATCCTAATTTGTCTACTTTATTATTAAATAAACAGTTTTTCACTAAAGTAGCATTTGTATTTTTTATAACCATTTTAAATGTTAACGGACTTTTGGTCCACCCTGTACAATACATTCACGTATAGTAGTCAACTTACCTGTTATTTTGTAACTTGCATTACTTTAAGTGTTTAACGTATGTTATTATAAAACTTTCCTGCGCCGCCTATCGTGCTCTTCTAGTTTAAAATTGGAATTTGAAAGCCCAAAGTTCGCGGAAGCTCGAAACTTGGAGTGCTCGATGGCGTTCGTCAATTAGTGCGGCGCATTTAGGGTTACCATCATGAGGACAATAATTTTAAAAGCAAGGCCAGTGTTGCTACAAGTAATTACTTGTAAATTGTTCACGACAGTTTTCTCACTTCACTCTCGATGTAGCTTTAAGATTTTCCCTTCCGATTACGGAAGGGTGTCGCGTTCGTCGCACTATTATTTATTTGGCATAAACTTATGAAATATTTGGTAGGCAGCTATTTTATACTTTATAAAATACATTTTTTATACAAATGCTTAAATATATAAATCGAACTATAATATCAACATTTTCTACGAGATAAGATTTCGTAATACATTCAATGAATTTTTAATATCTGACATGAGGTATATCCCGGTTTCTACTTACCCCTAGGTATACCTATCGGTTCAAAACGTTACCTGCTGAGTAAATAGAAACATAACACCGTCATATTTACCCTCTTTCCTTTATTTGTTGTTCAATTACCGTGTTCCAAAAACGGGTCTGGTGGAAAATTTGCATCATCTTTTCTGCAATTCATAGTTTTATACTCATATTTGGAGCATCTATATTTTCTTCACATTAATGAACTTTCCTTTCTTTTCCTGTGCATTTCAAGAATTATGACGTCATTCGAGCAGCACTAGGTACACTGAAAAAGATACTACTTGTAACTGTTTTAAACGCAGGTTCCATAATCAAACTAATGATTACCCTATTCATAATTTATTCTAGACTTTTGATTATAAGCTGATAACCTTAAAGTTTAGGTCGACTTTGAGCGCTAGCTTGCTCCTCGAGCAGTTTCGAGCTACTTCGAGCTAGCTCGTGTAGGGTTGAAAATAAATTACGTGCTAGTAAATCAGTAATAATGTGTTCTTGTAGTAAACGGGTTGTTTAAGCATGTACTCGTACTTAATTATAAGGTAGACTAGTTTAAACGCTTAGGATTTTAACTATAGCGATTCATCTTCAGCCTGTATCTTCTGGATTCTCGCCATGGCTAAATGGGGTTTAAATGGAAGGAAATACGGAGAATAACTGTTTCATTTCGAGCTCTATTTTGTGCTTTATGTAAGTACGATCCTCTGCAAATGTTAAGAGTAGGCCTCTTCGAGGGTTAAGTGTACCAATCGGCAAACTGCCAGCATATTTTGGATTTATTATGATGACCAATACTCAATCAATCGTCCAAGTGATAACTTATCCACTAATAATTGGAATCTGCGAAGATCATTATCAAAAATAAACACTAAGACTTCATTGGGATCGATCGATCGATCGATTTTTTTCTTTGGTAATGGTTGATCTACTGCTGGGCAAAGACCTCGTCAAGGCTCTTCCAAACGTCCTGGTCTTACGCTACTTTTGTTCAGGTTTTACAATGCGAATCCAAGTCGTCCTGCTACCTTTGTATCTGGGCCTGCCTCGATATCTGTATCCATCCAATACGAACCGACTCCGGATACATTCGAGACAAGTGTCCCTTTTTAAAATACACTAGGTATAAAATTATTTATGGATATTTGTCACTATACTATATACTAGCATTCAGATTTATAACGACACCCATTCCCCGGAAAATAATAAACTATTTTTCCAAAGAAATAAAATCGTACCTACTCGTATTTCATTCACTATCGACAAGCTTTGGGCGGGCGCCACGACGAGGCGGGCGGGGTCGACGACCTCGCTAATAACTTCCGCTTACCTGCGAACGCTAGTCGTTAGCCTAGCCTAGACTTTAGGCTGGCGTGATAAAGCGCTTTAAAGCCGTGAAAAATGAACTTACAGAACTTTGGTCTATTAGACATTCAAAGTTTGAACCGTTACGATGAGGTTTTAACCAAAATATTTGGTAAGTTATGTTCCATTCCTCAAACGCAATTTGGTACGTCCTAAGAATATAATATATTTTTAGTTCCTACCGGTGATAAAGTATCGTGGGAAACCATAGAGTCTGCGGCATCGGACAGAGCGCAGTGGAAGAATATTGTATCAGCCCTATGCACCACTAGGTGTTCTAGGACCTGAAGAAGAAGAAGAAGACCGGTGATAAAATTTGCAAAGGGTTTGTTCTAGGAAAATTATGACAATTTCAACAATATATTGTATATTGTTGAAATTGGTTAAATTTTGGTTACCGCTGAGGTTTTACTGGCCTCAGATCTAACCTTCCGGGGATGTTAAGTAAACAGAAAATACTGTCTGTAGATTCTCTATTTATTCATCTTTCATACCGTTTTCTACCTCAATAAATAACGGGTAAAAGACAAAGCAAACAGCATAAGCCCGAGGCCAAATCCCTCTATATGAAGATAGATCCTCTTTGCCTGCCTTCGAAACCTGTCAATAGTCTATAAGACAGGATGCGGTACCTGTCCTGACTTGCAAAACTTTAAGAACCTATCAAATATTAGACAAGCAAGAATCCCTTTGAGAGATTACTTTGAGAGCCTTCTTTTCATAACTTCCGTTTTGAGGAAAAAGTTATGTTGGTAGAATGTTAAGTATTGAAAACGAGGCCACAACATTTGACATGATACATACATGAACGTAGAGAATGCGCTGTTTTAAGAACGCCGAGAATTTTTTTTTAAGTAAGGCCTTAGACGTTACTAAGTACATAGATAGGTGGTAAATATTTCCATAGCTGTAAAGATTCAAATGAAATCAAATCAAAATACTTTATTTGTCAGAATACTGTATAGAAAGTAAAAGATCTAAGATGTTCTATTGCAAATCAATCAAAATGAAAAATTAACCCCCCCCCCCCCCCCCCCCCCCACACACAATAAATACTTGTCATTTCATTGCGCATTGTCAATTCAAGACTAAGATCCAATCCGTCCCAGATCGGCCTCAATACGATTCCAATACTTGGTTGCCTGCAGCGAGCAATGCAGATTACTCCCACCCTGAACATTCAATCTCGGTTATTATCCTAGTAGATTTATAAGAGCAGTTTGCAGTGAAGTGTCGTGGGGATTGATGATGGTATTGCATTTAGTATAGTGATTTGCGTTTGCAATAGTTTGGGAGAAGTTGGCGCACCTGAGTTATAATACAAGTTAGTATAATTTTTTTTTAACTTTGGATGAAATTGATGTTAAACTAAACAACAAAACTAACGACAAATTCAACGTAATATAGATAACGCTTAGTTAGGGTAGGAAATGTTTAAATCATTACGACGTATCGAAAGAAAATAAACATTCGTAAAGCATTGCAAATTAAGAAAACCAAATATCAACAGTTTTACGTGTAAATAAATGGCACACTTACATAAATTACTAGGTATAGCTTACAAAGGATGGAAATAAAAGATAAGTACATACTCGTACCTATTGATTTACAAAGGATAACATACATGGGAAAGTACATGTGACTAAGAAAGCAATAGGTTAACATAAATCCAGTAAATGACGGCAAATGGCAGCGATTTCCACACAAGCATTAAGTTTTTTCTCATGCACGCGAGAAACAACTTATGCAGTAGTAGAGTCTGTGTTTGAGCATATTATTAAATATTAGATAACGAACTTATTATTAAAAGTGTTACAGAGACAAAAAAGTTTCATCTGGAACGAAAAGCATATAAGTAGCTTATAATTGGATGTATGATACGAATTATTCCTCCATATTATTCCTGAATACGAATATTTCATGAGTTAATTTAAATTCACGCAGTAGATAGAAAAGGTTTGTAACATTACACGAGGGGATATATTCCGCCAATTTCAGAAATAAATTCGTTTTTTTACCACAGACTGTGATGTGAAGTGAGTATAGGCGTTAGATTGGATTTGAAACATTCGTAGTAAATTGGACAAATATCTATTCGATTTGCTGAAAACCGCCAATTTTTAGCAATTGATTGAATTTTATTCCGGCAGATATATAGGCACATTTTGTATCGTTTTTAAGAGAATATAAAGAAGGAGTTGGTACCTGAAGAAGTAGGAAAGAAGATGTAAAAGATAATACTAATTCACGAACAAACGATGGCGCTCTTTAGTATCGGAGGCCAAGATCCACATCGGGTCGCTGCGCCAGCGGAGTAAGTAAGTAAGTAATTCACGAACAATATATATAATATAGTTGGCGCCTAGAGGAACGCGACGCGTGGGTAATAGTGGGTATTCATTGTTTGGTGGTTGTTACCTATGTAATCCTAAGTAGACAGTAACAACTGTTGTTACTCGTACAAGTAGTATCTAAATAACATAAGAATAACTGGGAATGAAAATTATACTTCGCCGTCATGCATCCATTAATTAGCTGAATTTTATACAATGGCATCTTTAATGTTAAGATATTTAAAAATATGTCGACAAGAAGACAATTCTAATCCCGAATACAAAACTATATACTGCTACTATTACCTAAGCTAAGCATCTGTATAAATCTTATAGTTTGTTAGATTTGAATTCTTACATTATATGTCACGATATAAATATAGGCACTCATATATTATGTATAATCTTAGTTATACATCTATCATATAATCCGCCAACGCTAGTCCGCATTATGCGTTGAAGCGACAACAATGGCACGCATTCGCTCAACGTGTGTTTATTATTTCGTAATTATGTACACGTTTGAGCCATTTTCTCTCGCATCCTCAGAAACTGCCGGATCATTCTTCGCACTTTCCTTTTCCTTTTATGAGAGTGTAACGAACCCGGTGTAGAAGGCATATTTGTTCACTTTTGTAAGAGACGTTAGCCAAATCTTACAAGAGCGGCAGGGCGTTATGTCTAGGCTATTCCAAAGGACGATGAATATCTAAAAGTAAATCTGTGGGATTGAAGGCTGTGTTTTAAGGTTTGACTGATTTCTTTAACGGTGATATCTGAGGAAAAAGACGTCTATGGAATAGTACATCACCAATCTCTCTGTACTGCCTGCAATTATTTGGCTCTCTAGGTGGTGTCCGCACTGCAGATCAAGGCCCGTGCCCTTCATGTAAGAGTAAGTATGTACCCTGCAGTAGGGATATTAATCGTCGGATACCGTAAATACAATTTAGTTTATACAGCCTGCTACATTTGCTGTTTAGTTTTTCATTGTTTCTCATTATTTGCATGCATATAATCTCAATAATTGTGGAGATTTAGAAGGTTTTGCACCAAACATAGGATAGATAAGTGAGACTATTCCGACTTCACCAAATAGCAAATTAAAACTTAACCTTAAGTAATGTCTTACTGGTTTATGTTACCAGGTTAGTGCATCCTCCTGAACTACTTCATCATTCGCACTTTCACTTTACCTTTCTCACTAGCTTACGCAAATAGCAACATCATGTTCTATATTTCAAAGCTCGTCTACGCTTTAGAGTCCATTAGCATTAGAAATGTTTTGTTAATGAGACCAAAGTTGACTGCGTTGAAAGTGCCCTGTGCCTCTATAAGGAAGGAGCAAGTTGATAATTTAAACATTGAAGAAATACCTAACATAATTACGCTTAAGATCAGTACTACTGATAGTACTAGCGATACAACTGAATATATAATGTACATAATGTATGTATACCTACTGCATTAGAATGTATCGTAAATGTTTACATTATAATAACAAACTGAAAATGAAAAGTTTGAAAATGTAATGAAAAGTTTATTCACATATTACAAGGCACAATAATATGACATCCGACAGAGGAGACGGTCGCCCACGTGCTCTTAGAGTGCAGTGAGGTGACAACCTACAGGGCGGGAAGCCTTGGCACCCCAGGATCACTTCCCGAAGTCCTACAGGACATCAAAGGACTACTGGACTTTCTGGCGAAGTTGGGGTGGCTCGCATAGTAGTAGTTTCCACCACACGCAAAATAGGCGCTTAAGACGTCGAGTTGCGGAAATCAGCCCGTTATTACATTACATAATTAGGACCTCCGACTTACAAACAAGGTCGAAACCTGTATCTTGGAAGTCGGGGTATGTAAGTAATTAATTAGTTACGGATTACTCACTAATGAAACTCGGAAGTCCTAAAATGGAGGAAAGTATACACCTATCGCCTATACTAACAAGTATACAGGACGAAGCCAAACTGTACGATTTGAATTGACTAGTTAAAGATTACAGAGTTTTTACTGTTGCTGTAGCTTAAAAATTGAAAGTAGGTAATATTCTCAACGTTGAACAAATCTACCTTATCACTCAAAGTATTGCATAAAGAGCAAACAAACCTGAATGTGGAAACCGTGCCCTGTTTTATTCATAAGATATTATGATATCAACGTAAACATTGCAACTTGCACGCTTAGGCGTCTGTTTGCCTTAACATTTAATTTGCATTACAGTGTAAATTGCTTTTTTGCAACTTTTCACTTAGGTATATAAAACTTCCTACAAATTGCAAAGAACATTATAAGTGTAGATGTTCGTTTAACCTCTCGGAAGCGACTTTGTCTTATAGGTTACAAATGTATGTCATTTAACTGTACCTGCCGTGGACTCGTGAACAAGTTGTTACTTGCCCGAGGCGCTTCTTTTTGTTGAACATTTTTGTGTAATAATATGTAAACAATCGTGACACTGACTTTACAAGCTAGGTACTTACTTTCTTTTTTTAGCCTCATTTAAAGGTTAAAGATTCCTATGTAGATTATAGTATAGGTATAGGTGTTAACAAAAACAATTCGCCTGGCTTTTCCAGTTCTATTCATGAATATCGTTTATATTCCCAAAAAAAATCGGCCAAGTGGTGTAAGTACAAATTCCGACTTTTCCGTCAAATTGGTCATTCAAAATCTTAAAATAATTATTCGCCATTTTCCAATTTTTTTGAACAAAGTGTCACATCTGACATTTAGAGTGAAACTCCTTGTAAAGATCCCCTGTAAAATAATGATACAAACAAAATTAATGAGTTTTCATTTCAGGATGTAAAGATTTCTGAGCTTTGAATGAGACTACTCACAACGGAATATTTCAGAGTTCTGCAGGAAAATCGAATTTCAATAACTACAGGCAGCGCCACGGAGCGAGCTAGCGATAGACAAGAACGGAAACTCAATCGCAATAGTTGTTTGAATACAGATTCGATTGGACAAGTCCGAATTTCGAACACGCCTATTCCATTTTCAAAGATTTATTTCGCACTTCAACAGTTTCGATTTCGAGTTTCAATTGTTTTTCATTTGCATTATAAATTCGCTTTCTTCGAATTATGCTTCGTTTATTATCAACTCTTACTTTCTGGTTGTAGTTCGTTCTTCAATGGTCGCGTACTGACAAAACTTTTAGGCGAGCTACCTTGCGAGATGGATTTTTATATTTCTCTTATTTGACGAAAAAGACAAAGACAAAAGTCCGCCTCGCAAGGCGGCTCGCCCAGTCAGTACACGGCCATTCGTAAGCTCATAATGGTATTCAGTAGAAGCGGCGGTGCATGCGAAATTAGCACTACTGCATTTTTGTGCAGCACAATGATGCAATCCCGGGGCTCAGCAGTCGCTTTGTGAGGCAAATATGTAGGTAGTCCTCGTTCGTGATTGTGAACTTTATGAATAAAGCCTAGGCTCGCTTTGCTGGGAGATATAACATATTAATATTGTACCTATAGGTAGGCAGGCAGAATTGTATGTCAGTAACATTTAAAATTGACAATTTAAGACAATTTTGACATAAAAAATAATATTAGGTAGTCTTTATATGCACAAACCACAGAATAAAAACTACATAATAAATAATAATAAATTAAATTAGATAATAAATTATTAACAGTAACTAAGCAGTACTTATGAGTTTTTCGATTTTTTCGAAAACTTACGTACATTTACCGACTGCTCTAACGGTGAAGGAAAACATCGTGAGGAAACCTGCATGTCTGAGGAAATTAAAAGTTTTAGAAGGCGTGTTATCCGCCCGCTCGGTGGATCATGGCCCGTACCCTCCTTGTACAAAAGGAGGCCTGTGCCCCAACAGTGGGGACATTAATAGGCTGATGAACAAGCAGTACTTATGTTTTATTGTTACCTAAATTCGCCAGACTTTACAGTTTACCATAATAATAAAACTTTGTTTTGTTTCTAGGTCCTAGGGTTTTTGGTAGGTACTTTATTAATGAATGAAGGTTACACGCGCTATAGAAAACCTATTGGCAGTACCAAAACATTGTAGTACGGATCACAATAGCGATATTCATGTCACTAACGACGAGTCATTGAACACAAAGTTACACAATGCAAAAATAACTTGCGCGTACGCAGAACGCACTTACGTCACGCTTTTGTTAATGCCAAGTGTGAGATGCATTAGAGTTGATGGATTGGTCATAATATTTACATGTTGTAATGTGTAGAAACGAGTTCTAGATTTGACCGTGACGTCGTGGGTTTGATCGAGAACTCATTTGTCTAAATCAGTTTTGTTTGTTGTTACAAAATAACTGAGGTAAACAGTACATTTTAGAATATTATATGCATTCATATAGTATGTTCCTTACACAGGGTGTAGGTTCGCCGGTCGCTTGATGCAAGGAAACAGAAGCTTGATTTTATAACACACTTTATTGAAGTATACGATAAAAAATACATTTGATGCTGTAACGCGCACTGCAGTTCCAGATTATAGACTGGTTTATAGATTTTAACTAAAACGCGTGCTTCACTATCGGTGGCTAGGTTTAACAGCCCCAATCATTTTGTTATCTATGCCAGGAGCAGGAATACATTCGGATACACGTACATTGTTCTGGTGCGAACATAGTATAAACAGTAAAGTAAAGTAAAGTAAAATACACTTTATTGCACAAATATAAAACAACAAACATGAGATAGAAAAGGAAATAGTGAAGTACAATTTAGGCGGCCTTATCGCTAAGAGCGATCTCTTCCAGGCAACCCTCGGGCAGAGGAAATGATTTCGAGAAAGAGCTAGTAGGTGTGCAAGGTTTATGGAAAACGTTATATAAGAGAATTTTATAAACAGTTTAAATCAAAGAAGAGAGAAGTTAGGTATTTGAAATTTTGCCATAAAATATGGTTTCAGTGACAAAATAAATAAATCAAATTTTATTTAACCGTACTGGACCTTTTCAGAACAAACAAACCTAGCATGCCACATCTTTCAGAACTGTTCCTGTCGAATATAAATTCTAGAACGATTCTCTCTCTATTATCTTAATTGTCCTCTCATTCTGTTATCCTCTAACATTATCCCAATTAGAAATGTCTTTCTGATCCATTTAGCTCCTCTTAATGGTGCAATAAAGTATGTGAGGTTTCTTTGTATTCTCCGATACTATCGGGACTGGCTTACCCACTTACCTGGAGTATAGAGTTTACACATAACTCTAACAATAGCTAATTTTCTAGTGTTATTAGCCCGGTTTGTAAACAATGAGATTTTGTTAATAAATAAATATGGAGGTTGAATGAAACCTGCAATTATGTAGTAAGATATCATTCGGTAATATCTAAAACAATGCGGTTGAGTTGTAGTTGCAATAAAGATATCTTTATCATCTCTTCAAATCCAAGACGGCATAAATAAAGAGATTAGTTAAAAGTGTCATCATTTTTAAATTACGAGTAAGTAGGTAAGTAAGTACCTACTTAGTTTAACAAAACAATATAAAACAATGTAAAAATCACAGATATAATTTAATCGGCTTATTCCCCCTTGGTGGATCGAATCCGAAATGAGGAGATCCGGCATAGAACAAACAAACGGCATAGAAGAACAAAAGTTATCGACATAGTTCATAAGATTAGCAAGCTGAAGTGGCAGTGGGCGGTCACATCTGACGCAGAACCGACAACCGCTAGCGTAGACGAGTTTTTGGAGTGGAGACCGCGTTTGGGCAAACGTAGTGTGGGACGCCCCCCTGCTAGATGGAGCGACGATCTGCGTAAGGTGGGTGGCAGCGACTGGATGAGAAGAGCCGAAGATCGGGCTCAATGGCGCGCCCTGGGAGAGGCCTATGTCCAGCAGTGGACTAGAGTAGGCTGATGATGATGATTCCCCCTTGGTCATCGTTTCATTTGGTCACTCGTAGGAATGCGTCTCAAAACGTCACTGTTTTAAAAATGAAATAAATACGAGTTGCATTTTTCGGTCGGCCTAGTTGGCAGCACTGTGATTCAGCCAGTACTTGATCAGTGTACTAGCCTCGGACTATACGCGTTCCGTTCCAGCCCCGGTTCAGTTCGCTCCATTCAATCAGGAAGCGCTGATTTCAAGTGTCGGAACACTTTGTGATTGGTTGCAGCGAACTAAACCGTGGCTGGAACCGGATGCGTATAGTCCGAGGCTTGGTCTGCTGGCATTACTGTGATTGAGAACCACATGCCGACAATGACCACACGCAACTCGTATTAATTTATTTTTAAATTAGTGACGTTTTGAGAGTCATTCCTACGAGTGACCAAATGAAACAATGACCAAATGGGAATAAACCTTTAATCCAAAGCTGTTAATTCCGAGAACCTTACAAAATGGTAGATAAAGGAAGAAAGACAATAATAATGCGAACAAACATTCAAACAAGCCGTGGAAAAACGAGATTGAACTGATTAAAGATTGCAACGCTCATTTAACGCTCCGATAAATGCAATTACGGGTCGTGGATCTAGGAAGAGCTCTCCTTCGCTCTAGTTCTTCGTGTTTTTGAAACTTATCTTATCTGAAATTACTATTTTTAATATCTGTAATTTTATGAGTTTCTGTAGGTATACATACGAGTATCTTCACAATGTGCCATTCCAAGTCTTTGCTAATTGTGACTAAATTATCTTTTACGTTTCTTACCTGTTACTTGGGATATTGCTAGGGTTGCCACCTTTTTTAGGGGACATATAGTAGTTTGAGCTCAAACACCCCAAGAAATAGTTAGTAAAAAGTAATAGTAGTATGTAGAAAACCCACAAAAAATATAGTATTTTTGGATTTTCTTAAAATTATTTTTGAAAACATATTTTAAGTTACTTTTTATAGTTTCACGCTACTTTTATGCAAGTTTTTTCAACGTGTCATTCCTTTTTTTGGGGTTCAACACAGGTGATGGATAGAGAGAGATTAAAAGGGCATGAGAGAGCGAAGCGAGCTCGAAATTTCGGCTCAGTTCTGACTAGGATGATGGTAAGGTTAGAAGTATATGCAAATGCGACACAGGTGATGAATAATGTTAGAAAGCTAGGACGTGTGCGAGTGAAACTAGCTCGAGATTTTGGCGCTTATCCAACACAGATGATGCATTTAGGAGAAGGATAGCGTGAGAGCGAGCGAAGCGAACCCGAAATTTTGGCGCTTATCCGACACAGGTGATGGATTGAGTAAGAAGGCTAGAGGGAGAGCGTGCGCAGCGAGCGCGAAATTTCGTCAAACTAGTCCTATTGTTATTATCTCGATGCAGGATCCACCCCTCATTATAGTAGGATACTATATTATATAGTAGGGGTGGCAAACTCAACCAAAGTTGGTTTTTACAGTCTGTAAAAGCATTTTAGGTAGGTTCTCCATTTCCAACTGTATTTTCATGGTTTTGTTATATCATAAAATCCAGAAATCCTGTTGACTGTTTAGATAAAATCAAGTCGACACATAATTGCTCTATTCGCTTTATCGAAAACACTTATCTACACAGGAAAGACCAAATGTCTTATATTCGATAAGAAAATTCACGGTTGTTCCGTTCACTACGTTCGTGCCTCGAAACGTTATTGTATAATATTAGAAGCCAAAATTCAGATGATTATTAGTCGAGGTCTTAGTTAAACAAAACATCTCGAGATAAGTTTCCTTAGGGAGCGAACTCGTACTTACATTTTCTTGAGGCTCCGACGTCGTTCACGCGAATGTAATTTCCATTTGTAACTGTAGAAGCCGCCTTTATCTCGGAACTGAGTAAATGGCACAGCAATATCATTACATCTCACGCCTAACAATGGTACACCACGTAGGCGCCCCTCTATTGAACAAGATAGAAGCCGTGGAACCTCTAGCGGTTTATGATAACGTTCTGAACGGAACGAGGCCTCACCAATTTCGAGTTCCATTTTCAAATTTCAATTCAAACTGTCGACGACCTCATTTGTTTCGACATTCGAAAGGGTTAGACGTGCGATGATAGATGAATGTTACCTTTGTCTTCAGTTGTTTGTTTGGAACTTGTACAATAACTTTCACGGCTCCAGTGTTAGTGTTTATGTTTTTGGGTCGAAATTATTATTTCTATTGAATGTTCCAACGACTTTTTGTTTTTTACACACCTTTTCTGGGTTAGCGAACAACGCTCTCGCGAATGTATTCAAGTTTATCTTTTATCGCATACGCACTGTTTGATGTCAGATAAAGCTGGTTAGCTTTTGTGATTACACGAACACGTGCCTTTGAGAGTTTTGTCATTTCTAAGTACACCATTAAAATAAATAGCTGCAATGAACATTCTCATTTTCGCTAATTAACTGAGGTTCTTTCTTTAGTGATTACCTACCTATAATTTGTTTTAATATCTGTACTGAGTTTTCCTTTCAGACTTTATTTTAGACTGCACATTGAAGCCATACTTAAGTCTCAGATTATAATTTAGACGCTTCAAAGTATCCTATAGTACTTGTATACGTAAAACTGGATAGAGAAATGTTCACAGTTCATTACATTCCATACTGACATAGAGGCGGTTTTCACGAGGTGCAGATTAGATATTTCTATAATCATTCGATTTAGCCTCAGGTATTCACTCGTCATCCATCCGTATCCATCTCATAATTCACAGAATCATATGACACTAATTTGATAAAATATCTTTTAGATAACATTTAATCGAAACATGGGAAAACTTTTTTATTAAAATGCTCTTTTATACTTCCATAACTCCCGAAACCATACATAATTGAATACTTAATAATAATATCTTTAATTGGCATTCTTTATATAAACTAAATCAAGTTGTAAGTTTTTAAAGGAATACAGTCCTAATCGCGAAGAATTGTGTTTGTTTCACATTTACATTATTATTTCTACTCATTTTACAGAATAGTATAGACGATTTTCAAAATGTCCAGTGCTTTTAAGTGTCGATAGCGCAATATGAACGTAACCGCACCAAAGCAATTTACTTTCCATCACAAACCAATCATCGGTCGTCGTCTCCGCCCTCTATCTGAGCTACAAATATTCGCCAAATATTTAGGGAAATATTTGTAGTAAAAAGTATTATTTTGAAGCCATAAATTAATATTTTCATAGCAACTCTAAATGTCGTTTTGGCATATTATTTTCCGTATGCTAATTTATATCTAGCTTAACGAGTGATGATTGAATGACTTGCCAGAGCGATAGAATGACAACCACGGAATTTAGTGTTGTTCCAACCTTATAAAGAATATGGTTTTACTTACTCGTCAAGTATTTAAACACACACACACACACACTCCGCTGGCGCAGCGACCCGAAGTGGATCTTGGCCTCCGATACCAAAGAGCGCCATCGCTCTCTCTCCTGCGCAGTCTCGAGCCAGTCAGGCGCCCGGAGCTCCCGCAGATCCACTTCATCGCGCCAGCGGTATCTGGGACGTCCGACCGGACGTCGTCCGTTAGGGCGTCCCACATACGCTCGTTTAACTGCCCGATCCTCCCCTATCCTAGTGATGTGTCCGAGCCATCCGAATCGAGCCGCTTTCGTCTCTCCTATAATGTTCGGCTCGTTCACCATCTCTTCTATCTCCCTATTCTTTCTCATCCTCCACCCTCCATCTTCCTTCTTGGCTGGTCCCAGAATCTTCCTCATTATCCTCCTCTCGGTCACCAAGAGTCTGTTTTCTTCCTTTAAGGTTAGTGTCTTTAAGTATTTAAACAGTTTTAGACAAATGAAATGTCATTTTATTGTAAAATGTAATCTATTCATTAATAGATTACATTTTACAATAAAATGACATTTCATTTTTTTTTTTTTTTCATTTTTTCGTTGCATTCAACCGAATGTAGTTATATTCAGAGTTGTATAAGAAACAATATTTTTGAAGGAGACTCCCAACATCACTCGCAGTCGATCTTCAATATTCATACAAATGAAATGGACGCATTTAGTAAATGAAATTCAGTGTTGTTTCTGCCACAACTTTACCATCAAAACAATTAATGAATATGTTTTAACAAGTTGTTTCTTCTTGTACATACTTACCTGCTTACATAATTTATTATTCATTTATTGTTTACAAATTCCGTATTCATGTCTAATTCACGACTGTATTCGTACTCAGAGGAACTTTGATTATGTAGAAACTTGGAACGGCGGTTGCTATTTACGAATAAACCAAAATAAACAGCAGAACAGAAGTCTAATTTTAAATAAATACAAATAAAAGTAGACTAGAGCGGTCGATGCAACAGACCGGATTGGGAGACAATTTAAAACTATTTTTGTATCAACCGTACCAAATCGCTGTACTTGATCCATTTAATTATACTTAATCACGTAAAAGTCCTAAAGAACTTGAGTAGTTCATTGGTAAAGATGATTTGTAAATATGAAAGTACCTACAACGAGTCCTATTAAACTTTTTTTTAATTTTTTCATATTTACTACTAAACCCGCATTTGACCTCGATCTCGCCTGATGGTAAGCGACGATGAGGTCGACGATGAAGCATGCGGGTCCAGTAAATGCCTATTCACTCTGGACTTGAAGATCCCAAGGTTGTAGGTTAAACTTACTAAGTAAACATTTTTTATATAACATGTAGAAACCATTAGCAAAACAGAATTAAATTATCGAAATACCTACTTCATGTAAGTTCTAGTTATAACCTTTACTATAATAGAAAGTAAAGAACATAGTTCCATCAAAACGCGATGTTTAAACTGTAAGTGCATTAGTTATGAGTTGACTCGTAAAAAATCGATGATGAAAATTATTAAAAAAAAAATATTTCTGAAAAGGTTTGTATCTTAGTTTGGGCATCATTATCACGCATTTATCATCTGCGGCTGCGTTCGGAACCTCCTACCTAACTTGTAAGATTTTTTCTACCTTTACCAACACAGTCTTCTAGTTACCTACCTTACTTCCATTGTAATAAGGATGACAGGATAATTGTGAGCACCTTTATCTTTCCACAAAGGCTAATTACATGAACAAGGAAAGGAAGAACCGGGTGTAAAAACATGTTTTATGAGGTTACTTGAATGTGCACGAGCGTACAGTGTACGCCTACATACGTCGCCACTCCTTCCAATTTGAAAACATTGTAGAATTTACCTAGAGAATAATAGTAGGAATATTGAACGTACTATTTGTTAATTGTTTATAAATATTAATTAAAACAATATTACATTTCAAGTGACCCCCCCACATGACCTTTTACATAGGATTTGTAATGGTTTACTTACTTAAATAAAGGTGTGTCTTTGCTAAGGTCTGTTCCTTTTTACTCGATCCAAACCAAACATCTCAGAGAACCGGACTCAAGCAAATTCTTTGATTCTAGTAATGTCAAATAATTATTTTATTTTAATTTTTATTCTATCTGTTTTGCAGGAAATCTTACAGCTGAATAAATTGTACATAGTAAATGTTCTTTAAATATTTGTACGCCAAATCAGATTCCACTCATTAAATTTTCTTAAAATAACAGCATAAGAAGGACAGAAAGGAGAATAATAATAGGATAATATATAATATAAGCATTTACTATATATATAAGTGATATCTTGGTAAGTAATGTATGTATGATAATGTTTACGTATAGGTGTGTGTGTGTGTGTGTGTGTGTGTGTGTGTGTGTGTGTGTGTGTGTGTGTGTGTGTGTGTGTGTGTGTGTTGTGTGTGTGTGTGTGACTGAGAGCATATAATCGATTAAGTGTGATCAAATTTGATCAGCTACCACAAGCCAATGCGTGAAAAATAACTAATCATATCCGAACAACTCCACTATTTTATCTTTAATGTCCAATTAACTTCAGAGGTTGCCTGGAAGAGATCGCTTTAAGCGATAAGGCCGCCTTTGTACATATCGTGTTATTATTCCTGTAGTTTTTACTTTTCCTGATTTTGTGTACAATAAAGTGTTTCTATCTATCTATCTATCTATTTGCTTCTTAAAAGAGCCCGGCCGTAAGTGAAATATGTCTGTCGGAGATAAATACGATAAATTACGTTCAGAACTGTGTCATGATCCGCTGCGCTCATACGTACAATACCAGTTGTACGTATGAGCGCAGCGGATCATGACACAGTTCTGAACGTAATTTATCGTATTTATCTACTCATCTTTGGCTATTCGAAACTATAATTAAGTTCCTTTTTATTTTTAACGCTGTAGATAAGATGTCCTATGCATAAATAACTGCCTGGGTATATTGACTTTCGAAAATAAATCCTTAATTATCCTTAAAATTTGTCTTCCGCATTTAATGAGGAGGCAAGAGAAGAGGGAATTATTCGTGTCGTTTGTTTAGTGCCACCGTAATTAAGTGTTGTGGGGTCGTAATGTCCCATAATACGGGAGGCGGGTTTATGTCGTTTATTGGGCTTATGGTTTCATATGGAATGGATATCAGCAGGTGTTACATCAGGTGCAGGAATTTCAATACCATGAGTTTTGTTATTATTGTTGCTACTTTTTAGTTAAAAGTATAATCGTTTTGTTTTTACAGAATATCGTAAAGTTACAAGAACTTATTTTATTTCTCAAAATGAATATTCCCTCATTAATCCACAATTATAAGATATATATTTAGATGATGTCTACAATGTTTGAATCTTCAAAGGTTCTACTTCTACATGATTCCATTTATAACTTTATGGCTAAACATATTTTCG
This sequence comes from Hofmannophila pseudospretella, assembly GCA_947369225.1. NCBI lineage: Eukaryota > Metazoa > Arthropoda > Insecta > Lepidoptera > Oecophoridae > Hofmannophila > Hofmannophila pseudospretella. Next base: position 6,453,186 of record OX376326.1, read on the forward strand.
GTGTTCTGTTTCAGGACCTTTTGCTTAAGGTTTAAGCTTAATTATAACCGGGGAGGTTTAGGTTGAGTGATTAAATTACAAAGTAAAATTAGTACTTATTACTGATATTACTTATCACGAAACAGCAGTAGACAACAAGATTTAGTAGGCTTTACGTGTAGAGGACGAATGGGAAGCCGAACAAAATATAATACTGACATTTGATACGCAAAATCCGTGGGAATTATAGGACGCTGCGCAGGTTAGTAATGATTTCAGGCAAATCCTTAATTAGAAACGCCCCTTCTACCTGAATAAACTACCTACACGTTTCATAATGATTGATAGGATTGGTCGTAATTTACATAATCATTATGTTTATGAAATTACCAATAATTATTTTAACGATTACTGTCTGATATTTCACAGTGTTGTAATTTCTAACCTCTTCTCGTCTACTATACAATCGTCTTAGAGTGATGCACCTACATTATTTATATTTATAGCAAAACGTTGTCTCTAACACAGAACTTCCTGTTTCATCAAAGAATGCTCGAATAACACGAGGTTTATAGCCAGACATTTTAACTCGCGTGTGCCATTTCATAATTATATGACACTTCGCTTTTATGTTCGACAAAAATAGTTGACATGATATTTCAACTACAATGTCGTCCTTTCACCAACGAGCATGAGCTACTCGTATAATACTAGTTTAAACCAGATTTTAACTTGTGTACCGAAATATCAAGTTTCTCGTTCTTTGGTCCGCTCCCCTTTCAAAGTGACGTGAATACACCTGCCAAGAATCGATCACTGCCGCCTTCAATACTGAAAGAGTTTTCCAAGAAAAACATTGATTGTGAATTGGAACTCCTTTGATACACTTTTTGGGTCCATTTATAGACGAAACGATACAAATTGAAGCGATGACTTTGTACACGTTTTTGTTGTCTAAAATATCCTACGGACGACTGTAAGTGTTAATTTCAAATGCTTTTATTCGTGATAGGCGTTTCATTACAGCATTACCCTGCTTTGCGTCGGTAAATATGGTGGTCATGACGTCATATTAATTTGATCAAAGTGAAAACCGCTAGAGAATTTTCCACGCTACTTGTTTCGAGTTGCTGTCAACAGTACAACTAATGCTTCCGTCGGCTTCCAATTTTAAACTTTTGATGGCATTTACTGGCGCGATACCGATTTATGGGGCATTCGATATCCCGGAATCGATTTACAGTCCGTGAGTGAGTTCCGCACGTTCGATTCATTTGCGACACCTGTTTTCTTGGATCCATTGAGGCGTATCCCAAGCTTTTTGGAACAAATTGTTGGTTTAACAAATAGCTTCTCAAATTACGCGTCCAAATCCAATTTGGATGTGGCTTTGGAAATTGATGGCTTCGATACAATCAACCTGCGTACCCAAATCATCGATATAAAGAGGTTTACCGCGAAACGATTGTGCGGATTGGTACAGTTAGAGTGAAAATAACAATGGTAGGATCCCACGGTATGAGGTCGACGAACGATGCGCCCGTCACGCCTGCTTGCGTCGGCGACTGTACATTGAGATCTGCCTTATTGCTTCGTTTCCTATCCACAATAAAGCAGAATTACTCGAATGCAATCATATCCAACCGTTTTCCCAGTTTATATTTCGCTAGCAAACCAGCCAATTAGGTAATAATAGCTTTAATTGTGTTTGACCAATTGACCGCTTTGACCAGACACGTCATTTGGGAATGGATCGAATACTGAATGCACGTACCTAATTATTAATTTGCTTCACGTCAATCAAACAGTGCTAATAAATTTAGGGGGACTAAGAGAGCATTCTCACTTAGCACTCTAATCTAACTATCAAAATAAAATAACACGAAAAGGACAACACAGCATCAGACAGCTAACTTAACATTCTTGAATCTCCTGTTAATTCTTTTATCCTTCTTTGCTTCAGGTGTCGAGGGTTGAGAACCGTCGATCAGTGTCGGTTGGAGCAACCGGCGCTGTCACCGTCAGCGAAAGACATTCTTACGCAGAAGGCCGAGTCCCGGCTCCTCATGGACCACCTCCATCGCCAGGTGCCGCGGCTGCTCAGCGAAGAGTCGCAGCAGCTTGCCAGGCCAGTCGAAGACTCCTGGAGGAGACGCTGGCTAAATCTGGTAAGTTTTTTGAACACTATGTACTTATGCAGTATGTAAACTAACACGAGCCTGTATAGGCAAGGCAATTATTCAAGGTGAATTTGTATTGTATAGGTACGTATGTATAGAGAAGATTATAAAGTACATACAACTAGCAAAATTAGTCATATTATTGTCGTAACGACGTATTGAGATGACTAATAAGTTGTTTAAACGTTATATAAACGTCGGATAGTCCAGGGGCATGGGCGAAGCTTATACGACTTTTTGGTTATGAATATCGGTTGTGTTATTGTTTTACACGCGACATTTCTAGTTACACGACTGGTTAGTCGAACCAAATCCTGTTACAGGACTTTATAGGATGACACATACTTTTATACGACATTTATATAACCAACATGTCAATAGTTATTTAATGACTCTTATACGACATTTTTTGCTAGTTGGGTGCCTTATAAATTTAAGAAGACTGCCAAGTGTCGTTAGGTATTAAGCAAGTCCCAAGTGTTATTAGGCAGACACTTGACAGACATACAAGAAACATTTTTCGTCATAGCTTTAGTTCAGTTTATTTGGCAATTCCAATTCCTGAGAAAACACAGAAAATGTCTATGACCTGCGAATATCACAATTAACTTCACAGTGTAAACCGCTCTTCTTACAAGAATATTGCACTATTTTTTTTAGTACGAGTACAATGCTGTAATGAGTTCCTTGTGAATGAATGAGATTTTTTTGTAGTTAATTATGTTATATTAATGGATAGTTTTATTCATGGTCAGTGTTTATTATTATTAAGAATAGTCATAATTTCAGCTTTATTATATTACAACCAAAAACAGATTGCATGAAAGTTACTACTGCTAAAAGTTATTAAATTTTAATTTTTTCTAATTTTTATTTCAACCGGCCGCTAAGTCTTTGAATAAATTCTTTTGCGGTTCATAATAACTTTCGTTATTGTTATAAACCACTTGTAAGGAGAAAGTATAGCAACTGCTGAGAACAGAAGTGTGAAAGTAAGATTTACTCGATTTAATATTTTACATAACGTATTGTACTTAAACTTATGACTAACAAAACTGTCACTTTTAGTGAATTAGGTAGAGTATCTGATCGAGCTTTAGGTTCTCAATATATCTACCTACTTACCATCTAGAAGCTGAAGCAGAATATCAGCGCCATGCTCTAGACTACTCTAGAGTATGGCATTATGCTGAGCTGAGGCCTATTTGGTGCTGCAGCATACGCCGTGAATTATTATTAATTTAGTTTAAGATTATATTGTATAGTATATATATGTATATGTATACACATATATATGATTGTATAATATAAAAGTGGAATTGTGTGTGTGTGCTGCAGACAGCAAATAAACGTTTTTCTATTCTATTCTATTCTATCTACCCTAAAATTATTAAAAATGTATAGATTTCTTCAACAATTTCGACCTACTTACTCGCTGTAGATCTCTTCTAAATGCACGAACGTTTACCGTCTTGAGCTTTTCTATTATACATTATTTCTACTTCTACATTATGAAACAGTAGTCTAAGTACAATTTCCTTTCTCTCAAATGAATCTATTAGTTGCAAAAAATGTTCTAAGATACAACCTCTTATCAAAATAGAGTTGTTCCATTCAATCTCTCTTTTCTTCGTAATCGTACCTACAAAGAAATGTCACCTCACGAATTTGTAAGAGAGTTTATTACATCCTTTCTTAAAACTATATCTAATTTTTCCTAACACCCCTAATTTACTACAGCTTTTGCACTTAGCGGACATTTGATAATAAAACTCAAAAATTGTTCCAAGACACGACCTCCATCAAAATAGAATGGTTTCATTTCTTTCTACTTCGTATCTGTACAAAGAAATGTCACCTCACGAATGTATAAGAGAGTTGCCTTGGCCACCCTTTCTTTAAAGTATAAGTAACTTATCTAATTTTTCTTAACACCCCTAATTTACAACAGTTTTTGCACTTAGCGGACCTTTGATAATAAAACTCATTTTTACCATCAAAGGTAAAGGTTAATTTGGTGAACAAATATTTATATTTCAGAAAAGATTTTTCGAGAGCTTAAAGACTTTTATTCCGGCGTTTAAAGAGGATACAAAAAACCCTAATAAGATAAGAGCAGAAAGAAGCAAGAAGGGGCTATTTAATTTTTTGACAAAATTTTTAAAGAAAATATTTGTTTATTAATAATTTTAATAAGATTGGTAACTAAATATACTTACTTACAACTAATTTAGGTACCGTGGAGGCGAAGTAAATTTATTACACTTTTAGTCTTTTAAGATAGTTACGCCTTTACGATTCTTTATATTTTTTACTCAAATTATACTATATTAAATAACAATACCTAAAGATACTAAAACTAAACTAAGCCCGAACTCATTTTCTCAAACATCTCAATCTGCGTTTTCTATTTTAACTCACAAATAAAACATCCAGTGATGATGTCAGAAGCTAAGCTAATTTTAATGAAATTTAAAAATCCCGCTAGTTCCACGGTGCTGGTTAGCTGATTAAAACATTAATTAAATTAGATGGCGGAAACGCTCGGGTTACATACAAGTATATCTTGGGAAATCAAGCCTTAACTCTGAATGTGAAAATCTGGAATGTTCTTGACGGCCCAGTACGTGCACATTAACGGAATTCACTGCAGGAACACGAGCTCTGTTAATGCGGTGTGAAATGTATTTAGTACATGCGGATTTAGATATAAAAGGGAGAGAACTTGTATTTACAATATTCGTTTATAAGGTATGCTGGTTATATAAGTCCGATTATATGTACTTACCGGTAATTACACTGCCGCTGGCTCTCTTACACTGAAATAAAGCTTCTTTGATTTAGAGAATATTATATAGCAATTACTTTAGTAACAAATTACTTGATAGATACGACTAAGATCTTGGTTGAAGTGAACAATTTCTTGGTTGAAGTCTCGTCTCGTCTTGAAACAAGTTTTTGTTTGAAGTTAACAAGCTTTTCTTTCAGTGTACCCTTCAAACCGAAACACAACAATACAAGCATGAGTGGTTTGTGACAGAAATAGATAAAAGAATGACCCAAGCTGACTCTACACAGATCCATAGCACAAAATGTTTTCAAAATGTTGAAGTTATATACTGGTTTACTATGTTTTTAATTTTTTCTTTATGTTTATTATTTAAAATGTCTTATAAGTAGGTACTATAATATTGTCATCCGATGGATTACAATAACCCACATTTGATAATAAGACAACATACTTTCAACATTAAAAAAATATTCAACATTAATACAAACATCTCATGTCCTAAGTATCTCATGACATGAAAGCTCTCATACAAGGAAGGGGAGCTTTTATAAAAACGGACAGCAGGAACAATAGGATCCCACAGGACGCGGACTACATAGAAAGTCTTGTAAAAATATCCTGACAAAAGCCGGTCTAGACTGAAATGCCTTGTTTAAATTAGACGTTACTCCTAGGACAAAGGGGGAAACGGGAAATAACCGATGTTAATTAGTGTGGTTTTACGTCCATCATTAACTATCCGATTGGAAAATCGAAGGAATAGGGTGGACTGTTTTGAGGATATATCCACTGCAGAAGTACCTGGAATTTCCAACAAGGAATTATAAAAATATTGTTTGTAAATTTTTCATTCAATGTGTTTAAACGGTCTATATTATCATTTTTAGTTTTACCAGCTACTAATACTGAGACGCCCAAAGTTTGTAAATAATAATAATACATGTATTTAATTCAGGCATACACCCATATTACAAAGTAACAATATATGATATAATTTTACTGTAGGTACTATAACTATAAACTGATATATAAAGAAAAAGCTAAAAGATAAAATAAACTAATAGATACAATTTTAGCGGTACCTACTAACTACTTAAAATTTGCCGTTCTCACACTGGTGCACGGCCATCCAGTGTTTCATAAAAACATTGGCATAGTCCTCGTGTATAGTACACAAAATTCTGTTGTTCGATTTTAACAATCTCTCTTGGAACGATGCTATACGAGCTCTGAGAATAGCATAGAAGTCAGGAGGTAAAGGCACCTAAATAAAATTCATCACACATCAATCAAACAATCGTACCAAATACCAATTTACATATTTCTTTGGCGTTTAATGTTTAGACGATTTTATTGTTTGTGTAAAACGATGATTCCGGAAAATAATAAAATGTAAGACTTAATTATATCAATTTGTTACACAAGGAATCGTAAGCAAATAGTGACAATGGTAACCTTGGTTAATACTTAATCAATTCTAGAAGGCCACTCACGAATTGTTCGGTTTTGTGTATGGAAACCTAAAAAATATAATTACTTACTCGATTCTTCGTCGTGACTTCCCTAGAGAAGATTTTGTATACATAATGGTACTATTCTGTCATACTTCGTCACAAAAGAATTGTATTCATGTTCATAATAGCATTTTCGATTTGTTATTTTATTACGCTGAGACTGATTGAATCATAGTGATAGTTCGTGATGTTATTGAGAATATTCTGCACAATAGGTAAGGAAGAAAAGATACCTACCTATTATTCTATTGATGATTATGTGTCCATTCATCAAGACGGCTACGTTTAGGTTTTTATTGTATTTTAGAATTAGTAATCCCGCTCGCGTCAAAATATTTCACATTTATCTAGATTTGAAATCAACAGTCGCTTATATAAATACTTCACCTGTCTCGGAATTGATGTTTTTATTACCGAATTGTAGATTAAAAGTACGTAACGAAACTGCATCATCAACATTAACCGATCCTACTGTGGACTAGTGTCAACAGTGGTTTTGATCATAGGTTTCTCCCAAGGCGTGATGAGCCCGTTCTTCTCCGCTCCTCCGCATAGTTACCTGCCTCCTTGTGCAGATCTTTATCAATATGTATGCTTACATCAATACCTACCCATGGTATTGACTGTAATAATAGTCACACCATTGATGACGATAAATTGGATTTCTACCTTCTGGTTAGGAAAAATACAATTCTGATAAACAATTCTAAAGAAGATGTTACTTAGTTCTTTACATCGTCTTTATTTGCAGGATCCCCACCGACGATAGTGCAGCCACCAAACGGTGGCTACTGGGTGGACGGAGTGGATGATACGCCACCTGATGGAGAAGACGTTGAACCTCGCGTGCAGCCAGGAACGCCGCGTCAGACCACGAGGCGACACAACATCGATACCGATGACACCGCCAAGTATTACAGGCGATTCTTCTTTGGCAAGGTACGTTTTAAAGTTACTATTTGGAAAGTTCAAAGCCTTTTTGGTGTAAGACCAGTAAGAATAGTTGTTTCAATATGATTGTCCCACCATTAACAAGTCTATAATAATGGACCTGTAAGTCCATTTACTGTAGTAAATAAATAACAAATTAGATAGATGGGTGACTGGACTGAAATGCACAGAACTTCTACTTTCTCGAAATCAGTGCATTAAATCTCTGTTAAAGTTCCATTTCAGGCAAACCTTTTTTATATTGGAGATAACACCAGCGACATTAATCATACCGAATCGAATGTGAACCGAACAGAATTTTGTTAAAAATGTCTGAAATCACAAAATATTTGTCTTCAACAACAAGCATGTTTAGCAAAAAAAATATGGACAACTTCATTTAACATTTGCAATTCGTATTAGGCACTGAATTTGTTCACAAAAGAAACTAACTACTGACACTCGTGCACTAAGTCACGTTCCAAAAGTTCGATGGACCGTCGAAAGGCTGTAGAGCCGAGAAAAAATACACAAATCAAATCACGATATAATTGCTTTCGTGACCGGAGCGCACTTTCTTCTGGACGAAAATAAAAAGGTGTTGCGAAATGATCGAGTGCGAACTGCGCAGAACAGAACAGCTGCTGTGACATTTGCCGCCACGCTGTCTGCGGGAGGGAATTATTCAGATTAGCAGATTATTCCAACGCAGTAGATATAAGACAACTTAAGGGGAGTGGGTGCGCCGCTTTGTTATATAATAATTTATTTAAAAATAATTAAATTATTGTGAAAAAGTAACCATTAAATATTCTTCTACGTTATTATCTATTTTTAGACATATTTTTTTGTGAGAAAGGGTTTGATAAACTTCAAGTACGACCAAAACAACAATCAAAAATTAATAATTCGATTGTAATTTTTTTTGTTCGAGTGTAGTTGAATGTATCGTGTTTTGAACCATAAAATAACCAAGAACGCTTATGAAACTACAACATATATTTTTATCCGATCAAAACAAAGAATATTTGCTTGTTTGACCGTTGAATCAAAAATAGGTTAATTTCAAATATCGTGGAAGAACTTGGCCTTAAACTGTGTTGCCGACAGTACTCTTGCCAAGTAGAGATGAGCCTGATTGAGGCTACCTATATTGAGCTCCAACCGAAATCGAAGCTGAAACCAATCTGTGTCAAACATGCAGCTATGCTTCTGTAGAAAACCAATAAGAATTACTTTGCGTTAACTCATGCTTTAAAAGCAAATCATGAATAACTGAACAACCATGTAACACATTCTATTCTATTCTATTCTAAAAACGCATTTTCTTCTAGTTCTGAATCATTTCACGTTATACTCTTTCTGTTGTCTAGTTTAATTCGACCTACGAGTACTTCGTGCAAAGGTTGTTTGAATCGACTAACAATTTTTGAAACCAAAGTTCGAGTCGAGACCAAATGATAAAACAGGTATATTCCGAATAACTCTAGATATTCCGGAAATTTCATGTCCTTTAAAAATAGTATTTTTGAGAGTGTCGAAAATGTCCACTTGATCACGTTCCCCTTGACACCATAACGTATGGATGAACATGGGCCTGCCACGTCAATGTCGATGTCCTTTTATGCTTTGACCTTCTATAAAGACCGCACTGCTGTACTGGTTTAATTTAATTATTTATTGATAACTTAGTAAATCACCGCGGAAAAAAAGGAGTCAGTAATTTTTAAGACCTTTTATTTTCTTCGTCATCATTCACGCATTCACTTTGAGTGCTGTGAATAATGATAATTTTCAATTACAACATAATTTTAATGTCTTCTAAGCCGTATTCCTCATTGCTGAGGGTCGTGATCATTCTAAGGAATTAATCGCATCGAAATACGCTCGTGGCAGATTTAATCGCGTGGTTTGCTTCCTTTGCCTTCCCCATTTCACACAAGGGTCATCTCAGTGTGCAGGTTTCTTCACGATGTTTTCCTTCACCGTCAGAGCAGTAGGTAAATGTACGTAAATCTTTCGAAAAAAACGAAAAACTCATTGGTACTCGTACATGACTTTGCCTGGTTTCGAACCCGGACAGCATGGGAGTCCGACGTCCTAGCCACGACGCCACCGACGCTCGAATTTTAATGTAAGTATGTAAAAAAACCACATGGCTTAAGTAATATACAGCCTGCCGGCGTCTGTATTTCCCGAAACCTACAACCTTGGGATCATCAAGGTCAGTGTGCATAGGCATTAACTGGACCCGCATGCTCCATCGTCGACCTCATCGTCGCTTACCATCATGCGAGATCGAGGTCAAATGCGGGTTTAGTAGTAAATAAAAATAAATAATAAAGTTAAATCTATGAAATTTGATAGATAAGTATATAATAAAGTAAGTATTTAATTTATTAATACAACATATTTACGCGACACAGTATTAGGTAATATCTCATGCCATGAGTAAGACATAAACCCATAATTATATGGGACTCTCTAAAAGCCTGCATAAATAACACCCCTCATGAAAGCATATGCATGCTAGTTTAAATTGTCCTAATCCACATTCTACAATTATATATTTTTTAATGAATCCATCTCTCGTATAAACATACATATCTTTCTACTCCACGGACTGAAAAACTTTATTATGATCTTGATAAATCCGCACAAGCCAACGATCTAATTTCACAATGGTAGTCTGCGCAATGTCAGTTGGTAAAGCCTCGGCTACATTAATGATGCTGAGAAAGCACACGAGCTTTGTAAACCTTCGGTCACAGCGACAACAAATAAGCGAATAAATGTAGCATAAACCACGTGGAGCAAATGAAGAAGAAGAAAAACATTTTATTGTCATAAAAAAATAAGATAATACATATTTAGTTCATTCCATAATACTATTGGTAAGAAATGAACCACAGTTGAATTTTTGAGAATTACTTATCACTGTAAATTCTTGTTGTGATTTTTCTAGAACAAAATAAATTTACGTGTACCTTTTTATAATTGGGATTTAAATGATTGCTTTTATGAATAAATAAATAACTTGATTTATGGTCAATACTTGCGGTTATTGGTACTTGGTGAAACTTTTAGTACATTATTAGACTTAAATAATATACTGTTTCACGGTATTTTTATTGTATTTTATTAATTACGACCGGTTTCGTTTACACATCTTCATCTTCACATAAACAAATACCTGAAGATGTGTGAACAAAACCGGTCGTAATTAATAAAATACAATAAAAATACAGTGAAACAGTATATTATTTAAATCTAATCATGAACCAGCTGAAAATCAGCGCTGTGGCTTGCCTCAGCATTATGCTGAGCTGGTGTACCATTTATGGCACTGTACTACACCAGATAGATAGATAGATAGAAACACTTACCACTGTACCAGATGTTCTGTACATGCAGATGTATTAAACTTTGTATACTTCTGTATTCTGTATTCTGGTGTTTACAGCGCTAAATAAACGATTTCAATTTCAACTTGATTTATAACTATAACAATAAAAATACAGACAGACGTTTTTATTGCTTCACCTGTTAGGCAAAAAGTTATCCAGGTATGCCCAAATTATAGAGCCCTAAATAAATACGCCATTTAATGTTCACTTTAATAAAATAATAATCAGTTTATTTTGTGCCCAGTATTGAGTAGACATTATGGAGAATATTTTTTATACATTTGAAAGCAAATGTTTTTGCTCTCCGTAATCCGCTCTCGCTTTCGCTGTTACTCAAAGCGTGACCTTATCCTTACCCCATATGACATCGGTACAGTTACCAACACGTGTGAACATTCCCATACCCACGCCTACCGTCACTTTTTCTACTTTTTTCGTATCATTTCGAATCGTTATACTTAATTGTCAGTTTAGATCCACGACAGTTTAGAAAGAGTAATGTAATTGTTTTGTCATTATCTATTAGCGTATTTTATCAGTGAGACATCAAAAATGTGTATTCTCGTATCTGGAGCTTTATCAAGTAAATTGATGTTAAAAGCTTCGTCGTAGAGATAATGCTTATGGATCTGTTGATTGGAACTATCTATGATGTTTGCACATAAAGTTCTACGAGTAGTTATTACATATTAGCGATGGGCCGCCATGGCTTCGTACGGGTTCATTTAATGGTAAGTACCCAGATCAATCGTAATCAGTGAAAATCGGAACAAAATCCGTTCAGCCGTTTCTGATATTACTCTACACAGACAGACTGACGGACGCGTCGAGGTTTTTGTTTTATGTTATACTGTAGTGATTGAAAGTACTGCGTTGAAAGTAATCGTTACATAGAGCGTCGGTGGCACAGTTGCTAGGGCACCGGCCTCCCATGCGGGAGGTCTGGGATCGAAACTGTGCAGTGCCATTTACTAATGAGTTTTTCAAAGACTTACGTACATTTACCGACTGCTCTAACGGTGAAAGAAAACATCGCGAGGAAACCTGCACACTGAGAGACCAGTGTGTAAAATGGGGTAGGCACAAAAGCTCCTCAAGGGTCGAAGTGCCGTTGGGTTATCCCCAGCCCCCTATCATAAAATAAGACTTACTATTTCTATCATTATAATCTAGTATCAAAACAAGACTTTCGAATTATTTCTTTCATTTGTGGTACCATCTGGTAACATACGAGTAACGTTACTTTTAAATTACTTTACAGTAAACTGTACCAAGAGTAGTTATTTTCTATAGACGTAAGTTGTTAAAGAGTATGTTTTAATTGAGGTTGAGGAACTGAAGGCTCTAATATAATAAATCGTAAAGGTAAATTTTTGTCTGTTTGTTTGAACACACATGACGTAAAAACTACTGAACGGGTTTGGATGGAGTTTTCGTGGATTATATGTGGAGGTAAAGTTATATATCCTTTTTTATTACTAGCAAATATTTGGAGGGGGTATGTGCTGGTCATTTGTACCACTTTACACGAAAATATAACCCTGTTACTTGTATGAAAATTTTTCATACTAAAGAAAAATGAACCCCATTATTTAGCGCTTTGGTGGAATAAACTCATCCAGGTCGTTATGAATGGAACGAGTTTCATTCATACTTCTTATTTCAGTATTAGAATAGCAATAATTCATTCATTTGTACAATTTTCAAACAAACGGTTTTGTCGTTTTTCTCGAAAATTTAATTTAAACAAATATTTTTTGCCCTATCTTTATTGCTATAACGTATAGATGACACCCTAGAAATATTTGCTGCTAATAAAATAGGACCCTATATACCCTTTCACTCTCTTCTACACAAACACGCTCACACACATTTCCAATAAACACACACACCAAAACTTATTTCTCCCTATAAGCATTATTAAAATAGGAAATCTGTAATTGGCAGTATGTTTTATTAATGGACATATTTGTTTTTATATTTAAGTGCTGTGGATTTTGTAACAAATAAATTTAAAAAAATACATATGAGTATATATTGTATGGAACGTGAACGAAGTTGCGGGTGTTGCCCGCTCGCTAGTCATAAATAATAGCCACAAAACGACTATTCTGACTAGTACATTCACTTCAACATTGTCCGCCTAAATACAACTAAACTTCCTATATAAAGTTCGATATACACGAACGGAGGTTTAACTGGCATGCAGGTCGTAAGTGCATAATGGTAGTCGGAAAGTTGCTAACCACAACCGATAGTTGGAGATGCCACTTTGTCTGGGAGTGTAGCCAATACTATGTGTATCAGTTACTGTTTAACATAGTTGCTTCTATAATCAAGTAGCCTGAGGTTTATAGTGTGGATTTATATATACATTTACCTACTTACTTTATTGTAAATAAACAGTGCTTCGGTCACGATTTTCAACCTTTCTTTTGTGTTACAACTTTTTAACTCTTTAAGCTGGCTCTTCACTCGCGCGCGAGTAGCCTGAATTAGGAAGGAACGTCGAACTTTTATAAAAACCTAAATAAAATACGGATTCTCACAGATGAAAGTCGGAAGTCCTCCTCTATGTACTCTCTGTGATACAGCTGATACTAATCGGAAGACTTCCAACTTTGATCAGTGATAATCCGTATTTTATTTAGGTTTTCATTTAAGTTCGACGTGCCTTCCTATGTGAAAAAGACTTTAGTGATGATCACTTGTGATTGTGAATTATGGAACATGAATATCTTATCATGATTACAGATTACAGAATCATCCGATTTTATCTGATAAGAGGTACGGTTACTATTATTATGTTTAATTATAAGTAAGTACCTAGTTTTTATCTTTAGTACTTGCTATGGTAGGTACACAAAAATTATCTAAGTATACACACACACCCATCTTTATAAGCAGAGTATTCAGTATTCTATTATAAGCAGGGTTCGAAAAAAACCGATATTTATAATAAATATCGGATAATTATCAAAATGTGAACTTCATTCATTTAAACTTCGCGCAGTCTCTTAATTTTTTACGATCTTGATATAATTATTACTTCATAATTATCAAGGCATAAATATCAGGATAATTATCAGCAAACCCTGATTATAAGTAAATCTAATGGTACTGATCGTGCATTGCTTATTCCCAGGTGAAAAATATTGAAATAAAATCCACGAGAAATAAAAATGCGTCTCCACCAATTAAAATGAACATGACGCAGCCAACCGCATATAAGGGTCCAACCACACTTATAATATGGAAAAAAATCACAAGCGACAGTGGGAAAAAGCGTCTAGACTCACCAACGCGTAACCGTTTGGCTTCACGCCCAGTGAGCCAAGTTCTCGGCGTCTCATGTAGATCGGGCCGATTACCACATTACCGAGCAATTTGAAACCTGCCTGTGTGCGCCCAGCCTTATCGTTGGAACAAATCTTTGCTTCTTGTTAAAAATATATTTTAAACGTCGCCTTTGAAGCGTAAAAAGCCTAATTTGAATTTGAGTAGTGGTTTCAAAATTTTTGGCAGCATAATACTAAAATTGATCCATTATGTTCGCAACACAAAAATGCCGTAAATGTAAATTGCCGTATTACGTTTTGGTTCCCACGGTTTTAATGGTTGGAGACACTATTTCACAGACATGGAATTAAGTAGTTAAAGCCTTCTTGTAAGAAGGTTTAGGCTGTGCATCCATCAGAGCTTAAAAAAAGACTTATTAAAAGACTCGATATTCAATAAAAGATTAAAGTTCTTCTTAACAAATGTTTCTATTCACTGCAGGAGTTTTTGGATGATAAAACCAATACTTAACTATAAAATCAATTATGTATAACTTATAACGACATTTAATTTGATTTATCCCGTTATCATTTATTACTATTATAATCTCTTATTTTATATTGCGGTGCCCTACTCAGGGTTTCGTGTATGATCATATAATATATATTCTTAAGACCAATTGTAACACATCAAAAGCAATAAATGTTATGAGTATGAGTATGAGAGCTGTAGCAGAGATAGCGAGAAAAAAATCCGCCAAAGGGCTCGTGTCGTGATGTGATAATGAAGCAGTTCTTCCTACCGGTGGCTTCATCCTTGCTCATCACGGCATTGCTTCCTCGTTGCACAGGCAGGCGAAGGAGACGTACAGTCTGTCCCCTGCATCTAACCCCCCCTTTGCAACTGATACGTCAGGGGGTCAACTTTGACAAAATGTACTGACCTATTGTTGTCATAAGTACTTACCATAAATGTCTGTACTAAACATTGAGAGTTCTACACTTTTACTGTTCTACTTTCCCCTCCAATAGTAGTTTTAACTTAAGAAGTCATTTTATCTTTTTATTTATGAACACACCACACCTTCAAAGTATGCAAAAGTGATGTTAATATATTCCCCGTAAAATCCAAGCGCGACATTTACATGGTAAAAACTCGTAAAATATCGCTCACAACCCCCTTTCATCACCGAAACCATTCAAAAGTATCTCATGGTACGTTTGCATAAAATATTGCGCTCGTAACCTGTACGTCAAGCCTTAAAGCTCAATGGGTCATTGTGACCGAAGGGGTTAGGCTAGATGAATGCGAAGAGCTGATCGCAAAGCCGATAGCAGTGGAAGGTTGACACGTAAATGCATTACAGGTTGGATACTGGTAACATGTGTGTTAGTGTATACAATGACCAACACATCAGGGTATTATACCCTTTGTACTTTGTCGCCTTACCTTATTTAACACACATTTTTACGAATGTCAAGAAATTAAACAAAAAGTTATTGCGACAGGGTTCCACAGCATATAGCTCGATGTGTTTTTCACTGTACAAAATTGTTAGTCTAAATTAGGGATGTTACGGAGCTTCGACACCGACTCCGAAAGGTCGGAACTTCCGATTGATTTTACACCTCCGACTCCGACTTCGACTCCGATAATTTTGAATCGGAGGTTATACCGAAGATTTGTGAGCAAACATATTCAAATATCAATATTTAAATAATGTAGGATTACATAAAGGAACATGTTTTATTGCCGCAAACGTCATCATAATAAATATTGGCCAGTTCAGCTATAAAAAATTAAAAACGGTTTATAACATATCTCTTCTGAACATCTCGCTTCTACCTCCGCCTCCGACTCCGATATATCATATTTAAAACCTTCAGTTTCGACTCCGGTTCCGGTAAAACCATCTCCGTATCATCCCTAGTCTAAATGTTCCAAACTATGTACTTACTTGGCCTGATTTTTATCTATTATTATTTTTAGTTACATTATGCATAGAAATAATGGACGAAAGAAAAATTAGTCTCACTTCCAGAAGCGGGCGTTCGTACCTTCATGATAGAAATATTGTTTTTGGTAAAACAACAAAAAATATTCCGAAAATTGTAAGAATGACTCTTACAAGAAAATTTGGTAAAATTGAGAAATAGTAATCAACAATTCATTTTCTAATCCATTCGCTTAAATCAGTGACGAAGACAGATGCCAGCAGCTGACAAAGGAAAAGTGGAAGCAATAAGCAAATGCCTTCTTTCATAAGGAAAAATGGTCTGAGGACAATCCTGTTTGGGGAAAAGAAAATGATGGGGCCACAAAAATGATTGCCGTTTTTGGCGCCTGCCCCTCCGGACTGAATAAATCGCGCATTGATCAAAATGTTTAGTACGGTCTCTGTAGTACCAATAGATTCTTTGAAATGGAAAAGCTGGGATCCTTTCTCAATTGAATTTAACTATATATGACCGACGCAGAGATCTCATAACAAGGATAAGTAATTCTGAAGCTTGAAGCAAGATTGTAAACACCCTACTTTATGCAAAATATAAATTAACGCTGACAAGATAAATCTTCATCTCGTAAATTTCCACGCAAAATACAAATTACATCATAAGGGTCATTACATCGTGACGGTTAGCAATAACCTGCGCTCAGCTGCTAAGTTACAAATGATTACTTGAAAGTCTTGAAACCAGTTTATGCGATGCGCCAAATGACTGAAGTTATGCTGCCATTAGGGTAGTTCGCAATTAATCCGTGGACAGTGGCTCACGCACGCACGATGTGAATATTGAATGTAAGAAGCAAGAAAGTTCAATTTAAGTTTGCATGATGTCTACTAATTATTATTAAATCCATATATAGAAAATCTGTGTGAAGAAGGATACCTGTTCATGAAGAAGTTTATTTCTTCTATGAAAAGGCTTTACCGAATTATACGACATTTAGAGTTTACTTTTTACAGCAAGTGCAATTCAATAATTCTAAATACGTATTGCGCTGATAGAGGAATCCTTGATAATAGTGATTGCCTTTCTTGCATGATATAACATTTTCTTTCACGATCTATTTACTAAGCAAATCTTTGGTGTAATCTTCAGCAACAACCCCTACCGATGAATAGAAAATTTTCGCTCAGTGGCGTTGAGAAAAATTCGGAAGATTACATCTCAGACGACGTGATCCATCAGTGCGTTCGAAAAGGGGCATTAACCCCTCGTCCTTTAAATTACCATCTTTAGCTTTCAATTTGCCTTTTTGTGGCAACAATGAAAAAGGACAAGCAATAAAATTGGGGTTTCTCAAAGTTAGATGGAATCAGCCCGTTGAATGATGGGGCGTTAATGATAACGCCTAGATAAACATAGGATCAGATGGCCTGACTCATCGACTTTATTTTTCAAGATACAAGGCCACTATAGAGGCCTCGTGGACAAACAAATTATTAAAACTGCGAAACATGATCATTAATTTGGTAAATGAATTCTGATTCTACAATAAAAGGCTAAAGAAAATATTATACTTATAGCTTCATGATGATGTAAATAAGAATTCCGATTTGAAGAAGTACGAGTAGGTACTTCAGCGTGTCAAGTATGAAAGTGAGGAGCCGTGACAATAGTAATAATAATAACTAATATGCAAATTATATTTACATAGGGTCAATGACAGGAAATGATGCATATAATAAACATGAGCAAAATCTTCAAACTACTAGACATGTTTCTCGAATCAAAATTATTGGCAAAGTGCAGTAATGACTTCCTGGCAACGAAGCCTTAGACTTAGAGGAAGTGGAGTGCACTTAGACACTGCGACAAATTTTACACACAAATCACGTATCGCTGATTTATTTAAGGATTGCAGACAACCCAGAGATAAACTGGTTATTGTCCATTGTGTTATTCCTGGTGCCAGATTTTAATAAATTAATGACTCGTACATTATAATGGATGTTACTTATTTGCTAGCAATCTATTTACAAATTTTGTTTTAAGATAGACCATTGTTTTATGGAATACATGCTGACACAATGGTGTACCCTTCACAGGTTTTTTAAGCTTGGGAAAAAGGGACTTGCAAGGTTGTTAATGAGAATGCATGTAGCAAATTAACATATCTATCAAGACAATTAGATCTCATTGTATCGTAAAGATTTACAGACTTGACCCTCGCGGATCATTTAAGCATATGAGGAACAATTATTCCAAATTGTATGTTGTTGTCCAAAGCGTATTTTGTACGTCAAAATATTTTATGAGTTCATTATTATAAATTTTCAATGATTTATGGAATTAACAGAGCAAAACGAATAGAGTAGGTAATTCGCTGCCATTGAACTTTATTACGCGTTGTTAGTTGCAGTTACAAACATTGAATCAAAATGAGAGGTTCAATTGCTTCCTCTTATAATCGTTCATTATCATATTCGATAGTCAACTGAAGTGATCGTGCAGGTTAAGCAACGTTGGCGCGGTCGGTACCAGGATGGGTGAACGCTTGTGGCATATTTCATCTGAGCTCCTCCGTGCCTCGGAGAGCACGTTAAGCAGTCGGTCCCGGTTGTTGTCGTTCGGCAGCCGTCGTTAAGCCATGTCAGAGGCCTACGAACGGCCTGAACAACTCTGACAAATAGATTAGCCACTAACCATACGATAAGCAAGCAGCAAGCAAGTCAACGGAACCTGACTTTCCAGATTTCTTTTATTACTATCTCTTACATCAGGTACATGCCTTTGAATAAAGGTTTTGCAAATAATATATCTTTGAAATTTTGTAGTTTTACCGTGTTTGATTATTATGATGATATATAATCGTTGTTTAATCATGTGGGAAGATTGCTGACGTAGATTGAATGACATCAGCATGCGGTCCATCAAACGCTCTGATTCATTTAGTAATTGTCTCGTCCGCGGCAGGCGTCGAGTCAAATGTTAGTGGAACAATCTCAGAATGGAGTCATCAGTCTTAAATCATCGCGAATTATCACAGTCTAAATGGGAGGTCATTATTACGACTGTCTTGATGAAAGATTCTACTATACACTCTCTTTCTCTCTCTCTCTTGTAGGTAATCTATTTTACTTACTAAGAAATCTGCAATCACTAATGTAGCTCCATGTGAATCAATTATTTCAATTCAATTCGTTTTTTAACAACCACAAACAATATAAGTATTAAAATTGTAATAGAATATGAAATGGTTATCACGATAGAAGCAATAAAACATAAGTCCATTAACGACCAAAATCGTTAACTTACTTACCTATTGGAACGAGCTATAAATTAGTTTTCCATAATATTTTGTGAGTTATAGGAGAATTGGGCGTGACTGATGGCAAAATTACGGCTGTCCGTCTGTTGGTTTTGTTACTTCAAACTAATTAGTTTATTTTCCTGGTGTTGTGTGTACAACGTGTTATCAAAGGTGTATGTATGTAGGCCATTACTTGGAATTGCATGGAAAAATGATAAGCATTCAGGATAAAACGCATTTTGTGGCATTCGCAACGAATGAAAACATATTTTATTATTCAAAACAACGTGTCGTATGTTCTATTTCCCTTTAGAGAATAATATAAAGCTCTGGCGTTATGACTTATGGCTGTGACAAACGAAAAATAAGGCCACGTTTTATTAGTTTCTGTTTTATTTATTTACAAAACTCCAAAGAAAGCCGCAATGCGTGAATGATTCCAACAAGAAATTATGTAGCAGGATAGGCAAATTATCCGGATATCCGTTCATTTTCGTTATCCGGATTTCAACCCCTTTGTTATCTGGATAATTCGTATACATATTATAATAGAAAATTAGTTCTAATGTATCATTCTGTCATTCAAATAAAAGACCAAATGTTCGTAAATTATACAGATACTACACCATGGTATCATATTCATGTCAATAAGCCTTTGAAGTTAGTATTTACTTCAGTACGTAGTAGTAAGTAAGTAAGTTACTTGTATTCTTTGTCCATGTAGCAACGCCATCAACCAATAAAATATCATACAGAACATCGATGCCGGCTGTGGGTATACCCTGTGGTAATACCCAAAAAAATATAAAAAAAATACGAAAATTCGTCACTTTTCAGTTCCGCGCTGGCACACCAAAAAAATTTGTTCTTTTTACTGTGTTTAAAGGTTTTCCATTGATTTCACAAATTATCCGTTTAATATGGTTTTTTAATTAGAATAATCCGGATAGTAAAATCTAACGGACATTTCATGCCCTAACAGGCATGTTCTTGTTGCGTATATCATTCATGAACTTAGTATCTGCTGCTGATCAACCAGAGAGCATTCCACTTGGCTGCAAAATGTAGCTCGACTCGACTACTGAAGAAAACAATTATTGACTAAATTGAATAAAGTAAAATAAAATAAACAATTGACAATGTTTATGCATAAAGAATAAAGGAACTAAATCTGGTAGCTCAATAACACTAAGAATTTAGTTTCTTACTGTAATCTTCTTTGACTACAGGAGCACATCAACTTGGTCGGCTTTGACGAGAACTTGGGTCCTGTAGTACTGAGCCTCAAGAACGAACATGTCGCTGGACAAGACCACACGAGGATACTCCTCAGGCTCCGCACCGAAACTATGCATGGACTTATACCCACCACCAGTAAGTCCTTGAACTAAAGCGCTTATTACACTTAACTGAATTCAGTTAACTAATAGTCAATAGTTTAATCGACTAATTAGACTGGTTAGTCAGTAAAGCATTTACTCTTGGCTGAATTCATGTGTATAGTAAAAATATTATCTTTCTGCACCTTACCTAGGTTTAATTTGAATATTGTTCAGATTTCTACTGCTGTATCCTGTTAATACCTAGTCGGTCGTGATTTAATTATCAAATACCTTATGAAAGGTTACATACTTGATAATTCTATTAATAACTATGTTGACTCCAGAAAAAATATTCTTCTCCATTCGATTTAGGATATCAAAATTCGTTGCTTTTCTCTTCCAGGATCAAGCATAATGCCATCCCCGCTGAAAATGGCCAAAATGCTGAACGAGCAAGTTAACGTAGACAACTTCATGGCAGTTATGTGTCTCAACGCTTCGTCACTTATTTCGGCATACGACGAACATGTTTTGGTGAACACCTTCAAGTTTGGAGTGCTGTACCAGAAGTACGGACAGACGACCGAGGAAGAATTGTTCGGGAATAACGAAACGTCGCCAGTTTTCGACGAGTTCTTAGAAATGTTGGGTCAGAAGATTAAGCTGAAAGACCACAAAGGTAATTTTACCTTAGATCTAATGTACGTGTCCATAAATGGTAATGGTAGCTTCAATGAAAGACATAGGTATAATAACCCAACAACATATAAGGATTCCAACCATTGCCTCCATGAGAGGAACTTCTGATGACAATTTGGCAAATATTTTCGTAAATCCTGTGACAAGGATAAATAAAAGCGACATTAGGCACTTACTTTATTCTTCTTCGGATGTAGTTGCTATGAAAATGCATTTGTTTTGCAACGAATTTTAGTAAAAAACATTATTAAGTACATAGAAATTAAAACAATGTAAACTACTCTACAAGCATACACGCCCTCTTCTAATCAATTACCGTCCTCCATTTCCAGGGTACCGAGGAGGCCTGGACATCATGAACGGTCACACCGGCACGGAAGCCGTATATGAGCGGTACCTAGACCGCGAGATCATGTTCCACGTGGCACCTCTGCTGCCACACACAGCTGGAGATGCTCAGCAGCTCCAGAGGAAACGACATGTCGGCAATGACATCGTGGCGATTGTTTTTCAGGTATACCTACATTTTTCTTCTTCTTTTCGAGTGGTTAACATATTATACAGTTGTTAATTCATGCTGCCCGTATGCATTTATCATGACCTAACGACGTTTATTCTTTTGACAATAATTCAAATGAATGTCTTACGTTGGGTTAAGAAAAACAGTGTAACGAAAAATATGTACTTTCGAGAGCTACGTGTAACGAAAGTTTAAGAGTTAGAAAAGTAATAATTATACCATCGTAAAGATCAGTCTGACGACAAGAAAATAAAAATATCTACGAAAGGGGGGATGGTGTCAAAACCATGTCAGCAATCACTCTATGCATCGGAGAGCACGTCACCACCACAGATGCGTAAGGTTAAAATACTCGAATGGGTATAATCTAGCGATCCACTTAATCTGTCACGTAATAATTTAAATTTAGGAGGTGTTGTGTTCTTGGTGGTTCTAGAAGATATCATTCCCATTCATTTCTATAACTGGTCAAGGGGGTGAATCTTACTTGAGTACGAACTGCTTAGTGAATACAAGTATATTCTTTGGATCTATGAGTAATTTTGTCACATTCAACTTCGTCTGCATTCACACTGGCAAAATGTATGTTTAGTATCTTATTATTGTAGTGGTTTTAGTATGTATGTATGTATTACCATTTCAACGTTTTCATAAGTTTTTTCCCTGTACGTTACAGGAAAAGGCAACACCGTTTACGCCAGACATGATTGCTTCGCACTTCCTCCATGCATTCATCGTGGTCACGCCCTTAGAAACAGCTGGCGGGGAGACCAGGTAAACTTTTATTTTCTTACTTGTTTTTCTCTTCAAGAAAATGGTAAGTTCACGATTTATAAAATACCATTGTGCCATCTCCATTGAAACATTATCTTTACTATATCACTTTAAACACAAAAGATAATAAATAGGTTCGATGTAGAACATTCCAGGAGTATTTCTTGTTTTGTCCATTCCCTTGTTTATTATTTTCTTCCTTTCTCTTCACATTTTATAAACCTATTTTCCTTTCTCTTTTTCAAGTATTATATTTTTATTTTCAAGAAAGACTACTTATCCCAGTTGACAAGTAACTTGTCTAACATAAAGTTAGTGTAACTTTTTACAACAGCGCGCAGTAGCTTTATTTGCATTGAGAAGCCGGGAAAATGGCTCGGAAAGAGGGAATGGGGAATTTTCCTAGTCATTTATATGCTAACGAATCGCGACTGTGTAATTAGAAAGCTTTTTACAAGAACAAAGTAGAGGTAAGATAGTCAGAGGTTTTACTGTTTGGGTGCTTTATTACACCCTAGCAGTGATTTCTAGAGAGGAATGCAATTTGCTAGTGGAAGGAGATGTTAGGAGCAGACAACAGTCTTGAAAGAGAAAATAAATCAGGCGAACGGTTCTTACTTCATTCATGATAACAGGTTTTTCTTTGAATTTGATGCTAGTCCACAACCAGATCTGAAGGCATTAAAAACGTATTCGACATGGAGGACAATAATAATAAGTCTAAGCCAATTATGAAGAAAAAAACGGTGCTTCTGATGGTATTGTAAAGTAAAGTAAAATACACTGTATTGCACAAATAGAAAACACAATTTAGGCGGCCTTATCGCTAAGAGCGATCTCTTCCAGGCAACCTTCGGGCATAGGAAATGATTTCGAGAAAGAGGTAGTAGGTGTGCAAGCATTATGGAAAACGTTATATAAGATATGATTTTTTACTTGCAACAATATACGTTATGAAGGATCTTAAAATTACATAGGTAGTTCCAGTATATCCTACCACATTGTGGTGAGCAAATTTATATAATAGATAACATAAAATTTAAAAAAAATATTGATACGAAGCTAACTAATACGCTATAGATTACAAGAACTATTAACAAGAAATATTAATATAGTGATTACATGTCAATTTAATTTAAATGTCAAATTATTTATATCAAATATTATTAAGTACTAACTTTGTGTTCAAAAAATTCCTTAACACTGTAGAAGCAATTATTCACCAACCAAATATACATTTTCCTCTTAAATTCATTTAACGACATGGCTTTCAACTTATACATACTCAACAATAACATAAATACCTACCAAGGTAATTAATTACCATACTATACTTACTAAGTACGTAAAATAAATAGGCAGATATATAGGTATTGTGTGCTAATAGCTGGTATCTTGAATTTATGTATTTATGTATTCACAAAGGGATGTGCCTGGATACTAGGTATAGTTTTGACATTGAGAGTAATTTACTAGTAATACTTGTTATAAAAAAAAATTAGTAAGTTTAGTCGGTTTCCTCCTTATTTCAGGTACAAAGTGGCCGTCACCGCTCGTGTAGACGTACCATTCTTCGGGCCGACTCTCCCACAGCCATCTATCTTCCGAAAAGGGCGCGAGTTCAAAGAATTCCTCCTCACCAAGTTGATCAACGCTGAGAATGCTTGCTACAAGGCCGATAAATTTGCACAACTAGAATTGAGAACAAGAGCGTCATTGCTACAGAATTTAGCTGAAGAACTCAAGAGCAAAACGGTGGAGTTTCTTGGAATAGGCACGAGGGTTGAGCCTGGTGCAGTTTCGCCTCAGCCTGAAGGGACACCGAAGCAAGATGGTCCTGGAGCCAGATTTATTGATACTGTGAAGAAAGCGCTAATTTCTAAAGTCAGGTGGGTTCTTGCTATTATCAACTATACGTACATGTTGTGTAGTATGTGAATAACTATCTCTGCTTGCACATCATTTGACTAGGTATCTGTAATGTAGTTGGGTCTTATGAGAAATTTTGCTTCTCAGATCACCGAGTGTAGACACGAATCTCTCAGGCGATAGCAACAAGAATCCTCTCAAAGGTTGCAAGCCTTTACACGAAACACCCACCCCAAATGTAAGTATTGATGTTTATTCTATTCGGTATATTAATCGAGAAACATGGTAATATTTTAGCTAGAGTAGGTAGATAGAAAGTTATTTTTAATTATGAAATAAACTGCTCTCAAATTCTACTCTGTTAGTTTGGTCACTGCTTTCTAACCTATATATTGTACGAGTAATAGCAGAGCCATCGTCATCGTCGGTGGCTTCGTGGCTAGAACGTCGGACTCCCGAAGTCCGGGTTCGAAACCAGGCAATGAGTTTTTCGGTTTCTTCGAAAGTCTTACGTACATTTACCGACTGCTCTAACGGTGATGGAAAACATCGTGAGGAAACCTGCTAACTGAGATGACCAGTGTGTGAAATGGGGAAGGCAATGTGAGTATGTGTAAGTAAGTATTGAAAGCAAATAAACGTTTTTGTTTTTCATTTTTTTTCAAACCACCCCATTAAATCTGCCACGAGAGTTGTTCTATGTGATTAATTCCTTAGAATGAGGAATACGACTTAGAAGTAGAACCGATTCTATTATTTCCAATTTTGACGACTTTAGTGGGTACACCAACTACTTTCTCAAATTCTTTATAATAATATGATCTACATTTTGATTTCCAGAGCGGCCGGTCAAAATCCTCGACGAGCGCGATATCGG
Source organism: Hofmannophila pseudospretella (assembly GCA_947369225.1). Taxonomy (NCBI): domain Eukaryota; kingdom Metazoa; phylum Arthropoda; class Insecta; order Lepidoptera; family Oecophoridae; genus Hofmannophila; species Hofmannophila pseudospretella. Next base: position 6,478,586 of record OX376326.1, read on the forward strand.
TACGTTCTGCAGGCGGCTCCGGGGACTCGAGTCCCGATGTGACGTCACGAGCCGCCGCCCCCCGCCCCCCTCTGCAGGACCACAGCGACGATTCCAGTCTGAACTCTGTCGACTTGGACCCTCTCGGTAAGCAGCAGTCAAAATAATAATGGGTAGATTAAAGATTTACAAGAATACGGTATTAACCTAATTTTTTTTATTGCATCAATCAACTTACATGGACATCCTAAAGAAGGATCTAAAATTAGTTTTTCGATATTCAACTAACATCAGAGAAATTAATGGTTAAAGTTAGTATTGGAGAGAAGCTCTGTCCCTTTTTAGCAAAACAGTCCTTTATATGCAGCCAGGACCTGCTTGTATGGCGCTAGGGAACACTGACGTCATAATACATATTGCCGTTTCTTTCTACCGTTCTAATTTTTGATTGCCTGTAGCTACCTATTTTATTTTTCAACGAATTTTTATTCTGTTTTCATATTTGACCATCAATTTATAACAATTTCTTAATTTTTAAGAAATGTACTTAATATTTGATACTTGGAAACTACCCTAGTCGTGCGAGAACAAACTTATACTTAGTTCAAACCATTAGGTAGTCATTTTGAAAGTGTTGTTTGAATTCTTGAAATCTTTTATTCAGAGAATTCATTATAAAAGCACGTACAGCCTGATTTTAAAGAGTAGAATTTAAATAATGACAATCTATAATACCAGACATACTAAAAGTATTTGAATACAAATTAAAAGCTAATATAGTTTATACTTATATTACTATACTTTTGTGCAATATCAGCCACCTTAGAGGAATGAATATACCGACTGCTAGAGCGTTAACTTCGCTAATGCCAACCAATTTTTTTAAATCACAACAACATCTTTTCTATTATATTATATTATCTATTCTACTCTTTAAAATCAATTCTTGAAGTGGGATTTTTTCTATCAGTGTATCAATCACATCATCTTCTTCGACATAACCATGATATTTAGAACTATGATGTAGTCCGTAGCTAAAGAAGTGCAGACATAAATTCGTTGTAGGTGTGATTGTCGTGATTGAATTGAGCCATTTTTCTTTTCAAATAGATGACAAGGACTGGCTGAGTTGTGGTAAATGTGCAGCAGGTTAGTCCTGTAGATTCCTGTGTAGAATAGAATGTTGTAGAAATAGTTTCTATAGATTAATTCCGGCATGAACCTGTACAGATAGTTTTATGAGTAAAATAGATTGATTAATAATTGATAAATCTATAGACTAGATTTATCCATTATCATTTGTATTTTAAAGTTTTAGTGGTATGATTACTGAATGTGAAAAATATCACTAAAATGAAGTAAATACTAAGGAACTCAGACAGTTCAAATGTTCGTTTCTCTTCTTGTATTTCTTCTAATTGATGTCTTTTGGACGTTAGAAAAACATAATTCACTTTCGGAGTGATATACGCTGACATGAGAACTTTCATTCATCATTCATCAGCAGCCTACTCTAGTCCACTGCTGGACATAGGCCTCTCCCAGAACTGAGAACTTTATTGTAAAGCAAATATAGCTGTATAATAAGACACCACGATCTTACAATTCTGTTACATTCCAGGTGCAGTCTACGTCGATAGCGACACGGGTCTCGAATCCATGTCTTCAGCTGAGGCTAACCAGCGCGGTGAAGCGCTTATTGTGCAGCGCGTCGATGCGGAACAATTACGACAGGAGGTCTGCCGGCTGAAGAATGACAAGCTTGATCTGCTAAAGCAGAATATTGTAAGTAAATTGACGTAGTGATGTCATAGATTCATTATGCACGATGACGTCATTACGCATGATAATGGCAAATAAACAATCTAATCTAGCTGTGTTCAAGGTGTATCGTTTAAGAAACAATCCATTCTAATTTATTCTTAAATTGGAGTTACTTTGTTTCTGGTTCCTGTGGTTTCCAAGTAAGAATTCCATGGTTAGAAACACTTTTTGTACGTTTTGGAGGAATTCGTTGAATCGAAACGAAACAGACAATGTTGATGCATGTGTTTATTGTTTTTGACTAGCTGGTAGCTTAATTACATTGATGGGAATAAAATGTCTACACGATATCTGAAATTGCAATTTAGTGTTTGTTTTTTGTATTTCAGACATGGCAAAACGAGATAAAATGCCTTCGTGAGCGAGAAATGACGCTACAAGCTGAGCTGGCTGCCGCGGCCAGGGAAGTGCGAAGGTTGCGAGAGCAACAGGCAACTGGAACCATCATTCCTAACCCATCGACATATGACTCCACTGCTTAGTTCATTTCATTACCCTTGAGTACTTTTAATAGGTTTACTCTTTTCTATGAGTTACGAGTGGATGTGCTGATTGATTCCTACAACTGTAGGTATGAATGGAAATGCAGTGGTGATTTGTAGAAACATTAATGCCTGCAATGTGTTAATGTATCGTGCTAAAGAGACATCTTATAGGCCGCCAATTATATGTGCAACGATTAATAATGTAGTGCGTGTGCAACTCTTTTAGATCTAACTTTGAATTTATAACACGCTCTATATGATTTGAAACAGATTATAAAGGAGGAACTTATTGAATTATTGAAGGTTATCGTTGTTACTGATGAGTGTTCTTTATCTGAATGAGTGTTCACGTTATCTTGCAGTATGGGATGAATATTAAGGATGATTATGTCTCTATTAGTGTTGCTGATTTAAAGTGTGTGGACTATTCTTTGTGTTGGAGTATAGAAAAAAAAAGTTTTCGTAGGTACCTCTCAAAACATGTGTAGGTACACTGTCTGCATAATCATTAGCATCATATTAATAGTAATGTATGCTAGCTTCGCACGAACATTTTACTATCACGATGTACATAATCCTGATATCCCAGTTAATTTCTAAGGTCAAAGGACCTGACTGACAAAATATTACTTTATAGAAATTCTTACTAAATTAGGAACTACTAATCTAAAATTTACACCTATAATATTTATGAAGAAATTTCGTCATTTGAAACCTTTATGAAGGTTTAGAAATGACTAATTCTCTATGGTTAATTAGAGAGAATATAATTCGAATCTTTTTATATGTTGTTATATCAAAACTGTGAATGTTTGACATGGGCTACATACTAGCTTTTTGTAAATGTTGTGATATAATATAACTATAACTTCTACGTAACTACACTATAGGCAGATGTGGGCATTAACGCGTTAAACCGTTAATCGTTAATTAATGGTGTTAACAAAGTGCTTAACGAATTAACGCTTTGATTTCGTTAACGCCGTTCTTAACTCCGTTAAACAAAAGCAAGTCTTTTAAAGCGTTAACACGACCATGGGTTTTCCTGTAACATCAGCATAATTATGTGAAGAACTATCCAAAAACTATATTCGACCAGTGTCACCGATTTCAAAAAATCGGTGACCGTAATCATCGTGCGAGTAGTGCCATATGAATATTATATGGCTCGAAATTACAAGCGCGCGATTGGTTGATAAATTAATAAGTTAGTTGTCTTTTCATACATTATAAATAAACTAGACTTGACACCATGCCTGTCCGTATCTGTATTGAAACAGATGTGCACCCTGTTATGATAGAAAAAGTATACTTACTTACAATAATAATACAGTTAAAAACTAAGCAAAAAATAACGTTAACGGATTAACGCTAACTTTCGTTACTTTTAAGCCAGATTAGCGGATTAACTGTAACGGCGTTAACTTTCATAGTAACGGATTAACGATTATCGGCGTTAATTTTTTGATTACCGGTGCCCACCTCTGACTATAGGTTTATATAAATCAATCATTTTATAGTAGTAACTTTATTTACAAAGTCATCTTTATTGGTGTGGTATAGAGTACATAATATTATTCATATTCGAAGTAGTTTCACATTGTATTTGAAAAGAGTTGAAGCTTGTGTTCATTAGGATGATTATTTTACGCGCAAAATGAATATTATTTAATTTAAATTGTTGGTCTAGTAAAATATTGCGTATATTAAGTATTCATGTTAACCTCATGTCTGAACCGTGTATAATTGTCATCTTCTAGAATGCCTTGATAAGCTCTTTTCTATGTGTAGTCGATTTAAACGTACCGCAAATGATATTTGTATTTTATGATGTACTCCTATGTATTGTATGTTTGTAGGAAAATCAAAATCTTAAATGCCAACAAATTGTCTCGAAGTTTATATGTTAGGAAAATAACGGTACCTACTAAATTAAGCCTTGACATCTATTAGAAAGCCTATCTATACATAATTATGGTGCATTAGAAAAACATACAATAGAAAAATTACCTATTTTTATTTATGTAGTTAGATAGTACCCTACGTGTTAGAATGCCTTCTCTACGTATATATAATTGCAATATCCCAGTATCTTCATTTTGTATGCGTAATTTTTTTATATTTCTAGTATATCATTTTACTGATATCTGCAATTAACAAAATGGTGTTAAATGTTTCCTTTATTTGTACACAAACTTAAGTTCCCCAGTACTGTAAATATATTTTAACTGGACTTAGGCTATTGATTAATCAGTATTTTTCATAATTTATGCTTGATATAAGTTTCGTTTCTCGAGTGTCTTTGAGTTTGAATTATTTTTGTTGTTTATAATTAATATTTTATACCAAAGTTAACATTCCCCACTAAATAGTATAGAGTTTTTGATAATTATTACAGAATGATCGACGAACCAGTATTCTGCATCTTAGTTGAGCACACTAACGTACATGTTCTAAGTTTACATTTAGTTTTTCCATTAAATGTAATCGTTTGGAATTTTTGTTCGACTGTTGATTATGATTAGGTGACACTAACCTGTTGATTCGTCTTCTCTAGACTTAAACCAAATATTGCGCGGAGCGTTAGAGGATATAATAACTTTAAGAGATACTATTGAAATATATGAATAGTTAATACTAAATAAATAATTGTTGTTTCATTCCTAACTTCCATCCTTTTAGTAACTCGTATATTGTATATTGTCAGCAAGGTGCATGTGGGTGGTGGTGCGAATAGTATATCGAAAAGCGACATCTACCAGATTCAGTTACAAACTCATTGCCAGGAGTCAATCCACTCCGTAACTACCCAGAGACAGGTTACTTTACGAAGCTGAATTTCAGGAACGCTTTTTTGCCATCTACGCTTGAATGTAGTTACGTTTGATGGCGGAAGATGGCGTAGCTTCTAGTCTTTTTTTTAACTTACGAGTAGCTCAACAACCGATGATCAGATTTCGATGCGGTTTTCTGTACTTGAAAGAAAAAAGATTCAACGGTTTTCATTGTTTTCGGCTCAAATGTTTATGATAGAATTAGTAGGACAATTGAACATTTCTCACGTCTGGTACCTTGAGGATCTGATGATGACCAAGTAAAATAAGTTGATTTCCAGCTCCATCAATCGGGGGTTAAGAAACCCGATTTTTTTCCTGTTACATTTTTGTTTTCGTTTCTAATATCACAGCGGCATGATTGTTGCATAATTTCATTGAATCTGAATATGGCTCTCTACGAACATATTCCATCCAATTTACATAAAGGAATATTGATGAACGGCGCTGTCTTCCAAAAATACGATTTGACGAGTATCTAATAAAGATTTGTGAATAATGATGGTTGTTATTAAATGAGGGAAATACTAGCTTGCCTCCGGCTCCCATTATAGATACAATGTAGGTACTTACTATAAATACTAACGTACGTACGTTAGTATTTATAATAAGTACGTTACGTATTTACATTAAAAGACTAGCAATAATTCTTGGTATTCTCATTTCTATATTCAGACCAAATTTTGCTGGAAAGGTCGTTTGCTGTCGTTATCGCCTCAGACGAAGGAAAATACCAAGAGTAAACCCGCCACCAAGAAATGGCATTTACCATTCCTTTGTAAAGCCGTCAGTGTTTTTTCCATTGCATGGGCATTTACAAACATGAGGTTTGAAAACTCGCTGAACCGCCCGAACACTCTTTTGTTGGAAATCAATCTAAAAACCAATATAGAATTAACTCTTTGAAATCGAAGATAATATTTTACGAACTACGGCGCTTATTAGGTAAGTACACTTGCTTGACTGCATTCAGTCAAGTGTAAGTAAATTCAGTACGGTTAGCCTGCGAGCAGCTGTAAGCTTGTAACCTGAAGCTTGTCTAGTTAGTTAACTAAATCGTTGCATATTTAGTCAAGTGTAATAAAAGCTTACCTCTACACTCTACACGCAAATCACAAAGGTACGAGTATAAAGAGGTCAAATATTGCATACGAAATAATGGAGCGTTGGTGGCCGTTCTATAATATTAAGAATAGGTCCCATCGGGATTTCTCTATACATGTTAGGATACAGCTTTAAAGGGCAACACAAGAAACCCTAATTTTGTGGTTCAGTACCTATAAAAGGACATGCAGAGGTATATTTTTATCTATCCGACGTGACGTGGTTCAGGATGTACTCGTAGGAGTTGACATCTTTTATTTTAGGTATTACCATACCTAAAATAAATATTATTATGTTGACTTACCAGTCAGCATGTCAATAGTTGATGGGTACGACAACTAATTTTTGTTAGGTACCTACTGATTGTAAAAGCAAGCGCTGGGAGATTCGGTAAAATAAATAAATAAAAATAAAATAAAAAAAAAAAGTAAAAAAAAAAAGTCAAGTAAAATAAGTCTTAGTATTTCTGATACAAAGTTATAAGCAGATTAAAACAGGCCGAAATGCTTCCAGAAAAGGGTGGTAGGGTTGTGTGCCCAGTGCCCGGCTTCCAACTTTGAGCGCTTATATCTACCGCCAGTTACGATTTCTATGTCTTAAAATATTTTTGTATGTTTTGTCATATCCTTGACATTATACTTAATTAAATTTATATTTTTAAAACTTACAGTTTTTTAATAATAATTTTTTTTCCGAAAAAGTTGGTTTTACCCAGCGTTCGGCCCCCTGTGCCCGGTGGCCGGCTAGTGTCCGGCCACCTGTCGGAAAAATGTGGCTGATATACTGGCTTTGAGTGCTACATTTGAATCAATGGCCGGCCATAAAATAAGGGGCTATTTTGAGTAATGACATATTCATCAATATAATTTCTTCACCAGGCGTTGCTTGTGAAATTTATTTTCATATTAGGTTATAAGGAATATCTAATGAAATCAATTCAATGAAAAATATTGCTTAATATCAAAATAAACAAATGAATAATAATAAATTATGTTGTACGTCAGTCGTAAATATGATTTTATATTGAAATATAACTTTCACTGGACATAGCCTAGTGTCCTTAGTTTTTCTGCTCAAATGCTATTTTATCAATGATTATAATGAGTTCATATATTTATAAAAAAATTGAAAGTTAAGTATACCTTGAACAAAGTTTGGCTGTTATCATTCATCATTCAGAACAGATGTAAGGGGGGTCACCAACATCTAGACCTCCAAATGTCAAACTCACCTGCACGTGGTGCATCCTGCCGATTAACGAACGAGTCCCTGGCGACCGACTAGTGGCGGTATAACCACTCAAATTCTGGCTGGGTCAAAATACCAGAAGCACGATGACGGGCAGCAGCGTCATCGGGGCAAGCGACCCGGCTACTGCGATCGCCAACCCGCAGGCCTAGCGTGGCGATTATGGCATTACCTCCCATGGATAGCGCACAAAGAAAACGGCCCCCAGTTCCCGGCCGCCCCACTATCTGCGCAAGGTGGCTGGCAGCGACTGGATGAGAAGAGCCGAAGATCGGGCTCAATAGCGCGCCGTGGGAGAGGCCTATTTCCAGCAGTGGACTAGGGTAGGCTGCTGATGATGATGCAGAACAGAGGTCACAGAATCGTTAAAAGCTTCAGACTTCCGGAGTAAGCATAATATTTTATAATGCTCAAATTTTAGGAAGTAGGTATGTTGGAGTTCTATTCTAACCATGTGTATTCTGTTAGCTCTACCCCTGTTAGCTTGCGACGAAAAGTGTGATTTTATTCAAACGTTTTTTTTGCTGTTGACTGAACTCAACGATGTGAAACTCGGCTCAAACGTTTTCTAGATAATCTGGATTATTTTGTTTGTTGGCTTGTTGGAAATACTGAACAACACCCTATACAGAGTGGAAAGTTTCGGCGGGACACCCAGGGCAGCTATCAGATCCGTTGGAGCTACGAGAAAATGGTCTTAGGAGACCTTGCCTAACTTTTGGAGCTATTTAAAACTGCATTCACAGATTTTTGAAAAAAGGTACAGTCAACGAGAAAAGTGCAATTTCTCACACAAAAATTTTTTTATGTCAATCGATTCTGTTTCGTGTCAGGAACATAAAAGACTGTATGTGGTGAACCGTGGTTCGAGTACTAGAAATCTCGGAAATAAAAAAAACTATTCTAAGACCATTTTCTCGTAGCTCCAACGGATCTGGTAGCTGCCCTGGGTGCCTCGCCGAAACTTTCCACTCTGTATAACGTAGATAAGTACAAACATATAAAATAAATCGAAAATATTCAGAACTTTAGGTTTACAATACCTAAGTGATTTATTGCCATAAACGTGCTCCGATTCAGGATTAATTCTCATTAACATGGAAATGAACAAATTAACTGTTCGACTTTTCCGGACTTTCCAAATAAATTATGAAGGTACCTATTATACTGTCGTGGAATCAAACTCAAAGGAGTTAGCTTCAACAAGATTTTGTATTAATCGTAAATAATTCAATGATGCTTGATGAAGCTTCTATAAATACAATATTAAAGTTAAAGTAGGTAATGACAATTATTAAAGAGTAATCCTTTTCATACAAGTAGATCTTTTTAAAGAAGTTAATTGTCAGTCGGTAGTGATTCTGTTCCAACATCGATGGGGAAGGAAAATGGAAGAAGAGAATATTGAAATTATTTTGTGAATACTAAGGTAACGTGAATAAAAAGGCTGGTACTAAGGTAAAGGTAAATAAATAAAATTAAAAAAATACAACAATAACTGTGACCATGTGAACCCACCCTGACTAACGCTCTCTCACCTCCCCGCACCTCTCCCTCACACCACGCGACGCATTTCTCTCATTCATAATAGTTACCTACATCTGTTTTTGTTGTTTTCTACCAAAGTAATATTTTATTAATTTTATAAGGTCAAAAAAAAGCTGTAAATTTAAGTAAATAAATAAAATAAAAAATAAAGGAATACTACAGGTACTATTTTTGGCTACATTAGTGGATAAGATTTGGAAAGAGAATTGGACGAAATTAGAATATTCGTTTATTTTACTGTCGTGGCTATACGATTATGAATAAGTAGGTTCTTGCTCGGCCTCTTATAAATAAGTTTATCTATTTTACCCCAATTTCAAAATCATCGAACTGCATTTATAGACATATCTACCTTTACGAATTTCCAATAGAATGATTACAATTAAATCCGCTGAAGTTGTAGTCAGTAAAATTGTCTATAGAATGAAGGAAGGAACAAATCTAAGATTGATAGGTACTACAGGCTGAAACAAAAGCATAGGCAAATGAAGTTATATCCAAATAGGGTCCGATCAGGGTTGGAAACCGAACGACTTATATATTTGTGGTGGCATGTAGGTTTGTGGTGAACGTTATAGTAGCTAGATGTGGGAAGTTCGGATTCGAAACCATGCACCATAAGTCAATGAGTTTTTCGTTTTTTTTTTCGAAAACTAACGTATTTTAGGTATTGACAGATCTAATACCTATAGTGAAAGAAAACACCGTGAGGAGTCTGCACACTGAGACAGTGGGCTAAATGGGACATGTGAGTGCAAACCAACGTTCTAGGCATGTGGTTTTCGAAATTAGTCAGATAAAAATTTGTATAACGGTTTTTCCACTTCAAAGATACAACCAAGAATAAAAAACCAATCCTGGTCAAACATCTGGCATCTTTTTTATACACCTGTGGAGACTAAATTGAGAGTGTGAGCGCATGGAGCAATCCATTTGGGAATTTCATATTTTGTACCATACGGTCACGTAGTGCCATCTCATAAAAAGTTTTATGTGTGTTCGCACTTCCAAAGTAGCTTTATGACCGTTTGGTCTCATCCGAAGAGATGTAGGTATGGTGAAAGTAATTTAAGTAGGTTTCATTATTCTCTTCGTCTTTTTGGGGAAAGTTTTAAAATCTGTATATTAAATCCAGTTAATATTTTGTACATTGCAGTCGGTCGTTTAAAATATAGTTACAGTTTTAAGTTTAAAAAATGAACAGATTTAAGTAAAGAATAACAAGAGGCATTTGCCCAGCAGTGGGATGTGCCTAAGGAAAAAAAAAATAACAGACGAAATATACCGTTGTTTACCTGTACCTGTATTTTAACTTCCAGTTGATTTATCGATATTGAGGTGTCCTAGGTGAATAGTGGTTAACACTGAATAGTGGTTAGGATTGTTAGTGTTAAAATAAAAATAGGAAAGCAAAATATCTATATACAAGTGGGCTAAGAACGATTAACGTCCAAACCTCAACGTAACGTAAACACATATATAAGTCATTATTAGTGATCTGATTGAACCGGTTCAATCAGATCACTAATAATAATATATCATACCTAAATCGGCGCACCGTGTAGAGGCCGGCCTTCCCAGACCGTTAGCAAACAGCGCCTATATTTATACCGCCGCTACAGAACATTTCAATAGCGTGTTCTAGGATATAAGCAGAAGCATAGCTAGACGCTTCTCTTTATCACTAAAAGGTGATTATGCTTTTTTCCAATCGAATGAACTTCATATTTATTCAGTCGGGATGAAGCCGCTTTTTTGATGTTCTCTCTGTAGGTTGTATTCAAAGAAATTTTATTGTTAGGGAATTCAAAGAATGTCTCTATTGAAGTGAATATCTTTTATATAGAGAGGAAACACTTTTGTTAATGCTTTGAAGCGTTTAAATTTTTATGTTATTAACTGAATAAGTGCCTCTTTTACAGATAATTACCATTATTATTTGGATAATAAATACATACATAACTTCAGCATATACATTCATATTCTTCATTCTTCGTGATATTTTATATACCTGGGTAAAATTGCCTACAAGGGACATATCCCTTGTAGGCGGAGAGAATGGAGCGCCACGAATCTCTATAACAATTTTACCCAGGTATATAAAATATCACTATCCCAGGTCCATAGATATTTCCGACGGGTTATAAGTACTTACACGCGAGAAAACTGCGCACATTCATTTAGGCATATAAACGACTGAGACTGTGGTTTTTATGTCGTAATATTTTGTTTGTAAGTGATATTGTTTGCCCAGTTTCCCTTCTATTCTATTTTTAGTACCTGCCCTATATCTCATTTCAAAAACGTTGTATTTTAGCCACTCTTCAATATCAATCTTCTTTTACGTGGAGTTTGAATTGAAGTTACTGATATACCTACTTAGTTATAAGTGATGAATTCCATTATGTATTTTAAACGTGTGCGAAGATGGCTTACTTTGGTTCATCATCAGCCTATTAATGTCCCCACTGTTGGGGCACAGGCCTCCCCTTGCACAAGGGGGTACGGGCCATAATCCACCGAGCGGGCCCAGTGCTGATTGGTGAATTCACATGCCTTTGGAATTATTTTTTTGATATGCAGATATGCAGGTTTCTTCACGATGTTTTCTTTCACCGTTAGAGCATCTCATTGGTACATGGCATGGTTTTGAACCCGGACCTCCCGCACTGGCGTCCTAGCCACTAGGCCACCGACGCTCCGTTACTTTTGTTGGACGGTAGGAATATACGAGTATTTAGAGTAGAAAACGAGTCGAGTTATTACTCGACTCGTTTTCTACTTCAAATACTATACTGCGACTTACGAGTATCTAATTACCAATTATGAGTATTTCTGTGTTGTTATTCGTAGACTTGTTCTTTCTAACAAGACGAGAGAAACGACACAGATATCATAAAGGTATCAATAAGAGGGAAGATTCTCTTTTGTTTCCTATTAATTTTGTTTTATTCACACTCCTGTAAAAATAAGGATATCGAATTATTGCTATCTTTAGAATAAGGGTTTAAAATGAGATTTATTGTCACGATTTGTGTTTGTTTTTGTTGCAATATTTACGTCAACATACTGCAGCGAAAGTAAAAACAATGGAAAAACGAAAAATAGACTTCTGTAGTTTAATAGATTTAAAGACGTAAAATCATCTCTTTCTGAGGAGCTCGTAGCCTAGTTGCGAGCACGGTCCGAAAGTGATCGTGCAGGTTAAGCGACGATGGCGCGGTCGGTACCTGGATGGGTGACCGCTAGTGGCATATTTCATCTGAGCTCCTCCGTGCCTCGGAAAGCACGTTAAGCAGTCGGGCCCGGTTGTTGTCGTTCGACAGCAGTCGTTAAGCCATGTCAGAGGCCTACGGGCGGCCTGAACAACTCTGACAAATAGGTTGGCCACTAACCATACGCTAAGCAAGCATCTCTTTCTTCTAAGTCGTTTTCCTCATTGCTGAGGGTCGTAATCATTCTAAGGAATTAATCACATAATTATAACGATTCTCGTGGCAGATTTAATAGGGTGGTTTGCCATTGCCTTCCCCATTTCACACACTGGTTATCTCAGTGTGCAGGTTTCCTCACGATGTTTTCCTTCACCGTCTAGTAAGTCTTCGAAAAATACGAATAACTCATTGGTTTATACATAATAGGTACACAAACTAAAAATAAAATCACCTACTTACATCCTATTATAATTTTTCAGAATTCAATCCATAAATATTCGATATTTATTTGAGTCCCAGATATCCGATTGGTGTTTAATTCATCCATTCCTCTTATCGCAAATATATCGTTCCAATTGCAGATATGGAAAACACGGCATGTTCCATAAAAATAAACGTAGAGCCTCTGAAAGGTTATTTAATGCCGTGTGAACGAAAATCGCTTTTTTTTCTCGCTTTTTTTAGTGTCATTTCTCTGTATGTTTGTTTGTCAGTTTATCTTGGTCAAATCTTGTAGTCACATTTGCACCCAGTCCCAGAAGTTCTATTGATTAACTTTAAATTTTGCACACGCGCATGTTCCGGTTTCAATACAATATTTGGTATCCATGACCTGATGATAGAAACAGAAGTGTCAGTATCCATAGGAAATCCTCGACCGTAAACTACAGTACGATCGGAAAATGTGTTCTTTGGTCAGAGACAATGGCATCGGAAGGTGGTCAATGGAAGTCCTTAATGGCTAACAGCAAACCCATCGTTTTTGGCATCGTTTGAATTTTCTTGGACCTTTTAACCAAAAGCATATTACATAAAATCACAACATGCATAAATAAACTTTAACTGAAGTAAATTTTTAATTTAGGTTACAACCAAGGAAGTTCTAAGTACTAGCTATAGTACCATTGTTACATACAACTAATCATTACACTGACAGTATAATTTTTTTGTGATGAGATGAAGTAATGGATTAAAATACAAAATTGTCAAATATTGTGTATTTTCATCAATCATCATCATCATCATCATCAGCAGCAGCCTATTCTAGTCCACTGCTGGATATAGGCCTCTCCCAGGGCGCGCCATTGAGCCCGATCTTCGGCTCTTCTCATCCAGTCGCTGCCAGTCACCTTACGCAGATCGTCGCTCCATCTAGCAGGGGTACGTCCCACAATTTTCATCAATAAAATAGTTTTTCTGTTGAAAATTTTATTGTCACAATATTAGAATTTGGACTATAACAAAGTACGTTTCTGTTCTTTTAGCGTTGTTCAATTTTGTATAAATAATACTGTAGGTACGCGCTATGTGAGGAACATGGATGACGTAACATCAGTTGTATGAAAGGGAAAAGGGAAGATCATCCACCAGGCGGGGTGTTGTGCCCGGTGACCAGATGTGCTGGTCCAACAATGGATGTTTGGAACTCGTATATATATACGAAGTCCCAGGAAAATTTCAATAGCGCGTTCTACGCCGATGTGAGTAGGTACTGTATCGTAGTGGCGCGCGTCGTGCGTCGCCACAATACGAAGTAGTTATACGAAAGTTAAGACTGGAAGTTCTAGAAGGGCCTAGGAGAGGCTAGCGGTGGGGCAACCATGGCTAAAGAAAAAAAAACTAAAGTATTGACAACATTGTTGTTTATTGTTGTTGTTGTTGTAACATTCACTGATATAGTAAATATTCCTTTCATAATATTTGTGAAACAAACATATCAAGTCGTGTAACCAACGTACGAGCAATCATTCATGAATATGTAAAGGTTATTCTGTAACGGCCTCTAACCGCACCGGTTCGGTTCAGTGACATAATGCCATCTGAATAATTTAAGTAATTTGAGCCAACGTAGAGGCGCTTGGTCACAGATGTAACATAGAATTAATATTAATTCCGTCGCATCGTCGATGACCAAGAAAATTATAACGTGATGAAAGAAAAAATAGTCCCCTAAAGTTAAAATCGCAAAATTTCAGAGGAGTATATACCCAATATTGGTAGTTGTAGATCCTAAAGTGAAGGATCGCCTGGGGTGGTACCACCCTCTTATCTATTTCTGCCGTGAAGCAGAAATGCAAGCATTTCTGTGTTTCGGTTTGAAGGGTAAGAGAGCTAGCGTAATTTCCGGCACATGAGGCATTCCATCTTAGTCCTCAAGGTTAGCAGCGCATCAAAAACCCTCTAATATTAATAAAGTGAGATGTATGGTGACCACTTACCATCAGGTGGCCCGTTTGCTCGTCTGCTCTCCTTATTTAATAAAAAAATATATTCCCATATGAATCAAAAAGGTTTAAAAAAAACACTACTGAAGTCGAGACACTTTTCAGCTTATGGGATGTATTTTGTTTATCAGCCCATCATCCGTAGGGATATGCAAAAATGGACCACAAGGTCCAAGCCAATTTCAAATTTCTGAAAAGATTCTGTAAATAGCCTAGGTATTCAACCCGCATGTCCTGACATGACAGCTAAGTACGTAGCACCCTGTTGAAACACGTCCACACAGAATGTTGAACCACTTGTCGTTGGTGTAGAAGTCATAGGAGGGTTGTTCAACGGAATATGCGCCGGATGTAATCTGGAGTTCATTTTCATTATTCCACGGAAAGTCAACTGTGGAAATGACAGTTGAAATGTTCGCTTGCGGGCTCGGATCTTTTCAAGTTGGAATTTCAAATAAGTATTTTTGTCCGTTTAATTCGTAATGAATGACTATTTTCCCAAAATGGTGACTTTCGAAAAATGGCTACTGACGATGAAGTAAAAAAAATCTATTTTATTAGACCAAGCAACCATTTCTAAAAAATATATCAAAGAATATGAGATATTGTGGCCTAAGTCCGCAATATGACTTTTTTCTTTCTGTTTAACTATTTATTTTTTGCTGCAGAAAATAAGACGAGCAGATTTTTCGTAATTGTAAGTACGAGAATCATTGTAGTCTATATTTATCTCACATTACTAAAATATTCCAAAGGGGGAGGATTTTCGAAGCGCTAGCTAACCGTGAGCATCCATCTACCCTTCATACTGAAACACAGTAACTATGCAAGCATTGATGCTGCTTTAGGGCAGAACTAGGTAAAAGGGTGGTAGGCAAATTTTATCTGCCATATTCTAGGTTTCAATTTTCTCTCTGTCCTCATATAAACCCACGTGGTTTCAGAAGATGGAATTTGCTTTCCTGTTAATAACATTGTTCTTAATTTAATTGTCCATTAAATGAAAAAAATATTACAGAATAATGAATTGATTCCTATATATAGAAAAATAAGTATAGCATAGCATAACTGCACGTCCATAATCCCCGAGGTAGACAGTGGAACCACCTACATTATAGGTAGTTCCCACTTTTCGCCGTAAGATTTGGTGAACACACGTGATAGGTGGCGAGCCTATCGCCGTCTAATAGGTGTAGGACAGTATACACCAAGCAAGTCCCTTAGTCCCCTCGTACTCGTACCTCGTTGGCGTGGTGTTATCTTTATGGCCGGCCCGCTGAAATTGTAAAGGCCGCCTGAGGCCAACACAGTAGTCCGTATCGAAAAAAATGCACTGGCCGGCACGACACGGCATAAACGGAATAATAAGTACTTACTTAAAAGTACTTATATACTTACGTGACCTAGCTTTAGTTAAAATCTGGCTATAATTCTTTGTAAAACAAAGTAAATTTACTTTCTCCGTGACTCATGCTTATTCTAATATTAAAAGGTTGTTAAATTTGTTCAGACGAATAGGCCCTTTGATTAATTATACTTACGTTTTAAGGTACACTCATTAACAATTTTAATGAACCGGCAAATTGAATTTAAGGTTTATTTAATCAGTTAGGTTTATTTTATGTTAATTTCGGTGTGTAATAGTAAAAGTTTGAGGAGTCTTATTCGAGTGTAGGTACTATTTTTACAAGCTACTAAAATAGCTCTTTATTTTAAGGTACATTTTAGTTTATATTTTTTAATTTTTGTTATGGTAATTTCTTATTTATTTTCACAGCTCAATATTGAAATTATATTAAGTAATACTGAATGAATTAACTCAAGGCAAACGTGAAAATAATGTTGCAAATTGTAGATAATTCCCTAAAAGCTTCCATTCTTTACCCGACGAAGTTTCAAATCAATTTATATGAGTATGTTTGGTGAGGGTCTTTTTTATAGTTAATATAGGTATAGGTGATCGGCAATGAGGCATTGCGCTGTATTAAAATAAATTTAGGTATTCCTGTTACCATAGACAAAATAGTTACTAACTAGGCTAGACTTAAAAATAAGGTCGCCTGAGGTCGCGTCAAACCAAGAGCAGGAGATCGATTCCACTAAATGCAACGTAACTAAATAGAATCTAAACTGCATCGTTATGACGTGTTTCGTATGCTACTATCCACTAACGATTCAATTTCAGTTAAATTCCGATCGAGTCAACGATCGATCGAACAGTAACGTATTTGTGCATTTTAATAAAACGTTTAGTTTATACTGAATCGCAGGTGAACGGTAACAAAACGCTTCAACTGTCAAATATAACGATCGAATATAAGTTCCTCCAACGGTACTTTTGCCCGATCGATAGTAAATCGAAAGGTGGCAGTGGTAGAGATATGCGTCAGCAGAATGCGATTTGGTGTCCAAATAGAATTGGAACGAAAACTAAATTGAAATTGGATAGAAATAGAACTACAAACGTTGTAATTTAGGCGAATTGGGCCCCAGTAGTCCGTAACACTCTACTCTCATCGTTATAGCGTGCTACTATAAAAATAACACAAGCGTCCCTTCTAAAGCTACAACAAACCTCTACTGAGTCATCAGCAGCCTACTCTAGTCCACTGCTGGACATAGGCCTCTCCCAGGGCCTTGCCCAAACGCGATCTCCACTCCAGAACTTGTCTACCCCAGCGGTTGTCGGTTCTGCGACAGATGTGACCGGCCCACTGCCACTTCAGCTTGCTAATCTTATGAGCTGTGTCGATAACTTTTGTTCTATGCCGGATCTTCTCATTTCGGATTCGATCCAGCAGAGATACTCTACAGAGTAATAAAAACGAAAACTGAGTACCTATAATACCTGTTATACTTAAAAACACACGTTATTATGGTTCTATACCAAAATGGTAAAAAAGAGACCCTTATGGCGAGACTTCGGTATCCATCCGGTAGGTCCGTCAGGTCAAACAGCAGTGACATATCACTGCTGTTTTTCTCAGGAACTACTGAACCTATCGACTTGTTGAAGGTGGTATGAATCTGTGCAGAATCAGCCTACGGTACTTACGTACCACTCTTTTACATATTTGTACCGCAACGCAGCAATGCTAGCATTGCTGTGTTTCGGTTTGAAGGGTAAGAGAGCCAGTGTAATTACAGGCACATGAGGCACTCTTTCTACTCTAATATCATTGTGAGATGAGATGTCTATATGGGCGACATCATCATCATCCACTTACCATCAGGTGACCCAGTTGCTCGTCTTGATATACAAGGTTTTTGGCTCTCCTTGGTGTACCAAAAACATATACAACTTTTACTATGGGGCAAACGCTAAATTTGCGCAAAAATAATCAGCTGTTTCATATAGGCACATTTCGGTCGTGTCGGTAGGTGGGTAGGTATTGAGCTTTTGTATGGAACAACTGATAATTTTTTTCGCGATTTCACAGAACACCTCCCTTTCGAAACTATGGGGTTCTTGTTACACCCAGTATTAAGAAAAAACACAAGAAAATGATTTTACTGCATGGTTACACGTCGCCCCTCTAGTCTGTACCTACTTAGGTACTTACTCTATTCGATTCGCAATAAAAAGAAAAGTTCTATTTCTAATGAGATACTACAGAAAAACTATACTTGTTTTAACGACTTTCTTAGCGTTCCAGCTCGATATTAACGATATTATCACTGCCCTTCAGGACAGTTTCATAACCGGAATTGACGGGTATGAAATCAATCTTAGGTCTTACCTTTGTACAGTGACCAGCACATAAGGCCTTTAGTACTTTGTACAGTGGCCAGCACATAAGGCCTTTAGTACTTTGTACAGTGGCCAGCACATAAGGTCTTTAGTACTTTGTACAGTGGCCAGCATATAAGGCCTTTAGTACTTTGTACAGTGGCCAGCACATAAGGCCTTTAGTACTTTGTACAGTGGCCAGCACATAAGGCCTTTAGTACTTTGTACAGTGGCCAGCACATAAGGCCTTTAGTACTTTGTACAGTGGCCAGCACATAAGGCCTTTAGTACTTTGTACAGTGGCCAGCACATAAGGCCTTTAGTACTTTGTACAGTGGCCAGCACATAAGGCCTTTAGTACTTTGTACAGTGGCCAGCACATAAGGCCTTTAGTACTTTGTACAGTGGCCAGCACATAAGGCCTTTAGTACTTTGTACAGTGGCCAGCACATAAGGCCTTTAGTACTTTGTACAGTGGCCAACACATAAGGCCTTTAGTACTTTGTACAGTGGCCAGCACATAAGGCCTTTAGTACTTTGTACAGTGGCCAGCACATAAGGCCTTTAGTACTTTGTCGCTTTAACTTATTTGACACATTCGTATGAATGTCAAGTAAGTAATCATAACAAAATCTTATTGCGACAGGGTTCCACAGAGTATAGCCTGATGGACTTCCACTGTACTTGGGTAAGTAATCTAAAAGATGTCAGTGTTAGGGATCTACACTATTCATGGACACAGGAAACTAAATAATATTTTTTTTTCTATAAACTAAATGTTTTTACCATGGTAACATTCGTCGTGTAATATGTAGGTAAGTATTCGTCGGGTTGAAGCTAAATATATCTTCATCCAAGCCTCCATATAGAATTGTTTAGCCTAAGATGCTTATGTCGCCAGATTTCTAATCACAAAGGAACATTCACAGAAATGTCGTTTCTTTTCTACTAAGCTAGAACTCTGCGAAACTGTTTTGTCGTGTTTACATTGCGTGGGTTTCGTGTATTAACGTTTTCTTTTTCATCTAAGTAATATATTAAGCTCTTTAGGTCTTTTAAACTAAGCTTTATGTTCCAGCTCAACTATACAGTTTCCGTTTTGTTGCGGGCTTTAAAACTAAGGGGTCTAAGTAGCAATGATTTTCCTATTTTACTGTACCTACAGGCACAGAATAAATAATAGCTTCAGGTCGATTTCATTTCGGCTGTACGCTGTCATATTTTTACAATTTTTTGTTTACAAAGTCAATTCGGCCGCCCATACGTAACCGGAGTTTCAAAGAAAGGGTTTATTTGATGTCAGAAGAATAATATACGAGTAGATCGCTCGTATTTTGATGTCCAATCATTATTTTCCGAAAATCAAGTCTATCGCCACAAATCACTACGGATTCAATTTTCTTGAATCCAGTTAGAAATATGATAAGTTTTCTTACATTGTTTAAACGTCTATACCTACTGTAAAGTTTGTTCAATATCGATTGATGTCACCATTTGCCAATTTATTTGTGCCTCGAAGTAAAGGAAATACCTTTTTTTTACTTTAAAATACTTACCTTATTTATACTCTTCTTTATTTTTAATTTTATTTACTACTAAACTCTCTTATAACAATATAAATAACACTAAAATAATACTAAAGCCAAAACTAAATTAAGGCTAAGGAAACTAAAGATATTTTTTTTGGGTTAAGTCCCCCACATCCGGCAGTGTACCCAAGAGACTGGCTGCGTTGCCCCGTTGGATATCTAAGCTAATCCGCTGGGCCAAACAGGAGCCAGATCTTGGGGTCTTCTTTATTAACTTCTAAAATATTTTGAAGTAAGAGGTCAACTAAGTGAAAAAATATCAATCGTCTTTCATATATTTTAAAGACTTTAAGAAGTAGATAATGCTGTCTTTAACTTTATACGCCATTTATTATTATCATTTGTTGCACTCCTCAAATTCAATCGTATTAAATCTGGATTCCAGATAAACTTTTAGACAGAAGTAACAAATAGACCACCTAGGTCCTAAGGTATTAGTAACAAGTAACAGCTCCTGTATAAAGATAACGAAATAAAAAACTTTGACTTGAGAGATGAGATGGGCTCATGGGTACTACAAATGATCGGTGAATATTGTATGAAAAGTGATTCCTTTTCCTATGATAACTGGGCATTTCCTCGTACTCCTACTCGGCTAGTAGGAAAGTAGTAGGAGCATTATTTTGCATTATTTGTAGTACCTATGAGATGGGAAGTCAAAGTTTTTTTATTTCGTTATCTTTTCGTTAGTACAAGGAAACACCCGAATTACTTACATAAAGTTTTTTGGCAAAAATTGTTCACCTATCAATAATAACTCGCCCAGGGATAAGAGATTATTACCAAGGCATATTGTTATGCTACATTTCAATTCTAATATGAAACTAGTAGGAGTGCTCATGAAGATGGGCATTTACGCGTCGGAGATGTCGTTAAAGCGGTAACATTGTTTTCCAAGTGGTCATTTCGTGGGATGCTTTTAAAGTAAGTATATTAGATAGTTTATACTCCGTTCTAAACTTCGTTCCTTCGTCTATCTAAGAGAAGTTAGTACTTTATAGATTTCTAAGACCTAAGATGATTAAATTTATATTTGAGATAAAATCTTCGTTAAAAAATTCAGAAAATATCAAAATACTAGCTCTGTTAATTAAAATACTCGTACAGACTAGAACTAGATTATAGGTATATAGTTAAACTACACCGTAGTTTAACCAGTTACTTCCAGAGGCGGACTTAAGGCTGACCAGGCCCGGGCCTAGGGAGGCCAGATATTAGGGTCGACCAATCGCCATGTGACTCACGCGGCAGCTTGCTGAACGGCGATGTGTCTGCCAGCTGTATCCTGTCTATATCCACTACAATTCCATACATATATGTATGTTCCATATAAATACATATGTATGTATTATGTAGAAAGGGTTATTATAAAATAAATGACTACTTAAATGATAGAGGCTTTGTCCTAAATTCAGTTCCAGCTCTGCACACTGTGTACATATATGATTGTATTCATAATTATTGTAAGATATATTTATTTCAAAAGATGTGCTGCTGAAAGTTTCTTGCGCCGCTTCTTTTCTTTCAGCTATAGCACCTTACGAAGCGGTGGTAGGGTAAAAAAAGCCGTTGTAAAAATGTACTATAAGGTACTTACCTACTTACAAAATTATTGATTGAGTGATTGATTGATTGATTATTATAAATGCGAAAGTGAGTCTGTTTGTTACTTCTTCACGACCGTTTGGTGCCTACTCAACCGATTTTGATACAACTTGGCAGAAGTCCAGAGAAGAACGTAGGATACTTATCACCCTGATTAAACATGATATTCCCGAGGGATAATGCTTTCAAATTCCACATGGACGAAGTCGCGGGAAACAGTTTCAACCCTACATCTAGATTAGATTACCCCCAATCTAGATTGGATCTAGATACAATATTAGCTAAGAACATAGGTAAGGTAAGTCTCTCACATTGTCATTGCGTCAGGTTAAATCGATGTACTTGAACTATATTATACAAACGTATAAATGTCACAAATTGCGTCAGAGATTACCCTCCGACCTTTACTAGACACTCAACTCTGGGATGCTACTATCAATTTGCAGGTGATAATGCCTCCGAAAGTGTGAAGGACCGACGTCTTGATGGGAACCTAAATTTGTTATAATAGCGAATATCCCCCTAAGCCAACTAATAGATAAACTGATAAAGTACGGTCTCGAGCACAGACTTTTAGTAGATAGTTTGTGGTCATGAGCAGCAAGAGGTATAGTGGAAGACAGAACAAGCTATACTCTGTGGAATCCTGACGCAATAAGTTTTCTAACAAAAACTTACGAATGTCAAGGAATCATAACTGATTCCTTGACATTCGTATTAATGTGTCAAATAAGTACTAAAGCATATATAATAGCCTATGATGTGTTGTCCATAATGTAGGTACAGACGATCACAAGCTATAGTATACCATCTGTCAAAATGCGTCGATTAAATCTCAACCTTATGCCTGCCCTTTATGATACATTTCAGATTCTCCAATTTTGACGTTTTGGGTAGGTAGACCTGTGTTCGACTGTACTACATGTAGGGTATTTGAGATTATCTAAAAAACAAAGATGTTGACCACTTAAAAAGTTCATTTCTATAAGATTGAAACCACACTAAATATGTAGGTATACACGATGCATTCATTATTCTGATTTAATATTGAATAGTGCCTACTCAAACGACTGTAAATATCCACAAGATTTTTAAGAACAAGATAATATTTGCGGCCTGAAAAAAGTATTCGCTCGTTATCGGTCTAACGACCTACGAAAATAAATCGCGTAACTTCAGTCTTAATCCCTGGCGGACAGATGAGGCAGGGAAAAATGGGGTCAAATCTGTCTTACTTACGTTTGGTATCGATGGAAACTTTTACCTAATTTTTACAGGTTAGAAATAGAAATAGAAAATCCTTTATTAATAGACCATATAGGTCAGGTACATATGACAAAAATTATGTAAAAAATATCACAAAATGAGTAAGATTCTAAATTGACCAAATTTTCCATTCTAACAAGTGATAACATATGATATGATCTATTAAAAGGGTCAAGTTCAGCTGTGTCGCTACATGTATAGATACCTACATACCTGTTTAACAGTGACGGATGAGTATGATAACTTATTATACTGTGTGTTTACAGGTGCACATCGTTATTATATTAGGTCCTTACATATGAAATTGGCGTTTTGTCGTACTGGCCCCTTTGATCTGAAATATCTTTTTTTAAATTTATTTTTTATTTACTTCTAAACCCGCATTTGACCTCGATCTCGCCTGATGGTAAGCGACGATGAGGTCGACGATGGAGCATGCGGGTCCAGTAAATGCCTATTCACTCTGGCCTTGAAGATCCCAAGGTTGTAGGTTTCGGGAAATACAGACGCCGGCAGGCTGTTCCATTCCTTAGCCGTTCGCATAATGAATGAAGAAGCAAATCGCTTCGTACGAGCAGATGGTATATCAACAACATAAGGATGGAACCCCTCCCCGCGCCTGGTAGTCCGAAGGCGGAATGGAGATCTCCTCTTTGGTTAAGAATTCCAAATTCAAATTTATAAATCCATATAGGTGGTACATTTGAGTTTCTAAAACAGTCATTCATTTGTTTTTTCCTGACTAGTTTTTTCTTTGGCTTCGCTCATATCGCACAATGGAAAACATGAAATATCGCTATATTTACGAGTACAAGTTCTACCGTGGCACCAGTGCTGCAGAAACAGCTCGAAGGATTAATGATTTGGCGCTGGTGTCGCAAAAGAAAACACGGTACGTTTTTGGTAACAACGTTTTCGTTCTGGAAATTTCAACCTTCAGAACAATCCCGTGGACGACCGGAGACCAAAGTGGATAATAAAGAATTAAAGGCTATTGTGGAAGCGGATCCATCGCAAACCACTTCAGAGTTAGCTGCAGGCTTCGGTGTGAGTGATAAAACTGTTTTAATCCACTTGAAGCAAATCGGGAGAGTAAAAAAGCTTGAAAGGTGGGTAACCACCATGAATTGAGTGAATCCAACCGCCAAACACGCGTCAACTGCTGCGTTACATTGCTCAACCGACACAATAATGAAGGGACTTTAAATCGGATCATTACCTGTGATGAAAAGTGGATCCAGTACGACAATCGGAAGCGCTCGTCGCAATGGCTGAACCCTGGAGAATCAGCCAAATCCTGCCCCAAGCGAAAATTGACTCAGAAAAAATTACTTGTGAGTGTTTGGTGGACTAGTGCCGGTGTCGTTCACTACAGTTTTCTAAAATCTAGCCAAACGATTACGGCAGATATCTATTGTCAGCAACTGCAAACCATGGTGGAAGAACTAGCTGCTAATCAACCGAGGCTGGTCAATCGCTCTAGGCCACTGCTGCTTCAGGACAACGCTAGACCACACACTGCACAACAGACGGCCGCTAAACTAGAGGAGCTGCAATTGGAATGTCTGCGACATCCACCGTACCATCCCCGGACCTTGCTCCAACACATTACCATTTTTTCCGGAATTTGGATAACTCCTTACAAGGAAAAAAATTCAACTCCGATGTGGCAGTCCAAACCGCCTTCAAAGAGTTTATTGATTCTCGCCCCCATGGTTTTTTTTAGTAAAGGGATCAATGAACTACCTATGAGATGGCAAAAGTGCATAGATAACAATGGATGCACCATTGTTATCTATGCACTTTTGCCATCTCAAATCTCGCAACGAGGGACTGCCACGACGACGACTTGGCTCTAAAAACTTTTTAAGATAACAGATTCTCATTTTAAGTAGAAATATTTTTCCTTGTACATGATGTCACGCTTTGGACAAAAGTGTTCAAATAGCAAAGGCTTTTTGCTTCAATGGTGGCTTGACCGAAATATCGATTCTACTTAATAAGAAAATACTTTGAAAATTATTCACTTACTTATTATAAGTACGTTTTAGTACTGTTCAATGTGTTCTTACCTCTCGTGGAATGCTCTTGGTCCTGCGAGACTAGTTTTCCACATCACTGCAGGGCTGGCGATAAATTCAATTATATATTAGACCTTTACCCGTCCTCCGCATTCCGTGACTTAAATTACAAAGAGGTTGGATGATCATAACATAGGGGCCAACTGATCCAAATCTTGTACTAATAAAACTGGACTTATTGTTTGGACATGTTCTTATTATTAATATCATACGTGACACAAACTTATACTTGTAGAAATAGTCCGTCTGAAAAAAAATTGCTTTACAGTTAAGTAGAGTTACAGTAGAACCATACATATTCATAGAAAGGAAAGCAATAGGTAGAACATATCCTGAAGATTTTGACAAAATAATGATTCGGTGTTTAAAATTAAATCATGTTATAAGAATTACGAAATAGGAAGAACTCAATGCCCTCAATAAATCAATCAATCAATCAAAAGAACTCAATCACCCTAGCAATGATATCTATGCCTAACTAAGTAATAAAATCTGAGGGTAGTATAATAGAACCAATATTCTGAAGATTTCTACAAAATAATGTTATAATAATCTCTAAATAGGAAGAACCCAATATGTTATAACTTAGAAATAAGAATAGAATAGAAACATAGAAATAACCTATGCCTAACTCGGTAATAAGATCTGACCCTAACTGACTCCAGTGGGACGCTCGTCCGCTCCTATAGGAATCAATATTGATTTTTAACATTTTTGTTAATTTTTCCTCGTACATGTATGTTAAAATTGTTAAATAATTACCTTTAGCAGTTATCATCTACTGCACTAATCCTACATGCCATATTCCTTTTCTTGACAGACTAAACAATCTTCCAGTATAGGTAGATTTATTTATTTACTAGCTGCGCCCCGGCGCGGCGGTGACTTAGCTCGCTTTGTTTTTTTTGACTCACAAACCTGGGAAGCCCGGGAGGGCGTGCGCACAACAACTTACCAAAGTTTCATCGCAATGGCGTGAATGGTTTAGGAGCGCATAGAGCACAAACAAACAAACATTCAATTTTATATAGATAGATCAAACACAAGTGTATTCCATTCAACAAGGTATAAATAGATTGTGCTTACTGTAAGTGGATACAGTACCAGAAGATAACATATCAGCCTATAAATAATAATAGTGGAAGATACATCAAGCTTTGGAACCCTGTCGCAATCACTTTTTAGTAAGAAATATTATAAGTTTTCAACTTTTCGTTAAATAATCAGTAGAATGGGAAGGAAATGAACACAACCTACTCTAAAAACCGATTCGCGAACTTTACATTCTTAAAATAAATACGAGTAAGTATATACCTATATATTGCTCAAAATAAAACTTTAAATTGAAATACTTTTATCATGAAATCTTTCATTATAACTATGGTTTTTAATTTCCAATTCAATCTCATTCTCTCTACCTTCGTTTTGTGGTGAGTCAGCTCAGCGGGATACCATAATAATTTAATCTAATTTTTTCTGTTAGCATTTTTGAAAAATAGATAGCCGCAAATGACCTACAGCGGACTACTTTGTTAATAGGATATTGTAGGAGTCCAAATAGATCTCAATAATTAGTTCTTTATACATACGTTCTATCCAGCACGCGAAGCGATACGTTTTAGCTGTTTTGCTGTTCAGGTAGAAATGTAGAATACATTTTGTATATATCTATATGTATAGGTAGTTACGTAGTTACCTACCAATTTATTTTAATGATTTATTGCATTATTTTATTTTATTAAGCAAATGCTTTATGACAATATTTTAATATAATTTACTCATTAATAATTTGACGATCATTCTTCAAATAAGACATATATTTTGACATGTATATTTAAAATTGTGTAGTATGAAATAAATAATTCTAATCTATTCTATACTTCGTGTTTTTAGCATTCGAAAAAACGTAAACAAAGAAGCGGCAATCTTTCGCAAACCTGAGGTGGAACCTAAGGCGCAACCTTTAGGTCTTTTATAGTGTAAGTTTTTGTAGACGATTGTTGATTTTATTATCATTAAACCCATAACGTTTCAATATATTGAGAAATTCATATAAAAGTAACGTTTTAATTACTGAAATAGCCAGATATTGACGGTGAGGTGTTTACGAAAAAATATGTAATTTTTAGCGGCGTTAATTGAAATTTTAGCACATCAGATTTATAACGTGCCCGATAAAATACCTACAACATGTTTCAGTCTAATGCTAAAAAAATGAAGTATATCTCTATCTGCTAAACTACACAGCTACGTTACACCTGTCAGAGAGAAACATTTGTCAGGAAATTGGTTACACATCCATTTGACAAATGAACCAATTACTCTGATAACGGGATGACATTGACAAAATACGGAACCCTCTGAAACAGTAAACAGATCGCCGACCAGTGACCCCATCTCTAGAATCGATCTCTAGTGTCCGAAGATATGATCATCAGTCGAAAGGAGATAATTTCGATAAATATTTTCATGCATAATGCACTAATGGAAAGTTAACTCAGTGTTTGTTTGCGCTCTCAACCCGGTTAAAACCGTGGCTTTGTTTTACTGAGAACGTTGCGTTGGCGAGATTTTTAATAGAATTATGTTGGCCGAATGATCCCTTTAAAAAAGGTTTAGAAATTTCGCTGAAAAAAATATGTTTTTATTAATACAAAAATGTCGTAGATCGCACAAAAAAAAACCAAATAGGTAGGAAGGTATAGATTTATCATTACATTTTTATATCTCCAATAGAAACCGAACTAGTAGCGCTACTCTCTCTTCTAAGTCGTATTCCTCATTGCTGAGGGTCGTGATCATTCTAAGGAATTAATCACATAGAACGACTCTCGTGGCAGATTTAATGGGGTGGGTTTGCCATTACCTTCCACATTTCACACACTAGTTATCTCAGTGTGCAGGTTTCCTCACGATGTTTTCCTTCACCGTCAGAGCGGTCGGTAAATGTACGTAAGTCTTTCGAAAAAACCGAAAAACTCATTGGTACATGACATTGCCTGGTTTCGAACTCGGCCCTCCCACATGGGAGTCCGACGTCCTTCCCACGATAACTAGTAAACGTTTAATTTACTTATATTACTTTTATCATTTATAATTTACTAGTAGCGCTACTAGAGTGTCGCGACACTCTAGTAGCGCTACTAGTAAATTATAAAAGTAATATAACTAAATTAAACGTTTACTAGTTATCCAGAAAGAAGGTAATAGGTATGTTTTCACAAATGTTGATAAAATAAAAGTTCTTTGAATGCAGTCTATTTTTTATATTGGCTGCTGGCAGTTTTGTTATATTTTTTTAAACTCCTTCTTTTGTCATATTACCAGTCATTAAACGTCAATTAAATAAAATTCAGAAAAAAATCACACAAATTTAAAAGTATTATACCAACCACCCATATCCAAAAATGTTCAAAATATTTCCGCGTCAAAATTATCTGTTCGGCAAAGCTGCGAAACAAACAATAATCCATATCAAGGATAGGCCTGAAAGATACTTCTCCACATCATTCCAGGTAAGTCGACAATTTTAATACTTTTCTATAGTTAGGTAGGACAAATAAAGTGCGAAAACCACCTATTGTCAAAGATGTTCAGGTTGCTCGTGGCCCTCTGACATGGCAATAACTACTGACAAAAGCCCCCGGGTCCGACAATTGAACTTGCTCTCGGATGTAAATGCGCCTCTGGCCACTAGTAGGTTCGTTCCACGTGGTTCTGACCACGCCCACCGTTTCACATGAACATGCTTGATAGGCTATATGGCCTTCAGTACGGGTACTTAAAAACGCTTATCCAGGACCGAAGATAGGGTAGTGTCTAGGCCCTAGGGGTACTATAAATCGCCCTCTTGAGAGTAGTTCTCATCACGATTGATGTTATTGGAGTTCAGTCTTCGTTTCTTGAGTATGTAGTAATAGTCAACATTTGGTCTAACTGCCCATCCCCATGTGCTTCTCCGTTATAGATAACATCTGAAACAGTCCCAGACATATAGATTTTCTATCATCAGACTATCTTCTATGACTAAAGGAATATTTTTTTTATTAGGAGGTCTATAATATGACCAAAAATACGAGGGATGTTATTAAACAAAAGTGACATTATCTAAACTTATAAAAACTGTTTAAACAAAGTAAAGATATAAACATCAATGTACCAATGAGTTTTTCGTATTTTTCGAAGATTTACGTACATTGTACTGACTAATCTAATGGTGAAGGAAAACATCGTGAGGAAACCTGCACACTGAGGGGACCAGTGTGTAAAATGGGGTTGCCACAAAAGATCATCAAGGGTCGAAGTGCCGCTGGGGTTATTCCCGGCCTTTATTATTATTAATATTGATAAAGATATAAACATACAATTGCTTTTAGAAGTATCTGACCATTATTATATTAGATAGTGAATCGTAACATTCGGAATAAAGAAATGACGACATCCTCAGGCTATAGGCATGTAGCTTAACAAACCAACATAGCCTTCTACGCCGTAGCGGGCATGAGCAATGCGTAGCAGTAAAAAGTGTCCATTGAGTTTGGTAAACAACGTATTGAACATTATGCGACGCGACGGATATCTCAACATACCCGAATTTTGATACAACTGCGGCAAACGCTTTCTGACACCTAAAAATAAAATCATCCTCTCTTTTCAGTCTCAATTCAAAACGTGTGTGATAGGCGCTTCTGGTGGCATCGGGCAGCCTTTATGCCTCCTACTAAAGCTGAACCCCTTAGTAACTCGACTGGATCTATATGACCCTGTAAAATTTACGAAAGGAGTTGCTAAAGATCTCTCCCACATAAACACGTGCACTGAAGTAAAAGGATATAAGAAACAGAAAAAGTTGGCAAAAGCTTTAAGTTGTAAGTTCTCTCGCTTACTTTGTTACTCCACAGTATAACAAAGACTTACTAAGACAGATCTACAGTATAAATACTTACTACGATAGACCTACTAATTATTATGGTTACTTATTTCCATGGTTCCCGAACGATGCGACACGACAGTCAATGCGACAATACTACAAACACTATGACACTCTCACGCATCGTGGGAGGCTCGACACTTCGCGATATTTTTTGATAGTGTTAAGACTTGATTTGTCGGCCGCGGCATGACGGTCGCAACAAGCGACTGTCGCATTGCCCGTGACCCTCGGAAATCTGCGTCGGCAGCGCAGTGACCCGAAGTGGATCTTGGACTGCGAATTTAAATAGTATAATGATGCTATCGCAGGTCCTTTTCTGTTTCATCGTCTTGGAAAGTCTGTCGCGAAATATCTTCGCTTTAGGGTTGTTGTATTTCAGCAGTCAGACGAGCTAGTCCTTTTAAACAAAGTATGATCTTCTTCGACCTCGGCATCACTCACCACCAGTTTGAGGTCTAACATATTAAAATATAAAAAGTCCCATTTCAGGTGCAGATCTCGTGTTAATACCGGCCGGAGTCCCACGAAAGCCAGGGATGAGTCGCGCCGACCTCTTCAACGTAAACGCTTCGATCGTCTACGAGATGGCACAAGCTATATCCAGATATGCACCTACTGCTGTTTGTGCTATCATCACTAACCCTATCAATTCTGTAGTGCCAATTGCTGCTGAAGCTATGAAAAAGGTAAACATGTCCTTTGTTGTAATAATCTTATACATGTAAACCAAACTTGGTTTACATTATTATAACTCTGATGACTCTAAAACTCGAAGTGGATCTTGGCCTCCGTTACCTGTACGATCCCCTGTCAGTTGCTGACTTGGAGCTGAAGCAGATCTTTCTCCACCGCGTCTCTAACGATATCCTCTCAGCAGTCCCATGAATGCTCTCCATGCCCTTCGATCCTCACCCATTCTCGGAGCCTTGCATCGTTTCTCTAATTATGTTGTTTTATTACTACATAGAACTCAAATTTTCTTCCAGAGCGGATGTTACGATCCTTGCAAACTACTTGGAGTGACAACTCTTGACGTGATAAGGGCAGCCACCTTTGTCGGCAAGATCAACGGCATAGACCCTAGTGCGGTGTCCGTCCCGGTCATTGGAGGGCACGCCGGTGCTACTATCATCCCAGTGCTCAGTCAGAGCAACCCACCCGTAAACTTGTGCGAACAGGGTGAAATTATTAAACTTACTAAACGCATACAAAATGCTGGCACAGAGGTAAATATTTCTTCACACTCCCACACAACCTAACACACCCCCACCCTTACTCACTCTTACCATTATCTTTACTAAATTCCTTTATGATTAAATTTTCCAAAATCCTTTTAGGTTTAGAATATAATTTGTAATTTGCTTGCACAGAAAGTGCGACGGAATCCCGACTTCCAAGATACAGGTTTTCGACCTAGTTTATAAGTCGGAGGTCCTTTTTTTGTGCCCTGTATAAGTAAATAAACTTTTTCATTTTAAATTATTTTCCATTTAAACAGCTGATTTTGACATAGTACTTCAGATCTATAATCTTTCTAGTCATGATGTCAAGGTTCAACATGTCACAAAAAGGTTTTTTTAATTTGTGTTTGGACAGCAGACGAGTCACCTGATGGTAAGTGTCACGGTCACCCATAGACATCTCTCACCTCACTTTACTATTATAGAGGGTTTTCGATGCACTGCTAACCTTCAGAACTTAGATGGAGTGCCTCATGTGCCGGTAATTACGCTGACTCCCTTACCCTTCACACCGAAACACGACAATGCAAGCATTGCTGCTTTGCGGCAGAAATAAGTAAGCGGGTGGTACCAACCCAGGCGATCCTACACAGTAGGATGTAAAAGGCAGGAGAAAATCTTCGATAGGTATGTAGGAGAAAAAACTCGATAGCATTTAGATAGGTTGTGGAGTAAGGAATCACAAGCGCAGCGACGTCTTCCAAGAGTTGGTTTCTTTGATATTATTGTCTATCTAGATACAGGGGTTATTTTTGAATGATTTTGAAGTAGTTTGGGTACGTCTGACACCGAGATTGTATTTTTAACCAAAAAGTCTTATCGGAGCGGCGGATCGGTGTTTCCATACCTTTCGATGTACAGGCTTGAATTATGTTTAAGTAATACGACCTTCCAAATTAGTGCATTGGTGCAAATGAACAAGCAACAATGGAATACTATTCTTTACATGTAGCTCAAACTCGGTCCATCTTTTAACTATAGGATCTTGAAAGTCACAACCTTTTATAAGTTGTATGTAGTAAAGAACCTTCTAGACCAAATACTATTTTTCTTACAAAAATCATGCTATTTTATAGCGGTAGATTATCAAATAATCTAAGTTTTAATCTGATGGTTTTATTTCAGGTGGTAAAAGCTAAAGCTGGCAGTGGATCTGCCACGCTCTCTATGGCATTTGCAGCGGCAAGGCTTGCCACAGCCATCCTTAGGGGACTCAATGTATGTATACATATATTTGTACAAAGATAGCTTTCATTGTTTACTAATGGAGTTCGATCCGGTTCGCGTTTAATTATTTAAAGCTTCAGAATAAGAGCGAGACTATGTAAGATTCACGAGACAACAAGAGGAAGTAAAACATCATGAGGATCTCCTTGAACCATTGTCCTCTTAATCTGAGGAATTTCCGGTCATTACTGGAAATTCCTCAGAGTTTACAGTAATTAAAGACATATCAAGCTGGACTCTGTGGAACCCTGTCACTATGTTTTTCTTATAATTCCTTAACATTCGCATAAAATGTGTCAAATAAGTTAAGGGACAAATACTAAAGGGTTGATGTGTTTTCTACTGTACAGTGGCTAGCGCATCAAGACATATAATACATATGCGCGCAATATGAAAAAGGAATGAAATTGAAAACTGATAAACAGGCCGCCCCTGTACAATCGGCGTGTTTACACTGTGGCCAACACATCAAGCTATAGATACCCTTTAGTAACATGTCTTATTTTGTTTTAGGGCGAGTCCGGTGTTGTAGAATGCGCTTACGTTGAATCCAATTTGACGAGATCTCCATTTTTCGCCAACCCAGTGGTTTTTGGACAATGTGGGATCGTACAAAATCTAGGTTACGGATGCTTAAACGAATACGAGGCACAACTTCTTAATAATGCGGTAAAGGTACTGAAAAAGGACTGCGCGAAAGGAGTTAAATTTGCTAAAAATTATAAAAAAAAGGGAAAAGAAAAGGGAAAAGGAAAAAGGAAATGTTAAATTAACGTTAGTATTTATTAAAATAATATATAAATTAAAAAATCACAAAATATTGGAATCCAATGAACAACTTTTATTCTAGGACTTTGGAATTCGTGAATAAAATGTGACTTTGTGTGCAAATTATCACATGGTAAGTCTAGATATTTTTATGAATCTTGAATGTTGAAGAATGAAAGTTGTTACACTATTAGGAAACCTTTCTCGTCCATGTCTATTCCAGATTTGATTTGAAAACCTTTGTTTTGTTATTTTTCTCGTTTTTGTAAATTGTCGGTCTATATGCTTCAGTAAGGTGTCATCCCATATTACTAATAGAAACGTATTTATGAAATATAATGTATTGCCTATTGCTAATAATTATTAATTATAATTATTATAACATTTATTAGGGGAAATTATGTAACACATTTTTCACCAATTTGGCGTTACATCCTTTATTATCTTAGATTTCAGTTGCATATTTTTGTAAATTATAATACCTACTACATACATTATATTTTTAAGTAATAATTATGTTAATAATAACATTGGCGATACTTTGTTAAACATTTATAAATATGTACCCGTAGATCTCATCTTTAAATACCTTATTAATACAATAAATATTGAAAATACAATAAGTATTTTTTTATCTCGACGACAAAGATAGAACAAGATATATTACCTATAAGTACCTATACAACAAAATATAAATTAATAATTTCAATCATATTTTCATAAGATTTTAACTTTTATTTTGTGCGAAAGAGAAAGATAGGTTGAAAGTCTTATGAAAATTGAATTAGGTAAGTACGGCATAAAAATTTACTTAGCTATGTGTAAAAAATTTTAATTGTGTAGATATTTAATTACAAAAATATTAGTAATTCTGATTTAAATATTATGATTTATTAAATCCGATCTGATTATTTTTAAACTAAATAGCATGAAATTTATAATAACTTAATAGCACGCCGCGCCAGAAGAACTTGAGCAGGATTTTCATAAAGATACGTTTGAAATCTACTATTTTCACAGTAGAGGAAAATACACGGAATTCTAAATTAAAATAGGTAAATACTAATTATAGAGTATTAATATTGAACCAATTATGACGAGAGAAAGTATGTTTTATCCAGAAAGTTTTATGCCCTTAGACAATTAAATTACATTTTTAAAGAACCAGAATAAGATTTAAATATCACGTGTTCCTTTATAAATAAATACATTGGAAATTAACATCCTTAATATTATCTAATGTAGATCAGTTGTCCGAGCGTTTAGCCGGGTGTCGGGTTCAATTCGTGAGGGGATGCCACTGTTTCACCTGCTCCATAGGACTCGCTAAAGCCGCGTTCCAGTGCTGCAAAGCGCGACCTCTTGCGAACATATACGAGGCTAGTACGAATTTTCCGAGGAGACGATCTGAAAATATTAAAACTTATTCAGAAATTTAATCAGATTGGTATCTTGGTTTCTTTGTACCTATAATTGGCAATTGTTTACTTATTTAATTATCAGCCTATTAATGTCCCCACTGTTGGGGCACATAACTCCCCTTGCACAAGAGGGTACGGGCCATGATCCACCGAGCGGGCCCAGTGCTGATTGGTGGATTTCACAGGCTTTCGGAGACTTTTAATTTCCTCAGATATGTAGATTTCCTCACGATGTTTTCCTTTACCGTTAGAGCAGTCGGTAAATGTACGTAAGTCTTCGAAAAAATCGGAAAAACTCATTGGTACATGGCATCGCATGGTTTCGAAACCGAACCTCCCGCATGGGAGTCCGTCGTCCTAGCCACTAGGCCACCGACGCTTATTACTTATTTAAGTTTGATTAATTTGTTTAAAAAAAGCTACTCGTGCCCACTTAATGTTCCTCCTCACATAATTCCCTAGATTCACTTCAAGTAAGCAAAGTTACTAAACAACAAGCCGTCCATTAGCAACAACCGATGCAGGAATACTAATGGTAGGTACTTAAGTTCTAGGTAATTAATTGATTTACCTATGGCGAGGTTGATCTGGGTACTCACATAAGTATGTTAGGCACTAAGCTAAAACTGCTAAGTACTAAAATAATGTAGTACTATTATATTGGTAAAACAATAAGTAATCTCTACACAAATATTACTTTAGAATAACGATGCTCTAAACTCAAGTAGGCTCTAATATCGTGAAATCTTAATAAGCTGCTGCGAATCAGTCCTATCCGGTGTAACCTCAAGTTCTGTAACCAGATAAACCTATCTTATTAGATATAGTCGTCCACAAGTTCAACGTCAAT
This sequence comes from Hofmannophila pseudospretella, assembly GCA_947369225.1. NCBI lineage: Eukaryota > Metazoa > Arthropoda > Insecta > Lepidoptera > Oecophoridae > Hofmannophila > Hofmannophila pseudospretella. The sequence goes on from OX376326.1 coordinate 6,513,978, forward strand.
CAGTATTTGAGAATCTTGAATGTATCATAAACATGATACAAAGTTGAGTTTTTGACAGATGAAATACATTATAGCCATAGGTAAACCGCTTAACTGTGGGGTCGCCTGCACTTCAATAGGGGCGCGGGGCTGGACGTCAGAGGGCAAGCATGCGGCGCGCGGGCGGCAGGCCATACCTCCCGCCCGCCCTCTGACGTCCCGCCCCGCACCCTCCTTGCCGCGCATGCGACTCTACAGTTAAGCGGTTTACCTAATAGTTGTCGACTGTTACGTCATTTATAGTGTCAGGATTTAAAAATAAATTTTGCTTCTTAGAAAGACAATTTTTTCATCATGTAAATTGATCATTTTCATAATTTATTTTACTTCATAATAGGAATGGTGCACGTTTAGAATATACACATAAGTTTCACGTATGTATACATTAAGACGGTTAAGAACAAATACCGGGTAACTATACCATGTAAATTATATGTAGTTACCCGATATTGGTTCTTAACAGCCTTTACATACCTTTAGCGTATACAGAGTGTGGTTGTAAAGCCTGAACAGTGACGCTGGTGGTATGCAGCTCGTCGGCTTTCAGCCTGAAGTGAAAGCACTCTGACACGAGGGCGCTGCCATCGTCCGCGACGTCTACGGCTGCCGTGCGGCGCGCGCGCACTCCGCGGCAAACTCGCTCTTGCGTCACTCGCACTGCCATTTCCCGTTTGTTTGTTGATGGGTCCAGCTATGGAACGACTAAACTATTTATCCTAAATTCAGACTTAGAATTCATTGGTACTAAACCCATCACAATTTTCTTCTCGTATCTCCTTTAAAAGTAGGCACCTGCTCCTATTGTTTCTTCCATTACTCATACTCATTTATTAAACACCATCGGGACACCAGGAACTCTTGATTACGTCATGCTTTTACAATTACTTAAAATTTAAAACACAATTCATGCTAACCACAAACATAACTGGACAGGAGCGAACAGACCAGCCGATTTACATAGAAAAAATTTGGCAAAAAATTAAGGTTGTAGCAGCTGTAAAGGGGCTTTGTCATTTATCTAAATTAATAAATAATTAAATTAATATATCTGCTGTAAAGGGGCATTCTCGTACAAATAATAATTATAAAGAAAAAATTTGGCAAAAAAAATTAAGGTTGTAGCAGCTGTAAAGGGGCTTTGTCATTTATCTAAATTAATAAATAATTAAATTAATATATCTGCTGTAAAGGGGCATTCTCGTACAAATAATAATTATAATAAATTATAGCTGCTGTAAAAGGGCATTGTCAATTGTCACATGTCATAATGTCTATAAATTTCTTGTGTCGTATAATAAAAACGTAGTCGCGTTCTATAGTTTATTTTGAATAGAGTGACTCCTTGGGAAATTGAATCTTTCTCTATTTTCGCGCATTATATAATTGATTATATATTATCAATATTTTGTACACGAGATGTTTTTATATTGCTATACGAGTACAAATTTCAGGACAAAACTTAGAACATTTTTATTTAGAAACACAAATAAGGAGAATCCATAGAAATCCATAGAAATAGTAGCGCCACAATCCAGTCCAAATTCGAGGACAAATGGGATTAGAGGCCCTCTAATAAAGGCATTAATTGTCCGTGAAGCTTCAGAGATAGGTATACTTATAAGTATTAAATATATCAAGGTTTTATTTTAGAACTAACATCTGGACTAGACACGTCCAGCTTATCTTTTAGATTAGATTAAGAACGTGATATCTAGAATTCTATCTTGAAACTTTAGAAATCCTTAAAGAAAGAATTTTGTAGCCTTACCTACGTTGAAAAGTTTCAGTTTCGCTTTAGAAAATCCAAGAGATTGAAACGTTTAATGAATATAAATTAATCGTATTTCAGATATAAGAGAAGGCTTGACGGTTAGTCTGACCCTTTAGGAAGGTCATACTAGCTAAGCTTAAGGAAAGTCAAATTAGTATTTATAGGTGAGTTGTAGTTATCTAAAACGTCTTCTGAAAATCTAAAGTTGGTACGAAAATGGGTCTTTTTATCGATCTGACAAATAAATTGATGGTCCACCTGATGGTAAGATGGTCACTGACGCCTATGAAAAATGACCCTAAATATTGAACTGGCTTACTGAATCGAGCTTGTATTTGTTACCGTGAGTCAAAACTCAGCATTTATGCCGCAAATTTTAATTTTTTTTGACTATGCACTTTTGACCCCTGCTAAACGCGTTACAAGACGATATCTCACCTCACCTCAGATTATTACAATACAATACAAATATTCTTTATTGCACATAAGACAAAAATACAGAACAGAAGAAAGATACAAACACAATTACAATTGGCGATCTTATAGCTTTAAGCTATTTCTTCCAGGCAACCTGTGGGTAATGACGGTTTTTGTTAAATACAACGTAAGCGGGTGCAAGAACGATTTAAATAATACTAAGTAATAAAAATACAACAGTTAATAAATAATGTTTAAAATACATAAATATTAGAGTATATATACGTAAGTAGAGGGTATTAGATCCGCTGCTAACCCTGACGACTTAGATGGAGTTCTTCATATGCCAGTAATTACAGCTCTCTTACCCTTCAGACCGCAACACAGCAATAGCTGCTTTGCAGCAGAAACAGACATAAAAGTGGTGCTGCCCCAGGCAATTCTGTCCATCATGATCTACCACGTTTGATGTCAAAAAGCCTTACCTTAAGACCTCGAGCTTCTATAACAGTGACAGTCAGCCGATGGAGGTTTTCATTGTACAGTAATGATACCAGAAGCTCGCCTAAATCAGATGTTGGCTCTTGTAATTCCTGTATAACAAAACATCCCGTATCACTCTAAATGCTATTAGACGGTAACATGAGAGACTACAAACATAACTCTCAAGTTTATAATCCCCGAGGGGGTAGCAGAGGAACCACGGAGATAGAGAGAGACGGTTTAATTAATATTGGCAATTACAATCTTCACAAAATTATTATCATTAATTTATTAAATTCCCATTATCAATTCAATTTCAAGCCTTGGATGAACCTATCTATCTATTACTACGATGAACGTCTGAAATTAATTAACACGGTTATTATGATTAGCAATTTCCGCAGATTCCACTTCAATACCATACTACTCATAACTACATAGACTAATAAATTACCTAGAAAATCTACACACTGCCGCGCGTGGTATTCGAACCACCTGCATTTCGTTTCGATTGAAATGATTGAACTATTGTTCCGTAACTATTGTTATGTGTGATTAAAAGCATAATAATAATTTTAACATTGTTTCTATGCGATATATTTAAAAAAAGTATAGGTAATCTTTAAACCAATATTTTCCATTAAACAATCCAATTAGGGTATAATAATATTTTACACATTACCAATATTCTCCATTAACCATTCCGACTACAAATGTCTGTGCTAGGCGTGATCCACGGATCCATCACAGTGGTCCAAAGACGCGATTCGATCCGGTAACACTCACAATCTCATGCCCCTAGTCTTTTAAAATACCCGTGTAAGCCTGCTTTTGCTTGCTTATCGTATGGTTAGTGGCCAACCTATTTGTCAAAGTTGTTCAGGCCGCCCGTAGACCTCTGACATGGCTTAACGACTGCTGTCGAACGACAGCAACCGGGACCAACTGCTTAACGTGCTTTCCAAGGCACGGAGGAGCTCAGATGACAATATGCCACAAGCGGTCACCCATCCAGGTACCGACCGCGCCAACGTCGCTTAACCTGCATGATCACTTTCGGACCGTGCTCGCAACTAGGCTACGAGCTCCTTGCTTGCTTTTTATACAGACTTTATACAGACTCTATGACAGCTATCACTTATATTCTATGGTTATACACACTCGTACACAATCTACCTAGTATATGGCAGTGACAGTTTTATTTAGGCTTCCCGGAATCGAAGCCATTTTCGCTTCAAAACATATGCCTGCCAGTACAGGAAGACTTGGGAGATGTGATCAGAACTTACTTTTTCCAACTCAGTAAGGCCTGTTTTACACCTTTGCCAATGGCAAGGACAGTGGAAAGTGGACAGTAGTATTTTGTTTGAACTGTCTTTGCCACTTGAAAAGGTGTAAACCAGCACTGTCCTACTGTCCACTTGACTATAATTACTTGAAAAGGTGTAAACCAGCCCTAAAGGATTACTATTTATCAATTGTTTCCTAATTTGTTTTTGTTATGATGAAATGCAATAAATGTTTCAACACCTACATTCAGTTGGTACTATCGCCCGCAAAGATATATTTTTGCTACACAAGTGTCTTACCTTTTCAATATCCAGTTTGTAAAGCTGGGGTTCCTCGTCAGGGGCAACTCCTTCCAACTCACTGAGGGGCAGGATGATATGGCCAATCAGCTGTTTGTCCTTACCGATGCGTCCAACATCCAGCATTGACAGCTTCAGAGTTAGAGTCTCCAGCTTTCCTGGTGGGATCTGCCAAGATAAGCATGAATGAATGAATGAATAAATGAATTTATTGCACGAAAACTTTAGAGTTAAACAATGCGAACATAGCAATTAATAAAATTTAGGCGATGTTATCACTAAGAGCGATCTCTTCCAGATAACTTTGAATAGTCTGCTTAGGAATGTCGATTTGTATGAAAATTATGGAGACTATGGGACTTAGATAGCTTTAAAACTTAATCACCTTTCTAATTTAACATTGTAGAAACTATAAGTAATTACAAATTTTGCGAGGAATTCGAGGGTGGGTTAATACCCTTAATCCTTTTACAAGTTACTTTGCAAATATTCAATCAATCATGATAGGCGATTAGGGAACTTCTAAAATAAGATAGGTACTTATTATTCGTAGATAAGCAAATATAGTCTCTATAGCAAATGAAGACCGAAACGAGTCGAAACTATTTGTTTTTTTTGTCAGGAATATAATTTTTAAATTATGGCTCAATTAAAAGCCAGCTCCAAGAAAAATGATTAAGCAAAATTACAACATTGGGTGTTTTCTTGATGTATAAAGAGTGTAAAGAGATTATGTTCAATGTTCGTATTGGCAAAAGACAAAGTTTTCAAAAAGAATATGGTTGTCATGTCAAAAACAAATCAAACCACGTTTGGCGGCTTTTTATAAATCGTTTTCCTTTTTTATTTACCCGTTACCTGAACTGCACGACAGCAAGGGCAGGGTTATGTTTTTCACACGTATGTATGTTTGTTTGTTTGTTTGTGGAGTATTCTTTATTCGCTGGTAGCGCCTAAACGGCTGGATGGATTATACTGAACGAGGTATCATTTTCCTCTAAATTCCGAGAGTGACATAGGATATATGAAGTGTCAAGTAATCCAATGACGATAACCGGAGTGTGTTTAACTCGTATATGATAAATAACAAACAATAGTCAAGGAATACATTCATCGCACATGATAATTATAAAGTCAATTTGACTTTAGAAAACGATCTCTAATCTAAAGATTATAAAAAAATACATTTATCTAAAGTGAAAAATTACATTTCACTAAAGTGTAATGTATTTTTTTTCTAGATAGCGGATTATAACGGAAAATACACAAACGGAAATACAATAAAGCTTACAAAATTTAGACGGCAACTTGATTAAAGTGGTTTTCATTGGGAAGTAACAATTTACTCAAACCATTATAGTTATTATTGTGGTCGGAGAGCCCAAAGGGTTTTGATGCCGGAATTAATTAAACTGTTGTCATTAACGTACCGATGTTAAAACTGTGTGAGAGAGGCAAACATCGGCACAAAAACATACTATCAAATCAACGAGACAGATAATTCAAAAAATGAAATGAAAACCGAGATGAATTACGAATAAAATCTAGACACGGCAGTGTGTCCGCCAAGTTCTAAAAAAGGGCGATGCATTGACTGTGTGTTAATATGATCACACGAACCATTTCGAGATACTTTTGGCCATTTCCCTATAACTTAAAATCTATTTGACCTATTTATCTATTAGGGGCCGTTAATTCATTACGCAAGGACGATTTTGGGCATTTTTAAAAACATTAAAATTAAAAACATTACATCGTCGCTCAACTTTGAGGCCGGTAGCTTAGATACCGCGGTACCATGACTTACCAGATACGTACCTGGTAAATAAATGTCTCGTCAAAGAACGGATTGCAAGTTTTCTTCTTTTGTTTAGTTTGGAGAACTCTCCTCTCATCTGGCATAAGTTGGATCCTGCAACAAAACAATCTTAGTGACTATTGCATGCAGTGAAGCAGTAGTGAAAAGAAAAACTTGCATTCTCTTAGAGAATAACTGGTTATAACCGGTCTTTATTGTACACTGAGTGCCTGTTACGTGTAAACTCGTAGAAATTGCCAGATTTTCCTGTTATTTATTTTATTACTATGACTACACAAGAATAGCGCGCGACTATGTTGTTTTAATTAATAAAGTACCTAGGTACTACGTGACTACACGATAAGAGATAGAACTTGTACGAAGAGAATAATGTCATTTAATTAGTAATAAATTAGTTTACTAAGGAACTGAGTTTTGCTACGCTGTAGCAACCGCCGTAGAGCCACGGCGTTTTGTTCCTAAATTCGTAGTACGCAAAAATAGAACTGACAGATAGGTTCAAGTTAACTGCGAACTGATCGGTATTTACACAAAATTGGACTAAATAATTTTGCTTCGGCCTCGATCAATATACTGACTTAAGGGCTATTATTCTTCAAGCCTTAATTGGGAGCTTCATTATTCACAGATTACAAAGCATCGTTGTCTGTCAAAATCAAACCTTTCAGCGACTTGAACTCCTATACATTTACGTTTAACGCCGCGTTAACTAAGCTAATTAATTACTAATAGGTTGCGTGACAGCACTTACTTGATATAAGGGTCGCATGCATTAGCTAGGGCCGGAGTACGTGAGGGTAGATGTTTCGCCTTTATAATGTGCACCTGAAGCCTTTCGGTAGCCGACTCATATTTCAGCGTGAACCACACTCGACCCTAGGGAAATCAAAACGAAAGCTCAATTAAAGCTACATGTGATATCAATGGCGCTCTGCGATTTGTAACTGGATTTAGTTGGATAGTTGTACGAACGATCAATCATGTTTATAGTGACGAACACACTAGATATTTCGGGGTGGAACGGTTTTTTCATATTTAAGCGTTTCTATCTATTCGACAACAATGTAGTTCATTCTTTACTGTCACAAAAATTACTGTATTTGGCGACATACATAAATTATAGAGTATACTTTAGGTACGACTAGAACGCAAGGAAGTTCTATGTAGGTACCAGTACCTAATACACCTTAAAATGTCATTATAAATTACCCAATATAACCTATTATCATCACCATAATAATAATTAGCCTAAACACGCCTACATTTTGAGCCATATTGTTGTTATATTAGGCCAACCTTCCACTACTACTGTTCCAGAAAATACATTTTTAATTGATAAGTAACTAAACATTTTCGCTAATTTCTAGTAGTTTTAGAATACAGAGCGAGTAAAACTTTGTATCCAATTAAAATACAATTCAAAACTTTGCTACTCCAGTTTCTAGTAATTACAATTCGGTATTTGACATTGAGATATTAATGATTTAAGTTAGTACTGGAGAGATGCTCTGTCCCTTTTTAGCAAAACAGTTCTATAAATGTAACCAAGATCTGCTTGTATGGCGCTACTAGACAGTGACGTCATGTAATATTGCCGTTTCTTTCTATCGTCTGATTTTTGATTTCATGTAGCATTTTATTTTATACGAATTTTAATTCTGTTTTCTATATACGGGAAAAGCCGCGAGCGCAAAGATAGTATACTATAATTACACCTTCACACCTGAGCCGTTACAAACAAAGCTTGTCATAAAACTAAGTAATTTTAACACAAGGGTAGCTTACACGAGTACCTACTTCCCTGATACATGTATACGCGTGTAGACAAGAAAGTACAAACTCGTATTTTAATTAAATAAATGGACCGTAAAATTGTATAATGACATGCGTTTACGTTAACTTTTGATGACGTGTTTAGAATTTACAATCATGAATGAGGTTTCAGATGTGAGATACTTTTTTTGACGTCAGAATTGTGTAGAAAAGTTTTTTTTTGGATATTTCCCGTGATACACCCACTCCGTCCATCTTGTAAGAGTTGCTGTAGTCTTTTCGTCCGTCCGTTTGTCCATCTGTCCATGTGTCACACGGGTCTAGCGCCTAAACAGGGTAAGATATACGAGTAAATGTATTCCCTTGACCCAAATCCGAATATCGACTTTAAAATTTTGTAGAATTATTTTTAGAGGGGTTCCAAAGTTCCAAACAACTACATTTAGTTGTTTGCCCCCTTGGGCCGAAAAAAAATAAAGATACGTAAGTACTTAAATTTAACTTAACTTATTTTTATTTTCAATACAATTTTTCCTTACGAATGTACATCTTTATTTGGTACTTTCACATATTAACAACATACGCACAATGTTTCATCTACAGATGAATCCAATTCGTTGACAACAAAAGGACGCTACTTGTCCGATTTTTGTGGTTGACAACAACAAAGTTGAAACGTTAGCAAACACAAAGGAGACTATATTTACCACATGCCCTTCCGGCCAGAGAAAGTCCTCGTCGAGACATTCAGGTTTGTACAGCGACGGGTCCAACACTCCCAGGTCAGTTGTGTTAGCTGGAACAATATAGCTCAGTTAATTTTGCAGTGAAAACTTTAGTCTAGAGCTTTTACAATTAAAACTTTTAGTAATTCGACGTTAACAGTGTAAACTAAAGTAGTGTTTTTGGCACGTGGCCTTCTCTGTGTAAAAGTAAATCTTTTATTCTTCACTTTTGGTACAATTTTTAACATTTTTAAATTTTTAACATAATTATTGTACATAGGTAGGTATAAGTGTCTAAAGTTTATCAGATTCGTCACAACTCTGTAGGTAGGTATTCCCGTTATTTTGGTTTTATAGTTAATTCTTTCATCTTATGACACAGCTAATTAATTTATGTTTAATTTGAATACACTAAAGACACTAAACAGTATTACACTAAACAGTCCATCAAATTGAATTGTGTTGCATCTATCTTCCTTAAGACAAGTACGTTGTATTTCAACGTGCAACATATCATATATACTTGTATATATTGCAACAATGTTCGTTTGCCTATATGGGTACCACTAACAAGCATCGAACACTTTCGGCATGGTTCGCCGAACACTATATCCATACATATGATTCGTGTCCGCGATTTTCGTTTTCGAAAGTGCATACATGCCTTTGCCTTTTTGCGTTTTACGAGTATTTTACGCTAATTATTTTGTGATCTGCTGCCGAATAGCTAACCTAAAGTGAAACTGACGAGGGAAAGATCTGACTAACAGGGATCTATCCTCGCAACAATCTGATACAAAAAAACAAACACTCGTAAATATATACACATACCTACGCTGTTTTTTCTCAATATCATTTTTATACACAATAAAAACCAGTTTATTATTTAGACACAATAAAAACCAGTTTATTATTTAGACACAATAAAAACCAGTTTATTATTTAGACACAATAAAAACCAGTTTATTATTTAGACACAATAAAAACCAGTCTATTATACGACGTATGAAAGTAACAAGAATGTCGTATTTCGTCAATAATACGTATTCGTAATAAAAATCACATCTAGGTACGTTGAAAATGGAATTACACTTGATATCGATCTTGGAACTGGGAATTTTCAAGACATGGTTAGCGAAATTGAATCACGTAGAGTATTCGTACGACGATACTCTATATTTGGTGTAATGGTATCACTGCCAACCTGGGTAGGTTATGTACTACCTTTTACCTATTTCTGCCACAAAGCAACCATATTTTTCATAGCTTTGTTCCGGTTTGAACGACAAGAGAGCCAGAACACACGAGGCACTCCACCTAAACCCTGAGTTTGCGCATCGCACTATGGTAACATTTAGATATTTATGGACGCCGTTGATCATATACCATCAGGTGGCACATAAAAATATCCCATACTCCATGTGTGCTCCATTTTACCAGCAGATGAGTGAGATTGAGGTGAAACGCGGGTTTAGCCGTAAATAAAAGGAATAAAAGAAAAGTTCGTTCATAGATGAACATGGAACTATGATGTGCCACCGAACTTATAGGTTAACTTTTACTTGAGTATTCCAAACATGAACGAAGTCTAGTCACAATTCCATACCAAGTTAGTTTGTTGCCGCTAGTTGCTCGTGCCTTGATCAAATTAGACTTGTCTGAGGCAGTTTGGGGGCAGTAGGTGTGATTATACGAGTAAGTCGCCGCTGGTCAGAATCTAATAATGTCATCACCGCAATTTACCAATGCTATACTTTATTATTTTATGTTACAGTATTATGCTATGCTACTCACAGTAGCACCCAAACAAACCGCCTTATCATCTTCTTGTCGTGTGGTTAGTGGTCAACCTATTGTCAGAGTTGTTCAGGCCGCCAGTAGGTCTCTGACATACCCTAACGACTGCAGCTGGACGACAGCTGCCGGGACCGACAGTTTAACGTATCTCCGCTCAGATGAAAATGTTCCACTAGCGGTGGAACTTGCATGATCACTTTCGGACCATGCTCGCACCTAGGCTACGGGCTACCTTATAATACTAAATTATAACTTCGAACAAAAAACCGTTTTATACACTGAGAGAAATTTGTCACGACGCCAAATCTTTACGTAATGCAGGTGCCGTTTTGTCTATAATACGTATGGTACAACATGCATTTTGTTGGTAAATACAGAGTAATGTTGTAATGTATCAACACGTAATTAAGTTACAACATGCTCCATAATGATCTTCCTGTTATGTACGTACCCGTTTGCCGCCTACTTAAGCAAGACACTACATCTATACAGGCATAGCCCGATACATGACCGGAAGTAGGCCGTTGATATGACGTCACGTACAATACATTAAATAATGCAGTCGCACTTTTCTACGTGTACTACAACATTATAAAGACTGCACATACTTATTGCAATTGTAAAGAGCTCGCATACGTAATGAATGGATCTCGACACATGAAAGCATGACTCTTAGAATAATGTTACATCGTCCTTACTACGTACGCAACTCAATTAGGAGTGGTGCCGCATACTGATAAATATCCCGTTACAATCATAATGATACCACTTTTAGGAAAGCGTCCACTTACCCGCAAAAATGCGGATGACGTCATCCGCAGCGCCCGCAAGATACTGCTATCCTTTTCTTAGCCGCTGGCGCTGCGGCTGACGTCATAGGTGCCGCAATTGTATGAGATTCCATACAAAGTAAAAATTCCGTTGCTCCATGAAAAACGAGGTTTGGTACGTAATACAGTTGACGCATACTTATTGTAGCCGGGTACATGATACGAGACACCACTCTTACTTTACGTACTTCGCGACTATCGCGACATTATAAGTAGCTCGCATACTGATGCCTGTAACCGGAGCATGACTAATGTTAGATCGTCCCGACTACTGATTGAACTTCATTAAGAATGAGGTTTGGTGCGTAGTACAGTTGACGCATACTTATTGTAAGTACCCGGGTACATGATACGAGACACCACTCTTAGATTACGTACTTCGCGACATTATAAGTAGCTCGCATACTGATGCCTATAACTGGAGCATGACTAATGTTAGATCGTCCCGACTACTGATGGAACTTCATTAAGAACGAGGTTTGGTACGTAGTACAGTTGACGCATACTTATTGTAAGTACCCGGGTACATGATACGAGACACCACTCTTACTTTACGTACTTCGCGACATTATAAGTAGCTCGCATACTGATGCCTGTAACCGGAGCATGACTAATGTTAGATCGTCCCGACTACTGATGAAACTTCATTAAGAACGAGGTTTGGTACGTAGTACAGTTGACGCATACTTATTGTAAGTACCCGGGTACATGATACGAGACACCACTCTTACTTTACGTACTTCGCGACATTATAAGTAGCTCGCATACTGATGCCTGTAACCGGAGCATGACTAATGTTAGATCGTCCCGACTACTGATGGAACTTCATTAAGAACGAGGTTTGGTACGTAGTACAGTTGACGCATACTTATTGTAAGTACCCGGGTACATGATACGAGACACCACTCTTAGTTTACGTACTTCGCGACATTATAAGTAGCTCGCATACTGATGCCTGTAACCGGAGCATGACTAATGTTAGATCGTCCCGACTACTGATTGAACTTCATTAAGAATGAGGTTTGGTGCGTAGTACAGTTGACGCATACTTATTGTAAGTACCCGGGTACATGATACGAGACACCACTCTTACTTTACGTACTTCGCGACATTATAAGTAGCTTGCATACTGATGCCTGTAACCGGAGCATGACTAATGTTAGATCGTCCCGACTACTGATGGAACTTCATTAAGAACGAGGTTTGGTACGTAGTACAGTTGACGCATACTTATTGTAAGTACCCGGGTACATGATACGAGGCACCACTCTTACTTTACGTACTTCGCGACATTATAAGTAGCTCGCATACTGATGCCTGTAACCGGAGCATGACTAATGTTAGATCGTCCCGACTACTGATGGAACTTCATTAAGAATGAGGTTTAATACGTAGTACAGTTGACCCATCCTTATTGTAAGTACCACGTCCACGAAACTGTCCACGCGATTGAGTCGAAGTTCTTCAAGATCCACCATAAAAACAGAACACAGAAACTCTTAAGTTAAATCCTCAAACTCATGAGCGATCGGCGCGAAATGAGATTGCAGTCTTCAGTGGACGAAACAGAATATGAGCGGCTCAATAGACAGATCTCCAAAGCAATAAGACGCGATATATTACGTAGATTTAATACCTCACGCATTAAAGAGGCGATCGAGCGAAATAAAGGCTCCGAAGTGTTCGCACGAGATCTGTCTATGGGGCAGAGCCAGCTGATGAAACTAAAGACCGACACAGCGGCAATATCTTTCTAGCAAACCGGAGATTTTGAGAGAGCTTGAGATATTCTATGGACAATACACTTCTTCACGGCAACCTCTTACCAACACGGCTCAAGACCCTAGAGCCAAGCTAACCCGACATCATACCAATGATGTCCCGGACATCAGTCTGTATGAGATTCGTATGGTTTTCAAACAACATAGTCCGAGAGCGGAAGGTATAATTACCTACGTCATCTGGTACCTCTTCCGCACTGTTATAGGTAGTTGACCGCACTTTAGATATGTAAGAAAAAATAGCCAGCTGGGGTTCCATTGGTACGTTTTGGAGATATATCCACCCGCCATCTGCACTCTGACACTCTCCCCTATGAACATCCACCCCCTCGAAGTTAGTCGAAGTATTTCGAATTAAGCTGAATTTACTGTTACTGACCAGAATTCAATATTATTTTCAAGCTTGTCTGCCGCGGGTATTGGACCAACGCAGGGATGGCAGACATTCACATTCGTAGTTAGCGATGCGTAAGCTATTAAATAGCATTGGTTTCATCTCGGTACCCGATGACGTAGGTTGACATGGTTTTTGGGCCATATTTAATGTTGTCTGGCGGGCATTTTGGATCAAGGGGCGGGTGGCAGACTAATGTTTCTTGTACCTACTACTAATGAAGGGGAAACTGCTGATACTAATTTGATTTCGGTACCAGATGACGTAGTTTATGCCTAAAAATACGACCTATATATTTTGGCATATCTCAGAAACGGACCAATGGAACCCCGGCAGACCCTATTTTCCTTACATAACTAAAGTGCGGTCAACTGCCTATAATAGTGCGAAAGAGGTACCAGATGACGTAGGCGTTTCTTACATGCCAGCTCTCTTATTATAAGAACGCCGTCATGTCAATCCGATTACAGGACCAAAGTACGAAACCAATCCAATTTCAAAAAGGTGTAAGACAGGGAGACGTGATTTCTCCGAAACTGTTTACCACCGCATTGGAAGACGTTTTCAAACGTATGTCCTGGAAAGGATTCGGCATCAACATCAATGGCGAGTACATCACTCACCTTCGGTTTGCCGCCGACATTGTGATCATGGCGGAATTCATGAAAGACCTTGGCATGATGCTCAGAGACCTGAACAGTGCCTCCCAACAGGTGGCTCTTAAAATTAACATGGACAAGACGAAAATCATGTCGCACTCGCACCCGTAATGGTTATCGTTAGGGGCACTGGTCTTGAAGTTGTTGACCACTACGTGTACCTAGGACAGATTGCAGAGCTAGGTAGTGCAGAGCTAGGTAGGTCCAACTTCAAGAAAGAGGTCAACCGACGAATCCAACTCGGCTGGGCAGCGTTCGGGAAACTACTTCTACTTACTAGGTATTATAGAATCGGTCAATTAAAGAGGTATGAGCTGGACCATAACACCTCCATGGTCAAGATCCGTACAATTTATTTTGCTTTATGTGCCTGGAGATGACGGTTCATATCTATTTAAGTATAAAAGTTGTACCTAATCCATATTCGGCGGAATAACGATTTTCCGAGTAATCATGTCATCGTAATACTCATCCCTCTGTGTATTAGGTATGTGATCACTTCACATACATCATCATCATCATTATCAGCCTATTTATCCCCATTAAAGAGGGCACAAGCCTTCCCTTCACAAGGGGGTACAGGCCATGAACCATCGAGCGGGTCCAGGACTTTTAAATACTAGGTACTCATAATTATTATTTTGAAATGAAGACTTTTTTAAATCAGACCCAAAGGGCAAGAATCCAGAGCTGTAAAATAAACAAACCAATGTTCTCTTTCTTTAAAATGTATGCTTCACATTATAATTAGCAAAAAACATTATATAAAGACTCTACAACGGAACGTAATGAGCGCCGTACATTAAAAAGATTTGCATACATTATTCCTGTACCACATACATTAGATACTGTAGGTACTTACTGCTCTCTTGTAGTCTTGTTCTGTGTGGCAAAACTGGCATAAACCTGTCACCTATCCATAGGGTGTGCTCAATCAATAGAATAAAAGATATCAAAATGTATGTAGGTACGTCGGCCAAGTTTTTCTCCAGTCTACATATTTTAACCAAGCATAATATGCAGATGATAAGTTTATCATTTAACTATGTTCCGTCTGCAATTCACATATTAGTCGATTTTCGATAAACAAGGTTAAAAAAAATGGCGAATACCAAAGTTTTCTGGCGAAAATTGTTCACATTCATGGGTACTGTTACCTCTTGAAGGGATTGGTGCATTTAAACTTACCTCTGTATACCTAGGAACTAAAATAGTAAAATGTCTGTTTGTCTGGAGTCGCGACTGTATCATTTTGCCCATGGTTCCCAGCTATTGGGATTGGGTCGCCTCATCTCTTCCCTTAGATAGACGTCGTAAAAGGTGACTAAGGGCTGTTTGAGACTGTATGAGAAATACGTTAGTTTTCAATTTAGCCGCCTCGGTCGTTCCTCTTTCCTCAAACCTAATCCAGCAAGCGCTCGATTCCAAACAAAGAAGACTGGGCGCTTTTGTACCCAGGGCTTCGCCCGCAACCGAACAGTACAATTGGTAGATTAGGATCCAGGAGTAGGTACCTACATCTTTTAAATCACCTATGGGACGAATTTCCTAAGTAGTGTCGGTCGAGAGCTAGAGACCAAAACCGTCTTCATAATATTTAAGATGTCATGAAAAATAGTAGATTCAAGCTTGGGAAATCGCCCAATCTCCTTTAGTTGGAATAAATTTAATAGAACTTGGCACCAAAATGCTATTAATTTATTTTGTCAAACGATTTACTAATTTAAATATGTATTTAAATAATTGAAACATAAATATTTTAATTCTTACTAATTAAAATCCCACTAATATATAATTTATAGATGTGAAAGTTTTGTAATATAATGTTGCCTTTTTCATAGTACCTGGTGACGAGAAAAATAAGTAATGAAAGTACTTATTTTGACGAATTTGTGTCGGTTTTTAGCTTACCTACCTATTTATTTAATTATTTCCATCATACCTAAGCATTTGTCAGCTTGCCTCTCCGACTCGCGGCCAAAGTGCGGCGCCGTCCGAGCGCTCGGTAGGTAAATAACGCGCGCAAGTACATGAAGTGATGAGCACTGGCTCTGGCGTAATTTCTTAAGTTATGTTATGGGTCAACAGTGAATGTGTTAGTTTTGGTGACCATTTACTGTTTTTGACAACATAAAGGCGTTTTAAGCAGAAGCTCACAGATAAAAGACAAACGGGTGTGAAGCGGACGGCGAGGGGAGGTACGTGTGCGGTTCATTGCAATGCATTTGCCTGTGACGTCAGTCGAGCGCCGCCGACCAGTCAAGGTTACTGTGCAAGTGTTGTTTGATTTAAAGTATTTGGTAAGTGATTTTGTTAGAGTTTTATTAGCGACAAGTGATTATATTATTGTATAATAACCTCAGTGATTTTATTAAAGTGACAAGTGATTCCAAGTATAGCGTAATGACTTCTTTTGAGTGTTTGTGACAGAAAATTATGTTTTCAAATTATTTTTACCATTCTAGGACCGATGGCTGACGACGATGAAACTCCAACTTGTTCTCAAAACAAGCCGTCTATGACTTATATAAAAAGGGGTGGTGGCACAATCCTCTTACATGCTGGTCATCAGTATTCAAGGAAAGAAAAATATAAAAATGGGACAGAGATATGGGAGTGCATCAACAGGAAGAAAGCGAAATGCGGAGGCAAGATTACTTTGAAAGTAAGTGAAACAACAATATTAACCGCCTAAAACATTTTTCTAGTATGGAGACCCCCTTTAATTTTTAACTTTATTTTTTATCTTAGCTATTTGTTGTTAAATTATGGTTCACAATGGTCAAGTAATAATTCAATCAATTAATAACATATATTTTTATTGTTTTAGGGCACAGATATTGTAGGAGAAAAACATCACAAATGCACGCCGGATTTCGCAAAAAATATGATAGACGAGCCGTTGAATGAATGCAAAACTAAATTGTCTTCACCGGAATTTCCATCAATACAACCAACATTTGACGCTACAATAGCATCATGCAAAGACGCAGGTCTGGAACTTATAAAAGCAATTCCAAGTTACAAAAATGTTAAAAATACATTGTACAGGCATAGAAATGCTTCCATCGGGATGAAGAAAATTATGTTTAGTAATTTAGCTCTCTCACCTTCAAACCGAAACACAGAAATGCAAGCATTTCTGCTTCACGGCAGTAATAGGTAAGAGGGTGATTGATACCAACCCAGGCGATCCTGCACATCAGGATCTACCACCTGTCAAAAACCGTGAGTTTATATATGTGAGAGTATCTGTGTGTATGATGTAAGTATGTGTGTTACGTTAGCCATAAGGTAGATATAATCTTGGGATCAGTAGGTCTGATTTCCAGCTACCCTTACCTTATCTTATTTGTGTAAATGTAACTGCTTACTAAATAGACCTCTTTAATAAGACTTTTCAGATTGCAAATCAATCAAAATAATTTGTTTGCATAAAATACATGTCAAGTTCTTAAATAATAACCCCATTGTCTGCAGTCTAAAACACTTGACGTTGCATTTTTCAGCTCATTGTTATCAGTGATTTGGATAACACTTTCACTGTAAAAGAACCATCTACAAAGGAGACATTTATAAGGGAGACACATACAAAGGAGACTTCTACACCCATTGAAAGCACTAGTTCTCAAGTAGAAATTGCAAATGTTGAAAGCCGCAGGAGTTCGAAAGTAAGAAATTCTCTTTGATTCCATTGGCTAATAATGATATGATACCATCATCCTGTTCGACCCCGCGACTGTGCCATTTATCGTTGTTCACATAATAATGCAAGTTATCTCACATTGTTTTCCTTCACCGTCACAGGGTAAATAGTAAATGAACGCAAGACTTCGATAAGAATTATTTTGTGTTCGAGATTAAAACAAATTAATTTAACATGTATTAATTAAATAATAATTTGTAACCAAAATGAAGAAATACATAAAAATTTTAAGAAGTCGAATGTCGTTATAATAAAAATAAAATAACAATTTTATTTCTTTTGTTACAGGTGTTAGATATTTTACAAGTAAGAGGACTTTTATTATAAAATAACTTTAATTTGTACTTAAATTCTACAATTTTATTAGTAAAAAACTCGCACTCCGAAAGGATAAGTAGTATTTTTTAAGCTAGCATTAATATCTGTAGTTGAATTCCTTAAGTTATACAACGCATTTCCGCCAAACGGCCACGTTGCGTCGTGTAACTTCAGGAATTGAGGTAGGGATATTAATGCTAGCTTAAAAAATACTACTTCCTTTCGGAGGGCTTCCGGGCAAGATTTTTAAATAAATCTTAATAATGATATAATTATGATTTTTTCGATTGGTGGCACTAGTAGTGTGCGGAAAACCCAGTCTTAAAACTGATTGATTTGTTTATATGGAATAAAGCAGGTAGGTAACGGCTTTGTAACAACATGTCTGAATATTCCAAAATTTGACAGTCTGTATTTACTAAATTTTTTTAATTTTCTTATGACTTAATTATTTTTAGTTTATGTTTAGCACATAGCAATATTATTGTAAATTGTATCCATTTAATCATATTATGTGGTTAGTCTGTTTATTGTCGAGACTTGATGTGGTGTCCAACTTTAAGTACCTAGGTATTAGTTGTTAGGCCGTCGTCGTCTAAACTCTTAAAAGTTATTTTCTGTGTAATTATTAAAAGCGTTGTTGTATTGTATAGTTATGTATTTCGTGTTAATTACGGGTTGTTCGGTGTTGGTATTGGTCATGTTGTGTTTTATTCATGTTCTGATTTAGTCATGTTCAATTCTGGTTAAATCATGTTGTGCTTTAGTCATGTTCTGCGTTAGTCATGTTACGGTTTAGTCATATTCTGATTTGGTCATGTTCAGTTCTGGTTAAGTAATGTTCTGGTTTAGTCATGTCTGGCACATATCATAACACGTCCGTAAACCCTGTGGGGGTAGACAGAGGAACCACCTTCATTCATAGGTTATCACATTCCATTATTAGAGGGTTTTTGATGTGCACTTACCTGAGATTGAAGATGGTTCCTCTGTCTACCCCCATTGGATTATGTACGTGTAATGTTATGTGCCAAAAACATATTCACAAAAAATAAACCAGACATGACTAAACTAAAACATGACTAAATCAGAACAAGACCAAAGCAGATTATGACCAAAACCGAACATGACTAAAGCAGAACATGACTAAATAAGAACATGACCAATACCGAACAACCCGTTCATTTCAGGTTAAGTCATGTTCTATACCGCAGATCTCGTTACTATGAATGTCAACAATTATCATGATCAGTATAGGGCTCTTGACAAAATTGTATCGTCTTTACAATACCGTAGAGCTCGATGCTCGATACTTGTAAAATATGCACATGATATAAGAAAAAATGTATCTCTAAGTTTATTAATTGATTGACAATGTTTGTGATGTTAAGGGTGTATTAACAAACAGATGACAGCTAATTTATGTAAAATTTTCTGTGAATCGAGTTATTATTATTAAGTTATTTTTCGATTCACAGAAAATTTGACATAAATTAGCTGTCATCTGTCAAGTTTGAAGTAGGAATTTGTTTTGTTTATACTTAGCACTTAGCACAGGCACTTAGCATATATTGTAAATGTTAACCATTCTGATTGTATTTGGTTATGTTTGATAGTTCATTCTGGTCGATTGACAGTCTGTCAGAGAGCGAGATGCTCCCACGGTACGCGTACTGATCGCGGCATCTCGCTCTCTTACAGATTGCGTGTTGGACGCGTTCATGTTAGCACAGCTGCCGACACTAATCGAACGTTTAGTCTTTCTGTCTGCTTATTTCAATAATCCTCACTGGTGGATTTCTGAATTCGATTAGTCACAATAGACTTCAAAGATAACCATTGTTTTACTTCATTACGAGAAATGGTAGTATTGTTAATTTTGGTAAAACAAGTTTAGAAATAAATTTTAAGGTAATTTTGTCGTAGTCGCTATATCATAATCTTATTAACGGATGTGGTAATAAACTATTGCAGTCTGTATCTAATTCACTGCCTTTTATTTACAGATGGTCCTTTTACACAATATAATAGGGATGAGAAAAGGACGTATATAAGCGGGTACAACATTAGTGCAGCATAATTATGGTAAGGACGTGCGAACCGCATAACCATAGTTGCAGCCTGTGCGTACAACAGGTATGTGTGTTAATGCGTACGCAAGGTGCAGAATGCGTGTAGTTAAAATGTTACGTGCGTAATTGTATATATAATATATGTATTATACTTACAGCATGGACGTTGCTACGCTGTGGGCGATTATGTTCCCCTGCGCATACAACGACAATCAGCCGTGCTACCTGTCACTGCCTGCCATAAGGAGAAACAGGTGCGGAAGATAAAGAAACCTCTTTCGCGCTTGCTTGGTTGGCAGTGAGGTGCCGCAAGGCATGAAGTCACAGTATGCGCAGGGAATATATTCTCCCACGGTGAAGCAACACCTTACTGTACGTATGCTACATTTTTATGTACGCATGTGACATTTTTACTATAAGTAGGCTGCACCATTGTGTACATAAGTAACACCATTACTGTACGTAGGCTGCACCATGGTATATGTAGGTGATGTCCTTACTGTAAGTACGTTGCACCATTGTGTACGTAGAATGTACCATGATGTACGTAGTCGATATCCTTACAGTACGTAGGTATTACCCGTATTGTACGTAGGTAACACCGTTAGTGTACGTAGGTAACATCCTTACTGTACGTAGGTAATATCCTTACTATACGTAGGTAACATCCTTACTTTACGTAGTTAACATCCTTACTATACGCAGGAAACATCCTTACTTTACGTAGTTAACATCCTTACTATACGTAGGTAACATCCTTACTTTACGTAGTTAACATCCTTACTATACGCAGGAAACATCCTTACATTACGTAGGTAACATCTTTACTATACGTAGGTAAGAACCTTATGGTAATTAGGCTGTGACATTATGTACGTAGGTGAGATCATTACCGTTCATAGATTTAATCATTACGTACGTAGGTAACAACACCATGGTAAGTAGGCTGTACCATTTTGTACGTAGAAGGTATCGTTACTGTAAATAGCCTGAAGCATAATCTACCTATGTAACAACCTTATATAATTAGGCTGTAACATTATATACATAGATGACATCTTTACTGTACGTAGGTTGAAGCATGATATATATAGGTAACAGCATCACGGTAACTAGACTGAACCATTATCTACATAGACTTAAGCATGACCTACGTAGGTAACAACCTTACTGTAAATAGGCCATACCGTTATGTGTGTAGGTGACAACGTTACTACATAGACGAGAGCATTACGTACAACAGTACGGTAAGTAGGAAGGGTCTAGGTACGTACTCTGCAGCATTACTTACGTAATTATCAACCTAAGCACGGTTGTTGTCTACGTACATAATGTCTGTGCCTGCGCACAATAAGGATGTTACCTACGTACTGTCATGTTATTAGATACTTATGGCATGACAGTACGCCATTGAATGAACGAATGAATGGATAATTTGTATGGGGAGTCGTAATGTTTGGGGTTCCTTACATGCAAAGTCATGAAGCGTAATGTTGTTTCATCTTTATGTACTCCTGGTACGTTTTTAACAAGAAAAATGGATGTGGAGTCTAGAATTACGTATGTCCGAACATGACTTTTCTCTCAGTGTACTTCGACTTACTTATTTCTTTTTCTATGTAATGCACAAAAAAGTGGTACTTAAGTGATAAGTTGGTACAGATATGAATAAAAACAAGCAGGTACATAAGATAAGGATCTCTGGAGATATCTCCATCTGTCAATTCCAGAGGACCTTCTCGTACTTACTACACGAAAGTGAATATTTACGAGTATATTGAAAGGTGAGATATAGCACTCTGTCACAGAAAATCTATACAAATGCTGATACATTACATATCTTTAAGTAAGTACTTTGCGAGTATTTTGTCATATTTTATTTTATAGAGGAAACATCCACCGTCGGGGTGGAGATAGCATGAAGTACATACATTTAGGACGAACATAGTTACTACATTTGGGACGAAGACTTATTTCCTTAATGTTGGCAACATATTAAATTTTCCTAATGTTTAATCACAAGTTTCTTATCATTCAATTACTTGAAAACTCCAGCTGTCACAGCGTAGGTTTCCAGATTAATTAATAATGTAATTGAGGGCCAGAAATAAGATAAATGAAAAAATCTTTTCTAACAATTTGTTTAGCTTATCCCACGTGTCCCGAGATAAAACAGATTTGAATGAATCATTGCTCGAGCATACAACGGCGGTGGACCTTTTGGGTCTGCCGATAGCGAAGGTTGCCTGGAAGAGATCGCTCTTAGCGATAAGGCCGCCTAAATTGTATTTTTTCTATCTCATGTTTGTTATTTTATATTTGTGCAATAAAGTGTATTTTACTTTACCTTTCTCTTTGAAAGAAAATATCATTGCTATGTAATGATACTGAGCTAATAAAGCTCTATACTAGAATAAAGCTCTACACAAAGCTTCTCTCACTGTACAACATTTCAAGAAATAACTGCGAAATACGATTCATTAAGTTAACCTATGTTTGCATAGTTACGCAATAGGTTATAGGTTAATTTAATTGTTATACTACTTACTTATTAGTAACTTGGTTGAACACTATATCTGGATGGATCTAGTATAGGTCGGGCGAGTTCCGACTGTAACCAAAGTAATGTTGCAAAGTATTTTGCGCAACATAATAGAAAAACTTGTAATATTTTTACCTGGATGCTACAACATTTGAACCTGCGGCCTTGCGGTTTTGTGGCTAGCTTCACCTAAGCTCTCGTGAATTATATTTATAATGGATACAATAGATTTTCTTTGTATAATTTCTTAGTCCTTGGAAAGGTTATTGTCAATTCGCACCGCGCCAAAACCCACGTTCGTTAAGCAAAGAAGGGTGTAAGGTTCGGTGACCACCACTCCTTTTACGACACGCCTTTATTTGATTCACACAAAGTAAGGAACTGATGCCTATTCAAAATGGATGGATACATTCACATATTTGTAATTGTCAGACTATTTGTGTCAGACATAGCGAGTTGTAGGTAAGTACTTATGTAATTAAATAACGATATTTTTTTGGAGCGTCGGTGGCACAGTTGCTAGGACGCCGGACTCCCATGCGGGAGGTCCGGGTTTGAAACCATGCAATGTCATGTACCAATGAGTTTTTCGGTTTTTTCGAAAGACTTACGTACATTTACCGACTGCTCTGACGGTGAAGGAAAACATCGTGAGGAAACCTGCACACTGAGATAACCAGTGTGTGATATGGGGAAGGCAATGGCAACCCACCCCATTAAATCTGCCACGAGAGTCGTTCTATGTGATTAATTCCTTAGAATGATCACGACCCCCAGCAATGAGGAACACGACTTAGAAGAATTTTTTTTATCTGAACTGGAGGTTTTCTAAATGTTTTTGAGATATCTCGAAACTAAAATTATCTGTCGAATATCAAGCATTAGTTCTGTTTTAGAGAGTACGTGGAGAGATGGGTTTATCTTCACTAGATATACATATCTCCTTTCGTCCTTCTACATTCAGTAAATTTTGTGAAAAACCCTACTTTTCAGTGGTCAAATAATAATAATAAATCTTTAATTCAGGCATAAAAAACCCATATAACAAAAGAACGTTAATACAACACAAGTCAAAGGTTCTCACTTTCTTCATAGTGCGAGCAATTACTTCATTTCTTCATAGTGTGAGCAATTACTTCATTTCTTCATAGTGCGAGCAATTACTTCATTTCTTCATAGTGCGAGCAATTACTTCATTTCTTCATAGTGCGAGCAATTACTTCATTTCTTCATAGTGCGAGCAATTACTTCATTTCTTCATAGTGCGAGCAATTACTTCATTTCTTCATAGTGCGAGCAATTACTTCATTTCTTCATAGTGCGAGCAATTACTTCATTTCTTCATAGTGCGAGCAATTACTTCATTTCTTCATAGTGCGAGCAATTACTTCATTTCTTCATAGTGCGAGCAATTACTTCATTTCTTCATAGTGCGAGCAATTACTTCATTTCTTCATAGTGCGAGCAATTACTTCATTTTGTTATACAATAAAAAATCAACTTCTGTATACTAATTAAATATTCTTTTACACCTACCACACACTTAACCGATATGAAAACGTCTATATAGGCTCAGACTTTACACATCCGGTTCCAGCCACAGTTCAGTTCGCTTCAACCAATCACATGTGCTCCGCGCTCACCCCACTTGAAATCAGCGCTTTGTGATTGGACGCAGTGAACCGAACTGGAAGGGAACCGGCCTCGTGTAGTTTTAGCTTTAGTCTCTAGGTAGAAGTAATCCATAATATACAGTGGACAACACATCAGGCAGACACATTCATACGAATGTCTAGGAACCATAACAAAAACTTATTACGACAGGGTTCCACTGAGTACAGCTTGATATGTACATCTAGAGTTGTCTTATACATATCGACTGTCCAGGCCTCATGCAATATGTATAAGGATGTCCGTGAGTCGTAACTGAATTTCTACCGATATGGACCGCTATAAAAATATCACCACATGGTACTAAAGAGTGGAGATTTATAGTCGATACTTTGAAATAGCAATAGAATTTATTTTATTGCAAGTAAGTACCTAATAGTATGTTAAATTAAAATGCTTTGTTAAAAAACTACCACCACTCGTCACGTGTCTTTTTATTCTATCGCTTTAGAAGAAATGGTGGAACATACAATTAATACACATAAGTGCCTATTATAGATACAATTTAAAAAACAAACTATTACGACTGAAACAACTTTATTCTCATGCTTATTGCGACTATAAAAGCGTATAATATTGCAGCGATTTTGAAACGGTAGCGGAACGAATCGAAGGTTAGTCTTACTTTATTATTACAGTATTACATACTTTAATTACATTAAAAAAATCGTATATTCCAAAGAGTTAATTTCCCTTACAAAGCCATAATTAGAAAAAGTTTGTTCCGTAAAATTCAATTTACGAAAAGAAGTACTGTCGGCTCATAAATAAAATACCCACCATTTTATTCCATTAAGAAATTTGTGTTTAGTGAACTAAGAATGATATCGTGTAAGTCTTCGTGTTATTGATTGTGCCTACAAACTCAAGTGAAACTAATCATTGTTTATGACACCTCCATCTTTCCTCGGCTAACCTGGGAAGTTTTAATTATAAACAAATAGAGATACTCTGAGTGCTCGTGAATATTTCATTAAACTTAACCGCGTAGGTAAAACACTGTCCCTGAGGAAACATTGTGGTTTTATAAAGCTTCTTACCTTTTACAGGAAGAAGGCTACCCTTATATTTTATTGTGAAAAAGCACTATTTTATGTGACCACTCCATTGTAGTTTTATTTTGAAAATTGCTACAGGTAGCGTCGTAGTACCTGCGTAACTTCGTAGAAACAGTTTCTACGTGCGTAGCATTTTCTACGAAGGTAATAAAATAAAAGATTACGAGTACCTATATTCAAAATAAATTCGTATCGAAAAAAGAACTAGCCAAGTGCGAGTCGGAGTCGCGCACCGAGGGTTTCGTTCTGAAAAGAAATAATTTTCGTTTGAAAAAAAACACCTTTTTAAATTCTTTCTCAAAAATAATAATTTTTTGGCTTCGTTTTATTTTTCCCGGCATATATACAATACCGTCTATCAATACTAATAATTATTTCCGATTTAAAAAAAAATATCATTTTTTAATTACTCAAAAAATTCTATTTCTCCTGTCAGTATTATTTCAAATATTTCGGCTAGCTAATTTCGGAGAAAGGGGTGGGGGGGGGGGATTTGTAAACAAAGTCATTTCATATTATACCCCCTTTTGGACCCCATTTTCAATAAAAATAAAATTATTTCCAAGTTTTTTTTTTACCAAGAATTGATGCGGGCAAGCCAGTTCTACAACTGCACCTTTTAAGTCGATAGTTTCAGGTGACAAACAGACGGACGGACGAACGGACGGACACCGAAGTCTCACTATAAGGGTTCCTTTTTTACCATATTGGTACGGAACCCTAAATGGCAACCTTTTTAAAGGTTCGACATTTCCGTCTATGAAGTTCAATTGAAAATGCGATCAGGATAACAATGACTACATTTCCATGCATAATAAAATATACATCGATACAAAGCATCCACTACTCAGCATTTAGAGAGTCCTTTCGTTAAATTGTAACGAGGGTTTTATAATTTCCATATCAAGAGCTCCCAGCCGTTTTATTTGTGCACTTTTAGAAATTGTTAACAAAATTCTTCTCTCACAAAACATGGTTCAAATTAAGAAACATTTTTGTTCAGAACAGTACATCACAGTACAGAACAGTACAGTTATTTACAAATAGATAATAAATTCTTTAAAGCGAATCCAAATTACATAACGGTAAAGTACGCTACTTCTTTCTACTTTGTTAAATTCGAATATATTTCACTTTGTAGAAAAAGGGTGTGTTTATGCTTTGTTTACTATTTTTTACATTTTAGATCGGAGGGTAGTTAGGGTATGATAGACTTGCTGTCCTTTTAGTCGGCCGCTAGCTCTCGCGCGATGCACATGCACTTTGCACCGTGTGCTTTATAAATAAACGGGGATTACATTTATTTCATGGATTATTGAGTGAATTGACTTTACTGAGACTGTAATACGACTAAGAGACTGGTATGGTGTTTATTATATCGCGGAAACATGATAAACGGGGTACCCTGAGGGGTGAGCCGCTGGATCTACGCCTACGATCTAGTCGTACCGCCATAACACCAGGTACGACTAGACATTTACGGAGACTTACTGGAGGACTTTATTTTGGGGTTTAACTCCGCGAATCACGAATACAGGGTGAATTCATTTTGTTCTGTTTATACATATTGCTTTCATAAAGATTTTGTAGTAAAACCACAAAATACTTTGGTAAAACAAACATTCGATAAACTAACTACTACCACTATAATAGTATGCTTTCTCTGGACATTAACAATGATTTAAATGAAAAGTTATGACCGGATATTAATTAACAAATACTTTATAAAGTAGAACCAAATCTCTCACTGATCTCTCTCTGCAATGTATAATTTTTTAAAAGCTTCTAATAGCTGTAATCGAACCTTTGAGAGGATTACAATTAATGGTAATCATGGATAAAGAAAACCTCTAGAGGCGTACTTTTGTTCCAAATTGGTAATACTGTTGATCAATTTGATGCGAAAAGAACAGATTTCATTCAATAATAAATGGATCCAAATCCAATCCTAATCCAAATTACAATGAGAAGGATCCAAATATCTGAATGACGTAGGTAGAACAAAGTCCAATTTCGGTGAATTACCGGCGTATGTTTACTCACGAAAATGATAACTCATTAGGTATAGATACATCGAATAAATATTTATTTTATTGTCATCTCGAGATTACTGTTCCCACTGACATCTTGGCTTGTGGGATGAAAGAAAACAGCGCTGCTTAAATTGGTATCCAACTATGTCAGCCTTTGTTGGTCTCTCCCCTTTGCCAAATATATAATGCGTATGTATATTATGTACTTATTAAATTATTTACTACAACATATGATGAAGGTGGTTCCTCTGTCTACGCCCTCGGGGATTAAGGACGTGATAGTTATGCTATATTAAATTACTATCATTTAGGTGCGAAAATCATGTATATTTTGTAAAAATTGCGAATAAATATTTTGCAATAAATGTACTTAATTCTATTCTAATTACAGTTATCAATAAAAATAAAAAAATAAAAAATGTGGTGGTTGGTGGTTGTTGTGTTGTGGTTGTGTGTGATATGTGTGTGGTTAAAATCTAAATGTAACTAAAAACGCTACTGCGCTACTACGCTATCGTATTTTAAAACAGCCTTAAATAGACAATCACACTAAAATTACTCCACCTGTGATAAATCTACTGAACCTTGACCGGTTTTTACTGAAGGAGTTTGACCTCGCTGTCTACAATTTACCCGTTAGCAGGGTAGGTAAATTAATTAGAAGACTGACCGTCAGCTGCTCTAAATGTCTTCAAAATTAAGTCTTCATTAAAATACATGCTATCCCTTTCTACGCCTTAGCTCTATATAGAGATGACACCAGACTTAAGGAAAGCCTTAACATTGAGGGCGTTTATTGCTATTCACGGTAAGTAATAGTAGTAGAAGCTGTAATCGAGTGTAATTATAATCTCGCACACCTTTTATAGGCATTTCTACTTAGTAGAAATAATAGCGATGTTATTAATCCTGATAGAAAATGATAGACAACCATTATTGATCCTATTATTATCAGAAACAAAGCAATTTCACGATAGTCTAAATAATATTAACGTTTCGGGATTATTTCATTATGTATACATTTCGCTTATGAATACGTAAGCGAAATGTATACAAAAATAAATAAATCCAGCCTAATATTAGGCTGGATTTAGGTCTAACACCCCAACACACAATAGCATTAAAATAATCCCTGAATGTTCTCAGAAAAAGCATATCGTTCATAGTCTCTCCAAATTGTATTTCTGGAATTGACCTTGATTCTGATAAAATTTAAAAACATGATAAATATTTACCTATCTACTAATTAAACATTTTAACTGGTTTGCGTTAAACAATTCACGTTCTACAAAGTAGTTTATAATGTTATAAAATGAGGTTTTTGAGGAACGAACAAGAAAACACAACAACGATACATTAGGAGTTTCTTAAATCTTTAAATCAGAGAAATATTGTAACGATGTCGACTTCATCGTCCATATCAACCTCCTTGCCATCAAATTCAACCTCATTGTTAGCGTTTATCACATCTCATTTCGTATTGGCATCTTCATTTAAATTCAAAATCATGTTCCCATTCCATTTCTAAATATCATTATTCCATTAATTTCATTGTTTTATTTGTACTTTCACTTTTTCTCTATATTTTGTCTCGAACGGACGTCTCCCGTTCACTTTTATTTCCTACTACCTATTTTCTGTGTTACTATTTGTGTTCTTTTCCTTAAAATATATTATTTTTCAACAAATTCTCCTATTACTTCATCTGCGCACTGTCCTAGAACCCTGCTAGCCGGCAATAAAGGACAGACTGTAGCAATATAAAACCCTCGCCGTACTCGTATTGCGTAACTAAATGAAACTATTCTTTTCATTGCGATCACCATAACACAGAATATTAAGATAACAGTGGCGCTTTCTTGACAGGGTTTTAATTTTTCTGGTCAAGGTATAATTACGTCACTGTCTGATGGTATATTTCCCAGTCCCGTTGTTATGTTTTATGTTTTAGTACAACACCAAGGATAAGGGGTGGATTTTAGGTGTAATTAAAAGAAGTTTGCCAAGCACGTTTGAGCCTGTGTTGCCAGCAGAGTTTATTTACAGCGTAATTTATTATCAGAGGGTTTAGCTAAACGGTGTACTGGTAAAATCCGAACAGAAAGATAATAGAGCTGTCAATAAGGTGCCACTGGTACGAGTACTTATATAATCTGCGTTGGCGCCTTTACAATCGCCGTCGGTACAATAATATTGAGGTTTTAATCTCAGAATAAGTCTGAAATGTCAAACATATTATACTAACAATTTAATCTAATGCTATGATTTATACCGCATAGCATACGGAGCGTGATTTAATGAATATACTCCATAACTATAACGTTGCAGTTTTGTCAGTCGATAATCATTTGGATTATCGACTGACAAAACTGCAAACAATACAAGATAGCAAACCTAGCATGATTTTAAACCTTATTTTTTTAATTTAATTTATTAGTTACTTGAGGTCATTTTAATATTATAGGAATAACAGAACAGCACTAGAACTATCTCGTCCTTAAATTTCCCTATTTCAATCTGGAATTTAAGTCACGGGAATCCTAACACAATACGAATTTTATTAATGCTTTAACACAAAATGAAATAGCCGTGCTTAAGACTAAATTGTTTTTTTTATAGGTGTACCTCATAACATTTTAAGGCCTGAATATCCTTAAAAGAAATGAATAAAGAGAATCGTTCGTTTTTCGCTTGATCAATATTTTAGTAAGTAGGTATGTATGTACATTTACCCACTGCTCTAACCGTGAATGAAAATATCGTGAGGAAATCTGCATGTCTGAGGAAAAGTTTTCAGCACTGGACCCGCACAGTGCCCCGACCTGACCTGTTCCCCAGCAGTGGGGATATGAAGAATGATGAATTCGTTTATACTTAGAGCATGTTCTTTATTTAACGATCTGTGCAATGAGAACAGCATTGACCTTTTTTATTGTTAGTACGTACGACATATTTACGTCGATTCTTTACTGAACAGTTTACTGATTGTTAGTCTGTGCCTTTGCGCTAGTGTGTACTACCTGCACACTTGTACAACTCTTACTATATTATTGTTATATGTGAAAACCTCTAATTGGCTTTCTGATTTTATTTAATTTAATCTATTTTGTAATTTAGTATAAGCTGTTGGTTTTCTAATGTATAAAAATAAAATGAGTGAATACTATATAAATTGCGTTATAGAGACCACTAATACTAATGACGGTGTAGGTTGTTCATAGAATCTAGAATCGACGTCAGACGTGACTTCTAATAGGTTCCTACTAAAAGGGTTGATTGCTGTTTGCACAAGCACAGTAACATAGAAGATATACATCAACCATTTTACTTCTGTTTTCTTGCATAATGCTTAGCTCCACCGCTTTACTGCTGTTTTCTTGCATAACGCTTAGTTACAAAATAGAGAAATCCGTTAAAAATATCCGTCATTTTTCACATCCATTGGGGCCTCTTTTATAATCCGCAGCGGCGGTGGCTCTTGGCTCCGATGACCGCCTCATAACAAGGGTCGGTATTGAAGATCGGATTCGAAGAAGAAGGGTCGGGGAGATCAGATCCCCGTGGTTTTAACTATCTTTTTATGAAGTAAGTACCCAGTTTCTCCCCCAGGAGGCCAGGTATCTTTGCGAAGATCCACCCACCCGTAAAAAACGTAAGTACTTACTAAAAGAGTTGGATCGATGTTGCGCAGGCACAGGTGGACAAAGTATATCGCTGCCAATACTGCTAACGCTGACAACTTCGCGAAGCTCACCAAGTGACGATGACCTCAGCGAGGGAAGTGAAAAGTTCACTTCCTTTGTCCTGTAAAATTTTGGTCTGTTAACTCTGTTTTAGTGATTTCTATTACACAATGACAGATGTTATAAAAAATAAGTTTACAGTACCTAAGTACTTATTTATCTTTCTCAATAAATACTTCACATCACTCGTTTTCGTGAAATGGTTTGTAAGCAATAAAATATAGGCTCAGATGCTTTGAATGTCGGTCCAACCAAAGGTATTACCGAACACACCCAATAACATTTTTTATTTTACTACCCTGTCTCAATATGAAAAATCAAATTATCCCTATAAATACTTACCTACGATATTTATTTCCTCCTCCTTTAATTTTAATGTACATAAATTAAACTCAATCAAATCTACTTAACAATATATTTATATTGAAGCGTAAGCGTAGCTTTCAGTAAATATTTACTTAATAAAACCTCGATTAAGTATACAGCCTGGCCTTGGTGGAAAACATAAATACCAACAGGCAGACCTATAATTAAGTATCCTTTCCTGTGACTAAGTAAACAAACGGAATAAATAAGTAGATACTTAGCTACACAGACGAAGGAAATAAATACTTAAAGAAACTACAATTCAACGAATTATTTATTTTTCCCAATGAGAAGATGTAGAGGTAGTGAAATTCTACATTCAATATAAATTGATTTTTTAAAAAGGTTTTTCAATTTTGTTTACGAAATTTATTTTATTTTACCGCTTTACGCGCTAAAAATTCTACAAAAATATTTATTCAGGTGTTCAGACAACCGTTTTATAACAAACTGAAACGAAATATTCGCAATGGATTTAAGATTAAAATATTGGGTAACTGACAAAATACTACGGTAGCTGTCATAAAAATAATTAACAGGAAAAACATAAAGAAAAGAAAAACACTTTATAACATAGTGTAGGGAAGCATTTTCAGTATACATATATTTTATACCAACTACTAAGTATACTATATAATAAGTATTTACCGTCCGACAAATTCTTAACATAAAATGTAAATAAGGCATCGATTTACACAGATCGCTTCTATAATGTAATCATATTTTATCAACTCAAAGCCTTAGTGACTAACCTAACATTGTTCAACATTATTTTAGTCCTAAAATATCTTGAAAAATGTTGAAGGTAATCCTAAATTGTGTTTGTGTATCTTCTTACAAAAAATTCTACAAACATTAACTCACGCTTATTTACGCGCCTATTTGTATACTTAGGCTAAGTTAAAATCCTTATGATAATATTGATAGTCATCAGAAATCTATCAGGCCCAAAGAACTTTTATATTATCTGCAGTACTAGTATATATATTACAACTTCTTTGTCTTGCCCGAAACCGAAACCGAAAGTGGCAAGGTTGGGGTTAGTTCCTTGAAAAGTAACTTAGTACAACACGTAACAAAGTACTTAAGTTATATAAGTAAAATATCAATTGTAAGAGTATGTTTCTGTTATATATACGAGTATACCATCTATTTCACGAAAGTTCTCAAATTCATGAGTGTAATTCCTGATATTGCGAAACACACACTTTGAAATATAATGGTAATGTGTTAACACAAAAAGTCAGTTTTTTTAATAATATAGGGTAATAAATGCTTTTGATCCGGGCAAGTACAGCACCAATTAAATATTATAAAAACAATAGTCACAAAGGTATAAATCTAATAAGTTAAATGATATATGACATGGGTTATTTATAAGACAATTAAAAAATAGACGTTGGCAACAAAATTTCATACAAAAAATCCCGACTACCAACATAACAACATCATTTGGTAGTACAAAACTGGGTGCCAGTGTACGATTTTTAATTACCACGTCAACTAACTTGTACTTTACTTACATGAAGCACTGCGAAGTGATGTCATGAGGGGGGTACACGAGGATAGGGGGTGAGGGCGCGGGGGAGGGGCTCTTCTTGCGTCTGCGCGCCACGAACACTCCCGCCATCACGATCAGCAATACCAGAGCTGCGCTAGCGCCGCCTAACGCTACAAGGGCCGCTTCTGTTGACAAAGGTTTTAAGGTAAGTTCCAATGGAGTATACTCCGAAAAGGAAACCAAACAGTTTAGTTTCCAGTATCTTATTTAATAAGTCTTTGGATATTAGAATCTTACTATAATAATCGATAATGGTGATTTATTTGAAATGTGTGCCAAGTTTATTTCCCTCAATGGCGTTAGGTCCAATTAACGGAATGTCCAATTGGTCTGTTAGGTCTAATTTCCCCGAATGTCCATTTCTATATGTCCTTATCATTACATTGAAAACAGGCAATTGTTTATTTTATGCCTTATGAGCAAAGAAATTGGACCAGCAGCACCCTCTCTTACAAGTACTCGTATATAAGGGATAAGAAAGAAGTGATAAAAAAATATTGAACTTTACTCAATATGTAATCAAAACATATCGTAACGTTATTACTCTTTTGACAGACTTCTACTGAGCTTAATCCACTCGACCCTAAACTTTTGCGCCGTTATCTCGCCTTTGAAGAGTTTTCACGAGCTTTCGTGAAAATATCAACCAAACGCCAGTGAAGCTTTCGGGCTTCAGAGCGACGTTTTCACGTTGTAGTCTGTAATGACTGCCACATTTTCATGACACTTCGAGATAAAACTTTAGCGAATAGCAACTTTTGAAACTGTTAACCTCGACTTGAACTGAGGTTTTTTATTGATTAGGGGCGAGAAAATTGGCAATCCGATGTTACAGTCAACCACAAACTATAATAGTATACCATCTGTCAAAAACCTTCGATTAAATCTCAACTTTATTTCTGCGCAATATGATACATTTCTGATTTTCAAATTTTGAAACTTTGGGTAGGTTGACCTGTGGTCGACTGTACATGGTCACCGTCACCAATTAGGGGGCATTCTAGGCTTATAACAATTATAATTATGACAACATTCACAATGCATCCACATAAGTATCCTGTATACATTTTGATTGTAGATTGATTTTTACGTGTACGATTACTTGTTACAGTGATAGGTATAGAGTTATTTACTTAAAGTTGGTGACGAGACATAGGTAGAATATAAATAGAGCTGTTAATACCATACATAATATACATAAATAAACTCACTTTCTCACGGTTCTTACAGGGGTTGCGGGAGGGGTTGCGGGAGGGGGGGGAGGGGGGGGGGGGGGGGCAGAAACTAAAGATTTACATCTGCAACGATCCCTAACAAACCATTTATGCTTCTTCCACACTCATCAATCGCTTCATACAACGCTCTTCGGTAGTGGCTGACCGCACCTGTTAATACCATACGTTTATACCACTTTAGTTTTTTTAACATTTATCAGATCGTTCCAATTAGCCGATGTTACAGAGTTCAGGGTGACTCGTTTAGTCGTGGTGTCCAATTACAGCATGGTATTGAGCGAACGTTTCAAGGACTTAATTATAACACTCTGTAATGGTGTTGGGAATATTAGATGGCGCCATTAAGGTTTATGACCTTCATTAAATCTCTCTTTTGTTGTGTAATACCAGGATAATAATAAATCTAATTTCCTGCTCTAATCGGTAAAATAACGATCTTCTGGACCTAAATCTGATAAACTATCTTTAAATTGCGATTTTGGAACTTTTAACTAAGTGTCTAACTAACTAACTTTCAATTATTTACATAATAAAAAATTAGACAGGTTTAAAAGATATTAAATAAGTAACTAGTTCAACATATGATAATTAATATCTATTAAAAGGTAAACAATATTTAAAAAGTGTGTTTAGATTCAAATCATATCGTTTAGGATAATAAAATAATAATAAAGTATTTATTTTGGAATACTAATGCCTAGCAGCATGGTGGTGGGGGGGGGGGGGGGGGGGGGGGGGGGGTGCTTGTAATGCTATATAAGAATGAAATCGAGAATCACGGGCCAGTTTGTTCATCGGTTTTCTGAGAGGTCGTTACTCTGCCAGACCACTTTTTTACACCTTTACTCTAATCCTTATATACCTATTTAAATAAAATGTTCTATTAAAATCGTATAAGGTTCAGTTTGAATGCATAATGAAGAATGATAATAATTCATTAACCTAGTGTTGGTCTCCAAAATCAAAGCAACTTTCATCCCAACATTTAAACCTAAAGTTAGTTCAAAATTAATTTGCCAAACAAAACCTAAAATAGAAATGATGATATAAAAAGTCTTTGAAAAGAGTCATTAGTCCCTTAGGTAAAGAAAATCTGGCCTAGATATTTCACGGTAACAATATCTGAGTAGGTAAGCTAACACAAAAAGATTAAGAATAAATTTACTTTTCTGTTGCCTACGACCTAGGGGATTTACCCGCTCAATTTAATTTTCTTTGTACAAACACAAATAGCTAGTTAGCTAAGTTGAATTATGTTTTGTTGTTAAGTTAAAGGCAGTACATAAATTAGGTAAAGTTTCCGAAGTTACAGGTTTATATTTCAATCCAATATTTGCAGAACATAATGAAATATTTATACATGCGGTTGTCGGTTCTTGGTGCTTTATAGGGTGCTATTTTATTAGATGCAAATATTTGAGGGAGTATGTGCTGGTTGTATGTACCACTTTACACCAAAAAATAACCGTAAATCCACACAAAAATCGACAACAATTTACATTGATGCTTAGATAAAAAAGATTATTTTCTGTATGTAAATAGAATGTAGAAAACTATCAATGTACAGCGAAGTGAAAACAATATTGGTGTTTTTTTGCGGTCACATGGGAAAGAATAGATAAATGCCGACCGAATTCATTATTCCTATTTCATTTTCGATATGAGGTCGTATTCATTAGGAATAGTTGTTGACAGTTTGAGTACGTTCACAGGATAACTTACCTTGAATTGCATTGCATTGCATTGAATAGATAGAGATTTATCGTGTTATCTCTATCTAGACCTATGGCTAGAAAGGGATAGCATCTAGTTTAATAAAGATTTAAGTATGAGGACCATTCGTGCTACTGACGGTTTGACTCCCAAAAATATGTACTTATAAAGATATAATAATAATAATAGTCTTATATCACTTAGTTACTATGGTACTCCCATACTTGTGCTGCAAAGTAGTGAGTTAATTAGTCTACAGCGTACAATTTATTTTAATAGAAGCCACTTTATCTAGTTCAGGTTAACAAAGTTTCCTCAAAGTTGGATACTTCAAATTAAGTAACCAGAAACAAATTAATTTGCCTGTAAAAGATGACCCCATCAAAGTTTGTAACGGTTTATTACACTTTCAGGAAACAAACGAACTCGTAAATCTGAATTTCATTCGCTTTACTTTATTTCCCGGGAATTTATTTGGATAATAAACAGGGAAGCAAATTCCTTTATAATGAACAAAGCACCTTTGGAAAGATTTTTCTTTACTTAGACAGGCATCTCTTCCATTGATGCATATTATAAAGAGGTCGGATTTATTATATTACGTAATTTAGATTAGAGAGTTTGATAGGCCAAAACACCAAAAAAAATATCACAAAAATTATAGTAGCGAATGGCGATGCTTTCGTTCATTCGCTAGTATAATTTGTTCTAATTTTGCTTTACTATTTTCGCCTATCAAACTCTCTAATCTATTCTCGAAATTCTAGACTACAAGAACACTTCTGGCGCCTAGAAGTCTAGGTTTCCATTCGTGGGAAGGGTTAATATATTAAATTATTTTTATTATACTATTTGGATAGTTGAATATCTAAAACTTGACAAAACTTGTCGATATCTTTGATCTATGTCCAGTACCATCATTAAAAATATCGTTATGTTATGTCGCAACAAAATTATATTTTAAAAACATTTCGTCGTGAGATCTTATTCCATTTATCGATAAGGCGTAGGCGTAACCTTTCCCTTAAAAGTAAAATGTGACGCTTTACTTCTATAAGAAAGATGCTATCAGATGGCAATCAGTCTTACCTAAAAACATATCGTTCAAACTCGCAAATCCCCCTAAGCCAAAGATAATTATTATCCCTACAGAGTTAACAGAATTATATGCCTTTGACAGTGGCCTTCGTATCCATCGTTTGAACAAATGGAAAAAATCTGACGGGTGTATTTTCACAAATTTAATTATAGAAAAACATTGGTCTTAACCAACCCAAATAATTTATTCTAAAGGGTCGATGCAACGGGTGACAATTGCCATTGCACTAATTATAACGACTCAAACACATGTCGGAATGACAGTATGTGGTAAAGTAAAACGTATAAGTTTACCTAATTTAACACTTTTCTGAAAACCCCTTTTCACAAAACTGTTTCACTGTTTCACAGACTGTCAGACATTTACCGGACTGACGAACGGACGCATTCATTATTCCTTGTTACAAAACATTTAGTATATTTGCTTTCATTGCACCCTGAAAATACTTACGTGTTCTGCTTTTGCATCCGTCGTCGTCTCGTAAGTCGTTTCTCCTAAGGATTCCTCTGTTTTCAAATATCTCGCAAACAATCTTTACTCCAGATTCTTTCTAAATAGATTACATGTTCTATACACTCACCTCTCAAATTCACAGCATTCGCTATAGAGAATTCCGATACGGTGCTGGTTGTTGGCGCCTGTTCGGTCCTCGAGTTGATAGTAGTGGTCTCCACCGGCTCTACAGCTTCCACCAGTTTCTCCTTCACAGGCTCTTCGAAGTCCAGGCTCCGGTCATAATAATCTTTCGAACCCCTACCACCGTAATCGTTATCGTAACCTGGTGGAATAATGTTTTTAAGAAAATTGGAAATCTGTATTAGTGAAGGAATATGTGTAAGAGATGAGGGATCTTAAATATATTAGCAATAATATATCGAAATATCTATATTTGTATAGTGTAATCAAACTAGATTTCTCCCAAATAGATAAAATCTAAACAATTAAATGAGATATAATATTAAAAAATCTAATTGGATACTGTAACGAAATAATAAACATTCGATTCATATTTTGTGCTCCATCAATATTCCAAACCAGTTACACAAAGGTCGAGGGTTGTTAAAAATGGATAGTGAATTCGATTCTATTTTGAAAACTTCAGACGGCTAGACACAAAGAAATTTGACCTTTCCCCCCTCACCCCTCACCGCCAGGCAAACAATTATGCAATAGTTTTTTTGGGTTGTTATAAAAAAATAATCTTACGAAGGCTAGGGTGGCAATAAAGCGCAGCCTTCAACCTAACCCATTCGTGTCGGTTTCGTTCCGACCTGTAACCTACCAACATCCAGAATTTAACACATTTCCGGTTGCTGCTTAGGAAATGTATAGAATTCCTAGGAAATGTGTATAATGAAATTTATTTCACACAATTCCTGTCGATTTTAGGCATTATATACATTTCCTAGGAATGCTATATAATGACGGATTACATACATTTCCGGTAACATATAAGTCATGTCTGAAGTTTTATGAATCTTATTGATTTTATTGTTATTGTAAATACATTTTTCTTACGAATATAACGCCGTGAACAGTATGTACTGTAATGTTATATTTTTGTTAATAAACTGAATTTGAATTCGAATGTGACTTAACCACTTTTGTTAGTAGACCCCTGAATTGTATCCTTTGCTTTATAAATCATAGTGAGGAGTGAAGGAAAACATACACGTCTTTGGGAAAACATGATAAATTATAAATTATATGTAATTTCAGTACCTAATACATAGTGATTTAAATTAAAATTTATTTTGTAGCAAAAATTAGAGTTCTTTTTAGATCATCTACTGTTTCATCATCGCTTTATGGTGAGAATTGAAGCCAAGTACAGGACCTATGTCGTCCAATGATTTGAAATACAACTTATAGTGGAAATTTCGAAAGGATTTAGCAGGTTAAACTAAGATCAGTGGTTCCAATAACATAAGCAGTAGTGAAGATTTTTCGTGTAACTGAATTTTTTTGGTGAATTTAAATCTTCTTATTTCATTCCTTCTTATATCGTATCAAAGAAATGTTGTGATTTTGGGCAAATAGTCTGGAAAGTTTTCTTACTTGAATTGTAGTCTATCAACACCGAATGCTCTTCATGTGGTGCGTACCAGAGTCTCCTCGTAGAGACTTTCTTCGCATTCACCTTCCGCACATCCTGAATGTCCCTATAACTTGGCGGGGGGTGGTTTAACATCGCTAAACATCTGTCGATACCTGCAACCAAGTACATTGTTATTGCGACCTACTTTTAGACGGTAAATGACCACTTTTAAAATTACCACTTTCAATTCAAGTGAAACTTCATATTCAATAATGTCACATCCAACAAGAGGCTTGACAGTGTGTGCATACACACTAGAAATGTTATTATGTTGTCTCATCAATGTAATCGTCAAGTCATGTCTACAAAGTAAACTTTAGTGTGCGAATAATAAAGTCACGACCACAGAAGTCAGATTAGTAGCCTTTAGGTGAATTTATGATATGTTTGGTTTAGAATTTTCTTTCATTCAAATATCGTTTCTTTGATATATGGATGTATTCCGGATGGGAGTAGGTAAATTTAGTTTTAGCATGTTTCAGCATTAGCGCCAGGTCTAAGTGATCAAACGTTTTTTCATTAAATTCTGAAAATTCTTATGTAAGTCGTTTTTTTATTTTTTTATATTTATTTATTTCCGTCATGTTTCAAATTCAAAAATTAAATTACGCACAATAATTTAATTGTCCTATCAGGCGCGACGAATGACATTTTCATGAATTAATCTAAGGAATAATTATTCCAGACATGGAAATTAATTAACATAAAAGGTCTACTTAGAATGCCTGTATCTAATTCTGAGAACAGACTAACATACGTATTAATTAGACTCATTATATATTTTTTAAACGTTTAAAGGGTACCCTTAAATTTTTGGGACTAAAAGGTTGTAAAAGAACCGTCAAATATTTTTATAAATTAGTTTAAAAAAATAAATTATGGTTTTTTACAACCGAACCTAACACATAACCTACTTAGGTAGGGACTGAGTGTTAGGTAGGTAGGCATGTGTTACGATATGTACCTAACGTCAGGAGTATTCTATTAAAAAAATAATGGATCACCACGGCACGAGTATATTTATTAATTTGACGAAGCGGTAAATTTTAACAGTATTATTTATTACTGTAATTTTTCTTGTTAATGAAATTTAAGAAACTCGAATATTTAACAGCTTGGTATATTAAACAGCCTTGATGAATAATTTATAACAATAAAGGTAGTAAAAAACCGCAACCAACCCACTGAACGTCTTCCTCAGAAATTGACGTAGATCGATACGACTAACGGACGGACTAACTATTCTAACGATGTCCGTCTGGACATCGTTAGAATAGGTTAGCTTTAGTTTCTTTTTAATTTTTGACGAGTAGAAATTTTGTCGAAATACATTAGATGAAAACAACTTTGGATGCCTGAAAATCAGCGCCGCAGTGCTAAAAGCGCTGCTGCAACAGGCTGAGGCAGTCCCCTTTTGCGGTACTGCACGCCACCTTCATCAAACTTAGTTACTTTTGCTTATTTATTTGTTTTTGTAATATATTTGTTTAATATTATTTTTGTCTTCTGTACCTAGTTGTTTGTAAGTGTGTGTCGGATATAAATAATCTTTCTTTTTTTCTTTGGCGTAAGCACATTCATGATCGAATGCGATTTTGATAAAAAGTAGGTATGTACATTTGACATTCACAAGTTTCACACAATATACTTTATAAGTATATGTATGTGGATATAATCATAATTTCATCTATCGAGAGTCCGACGTTGTGCAACTTAATCGCATATTCACTACTCATACGAATAGGTACTCGAATACCACTAGGGAGAATTCCCAGCTTATTTATAGGCTAGGTCATATTTCGGTTAGTGGAAATTACGCACACTGGGACTGGATTCACTTCCAGAGATAGGCCTATAATTGAGTTTTCTGTACCTAGGTATTATATTTCTAAAGTGTTTGACAAACAACAATTTGTAAATAATAAGTTCAAAGCGTTTATTCCATACGGCAAACTTCTGTTAAATTCTTAGATGTAAAGTCTGTCGTCAATGTCTTCAGCTTTGATGTGTTTCGGCTGTGTTTATAGAATATCCAGTACATACTTACTAGCCGTGTGCTCCATCTTGGGTAACATTGAGGTCAAAAACGGGTTTAGATGTATAAAAATAAAATAAATTTGACAAGATACTTAGTTAAATATTCGTTTATTTATCCTTGCCTCACTTTGAAATACAACGTCGCTATCATTTCTATAAATTGGGTTTATACTAGGTTTATATAGTTCAAAATAAGTGTTCTTTAATTTGACACCCTTTGAGGTTTATATCCAATTACCAACAGAGCACTGTATGAGCCGAAATGGATATCCTTTATTAGGTACGTCATACGTCCTACGATGATACGGCAGGCACATTCGATTCGAAACCTAAACGTCATTGTAAATGTGTTCTTAACCCGGGAATACAAATTATGCTAACTTATTATAATCAAATTGCAATTTTTTGCAATGTTATATTTAATTACGCAACATTTTTATCGTTTATTCCGTTTCCGTATCAATTTGACAGCTGCCAACCGTATCATCGTAGGAGGTAATGACTGATGATATAAGCAAAGGTTTGCATATATTTTTAAATTTTTTTATTATTGTTAGTATATTTATTTGAGGGTAGTATCTAATTCATACGCCTTTTGCACCCGTATATTATATATCTTATGATTTTTCCATCACCTAAAGGTTGCCTGGAAGTCGCTAAAAGCGAGGCCGCCTTCTGCGCATTGTATTGTACCTCTCTTTATGTTGTATGTTTTGTTTTTGTCCCGGGTGTGCGATAAAGTATATTTGTATTTGTATTGAATTTTATAAGTATAAAGATTTTAGTAAAGACTTTCACGCAATATATTTTTATTGCCGCGCTAGTATATATCACAGCCTGTTTCTGCAAATGTACAGTTTTATTGTTATGACCTTTATAAGAGCACTTTTGGTTTATTAGTCTATAAGTGCACACGTAGCTTTATGAGTGTTGAGAGTACCTATCTAGATACTATAGGTAAACAACTTAACTGTGAGCGCTAGGCGATACGTCAGAGGGCGATCATGCGGCGGGCGGGAAGTGGGCCCTGCGGCCCGCACGCCGCCCACTAGCCCTCTGACATCCCGCCCGCGCCCCTTTTGCCGCGCAGGCGACCTCACAGTTACCTATAACCTAACAATAAATGAGATTTTTTCTGTCTCCCCTGAAAATAGCTTTCGAATTAATACTGAAAGAATTCCATTCGCCAGTACGATTTCCGGTCTTCTTAACAAATACCCGGAGCAAAGATTATTATTCTTCTTTGTTTATCTATATATAGAGGGATCATATTTGTAAGAGACAAGAAAAGGTCGACTTGTTCTGATGAGATTACGAGTTCTACTATAGAAATTGTTACTTGTTTGGTAACACTAATTAAGGCCTCCATTGTGTTCCAGTAAATATTATATACTTATTTATAGGTAGGTACTTACATATTAGTATTAGGTACAAAAGCGTGTGAATAGCTTATGTCATTTACCTGATGTTTTTTAATTAAAAATAAGTTGAGTTCGAGTTGTCGATATGTGTACTGAGCTCATGAAGTTAGTAATTACTACGTACATCAGGACTTAGTAATTCCATGACTTAGGTACATTTTGGTATGTTTGATGGTGACATTTTTTACTAGGGCTATGTTGGGCACATTCTTGTATTTTAGAAATTAACCTGCTTTAGTAGAGCTACATATTTATTTTTACCAATGTTTTAAAGATTCGATCACAGAAAGGTTTCTGTTAATTTTCTTAATAATATTAGAAAAATTAAAGAGGCTTGAAAAGAAACCCAAGTACATATAAAAAACTTTCATTACCTAGTTTAAAATATGCTGAAGATATCCCGAGGCAAGGAACAAATTAATAATGCGAAACTCTGCCAAATCTAATTGTTCTTTAATTAGTTCAAACTTTTGCAGCTTTATTTTCGGCATAATTAAAAAGAAATTTTCACGTGCCTCTTTGTCTAGTTCTTCTTGTTGTGTGGTTAGTGGCCAACCTATTGTCACAATTGTTCAGGCCGCCTGTAGGCCTCTAATGTGGCCTAATGACTGCTGTCAGGCAACAGCCTGCTCACCGAGCCACGTTGAAAATGTTCAACATGAGGTCACCCATCCTAGTTCTGACCGTGCAACATTACAAAACGGAAAACAAGCGCCACTCTTGAAAAAAAAAACATATCAATTACTTAAGACATTAAAAAAAATGTATTACAAAATTAATCTACGAATGAAGAAGAAATTTTTAAAAATAGTTTTGTCTTCTCATATTGAAACTTTAAGAAGTAAAAAGCGAATGTGTCAAAAGTGGCCACTTTTAGCATTTTCGCTTTCTTTATATTGTTTCACTACGAGGCTAAAATATTATTAAAAAATTCCTATTCATTCGTGGAATAATTCTGTGAACCATTTTTAATGCCTTAATTAATAGATATGATTTTTTTCATCTGGGGGCGCTAGTGTCTCATCGGGTAGCCCCTTTCAAACCATGCTCGCAGCTAGGCTACCAGCACCTCTTTCTCTCACCTCTACTCTTATAATCTTTGAGATTTCGATAGGTCCGGGTTTTTTTACCTTAAATATATAAACTGGGATACTTAGTCTTTATAAGACCAGGTCGTTTACTTAGTTAAATCACCCAGTATACCCTGTCTTGGCATTAGTTTCAATTTAATACGCGCTGACGACAACAGTAATTCTGACCTTAATTATAGTACTTACTTACCGCTTACTTAATCCTAGTAGGTAGGTATTAAATATCGTTCCTTAAAATGTGAGTATAATAATTACCGCCACCTACAAAACCATACCGCTGAAACCAATTTTTAGTTGATAATCAATATTCTCACATTACGTGATACCTATACCCCATTCCAAATTCATTCGATGGAAAAGAATATTCTATAGAAAAGAATTTCTATAGAAAATAAATGTATTTTAACGCCTGCCAGAATTGTACCTCTTACACAGCCAAAGAAATCCAAATCCTTACCTAAACGGATAAACCTCCATCAAATTGCGTTGACAAAGTATCTTATTATAACTCATAGGTGTAACCATTTTGCGTTATAATAAATAATTAGAACCCGCAAAAATTTAATTCCAAACCAAATATTTTATGTCATTCATTACTAAATAGGTATTACCAATATTTTATTTTATGATATTCAAATAAGTCTTCTTCCATATCCAAAAGGATTGTCCAAAACATAATTATTCCGGTTTAAGTATATTTATTTTGGAACTAAACGCGTTATTTTCTGGAACCTTATTTAGGTATCAATTTAATTTACCGAGAGTCTATTTATTTTATTTGGTACTTAGTGTTGGGGTCTCAAAATGTATATGATGGACGTTTAAATTATAGCCGAAAAGAAGTATTTTATTACCTCACAATATTTTTTTAATTAAATTAACTTCAGAGTAAACCCGTAACAGAGTGAACTGTTCCGGAAGATTTCTCGATTTTATCATTATTCCTAGTTCAATAACGAAGGTAAATACCCGATGGATTCACTGTCAATTCGTCGTAAAATATGAAATAATCC
The DNA here is from genome assembly GCA_947369225.1 of Hofmannophila pseudospretella. Lineage (NCBI taxonomy): Eukaryota > Metazoa > Arthropoda > Insecta > Lepidoptera > Oecophoridae > Hofmannophila > Hofmannophila pseudospretella. Next base: position 6,558,832 of record OX376326.1, read on the forward strand.
TTAGCCTTTGTGTTCGTCCATAATATTTTTAAGTTACTAATATTGTGTCACTAAATTGTTAGCGTCGCCGATAATGGAGCTCATATTGGAATGGACATTCTCCTTTATAACAATAATTCAATAATTTCTGGTAAATGGATACTGTTAAAAATTATTACTATGTGCTGTAATGGATACTTAATATTCATACATCCTTTTAACTCTACTACGAATACGTGTCTCACTTCTACTGTCGTTAGGCTAAAAGCTCATGACTGTATGGAAAATTCGCCCCAGAAATGAGAGAAAATCAATGCCTTAAAATAACCTATGCTTTAAAAACCTACCACAAGGTTCGACAAAACATTTGTTTTAAACCCACCTTAATAAATGATAAGTAAGAATCCTTATTTCTTAATTTGTACAAACGTGCTCGTATATCTAGACAATTTTATTATTTAAGTAGAACGGTTGTAAAATGTAATTTGTTGCGAACGCCTGGCCTCTAAACTAAGTGTGCCCTTTGGAGCCACTGATTTATGAAGTGGTAACACAATGGAGGTAAGATTTAAAGAGTGTTTGTAACCTAAGACATAATCCATATCGCTTTTATGCTCAGATGCCTGTATCCTTAATTATATAGGTATTGTCTATTTTAGCAAAAGGTCATCCTTAAATTAGTTTAATAGGCATATTGCTAAGAAGTGTAGTAGAGCTTGAGAATCCATGTTACCATAAATAATTTAACATTGACTCAAAGTCGAACCCCGTATTAAGACAGACCGGACCTTAATACTTAATACCTTACCTTTGCCTCCCTCCTCAGTTTAGACAATCCGGGACCCGGATTATCCGAGTACAATTATCTTTTATAGAAACGACAACATCTGGACTCTGGCGATATAAGATACTCAAGGAATGATTTTTCTCTAGTAACTTGATTAACTTTCTTTCGCCTTGCAGTCGGTACAGATCCGCTTGAGCGGGAAAAATAAAAGCATGGAAGAGTAAGAAAATAAAACGGTTTTAATGGATCAAGCGGTACACTTCTAAAGAATTCATAAGGTAATACGGATGCGCACATGACGACATCAGCTTTATTTTATTTCACTTGTAGGCTTTTCGTTAAAGGTGTGTCGTAGAAAAATAATACAAAATTGTACCTTTGTCGTTACTTGCAATCAAATATTCAGATCATGGAATCCTTTTCACGACCATTTCGATGACTTTCGTAGCATCTTATTTAAACAGAACATACTATTGTATTGTTAACTATATACGCAACCAACCCTATAATTTACTACCTACGTAACAGTAAACATGTATACTTAGAAGGTTGACTTATGAGACAAACCGAGGTATCACTCTGCTGTATTTTATATTTTTTCACGCCGAAGAAACGAAGCAATTTAAAACCTAAATTGAACAATTTTAACTTTTCTTGTTTACTGTCCCGAAGGAAATTTCCTTAGCGACCTTATGCTCTTTTAAACAAGAGCTTTACTTGGGTAATATTAATAGGTAAGTAAGGATGTAAATTAATATTTACTTCATTGTCTATAACTGAGTTTGTCTTTTAAGATTCGTTGATTGAATTAGTTTTTGGAATAATTGTAAGTCTATATTTAATAACACGAAATCAAAGATTTTGAAATTCAGGAGAGGTCTACTAGTCCCATTTCTGTGCACGAAATAAAAATTTGAATAATTTTGTTGGTTATATAAAATGGTATACTTACGTATAAGTACTTATATAGAGCAGCATAACGCTCGAGAAAGAAAAGCGTTCGTGTAAATGACGTACGCCGTCGCCAGTAAGTATTGCTAATTTTATTAATATTCTTGTCCATAAAAATGTCAAGACATTTGCCAAAACCCCAAATAAAACTTTTGCTTTTTTGATATTGTCCCATACATACACACAACTAGAAAACACAAAACTAGAAAAAGATTCTTTTGGACACGAATAAGAAAAAAGTGGCACTTAATATCCCTTTATTCTACTGGGTTCATCAAAGGTTCATCCAATAAATTGAAGATTCGAGCACACTTCCTGCGGTCGGGTTCCGAAAACACTGTTTGTTCGAGCCCAGTGTCGCCATTGGGTCGAGTTCTAAGGGATAGCGTCTGTCGGTAGAAGTAATTGGTATCCGGAGGTCAAAGTCTATAGTCACAAAGTCACTTTTTCAAATGAGTACCGAAAGTATCTACTTATCATAGTAGGTCATAGGTCAAACCGAAATAGTGCTGGTTAACTTTTATTTGTACTTGTTAACCGTACAAAAACAATTTTGAAAAACCGTTTTATTTATTGTTTAAGGAGAGCAGACTAGCAGACCTGATGGTAAGTAGTCACCGTCACACATACACATTTCGGGATTTGGCGTGTTAAGGTGAACGCGCATCTGGACGAGCCGAACGCGCAGCCGAAATGTTTGATGGCCTCGCGCACCTATCCGCATCGTCCGCGCCGAAAGAATAGACTGCGCCGAAGAATCGTCCGGCAGGCCAGGGTTGCCAGTTGTGATTTTCCAAATTTCCCCTTATTGATATTTTTTCCCCAAAACGACACCTTTACAAAAAATGTCCTTTCGTTTTGGTAGAAATATTTTAGCCCGCATTCTAAATCAAATTAAATCAAAACTAGAGCCAAGTCCACACTAAATTTTGCGTTCTCCTTTTCCCCCAAAATCGCGAAAAAATCCCCCAATCTGGTAACCCATAACGTCAGTAGCACAGCGCACCGGATGTTCCACGTATGCGTTGAATTTAATAGGATAGGTTAGCGAGGTTTCATATGATTTCATACAAATAAATCTAAAATTCGACTCGTTCGGCGCGTTCGGCTCGTCCAAGTGCGTGTTCATCTTTATGGTACCAATTCAAATTAATTCATTAGGGATTTATTTCCTTTATCCAAATGGAGGATTTATAAAATCGCAAATTCCTTATTTGCTATTTTATAAAAAAATTAAAACGTAATTATGATCATCAGGGTTTGGAAGTCAAGTAATAAAACGTAGATAACTATATAATAAGTAAGTACGTATAGGAGGCAATAAATATATTTTGAAATAATAAAAAAGTTGTAACTGGAAGGGAAGAGATATACTTACATAAAACTGTCAACGTTTTCAGTAATATTTTATTGATGCTTATCAATAAAATATTAATTTATAATGGTCAATGATAGAATACCATTAGAACTCGTATTTTCTGAGTTTCAATCGATAAAGGTCATATAAAGGTCACGTCATGGTGTGATTGGAATGAGTAGGTGTCCGTGAGGTATCCCCATTGTTGCATCCACGGTGACGTCATTAGCGCTCGGATCCCACGCACGCGCGTCTGTTTATGAGCCAAGGGACCGTTTCAAAAACGCAATAACACGCAACACAAAAGCATTGTAATTTTTCTAATATCGTATAATTTGTATACAGACATAATGATGTCTAAGAGAACCCGAAATATGACGTCATTCGCAAAAAAATGTTACCTGTATCGATTCATTTTGTGATTACGAGTATATCAGATGTAAGATAGGTTATTAAGGCCCATATAGAGCGAAACTATAGCCAATCGCGCAGCAAAAATAATTTCTCATAAATTAAGTGATTTATCAAAAAAGTGGACAGTAGAATTGTTCCACGGAGGCACTAAGTATTCTCATAGGGAGCACTTTTGGTGTCTACTGACTGCTTAAGTTAGGTTAAATTAGGTTGTGGAGATTTTAGAAGCTTTCTACTTCATATTATTTCATTATGCACTTACTAAAAGTATAGTCACAATTCTTCTCCACAGGTTGTACACTTTTACTGTCCACTTATATAAATTTCATAATTCAGGAGAAAATATTTTTTCAGGAGTGGCGCTTGTTCGCCACGGGTTAATTAGGCATGCCTATTGGCATATTAACGTGTAACGTTATATGTTTTAAGATAGTTCACCTAATTATGACTACGAGACCATATTTATCAAAAACGACTGATGAAACTAGATTGATGAGACGCGCCGAATTGATGGTTTGTTTTATTTTATTCAACCACAAAAACTGAAGTTGCGTTTTGTCTAAGTCGAACTTTATCCAAGACCTTTTTGTCTAAGTCTCATTTTTGTCTAAGTCGAACTTTATCCAAGACCTTTTTGTCTAAGTCTCATTTTTGTCTAAGTCGAACTTTATCCAAGACCTTTTTGTCTAAGTCTCATTTTTGTCTAAGTCGAACTTTATCCAAGACCTTTTTGTCTAAGTCTCATTTTTGTCTACGTATTTTGTGGAAGTCCTCCAGCTTTCCAACGATTAATCAAGCGTTTTCAAAGAGCGTGTTAGGATTTTCAGGGCCGCTTCCGTGAATTTCAGTACAACAGGTGTGTTGACGGTAAATTTATTTTGTGCCTTGATACTAATTTAGATTAAATAGGCGAGCACTAGCAGATACTCAAATGCTGCAATGCTCCTATTAAAAAATGGAATTGATATCACAATCGTACATTAATTCTTCGAAGTCTTTAAAACTTGTCTAAAGGTTTTGATTTTCTGTGGTTGCCTTATGCCTCAGAAAAAATTCACTAATTAGTTATGAATAAAAATATTGTATTGTAATGTAAGTATATCGTGAAAGTCAGTAACACGTAATAGATTTTAAATTACTTATATATCATAGAATAAGTTAAATCTCTTAACATAATTCCTCTGAAACTGATAAAACATGATTATCGCTGTTTTATAATAACACATTATGTCAATTTTAAAATTAATACCCAATTTGTCAATACATTTAGAAAATTTGCTTACAATTACTAAAAGGGGGTTTGTCATGCACATAATAGATTCCGTACAGGAAATAGAGATTAGAAGCTACAGGTAACAATTACTTACCCTCACACAACAAACCACAGGTCACACCTAATACAGGAATTTTCAACTTTCTAAACACACATCGACATGCTTTTCTACTCTTATAATGCTTACATATAACACTCGTTGGTTATACTTGAAAAAATAAAGTCGCTCGAGCGATTTTTGTGAAAGGTTCACAAAGCGCGCACGGAGCTTTAGGATACCGCAAAGCTACTGATAGAAGCGAACGCGCCAAAGTTGCTACTTGTACTCACTGCGCATGTTCCACCAGTAAAGAAAGTTAGTGTACGTACATTATATGGAAACATCGAAAAAATGACGTAGTTTATTTAATTCACCTGGGTGCATTATGCACACTAATTATTAGCGAAGCACACTAATTATTCACAAAAGTATTGACGTATACGTTATCTATCTATACATATAATAAAATCGTAAAGATAATTTCTGTCTGTTTGCTTGAAAAACTACTGAACGGATTTGAATGGAATTTTCACGGATATGTTTAAATAGATTACATCAGGCCTTGACAAAAAGGCCATAGATGTTTTGAAAAATATACTTAAAATGGGTCTATTGTGGGGGCAAAGTTAGTATGGATTATTAGCGTTAAATTGTAGTCTACGCGAATGCAGTCGCGGGAAACAGCTGGTCATAGATGCGATTTGCTATTAAGAATCATGGAAAGGGTAAAAGCAGTAAGTACTGATAAATAAATTATATTAACGGTACTTAACGATAGTTACCTACGTGAAAGGCAGAATTACGTTCAATCTGACCTTTGAACTTCTAAATGCATTTACTCCCACATATATACCATGATTAAGTTTAACTGACTCGGGTTCCGTTTTAAATCACCCACCAGATAAATAAAAGAGCATAATTATCTCGCTACGCATACACCCCAACAAGGGTCTTTTGGCACTTGGATGATATTGACGAGGGACGCCAGTTTGTACGTAGCGAACTGTCATGAAGTGACGTTTTACTAGATAGCGGCGTTAGTTCCGATTTTTGCCACGTGCCAAAAGATCCTAGTCGGATTGTGTATTCTCTTTTTCTCATCTCGTTTGAAATTAAAATCTTTTTGGTAAATTTTTGGGAAAACAACTCCACACAAGGCTGTACGGTTGATAATATACCTCTGCCTTTTCAAGAAAAATAGATTAAATCAAAGAGTAGATTAAACATATCCGTCAATCAGAAGCTTAGCAATACTGAAATATCACATTTATAGATATAATAGATTATTTCAGTTACTATTTTAATTATTATTACATTGAAATAAAACTACTACTGCTACTGAATCAAAGATGTAAGTATATCTCGATTATTTCGCACGTTATTTATTTAGTGTAAACTTTGACGGCTAAACCAAATTGTGCTAGAGCTTGGTAAACATTATAGCGATACTTTATTAATGTAGAGATCTTTTAATTTTAATGTATAATTTATTTTGTTAATTAATTCAACTTATTGCTAACTATAATTACTTTTAGTAGGTACCTACATCATCTCTAACTATAAATAGATAGATAATACAACCTGGAATCAAGTTACCCTCCTCTCTCCTTTGCAAATCCAAATCTACAATAATAAATTGTGTAATTAGTGTGGTAAAGGCTCTCATCCCATCGAGTGGTAGATCATAATTCGAGTCGTTTGGCGAGGATTATGAAACACAAGTTAAAATTTGACCATACTTTATGTAATACCTGTGAGAGAAAATAAAATATATTGATTCAGAAAATAATTTCAGTTTCATAATCCTCAAAATTAACGTATAATTATTGTGTCTGTTATGTATATAATAGACAAGTAAAAGGTCAAGTAGAGAGCAGGTGTTACTAAGAAATAAAGAAAGGAAGCAAAACACTTTATGGCCACAAAAATACATATTGAGTTCACTCGATAATGCTTTAATTACATAATTGGCAATATGCATCGGGCTCAGCTAAGATCACGAATGTGTTTACAGGGCTGCATTCGAGAATGTCAGCAATGTGACACTACGGCCTCATGCGAAGTTATCGTTCATAGATGTCAGGTTTACCAAGTTACCTGAAGAACCTCCACCAATGGACGATTTCGACCCAAGGGACTTCAGGCAGCCTCGCACTCCTATTCCGTAAGTACACTCAAATTATTATCATCTACACGGAATAATAATTTGTAACGCAATTTTTTTAAATATTTATACGTGAGTATGATCATGAAAGATTCCACAAATCCGACTTTTCTAGCATCATCTAAGTTAATACTAAAAGTGCCGTGTTGTGCCGGCCATAAAAAATAGCACAACCCCAACTCTTCCCCTGGGTGTCGTACGAGGCGGCTAAGGGACTTGGTGGATACTATTCTACACCAAGTAGACGGCGATAGGCTCGCCACCTATCACGTTTGTTCACCAAATCTTACGGCGAAAAGTGGGAAACTTCTTATAATAAAGGTTCCTCTGTCTACTTCCTCGGGGATTATGGACGAGAGAGTTATGCGAAGCTATCTAAATTAATACGAAAAAATATTAATCGCCTTTGTAATTTTTGATAAAATTCAGGGAAAGATCTTCTTTTTGTGTCTACTCTATTCTTTCAGTAGGATAGATAAAATTGCTTAAACTTCAATAGTCGAAGGAAAGAACATGTTTCATTTAAATTCAATTAATTACAATAATGTATTTGAGATTTGTCTATAGGGCTGTTTTATTGAATTTTACAGAGTATGGATGGCACATTTTAATGTTATGAGGTCTTGCTTTGGCACTGGCATGCTGGGAATGCCCTTGGCCCTAAGTCAGGCTGGAATCGTAGTGGGCCCTCTGCTGTCATTGACGTTGGGAGCTCTCCTCATTCACACGCATTTAATGTTGGTATGATATTTAAATATTATTTAAATGTATGCTCTATGCTAGACGTCTCGACTCAGAATGAACTTCCTAAGATGTATATTTAAGACATATAAGTAAATACTTGAAAATATCCTATCTCAAAATGATTATTTTCAAATTTATTCAGAGTCAAAAAATCTTATACTTACGTACTAAATCAATGAGATTCTTCAGATCCCGATATTACGCTTACCTGCCCAATCCGTTTGAATCTTAAATCGCTCTGAACTTCTCACAAAGAAAGGATTTCCTTTATACTCTAGGGCAGGATAAAAATCATGTTATCTTACTTTTAACTTATTCAGCTTTGGAACCTGAACGAAATAAGTCGGCAGCTAAAAATCCCTTACATATCATATAGATATGGATTCCGCTTGGCTTTACTTCATGGTCCAAATTTTTGTCACCGCCTGGGACACTGTGGTCCGTAAGTATGCTCTTCTTATTTCTTTTCTCTTGTACGTTTTACGACCAATTCAATAAAATTAATTAGAAAAAAATTATGTTACAGTGCAGTTATCGCTACATTTATGATTTTAAGTCAGATTGGAATATGTACTATTCTTATTATAATTGTCACGGATAGCTTGCGAGATGTAAGTATTTCAAAAGTTCAGCATCTGAGAAGATGTGGTAAGAATTTTAATTATTGCTAAAACGAAACAGACGAATTAATTAACAAGAAAGAGGTGTGATGAGATTGTGGCTTACTGATTAGCTAGACAAGTCTGGAATCAGTAAACTATAAATTACCACTACTTAACGCTTCAAGCAAAAAGGTCTGCAAGGCAAACTTTTACATGACTATCCTCTTTTTCTACACTGCCAATTTTTGAATTTGAATCATGATCAGGATAAGCATGATTCTGTAGTTAGAATGCCATCAGAGTAAAATATATTAGGTTGGAACCTCGAACAGAGGACACTTACAAAGTAATTGAAACTCTAGCAGAATAGATGACATAAATTATTTCCCATGTTTACATTTTTTCCAGATAATGGACTGGCACAGTACAAAAACGGCTTGTTATGCAGTTATCGTGCCATTTTTAATCTTTGAGTTTACAATGAAAGACTTGAAATATGTCAGCTACGTATCTATGATTGGTAATAGTAGTTAATGTGCCACTGCTAAGTAATGAGAGACATTGTTTTACGAGTGCCTGTTCGTGATTCGAGGCGCAGCTGATTCCAAATGGGAAATATTAACAAGTGGAAGTAGAAAAAATGGGTTTTCTCTAAATTAATTTAGACTTTAATTAATGCTTAATTTTAACTACGATTTTTAAACGTATAAATAATATTAAGAAAAGTTTCAAATGCCCTTAAGATATTATAAAGTATAGAACATCATCTTTCCTAAACAGTAACAATGATTCCAATATTTCAGGTAACATTTTGAACTTCGTTGGATTGATCCTGGTATACTACCATATTTTTAAAAACCCTCACGGAGAGATATTTTATGCAACTTCTCCAGCCATAGGTTTCTTATTCGCTACAGGCAGCTTTATTTTCAATATGAGTGCTGTTGGTGTGGTAAGATTTTATGATTAATAATTGCTACAAGGCTAGTCGTATAAGTATGGCAATAAAACTTAATGTTCCTTATCTCTCGTGGCATCTGTTTCTAAAGCTATAACGTGGAAAATGCCAGCATATCAGATCGTAGACTGAGGGAGGAGGATGTGATATATAGTTACCCTTTCTCCCACATTTGATGGTGCCTTAAAACAGGAGCTGAAGTAGTTGGAAAGTTGTTTTAGAGCCGTTCAACTAGCGTATAAATATCGGTATGTAATTAAAATGCTGTGAATATACCAGCACACACCTCTTCACACATGTTATAATATTACTTTATTGACTCTACTCGCACTACTTTGCTCAAATTCACAGCGTTTTCTTATTTTGCCGATATTTATAGCTTGGACTGATATACATTACCGACACCTAACTTATTTTCCTCTTCTTATTTTTGTTGTTCTACCACTAGATGCTGTCAATGGACAAAGCACTCGCACAGCCCAGAGTTATGACCGACAAGTATGGTGTAATCACTATGGGTATAGCACTAATATGTGTGGCCTCAACAATCACTGGTACTTTAGGGTACTGGTCTTTTGGAACATTGGAGGAGAACGTTTTGCGTTCATTGCCTTTTGATGATGAGTATGTTAAAAATAATATTGTATCGAAAATAAATCGATCTGATTAGACTTAAATAATATACTGTTTCACGGGTTTTATTGTATTTTATTAATTACGGCCGGTTTCGTTTACACATCTTCAGGTATTTGTTTCAACAAATACCTGAAGATGTGTCAACTGTGAAACAATATATTATATATATAGTCTAATCATGTACTACAAGTTTCACCAAGTACCAACAACCGCAAGTATTAACCATAAATCGATCTATTTCTGATTGATACTAGGTACTATAAATAAACAATTACTGCAACCTGTACGTCTTGGAAATTACCGGTAGTGACGTCTTTGTATGTCTCGAAACCTTGGGATAGTGACGTCTTTGTATTTATTTCTCGATTCGAAACCTTGGGATATCAAATTGTGAGATTGAAAGCGAACTCGCGGTTTAATTTAAAAAAACGGCCATGTGAGAGTCGGCCCTCGCTCTTATAAATCCGCAATAATGTGCACCGGATAGGGGTTAGGCCGGATATCCGGATACCGAATATCCGACCGAAGAAATGGCGCTACAGAGAGGGCTGAAATGTTAGTGTTTTTACATCAGAATTGAAAACTGATTGAATTTAAGTATTGAATAACCTTGAATGAAACTTTAGCAGTAAATTTCATTATGCTAATCCAATATTGTTTACTAATAAGTGTCTGGTAATATTGATTTTTAAATTTTTCGTCTTAATACTGTGATTTGAAAAGGTAAAGAAAGGCAAAGATAGATGAAAATTGTTTCCTTTCAAGTTTCTTTATTATTTTGAAAGTTATTGTAACATAATAAGACGTAAAATAAACAAACATGTCTCATATAGATTACTCTAACTTGATTTTTTGTTCAACTTATTGTCTGAATTAAGTATCCGATGCGGCCGGATATTAGCACCCACTATCCGGTATCCGGCGGGTAGCAAAATCTACCGGATAGGTCGGACACCGGATAGTAACCGGATATCTAGTGCATCTCTAGCTAATAGCCATAGAATCAAAGAGTCATTTAAAAAAAAAGTCGATGTTATTAAGCGCAGCGACAGCAATAGGGTTCCGTTTTTCCCTTCGAGGTTACAGATGCTATAAAAATAATAAATAAAAGGAAGACTTCTTACAGCATTTTTTTTTCTCAGATCCACAATGGCTTGCTTTGGCATATACATGATAGCAATAGCATTTGCATTCCCGATCCAATGCTATCCAGCAATCCAAATTATTATCGAAATCATCAAGAATTACGATATGCACTACGTACCATCAGAAAAATCCCTAAGAATACTTGAATTCATTGCCAGGCCAGTCTTTGTGCTTTTGACATGTAAGTTACAACACATAATCAAAGACAAATCACCCTTTGTCCATAAAATCTATTAGGATTCATGGAAACAGAAGACAGCACATTCACAAATGATATCCTGAACAAAAAGCCTACAATTTAAGGTACAAGCAAGTGAGAAACGAACATCATATCATTTCTAGTCCTTTTATCGTGCACTCTCTGCTGGACGCTGGTTATCTGTTCGACGTCCTTCTCCTTCCTGTTATAGGCCACAATTCACTAAGGGATCTGCTCTAGGTGCCATATTCAGTTCAAATCTACGACCTTATATTAGTTGCGAGCTGTTTCTAGGTAAAATTTATTAATTTTCTTGTTTCAGTTCATATATGTTATTACATCCCTTTCCAAGGCCCTTTTGTCGCCTTTGTCGGCAATCTTTGCACCACCATCCTTGCCGTCGTCTTCCCAGCGCTGATGGATTTGTGTCTCAGATACCCCAAACAATATGGAAAGTACTCCTGGATCTTTTATAAGGACCTATTGCTCATCGTATTGGGTTTGATCTCGTGGGTATTCGGAGTATACTTCACTGGATATATCATATATACTCGTTTACTAGGCTCGATGGCAATAAACGACAGGGATTGATTGTTGTATTTTGAGATATGTTTTAAGAATTCTCTGAATGTATCCTTATGTAGAATGTTTTTTATTTTATTTTAATTTGCTTAATAAATTCATATTCAATACTTTAAAAGTGTTTAGTTTACCCTAAGTTTACCTTTTCATTGAATTCACTACCTCTGGTAAAACCAAAGAAGTTTCAATAATATAAATGTTTTTTTTTGCAAATGTCAAGTTATAAGCTGTCAAGCTGTGGCTCTAGAAAGAAACTATCTGTGATTATGCTCAGGTATGACTCCGTATTTGACATCCTTCATGGCACTTTCTTGACTTTTCTACACTGGTCTAGTCTACACAAGTTAAAATTCAAATGATTCCCTTTTGATATTATTTATTACTTTGTTTAGATAAAAATTTAACCTATTATTTAAACCCCATCAGAATGTAAGTATCTTTATAAATCTATTTAGCTTAGATATTATTTAGGATATGATAGCAGTTATACTCCGACTATAACTGAAATAAAATGCAAGGAGCTCTGTTTTTAATGTACGAGTATGAATAGGGTAAAGTTTAGTGAGAACGCATGCCTATCCATATATCTATAGCGTAAGAGTATCGGAATTTGGTAGGCAATATATAGAATCACCTTCTATGTTTTATAAAGTCTTCCCTCGAGATTGCTATACGAATATTCTATCAAGAAGATAGTCCTATAAGGGGTGATGAGCCAACTTCCACAGTATTAAGTCCAACTTCTATACCAACTTCATTTAAGAATTGTAATTGCATTTACAGTTCTAGCAGGCGAAGCACTTTTATACATTCAAACCCTAAACCATCTTTGGACTCATCATCACTAATCATCCAATAATACTAAATTCAAAGGTGTAGTAGTAATCACAAAAGATTTTCATAATGATTTCAACACAGGGCTGCGTTCGAAGCTATCAGCACCGTGAACATAAGGCCTGAAGACGGAAAGTTGTCTGTAATAGACCTTAGAATGACCAGGTTACCGATTGAGAGGCCTCCAGTGGATGACTACGATCCAAGGGAACACAGAACCCCTCGTTCTCCTATTCAGTACGGTGTATTATCTTTTTCTCATTAAAATTCCAAGATTATTTTTTTCTCAAAGTAACCATTATCCAGCTATACGGTCTCACCTCTGACATCTCAAGTTAAAGGTAACTATTTTGAAACTTGTAGGACTTTGTCAAGTAAGTAAATACCAATTTTCCTAGGGTAGATGAATATTCCACTGAAAATAAATAACATAAATAGGTCTGAAATGCGTAAAGTAGGTACTTACGGGTTTTTGTAACACTGTATGCTATAAAATTAGAGCGTCAGTGGCGTCGTGGCTAGGATGTTGGACTCCCATGCGGGAGGTCTGAGTTAGAAACCAGGCAATGCCATGTTCCAATGAGTTTTTTGGCTTTTTCGGAAGACTTACGTACATTTACCGACTGCTCTGACGGTGAAGGAAAACATCGTGAGGAAACCTGCACACTAATATAACCAGTGTTTGAAATGGGGAAGACAATGGCAAACCACCCCATTAAATCTGCCACGAGAGTCGTTCTATGTGATTAATTCCTTAGAATGATCATGACCCTCAGCAATGAGGAAAACGACTTAGAAGAAAGAAGAGAGATGCTATAAAATATCGATAATTAAACATAATAATGTTTGTAACTCATACATAATAAAGGTTTTTGATTGCTTGTATATCAAAAAAGCTTTTTGTATCAACATTTTAGCCACTTTGATAGTTTTTATAGCAAATTCGTTCATCAATTAAATGAAGGGGAATAGCGCGACTTCTCTAAATGAAGGGGAATAGCGCGACTTCTCTAAATGAAGGGGAATAGCGCGACTTCTCTAAATGTAGTTTAGGACTATTCTTAAATATCGCCCGCTCTATTGGACTTTACAGAGTATGGATGGCATATTTCAATCTTCTAAGGACGGGTTTCGGTGCCGGAATGCTGGGTATGCCGCTAGCAGTCAGTCAAATTGGAATCGTATTTGGCCCCATAGTGTTATTGGCCATAGGTGCTCTTCTCATCCATACACATCTGACATTGGTACGTATGTTTATAACTAAACCCCCGTTTGACTTATTTCATCATTAAGCGACAATGAAGTCTAAGGCGGAGCTTACAATCTACATTAGAGTGTTTCTCCGAGTCTCGTATGTTCATTAATATTGTAAGCTTACTGGGCCAATCAGTAAAAACAAACTTCCCTGCATAAATTGCTGTCTTTGGTAGCACAAATTTTGCTGTAATTGGTAAACAATGGGCAGGATTTTCCAGGGTCGCCTGCTTATTCGCTTTGTATACATAAAACATTTCTCTGTACGATATTTACTATTATAACAGAGCAGACAAATGTTTTTTACATTCCGTAGGTATACAAACATGTACATATGTCCCATTTCGTAAAAGTCTGTCATGACACATGAAAGAGAACTCGAGTTTATAATGCTCGTTAAAAATTAAATACTTAAAATTGTTACATTTATTCCAGCTTTGGTGCTTGAACGAAGTAAGTCGTCAGTTAAAAATTCCTTACATTTCATACCGATATGGTTTCCGATTAGCCTTACTCCGTGGTCCACCGTGTTGTCATTGCTTGGGAAAATGTGGTCCGTAAGTATCCAGCCTCTAACCTCTATATGTAGATATAGCTCTTGCTTAGCTTTATACTGATTAACTTAATAACATAATGTTAATAACGTTCTTCTTCAGCTTAGCATTATTCCGGCCACTCATTTGGTCACTAGACCTGGTTTCTTAAGCACTCTGTTCTCCACATTTCTTTCCTTTTGTAAGTTATTTGGAATTCATTTCATGTCGGATTTTACAACGTCCAGCGATCATTTCTGTGACCTCTATAATAATACCTTTTACTTTCCTCGTAACCGACATTAAAGCTATGCGTCCACTCCGTCGTCGATGACGACCTTTACCGACTAAGTATTTTATTTCAGATCATTAGTCGCATTTTTTATGATTTTAAGTCAGCTGGGAATATGTTCCGTGTTTGTTATATTTACCACAGACAGTTTGCGTGATGTAAGTATATGCTCATATTTTAGACTTGATGAAACATAGTAGGCAAAGAACCTATAACCTAACACCTCTTCTATAAAATTATAATGTCAAGAAGATATTTATTTACGCCGATATTTTAAACTCGCACATCGTTTACTAACTCTATGCTTTTATAAGTATAAATCAAGTATGATAAACTAAATATCTAATACTTTAAGAATATACTTTAAAAGAGAAAATGTGACGTAAAAATATCCTTTTCAGATCATGGACTGGCAAAATTCTAAAACATCTATTTATGCACTGCTGCTACCTTACTTAGCATTGGAGCTCTCGATGAAAAACTTGAAAGTCATTAGCTATGCCAGCTTAATTGGTAATGCATGATTACTTTTTTAAGTGACATCTAAGAATATATGCGTGATTACTTTTTTAAACTGACATAGATGACTGATACCCAGAGTTTTGTGATCTACGATAGCTATCATAATGTAAGGATATCCATGAGGATTAATGAAATTCGTGTTTGGTTTTACCGCAAGGCTCAGTTGAGTTTGAGTCAGATAATTGGTAATACAAACCTTGAAGATCATATAAATTTACAATTAGTTTTAGTTTGTATTACTTATAACAAGATGGTTATGGATATGAATATCTATCTATATCTTTTAGTAGATTCCAAATAAATATTTAGAAATATTTATTTCTACCACCACCATCGATCTCTAATAAAGTTGAAAAGTAGTACATTTACTGTGTAGATCTACCTATTCCATTATATACATACATATATTTACTGTGTATTCTAGTGAACCTATAAAAATAAAATACATGCCACTGCTACGGCTACATACCACTTCAGTTTTTATAACTTCTGAACAAATAGTGAATAACTTTGTCAATGCAAGTAACACAAGTGAATGATACACGTGTCGACTTATATCGATGATGAAGGAAGGTTTCCTGAAAAGAAACCTTAGTTAAACCTTAGTATAATAAAGAGGAGCAGATATATCAAGACGAGGATATGCATTACATTGAGACTGCCTAACCTAGGAAGCCTAACTTGATTGTGAAGTAAAACAGTAATGATTAATGATACATTATTCCAGGTAATTTTATGAACGTTATTGGATTGGCTTTGGTTTTCTACCACATATTCAAGGAACCTCATGGAAGTACAATTAATGTTAACACCAAAGTTATACATATTTTGTTCTCTACCGGCAATATGCTTTTTAATATGAGCGCAGTTGGTGTGGTAAGATTCAAAGTAATAACAAATTTGATTTAAAGACAGTAATCTGATTTTATAGAGATCTCAAAAATTTTAGACCCTACTCCATCAAACTTAGTTTAGAGCCCTCGAAGACATGATCTTACAGAAAACCACTAGCAGCTTAATATTAATACCTACTAGATTATTACAGGCTTTTCATTAGTTCACACCCTAATCAGATTTCCTTACCAGGTCCTATCCCTGGAGAAAGCGCTTGTGAACCCGAAAGTGTTGACGGATAGATATGGCGTGATTACGATTGGCATGACAATAACAACTGTGGTCTCTGCGATCTTAGGTGCTCTAGGATACTGGTCTTTCGGCAGCATGGAGGAAAATATTCTGCGGTCACTGCCTTTTGATGATTAGTAAGTTATTCTTAAAACCAATCAAAGTTACGGTATATCACATTCAAAAGTTTTGAATTACATTTTGCTCCCATTAAAGCTCGTGCATCAATCTACTTGGGCTGAGCTTCACACTTTTATCACATTTACATTTACTTCCTTTGACTAAAAGATATAGACCCGTTTATCTTCCCCAGAAAGCGAAAATTACAGAGATTTCAGCCATAATATTGTATGTGTGGCATAAGTAAAATGAGAAATTACACGGATAGAAGTCAACGCAGACAAAATCGCATTCGCAAGTGTACCTAGTGTATATTATTATTATACCTCTCGTATGTACGATAAAAGTTGGATTCATTGGTTTCTCATATTTTCCTCTGCAGTATTGCAATGTCCGCCATTGGCTTGTATATGTTGGCGGTTGCATTGGCGTATCCAATCCAATGCTATCCAGTGATGCAGATTATTATCGATATCGTCAAGAACCACGACCAAAACTTCGTGCCATCGAACAAGGCGTTAACAATAATGGGATATGTTGCCAGGCCCATCTTCGTATTGTTGACCTGTAAGAAACTTGTCTATTAATAACATTAATTTGAAGGGAAGGGCTCTGACAAAAAGTTTTCTTATCATTTACCACTTACCTGCTTACATGACGCTAACTTTGCGTCAATTTATTACCATAAGACGTATGTATAAGTATGATTTTGATTTAGAATTTTGTGGAAAAAAAGCGGCAAGATAGCTTTTCCCAAAATTTTCACAAATAACTTGATCGCAAATGACAATGACTCTAATAACGTAGGTGGCGGCTTTTTAGCCATTGATTCAGAATTTAAAGTTGAATACATCAATTAAATATACCTTTTATCAATTGTTTCAGTTCAAATCTGTTACTACATACCATTCCAAGGCCCATTTGTGGCATTCGTCGGCAACCTTTGCACTACACTCCTGGCCCTCGTCTTCCCAGCTATGATGGAGTTATGCCTCAAATACCCTGACCAGTACGGGAAGTACGGTTGGGTGTTCGCAAAAGACGTCTTTCTCATAGTCATGGGTGTCATCTCATGGGTTTTCGGAGCAGTCCTCAGTGGATACATAATTTACATACGAATACTGTCTATGAAGTCACCGAATGATAGTGACTTTCTGTAACCATGTGTATAGTTGTCTTGGTCTAAAATTACTGGTGGCTTGTGCGGTTTTCTTTCCCAGTTTTTTTACCGAATAAGAAGTGGTCTTTAATTAAAATGTTTTTAATTTTTGTTGGTTTTTAATTTTACTTAACCATTATCATCGGCAGACGGATGCGGCTGTGGGCAGCTTTAACAAAGAAAATGGAAATTCACATAATTACTTGGAACCCTGAAAATCTAGGCGGCTTACGTGGCAAACTCGAATTACCGCGTGAAAAGACGGCGAGAAAATTAATCCTTAGGGATTTCAAATGACACGCAGCGGTATCCTTGGCCCTGACCCATTTAGAAAAAGGTCTCCAGAAAGATAAAATGGCAATGGAAGTTAGAAGTTACGCTAATTTGAATGCGTCGGGTCCTCATTTATTGTGTTTATAGTTTTTTAGACAAAACCTTAAGTTTCTTCTCTACCTATTTTATTTTATTGAATACAATCTATTTCTTATCTGATTGGTTCACCAGGTTTACTTGGTTTACTCGCATAATTACCAGCTTTAACTGTACAAGTAGGTATATCTATTTAGGTATGAAGTTATAAAAGATTGGACTTGGAAAGTTTAAAGTTCAACTGCATTTTCTTGCGCTTCGTCTTTATAAAATCCAATAAGTTTTAATAACATTTATTATGGAGGAGGATAATATTTAATTTTTAGCTGTTTCCTGATCAAAAGAGCAACCAGGGAACTTTTTGTGTTGTAACAAAAAATAATACTGCAGGAGTTAGTCCAAGTAACTTCCACTTCTACGATATTGAAGTAGAAAACGCTGTATTGGAGTTAAAAGATTAAACTTTTCCATACAGCTCACTTAGTTTAAGAAACGTAAATACATACTATTCTTTTTATTTTTTATAAATGCATACTAGGAAGGTAATTTAATCATGTCAAGAAGTCACCAACGAGATACGGAGAGAGCTTTCTAAAATTAACTCGATGCAAATTTAATGAAGCCGTTAAAAGGAATTCCATTCGATTTAATGCCATCACATTAAAATGAAGGTTTATTAAAGAATAATTATCGTTTTAATTACAGGTGCTCTCATGTTTCAGCTTTATGCTAATGACGTGAATTCAATTATGGACGGTGGAAGTTCGTTTTAATACATATAGGTCCATATATTGTCATAAGGAAGTTTTCTTGAATTTAAAAATAAAAATAAGGAAGTAAATTAGTAAGTACATATTTAAATTCTAAATTCTTCCAATTCTTAGTACTTATTTTAATTATAGCTATACATACATAATTCGTAACATAGTTACCACACATCCCATCAGGCAATAAACATAGTGGGGTACCTACGTAATTATAAGAAGGTTTTTAACGCTAACTGTACTAATAAACTATTATCTATTATAAGTTCATAAAGTAAAGTAAAATACACTTTATTGCACAAATAGAAAACAACAAACCAGAGATAGAAAAGGAAATAGTAAAGTACAATTTAGGCGGCCTTATCGCTAAGAGCGATCTCTTCCAGACAACCTTTTTGTTCATAGTGACCCAAGATCGGGATACTTTCTGGCCCAGCACATTTCTCTCGCTATTCAACGAGGAAATGCAGCATACATAATGGGAAGATTTAGGTGGGGCGCGCTAAAAGTGGGTCTTTTTGACTAACCCCTTGAGTTCTTCGGTGTAGTGACAATGTTTAGTTTAAATTTAGGATTGACTAATGATAATTATCTGTTATGTTATTCTAATTGTTTTATTATTTTATAGTTAATAATTTATATTATTCACTTCAAATCTCATTCCCCTCATCAACACAGATTTTAGTATTCATTATTCATTCTATTTAATGCGATTAGAAGGGGTTGAGCTTTCGTGCAATTAAGTGCCATTTGTCTTTACCTCCTACTATTACATTACGTTTCTGATGGTGTGACTCAGTGCCGAGTCAGCCTGACTAAGTACCAGCTTTTATCTACAAGGTAATTTTCCAAGTGAATTATTCCCAACCTTTTTCGATTTTTTTCTGCCTTCGGTTGGCTGATGGTGAGGTGGTAGATCCATAGTAGATGGTAGTAATAATCCTCCACAGGGTAGTCTGCAGAACCATAGACATAAAATTATAAGAAAGGGAGAGATAGAGTATCGATGATAGAGATAAAGAACAAGGAATGAGAATGAGAGTGACAGAGCAATGGCAGAGTTAGCATTAGAGCCCTCTAGTTAATATCTCAATCTAAAATCATTGAAATAATATCAACGGATAACTATATTTTCTTGTGCAAAATACAGGTCGTATTTTCTGTTAGGTAAATACTCAGTGAGCTATAGATACATTAAAATTCTAGACGCAAATCCATTACTTCCATTTAAGGGGTGTTTTAATTACGGTTTTATATTTGTAAGAAACACTCGTCTTAATTAAGTAAATCCTGAGTTACGGTTTAAAACATTAACCTAGAATAAGTAACGATTGTACGGCGGGAATGTCTCCATTACTTGCTTACAATAAACATTGTTAAATATATGTAATTAGTAGGAGATAAGTAAGTACTTAGTTAAGTAAAAGTACTTAATAATGACGCATTTCTTATTCAAACGGAAAACTAGACAATATCACTAAATTCTAGACGTGGGCTTAGAATATTCTAAGGACGTGGGTACAGTTCGTATCAGTTCATACAGAGTTCGTCCTATAGCATTCTGACGTAAATAATGATATCAAGACTCGGTTATGCGTCCGGTTTTCCCATGAAGGTAGGAACGCGCCCCTATTCATTACCTATCCATTAGGGGAAGACTATTTTTTCATCCATGGGTTTTCCGTTTGAATATTAAAAAACCACGATTAAAGAGGACTAATTAAATATGCTGACCGTTTTTTCATTGTAATTGTCGAAATATTTATTTGAATTAGATTTAATGAGAAACACTCGTTACGTATATGTAGGTATAAGTATTATCTCTAACCGTACTTAACTTATCATTGTAGGTAAAGCGTGATGAAGCAAATAAGTTACCAGCGAGATAATTAAGTTATCAATAAAACAATATTACGTTTAGCTGTAAAGCTGTAAAGCAATATCTCCGTAATTATTTAATGACTGTTTTATATCTAGTAATTACCTAATATCGATTAAATCATATAAATACATTTTTCACATGTAGTCCAGGCCTTACTCCAAATGTTCTTACTTAGGAATATTACAGATTGGTAGGCAACTTGCTTTAGTAAAAATTAAGAATTACTGGACATAATAATAGTAAAAACATCTTGTTCTTACACAATAAGACTAAGGTAAAAATCCCACCAAAAACAAAAATGTGAAAAAAACTTACCTACAGAAATATATAGGTAACATTGTTTAAACATAAAAATAAACGCTTGCTTAAAACTAAATCCCAAACTTGGCAAGTTTTCACTCAAGAATCAGTCAAGAAAAGTGAAGAGTCCATGAGTTTTGTGTGAAAACTTGCCAAGTTAGGGATTTAGTTTTGAGCAATAAGGGTGGTCGCCGCGGGAGTCGTAGATCAAAACCCTTCATCATCGTCATCTACCATAAACTTCGGGTTTATAATAAACTTTAGGGACAGCACTATTAACTTTGTCTTGTATTTCGACTCACACTTGGGCTTCCCTTGGCTCTTTTCTGATGTTTTCCTTTATGTAAACCCAGTTATCAAAACCATTATTCGCTATTCGACAGAATGTTCATGGCACTCCACACTATCTGCTGATCTAATAGTAGAAATCGCTCAAAAAAAAAAGGAACCGTTTCTACTAAAACAAGAAAGTACACATATTTCCTAAGCGGTTATTGCACTTTAGATAATAAATATTCATAAACATGGAGATTTCGTTCCGTGGTAACCTCGTTATATGATACAAATTACCCGCAATGCTGAAAACAGCGTTATCCTTTTATATGGGGTTTGTTCAAGAACATCTACTGAATATTACACTAATATATTATGCATGATGTGATGAATAGGTAGGTACATTCGTCTACCAATTTTACAGAGCAAATGATTTTTTCCTTTTGTTGCTTGATTTTCTCCTTTCTTATAGACTAACCCCAACCTTAAACTTCATTTTATGGTAACTTTCATTTGACGTCGAAGATGGAGTACATATCTATTACAGACATAGAAAGGAATGGCTATTTTAAATACTGCCGAAACATATCAATGCATGCCGGGTATTTGGGGACAGAATTTTTAAAGGAAACTCTCAATTTGAACTTCTATGAATAATTAATAGTCTGCCACAGTGGTGCCGTTAGCCAGAAAGCCGACCTTCTTTACTTAAAGGAATTAGGTTGGTTGGGCATACGGCTCGAGGGAATTGTACAAAACTCCAAGGTCGTGTAGTCAGTGCAGGGTCTCTCAACCTCGTCTTAGAATTACTAGTAGAACTACGAATAGCTGTACATTATTTTATATCTTCTACTCGGCTCATGATCTTTTTATACCTAGTTAAAAATAGAACAAATAAGCAGCGCTATAAGTTATACCGATTTTCTTTTGCACCATTCCTGGAAGAAAGCCTAAGTGAAAAATACCAACTTTCAGGAGCGTAAAAAACAGATTTACAGGGTACCTAAACGTTCCATGAAAATGCAGATTAGCTAAAGTTTTATATCTCAATTATTACAATGCAGTTTTGGTAAATTTGAAATTAGGCAGTTACCCCTTTAATCCTTGCAAAAATAATACGACATGTAAGAATAAGTAATTTATTTTAGAAGTAAGAGTTATTGCTGGTATTTTTATGTTCAATTAACTGTTTTAATTTTACTTACACATTTATTAACTATAAGTTTTTCACAGAATTCGCATGTGTAAAAAGAGTTACGTAGTTTTTCCAGGATAATTTTATTCGCTATTATGGTAGTAATAGGGCATGAAACATAATTTTAAGAAGAAAAAAAAACTTAGTTTATTTTTTTCATTATTGTATGAGAAAGTATACAGTGAGAAATAGGGTAAATAAAGAGCACAGTTTTATGTAATTATAAGTCTTTATTGTTTGTTCGTAATTCCAATGTATATTTCGCTTTTCTTGGACAAATGTGGGGTAGATGTGACCGGACCGGATAATTATTTACGGCCACCTGCTTTTTTTAGTATTTTGTCGTCGAGTGACAGCTGGCCCCCCACTGCGTTCTAATCGCACGACTCCCGCCGTGCCGACCGCATGCATTTTGTCGCGATCGCAAATCAATACCTTTTTTGAGAATTGTGATCAAGGGTCATTTTCATCATCACCTGTGCTCACCACCGTTATCCTCATCCGCTGATTCGTCACCATCCTCGGGAAGACGACCCTGAAGAACGGAATTAAAGTATGTGGTTTCAAATATGCGACCGTTACGTCCTAACTACATTCCACATTGCTTAGTTTGTCCGATTTTGTTCGATACAAATAAGTCGCAGAGTTTTGTTCTTTTAGATTTTTCTCGGTAACTACATGAGCGATTTTTAAAAAAATACTTGAGTATATGCTAATGCATATAACATAAGCTAATAACAGGTATAACGACTCTTTGCAGGAAGTTGGTGTTGAAAAAAATTGTTGTATACTTTATAAAATACATAAGGGCTATAAATAAATCAGGTTTCATTCGACATATTAAATTATTTAGTTTAATAGTAAAAGCATTGTAATGCATTTTAATGGATATCGTGATGACATCACGAACATTGCCCTAACAGCTGTTCCAGATATGTAATGAGAAGGGTAGATACCCAATTCAGTTCTACTTATATAAGACTACTAATATTTTAGTACAATAAAATAAAACATTATAAAAACGAACAATTCACTTACCTACCATGCTGTATTGCATGCTTAATATATAAAATATAAACACATTTAGATAATAATTTATAACTATTGAAAGAGACCTCTTGTACTTTATCGTTGCTTAGGAAAATCAAATCAACCTATGAGTACCCAAAGGGAAAAAAGGTAATAATAAATACGCTAGCAAAATTTATTGCATAGCAACAAATAAACTTAACTAAGTATACACACGATGTAGGTTGTCAATTACACTCGTCGAGTTTCACACAACATTGCGCAGGTTTGACGACCAGCCCCAACCATTACGTCTGATGCAGGACAAATTACGTGGACCACAGGACAGGATGACACGCGGTGCGTAGGTGGCAGGCCTACCATTTTTTATAGCTATATTAATGGAAAGTTTATAGCTTGGCTCAGGGCCTGATTTATGGGCTTGTTGCCGCCCTGGGCTAATATGGCGCCCCCTCTTTCCTCTAAATCGTCGTTGACGAGTGAAAATCACGTAATAAACGCCACATAATTAGGTACAGACTTTTAAAGGTCGACATTGCCAAGGTTTCGTTTAACGCAGTAGAGGTGCAGCACGCAGACAAATTAAACTTATATCAGATAAAAGTGCTAAGGTTTTCTTGCCACTGGTAATATGAGCAAAATTTTGATTAACGAAGTTTTGTTTAGTTATGGGTTCAGTAAATACGCCTCTTACCACAAAGTAAAGAAAAGAGGACTGAAGATATTGTAGGGGCGGCAAAATCAATCCGATTTATGTTCTTTACCGAGACGATACTGAGGCCATCCGTAAAAAGGACCGAGTTGCGTATAGGATAATAACTCCTGAACATAATATTTTTTGGTACTTACGAGTTTCCTATTTCCAAAACCTATAAAACGATATTTATCAGATTTTATTATTAACGCACCTGTTAAGTTCGTACAGTCAACCAACCCAAAACGTCAAAATTTGAAATTCTCAAATAGAAATATAAACTTATTGCGCAAGCATAAGTTTGAGATTTAATTGAAGGTTTTTAAAAGATGGTATACTTTTTAGCTCTATAGTGATCGACTGTACCACATAGGTATCTAATAACGCTGCATGCATGAAGGTACGAATCGGGAGGTAGACTATTTTTTCTTTCATCCATGGCTGCATGTTTAGTGAACTAGATAAAAAATAGTTAAAAAGGTACGTAGTCAAGTTAGACACTGTTTTATAGTAAAAAAAATATTACCTAGGAGGCGAATATCTGTTGCTGTGAATCGAAAAATATTATAAGGCTTTGATCTAAACATTAAAGGTTCTGTTGGAAAGAGGTGCTTGCTCGAAGTGCAGGCGTTTTTTTCGATTCTGTTGGACCATTTAGGATTACTGCCCTTTCCATACAAAAAAGTCAACTGATCGGCACTATATGGGTAGTCGAAATTCGTTTTTTGCGAATTTGTAAAAAATATAGAACAATATTTGAACAACTATACTATACACCGTTGTTTTAGCTTACAAGTAGTAGTACCTGTATAACAAGTCTTGTTACAAGAAACTTTAACATTTAAATAATAATAACTTACCTCGTTCTTAGAACTTTGTATGAGCAAGTACAATAATGTTCGTAACAATGGTATATTTCCCAGTAGGTACGAGTAACTAGGTATTTCACTAGTAGGTGACTAAAGTACGTGTCTACCACATTAATTTAAAGCCCACGTACGTTCCGAACTACGGCAAGATTTTACTATGTTCATTATAGCATCTGTTCAGCGTATTGTAGAACTATACTCGTATATACGGATGTTCAATGTTGTTCATCATACATTACCAGGTGATCTCAGTGACAAAGTCGTAACCAGAAAAAGGGGCGGACTAAGAAAAGTAAAGAACAAATTTCGGGAGGGGGGGGGGACACCCTGAATACGATCCTGCTCAGGTGCTCAGTGAATGTCTATGTAATTCAATTATCTGTTTATTACTACCTTTGGATCGCTCGAATTTAGGGATGATGATGATTTATAGGACTCCAAAACAGAGATATAGGTAAGTACATTTTGGAATGGGTAGGAGAATTTCTTTACTTTTCTTCAAATGATTCTAAACCATTAATTAATATAATCTGTGGGTTTCCTTTTCTGAGTTTTTCTTATAAAATCATCATGTATATCGTAGAAATTATGACCAGCCGTTTAGAGGACAACATTTCAGAATACTGAAGATACCTAGTGGAACAAAAAGAGTACTCTTACCCGTCGCGGTAATAATGACGTAATGAAAAGGTTTTTTCCCCTAACAATATCCACATTGTATGTAACAGAGCAATGTAATTGTAGCAAACAGTTACGGCCGCTGGGTCTAATTGCTATTCGTCTGTTAGTAATTTTCCCGGACCCTCATTTTCCGCTCAAATTGCTATTTCTCTCTTGATAGCTAATTCTGAGTTGATCGAGATTTTTTCCCTGTTAGAACTTTATTTTAGCTCCCTCTTAAAAGAGAGTAACATTAAATTGGAGTAGTATTTTACTGTAACGTAATAATTTTTGAAATAGGTAAAAGGTACATAGATAAAGTTTCTTTAGAGACAAAGTCTAATAGTATCTGTAATAGCTGTATAATATAGTACACTGGTACATATGTGTTAAATAGCTGGTGTAAAGTATCCCATTGCCGAGAAACATAGATACTGTGCAAAAATACTTTTTGGAAATTCAAAAATGGCTTCCCCATACGATATTCAAAAAGTGCACGGCAAAATTTATTCATATATCGACACTAAGTCGACCTTGCAGGAGGTAGGTCCGACATGTACGTACGTACGTCCATATTTCATTAATGTATATTTATTCTTTCATAATAGAAAACGAAAAATTCATTGGTACATGACATTGCTTGGTTTGAACCCGGAGCTCCCGCAAGAGAGTCTGACGTTCTAGCCACTACATTATCGACACTCAAACCTACCATTTATTCACCATAAAATTGTTACTTAAACTGCTGTGAAATACTGCTGGTAAATGATTAACATTTACCAGCAGTATTTCACAGCAGTTCAAAAGATGTCAGTTGCAAATTCACATAAAAGCTTTCCGCTTTGTAACGCGTCGACTTGATATCACAAGAGTGACACAATGGACTCGGAACTTTTCCTAACTCGCAACTTATTCCATTTCTATCACTAGACTGTCCAAACAAATAATTCTCAGCTATTTCTATTTTACTACGGCGTAGCGTAGAGGCTTTCGTAGAACCTCGCGTAGCCATAAAATGTTCTTGTATTAATGGTACAGGTATTCGGGTATGCGAGGTGAGGACTATATTTTTGCTAGATGGGGGAACCCAGAGTCATTTTTTTTAATTGCAGATGTTAGGGCTATTTTTGGGCATAATAAAACTAAGGATTGTCTGTTAGGTATGATTCATTCATACATGTTTTTAATTATTTTTTTTGTGACTAATATAATCGGCTTTATATTAGATATCAATGTGTTATAACTTTTTATTACAAACTAATTAAGCTATTATGACGTCAGTATCAATCAAACTTTGTGGCTTTGTGGTCCTATGAAAGTCGTAAACAAAATTAATTGTTCATAAAAATCTTTTATAGTTTAATGAGACATGTGTCAATATTCTGTGATAAAGAAAAGAATTTATTTATAAAACGGGCAGTGAGTAAATACTATACGTGTTTATTGCCCGAAAGAATGCAAAATAGTGTTTTAATAAAATATTAAATAACAGTGTTCGATTGTAATATGTAAATTTTTCTTTGTTGTATGGCATACAGGAAGTCTTTCCTTTTAAATGCACCACATTTTACTGGCCAACTACTTGGTACTATAGCCATTTAAAAAAACTCGCCACTCGCGCCTGTGCGATGTCGCCAATACGTCAAACATGTCTACGGTTTCCATAGTTACCAATAACATGTCAAGCTGACGCGGAATATATAACATTAATAGACGAAAATTGAAAAAATATAATATTGACGAAAGTTTAATACTATCTGAAATAACTGAGGTGGCTATGGAGACGAGAAATCATCGGAGCTTTGAGAACGATCTATTATTAAACTCAGCTTCGCTTCGTTCATAAGCTTATAAGTTCATATCTCATGTTAAAATCGCTATCATTACGTGGCTATTGCATAAACTACTATAGGGGTATGGCGTAGCCTCTTTATGCGTTCTCACTGAATAAATCTCAAACTGTGTGTAGTGAATTCTTGAAATCACTAACGGAACTTAGCGAAGCGACACACAACTTCTAAACCCTAAGCTATATTTTATTAATATGACATTAATAAAAAAAAAAATTTTGTTACTTCAGACACGTTAAAATATAGCAAGAAAATTGCCGATTTTGAAACTCTTTAATAAAAAATTACCTTGACATCCAGAATGCAAAGGGGCTTCAAAGAGTTTATCCAAAGTTAGTTACTTACTCCGTAGCGACCGAGAAGTTTTAATTTTTATTCAACACCAAGGAAAAGGGGGGTTTATTGCCCATGGCCCACGCGCGCGTTTCACCTAGGTATAAGTACGTACTTGTTATGGCAAATACTTGCATGACTTTATCGAATAGTAAAATACTATATAAACACATTTTGAAAATCATCCACCTCTTAGATATACAAGTTCTACAATCAAACCTATTTCATACATACCTTCATAACTCTGTCATTTGCTTATTAATTCTCTATATACCTACTTATTATACTAGAAGCAAATTATGAGTTATGTACGGCCATACCCAAATTGGTGCAGCCGCAGTGCGAATTCGCAAAGTATTTTCAGTAAGATATATCGCATAAGAAAACCCAATATTTTTCCGCGGGTTTTTCCGCAAGGGTAGTAAATTTCATCTTCTAACAGCCTTAAGTGTATTGCATAAGTGAACAAAGTGTATGTAAAAAAAAACGTTTCCGAAAATTTAATATTTACCGACACATTTTTATGGTGGTATAAAATGGTGTAAAGCAGCAATGATTGCTATGTGTTACGGTTGAAGGGTAAGAGAGCCAGCGTAATTACCGGCAAATGAGGCACTCCTCAAGGTTAGCAGCGTCACGAAAACCCTTTTGTAACATTATAGTGAAGTGAGATGTCAATGGTGACCACATCATACCATCCGGTGACCCGTTCGGTCGTCTGGCTCTCTTTATACAATAAAAAACTCCTCAATCTATTTAATAAAAATCTTACTAGAGTCACAGGGCAACCTGACAAATATTATGTAAGTACGCTTAGTGTAAAACATTATGTCCAAATACCTATTAATAATTATATTCGGCTGGGGATACAATACAACAATACAAATAAAGTCCGACGAGGAATATAATACAGTTTACAGTTTTTATAATCTGTGTTATAAAAATCGCTAAAAAATAATTCAAATAAAATTGCGCAACATGGCGCATTCTAAAAAAGTCCGAAGAAACGAAAGCTTCAAATAGTCCTACGTAACTTTACAATAGGTAGTTAGTTAGGTACCTAGTCATGGTGTATT
The DNA here is from genome assembly GCA_947369225.1 of Hofmannophila pseudospretella. NCBI lineage: Eukaryota > Metazoa > Arthropoda > Insecta > Lepidoptera > Oecophoridae > Hofmannophila > Hofmannophila pseudospretella. The sequence continues at coordinate 6,587,797 of OX376326.1, forward strand.
TGAATTGTCTAAAAAATCTCGACCTATATTAGTATGTTTTTAGACGTATCCCATTAATCATTTACTGAAGGCATATAAAAAACTTTGCTGAAAGTCTGAAATTCTCACGAAATTCGTCTATTTTCGTTTCAAGTAAATTTCTAAAGTCAAGCCGCAGAATCTTACAGTGTGTCTTGAATACAAGTTTCATATTACTTTACAATAGTTAGAAAAATATGTCGCTGAGAATAGCAATTAATTTCAACTTTGATATCGTATTTTACCCACATGATTGTGCAAAAAATATATCTTTACTACTTATAGTTTAGGGTGATGTAACAAAAACTGTAAGTACACTGTTCTATGATTTTATTCGCGTTTAAGAAAGACTCAACGAGTCTTAGCGGCTGTCTCCATAGCCTAGAGATGCCTAGCCTAGGATGAAAATAACCGGTAGTTGCTACTGGCTCTGGATCAGACCCCTGATTCGAGTCGTCACCACGGGGGAATTTATTCGTTCACTTTCAAACAGATGGGAAATTGTCCGAATTCAATTAAAATTACTTGGAAGAGTACAAAAAACAGGGAGTAGCAAAAAAATGTAAGTACTTGTATTGTGCTAGAAGTTACTTGCCAAAGATCCTGCCGCAAATGCGCAAAGTTTATAAATAACTGAGTAAAAAGGATAATATTCAGGTGATAAATAAAATAAAGGGTAAAGTTAGACTTGCTATCTACTACGCTGCAAGACGGCCGATGAGGCCAGTGCAGGTAGTAGAGACCGATATTTACTTATACATTGTAACTACACTATTGTTAAGTGATTATAATTTGAATATTTTTGGGTTAATAAATATTTTTGTATTTTTTTGTATTTTTTTTTGTAAGTGTAAAGTGTTGTAAAGTGTAAAGGGTAAAGTGTTGAAGACAATTAATGTAACCCGCAGATGGTCGCGTAACCACACGCAGACATCCTTATATAAGTAAAAGTTGTCTGTGCTTTTACATTTTATTTACGAATTTAATAAAATATTTTTTATACATGACCGAAAAGTGCCAAGGCAACATCTGGATGTATCAATTGTAGTCGGAGGCCCGGAGCGTTGCTCCGTGATCACGTTTCTCATCTACAGGTCCAATAACTTTACCTACGTTATTTTACACGTGATATTTTTCGGCCCAGGTTGTTCCAACTTGTTTAAATAGAAAGAACTGTAGAATGCAGCTTACGGAACAAAATATAGCAAATTGTCTACCCTTTCAACATTTAATGTGGCACAAGCTGTTTCATAAATCCCGAATTTTACCAAATTAATGTTTGCTGATCGGCAATGTTGATACAAGTTTTGGTTATAATTTATACAGGGCTGTCAAGGCGTTACATGATGAGGGTATACTACCAAATTACTTTTTTCCCTAAATTAGAAAAGAGTTTAAAAACCCTCTGGTCCAAAATTACATTAGATACCCCTACATTTTAATAGAGATAGATAATATAGGTATGATTCTCTCCTAAGTATTCTTTATTGCGATCAATTTTATTCCTCATAATAGCTGAAACGTTCAGTTTTATAAAAGTTAGCGTGAGGGACTTTGCATAACAATGCTTTCCGTTTTACAAATATAATCGCAAAATTTGCTTCAGTTTCTGCGGCGTAGGTGAATATTAGGTAGGCGTTTGTTCCACATTCCCAAGGGTTCCCCACGTAAGACATAAATCTGTATAAAAGCTTCGACTTTCGAAGAAAAGTCTTTATTCTTTCTATTTATTGTAACACGTTCAGTACATACACTCAATCTTTACATTCTCTGGTTTATTTTCTTTACTTACACTCAATATCGCTACAAATGAAAGTATGTTTAATTTGTATTGTAATTAATTTGTAAGTTCTCGAAAATTACTTGAAACTTGACGAAGATGAAACTTGTAAACTTTGATATTGTTGAAGTTATTCCGATTCTACGCTAAGGTTACTAAAGTTACACAAAAACCAGTTAGCTTTATTTACTGTTTAGTTTTGTGTAACAAACCTATTCATACTCAAGCACTTACCTGAAATGTTGTTAGAAACAAGATACCTAATCTGTCGATAGTACCTCACAAATCACTAATAATATCGATAGTTTTCACATTTGACGAGACTTTTTTGAATATCTATAGTATATCATCTGTATCGATAGCCTAAAAGGCTTAAATGTGTGCAAATAGGTAGCCAACGTGCAGCAATATTATCGATGGTATTGAGTGAAACTCATTGATCATTTGATCATTTAACAGTTTTGAACAAAAACCAATTATAGTTTTAGTTTAATACTATTAAGTTCGTCAATATTCGCAACAGTATTGAAACTATCATATCGTTTTTTTCATTTATTTTTTATTAAATAAGGAGAGCGACGATCATACGGGCCACCTGATGTTAAGTGGTCACCGTCGCCCATAGACATCTCACCTCACTGTATTAATATTAGAGGGTTTTTGATGCGCTGTAACCTTGAGGACTAAGATAGATAGCCTCATGTGCCGGAAATTACGCTGGCTCTCTTACCCTTCAAACCGAAACACAGAAATGCAAACATTTCTGCTTCACGGCCGAAATAGATAAGAGGGTGGTACCACCCCAGGCGATCCTTCATATTAGAATCTACCACTACTATACTACACTATCATACCTACCAATATGACTCATTTTAGGTTATACAGGTTGTATTAAAATAAACATATAAAACCAAAAGAGGGGTATACATAAATGAACAACTTTATTGTTTTACAACATTTTGACTACCGACTATTTTATACAAATCAATTATCTGATCAGTACAGAATGCGTGGAGAATCGATTTTTTTCTCGCAAAAAATTAAAAAGTCGTAGAATAAAGTTGTTCAGAAAGACGAGTGTTCAGTATCCCTCATATTGAACACTGGTCTTTCGGCTTTAAACTTTTAACCGGTATTGATACTATATCGATAGTAACTACGATTTCATCTTAGTTACTATCAAACTTTACAACACTAGTTTATCTATCTATCTTTTACCTTTTTTCTTAGGTAGGTCCTAAGTAATTAAATGAGGTAGGTACCTATTGTTGTTCTTTATAGTGGGTGTCTGTCTGGAGATTAAATAAGACAAACATCATAATGAAATCAAAGTGAATGCATTGAACCCTAAATGGTACAGATCAATAAAAACAACTTATTATGCATCGGATAACTTACACCGATAATTACATAGTAAGTAAGTAATTTTAATATAGATTTTTAGAGGTAATAACCTGTAAAATTAATAACAACTACGTAATAACAAATAAACATACATACATCGCCAATTTTCCGCAGGGGTATATAGTAATAAGGTACATAATTTTTCTAGAGCCATTCATTCATAATATTGGCCAGTAATCTGTAAGAAATAATTTTGAAAATTATCAGTAACACTATTGAAATATTGCCATATTTTCAAAGAATAATTATGAAACTTTATCAAATTTTATTTAAAATAATGTGTAAGTTTTTTCAGGCCTATACTCGTATATATCTTTTATAATTAGGGTTCCATATATCAAGACAAAAAGGACATCCCTTACGTTAAGGAGATTAAGTTGTCCTTCCATCCTTTCATATGGAAAATTCCAATATATCCTGTAATATGGTCTGACCGAAAATTCTATCGGAAACTCAAATAACCGGAAATTCATTTACGAAGCCAATAATTGATCTGCAGGCTCTTAAACCCACTCATAGACTCTTGTACCTATCGTAGGCAGCTATAGCTGATCTATATGATGATATATGATCGCAAATTTTTGGAAAATGGTACAAGTCAGGAACAAAATGTCAATATTTTGGTCTCACAAGGAATAGTTGTAGGGAAGAAATCACTATTCGGCTCCAGAACTATATTTTTAACAATAGTGGGTCAGTACAGACCTATTTATTTTTGCATAGCACCCGAGTGAGAGTTTGTTTGTCTTCAAGAAAGTTCGCAATTTGACCTATTGATACCAGTAATGGTATTTTTTACAGATTAAAGTATCGTGTGTATGCAACTAAGATGCTTTTTATTGGCAACTATGTAAGAGTTTAATCAGGTGCTGTGCTGGTATAAAAAGGTACTGTTCGCAGCATGGACTCACAGTTGATCTCCCACCTGAGAGGACTGCACGATGAGGGCGCTGACGGTATTGGTTTTGGGTTTAGCGGCTATGGCCGCAGCCCGTCCTGAAACAGACGACTCTTTGTTCGGTAAGAAATTATTTAATTGCTATTTACTTTATTTTATTTTTTATAATTTTACATTTATAAATATATATATTAATTGTTCAAAAGCATCATTAAACCTTTAACAGTTTGTCTTTTTGCTGGTATTCCTCGTAAATAGCTTAAAATTGTTAGTGACTTCTAAAACAATTTTTATTGTTCATAAATATTTACCATTTGGAAAAAATGGGTTTTTTCTCACAAAATGTTAGTGTCGCTTTTATTGAAAGGTTAGGTGTTGTTTCAGAATAACTCGAGTAATCTTTCAAAGATTCAAATTGAAATTCTTGGACTGAAAACCGAGGGAGAAGACAAGGAGTTGCATATCCCTCAAAAACATCAGTTTTAAATTGAATAAATTATTATTATTTACTTTTCAGTCAACATGGACATCAAGCAAAGGCAAATCTGCATCCTGAAGTTATTGAATCACGTCCTAGAACCAGTTATGTATAAGGAAATCATAGACATAGGAAGAAGCTTCAAAATAGAGGACAATGTGGACTTATATACTGTATGTACCTCTATTCGAAGTATGGAAATAACAAAACAATTTTATGTACAGCAATGTATTATCATAATATTTCATTTTTCAGAAAACTGATGTGGTGAAGACCTTTGTCAATCTAATGAAAGTTGGTATGTTACCCCGTGGCGAAGTATTCACCCTCAGCGTAGACCGTCAAATGAAGGAAGTCGTAACTATGTTCCACATGCTGTATTACGCAAAGGACTTCACCACCTTCATCAAGACTGCTTGCTGGATGCGCCTCTACCTTAACGAGGGTATGTTCGTCTACGCTCTCACCGTTGCAGTCAGGCATCGTGAAGACTGCAAGGGTATCATCCTGCCGCCTCCCTACGAAATCTACCCCTATTACTTCGTGCGCGCCGATGTCATACAAAAGGCTTACATGCTGAAAATGAAGAGGGGCCTCCTTGACACCAAGCTGTGCGACTTCTACGGAATCAAGAAAACTGAGAAGGATATGTACATCATTGATGAAAACGTGTACGACAACCGTGTGTACCTTAATGATGAGGACAAACTGAGATACTTTACTGAAGATATTGACCTTAACACTTACTACTACTATTTCCATGTTGACTATCCGTTCTGGATGCGGGATGCGATATTCGACAAGTTGAAGGTCAGGCGCTTTGAACTCAACCTATACATGTATCAGCAAATCCTGGCCAGGTACTATTTGGAGCGTTTGTCTGTCGGTCTTGGAGAAATCACTACTCTCTCATGGAACAAACCAATCAGAAAGGGTTACTGGCCATGGATGAAACTGCACAACGGTGTCGAACTTACAAGAAGATCAAATAATTACGTGGTTGTTCGTGATAACAACGTTGAAGTTGTGCGCCTAGTTGAAAGTTACGAAATGATCATAAAGGAGGCAATCGTCAAAGGTTACATTGATGTAAGTAAAATGGATTACTTTGAAAATTTAATAAGCTGCAGTTTAAATGTGAACTTAATATATTTTTTATTTCCCGTAGATTAATGGCATCAGACTGGAACTGACTAAAACAGAAGACATTGAAACCCTTGGCAGACTTATTTATGGCAAGATTGACAAGATCGGCATGGTTGACAAGACCTACATTGATGCTTACCGCTACCTACTGGTCATCATGAAATCAGTCCTTGGGCTTAACACACTACAATCTGACAAGTAATGTTACACAATTCTCATCAACATTTTTAGCTTCTTCTATTCGCCAACTTTATGCCTAGAGCTCTGTAATTCATATACAATAAATCTTATACCCTGATCCACCTTAAAAATCCAGCACGGATTAAAGAATAACACATATTTGTTATTTGTCAAAGGTGTTTCCGTAAATACTAATCGTAAAAATTATTTTTCAGATACTTTGTCGTCCCCACCGTCCTGGACCAATACCAGACCGCGCTTCGTGACCCTGTATTCTACCAACTGCAGAAGCGTCTCTGCGAATTTGTCTACTTGTTCAAGAGGCGTCTTCCTAGCTACACCAAGGAAGAACTGTACTTCCCTGGAGTGAAAATAGAAAACGTTGTGGTTGACAAGTTGGTGACTTACTTCGATGATTATCTCATGGACATAACTAATGCTGTCATAATGAACGAGGAGGAAGTTAAAAAGACCACAGCAGACATGAAGTTCTTAGTTCGCAAACGGCGTTTGAATCACCAGAAATTCACAGTAACTATAGATTTGATGTCAGATAAGGCTGTCGATTGTGTCGTAAGAACGTTCCTGGGACCCAAGGAGGATAACTGGGGCCGTATGATTGACATCAATAGAAACCGTTACAACTTCGTGGAACTTGATTCCTTCCTGTACAAATTAACAACTGGAAAGAATACGATTGTCAGGAATTCCTATGACATGCACAACTTGGTACGCGACCGTATGTGGACTCGTGATCTCTGGAAGAAAGTTGATACCATGACTGATATGAGAGATCTGCTCATGAAAGATCTGAGGAACTACCATACTGGTTTCCCAACCAGGCTGCTGCTTCCCAGAGGTCACGTAGGCGGTATGAAGATGATGCTGTACGTCATTGTGACCCCGCTGAAGCTGGTCGATAATGTTGACATTAATATCCTGGACGTGAATCGCAAGGATATGATCGTAGACTTCAGATCGACCGTGCTACTGGATAAGATGCCTTTAGGTTTCCCCTTCGACCGTCACATTAACGTCGGTAAGTTCTTCACTCCCAACATGAAGTTTGTGGATGTGATGATTTTCCATAAGAAAATGACATGCGACATGAAAACTCGGTGGGACAATTGGGTGCTGAGAAATTACGACATGGTTACCAGGACTCCAATGGACGCAGACACATATTTCACCGAGGTTGATATCAATAAAGCAAACCGAGACATCAACATGGTCGACCTGTAATCCACAACTATACTGAGTATTCTACTGATAACTAACGACAGCGGCTGTGTAGATATTAGAAGCAATCTAAGAAAATGTAAAAAATAAATGACAATAATTATTTTTTAACAAATTTATTTTCTACGAAGTTAATATACCTACACCTATATACATACTTAAGTATGCCATATACCAAGTCAAAGAATTACTGGAAGATCAAGAACAAAGTCAGTCTTCATTATTCGATGATGATTTAAAAAACAGTAACATTTGTAAAGCAAATGGTACCTTATTTATTCAAAGTTCATTATTATGTTGAGAACAGTATATGTTTTCACTTTGCTGGCAAGTTTAACGCTTTTAGCACATTTCAGAGATTTTGAAACGGAATCGGACCATACCTATAGAAATTTAGAAAACCATAATATATTTTCTACTACCTTATTACCTATGATTCAATGGCTATCCGTAATTCTATAATCACTACCTGAAATATTAGGGATTTTTGGGGCAAAAATTACAGCTATCTAACTGTTGATCTGTCGAATTTTAGTTCAAGTTCGTATTTTCTAGCGGAACAGAGGGCTTATCCCGTAGATTTCAGTTTGACAGTCACGAAATGAAAATTTTGACATCGGGTCTCGAAAACCAAGCTCCATATACAATAGCGCCACCAATAGGGGGCGGTATTTGTCCCATGGATAGCTACCAAGTTGTCTATGGGATGAATGCTGACCGTTATTGAATGCCTTCTTTTTGGGAAAGCACTGTCTCCCAAGATACAGGTTCGCCTAGTTTGGGAATCAGGGTATTGTTCGATTTACTAATTTGTGATGTTTTCAATAAAGATTATTTAATTTAATTTAATAGTTTGACCTAGTAGGCTGGGGGCAGAGCAGACGCACACAATGGATGGAGGATTGGACAAGCAAGTTTGACCTAGTAGGCTGGGGGCAGAGCAGACGCACACAATGGATGGAGGATTGGACAAGCAAGTTTTCAAATTAAAAAAATTGTACATAACAATTAGTAATTTATTTTTTTCACAATTAAGGAAAAGTATGGGAAAAGTTTTTAGCGATTTCTGACTCTTCTAGTACTGTAACCTCAGTTGGTCCCATAGAGTCTTTTCATCATAATAAGAAACAAGATACATTGCCAGCATAAAAAGAAAATGTAAGAACTGCCCATTATCTCGCTGACTGTACCATTTTTTCAAAATGCAGTTGTAGATAACTCCAAAAGTTAGGGAAGTTATCGTGTTCGTTCGTTACGTTACCATTTAAAATCGACTCATGAAAGGGCGAAACAAGGAAGCAAGGACGTTGCCTCTCAAAAACTTCCGGAGATGACCGGAAATGTGTGGTAAATGGTTTTGTGATGGTTTCCGTATCCTAGACGATAGAGTCGAAGCGACAAGAAAGGCAATCCTTGAATATCCAGTATGTATTGTAGTATTTTCTCGCGATATTGTTACCTTACCTAAACCTATAATTAATGCAGTCTTCATCTCGGTTTCCGAAGAGGGTGGGAGCCTGGAGATCCGTCACACAGGTACTGAACCTATAACGGACTCCAGCTCTCACAAGGCCACAAGCATTGTCTGCTACTGCAGCCTTAGTTATAGCAATTACCATGTTATTTAATGTTGCCTTATGAGAGAAATAAATGATTTTTGTATTGTATTGTATTGTATCAGACCTCGTTTTACGAGAGAGATTTTCGTTTCGTAATTATCAAAGAAATCCTACGGGATAAGCTCTCAGGTTTTTTAAATATTTTTTTATTGACTACCAAACCCGCATTTGACCTCGATCTCGCCTTATGGCAAGCGACGATGAGGTCGACGATGGAGCATGCGGGTCCAGTAAATGCCTATTCACTCTGTAGGTTGTATGTTTCGGGAAATACAGACGCCGGCAGGCTGTTCCATTCCTTAGCCGTTCGCATAATGAACGAAGAAGCAAATCGCTTCGTACGAACAGACTGTACTGTACTCACACACCCTATTTAGTATAGGTCCCGTTCATTTCATATTCTCCCATTCCTTATCATTATCACATCCTTAGGAGGCCGGATTAGTCATCCTTTGCGTTCGTAAACCCTCGTGGATGTGGTTATCGTTGGGGATGGCGAATCCGAGGGTGAGTGGTGGGTCCTTCTTCACCCAATAATTTGAAAAAATAGCTATCTAACTCCCTAACCACGTGGCTCGAAATTTTAAGGACTTCTGAAATTCCGCCATAAAGCTCTGACATGGGTTTTTATTATAAAAGATACGACTGTATTTCGTACCCAGTCTCTGGGTCTGCATGGGACCTAACACAGAAAACTAGAAAACCGAAAATAGTTTTCTATGGATTTGGCCTGGTAAAATCGCTGCGGTCCTAAATATACACACTATGTAGATAAAACAGCTGCACCTTATAGGTATGCTTCAGTCATAAGACCATCATCTCGAGTTTAAAATATTGATAGTGACATTGTAATATATGAATGTAGGGTACTTACCTACTTATGAGTAATAACACTAATAACTAACAGAGAGAAGCTAATAAATCCTAATAAATCACTACGTTTATTCGTAACTTGTCTGAAAATGTTACTGTCATACAGGTAACAGTACCTTTTTTTTACCAATTTTTTACCTTTTAGTGTTTAAAATACTTACAAACTATATGTGAAATATTCTTATTTACTTATAAATTTCACCCAAAAATATTTTGGAAACAAATAATATGTAATTAAATTAATTTTTTTTACACATAATATTAATAAATGTGTAAATTAATTAGAATTTTTATTAACAGTAAAACCTAACCAACAAGAAAATATTAGAGAACAATAAAAAGTTTGCGTCACTTTGTGTCACACCGCCATCTATCCTACTTGTACTAGAATCATCAAAGCATTAAGCTATCTCAATGCTCTAACTAATTTCACTAAGTGCTGCAGCTACTCGACAACAGATGTCGTTACTGAACTCAAAATAATTTTTTGAATCTATATTAATTATAGTAATAATAATCTTGTTATAAAATTAAAATAACTAATTATCTAAGTAATATTAAGATTACATCAATATCTTACATACATAATTAATAAAAATATATTATTTGTAATATTTATGTGTATTTGTTTATTACATACATAGTGGGATTTGAGAAGACAATGAATAAACGCCTCTGGTATTAGATAGCAGAACAACGTATAACGAACAAAACTTATAGAAACTTAGAAACAGCTTCATATTTGTGATTTCGTCTATCATCTTTATCTAATATAGAGTTGGAATAATATAGGACTTTTTCAGTATCTCGTAATATTGACAAATAAATTATTTTAACTGTAATAGTAGTTTATGCAACTGACACGTAATTACAGCCATTGTAAAATGAGTTTAACAATGGCTGATTACGTGCAATACAATACTTTTTCTACGACCATGAAATACCTAAATAATTGAAAATGCAAACTATTGTGAAGCTACCAACACGCCATGATAGCACGTCAAAACTCCGTCGACAACAGTGCGTGGTCTAAGTTGTCGTTTCATGTTGTCGACATTGAAATAAAAAAGTTTTTTTTTTTAATTTATGTGACATTTTTTTTCTATAAACTACTAATTTTGTATCAGATTTCATGAAACAACTAATAAAACAACTTTGTATTTAATTGACGGTATCGTAATGTAGGTTTGCGGTGTCGTAATGAATATTACGACACCGCGACGTTCATTACGTAACGACCCTTAGAAATTAAGTAGTTTGTGTTGCTGATTGTGGTTTCACATTGAACAAATTACCAAATGGGAGTAGAAAAAATAATTTTATTAGATCTATTTTACAGATCTGTTGAGGAGCTCGTAGCCTAGTTGCGAGCACGGTCCGAAAGTGATTGTGCAGGTTAAGCAACATTGGCGCGGTCGGTACCAGGATGGGTGACCGCTTGTGGCATATTTCATCTGAGCTCCTCCGTGCCTCGGAGAGCACGTTAAGCAGTTTGGTCCCGGTTGTTGTCGTTCGACAGCAGTCGTTAAACCATGTCAGAGGCCAACGGGCGGCCTGAACAACTCTGACAAATAGGTTGGCCACTAACCATACGATAAGCAAGCAAGCAACCGATCTGTTCATAGTACCAACTACTTACTCCAACTATTACTACTGATTAGATTAGATTAGTAGTGGTATATTTTCATATATGCCCCTTCGTTCCTCGGAGTGCACGTTAAACTGTCGGTCCCGGCTGCTGTCATCCGACAGAAGTAGAAAGGCCTACGGGCGGCCTGAAACAGTCTGGCAATAGGTAGGCCGCTAACCACAGGCCAAAAAGAATGGTCGTGAGAGAGTTAAAAGCTACAAAACCAAATCCACAAGTTCTCTATGTCCAGTAAACGTTTTTTATACTTAAAAAAAAAACTTATAATTCATGATGAAATGAGTTTTAAACCATTGTAGAATAGAGTTGCGAAATAATATAGGGTATACGTACACGATAATACACAATTTATCTGACTATTCTTAAAACATGTTAAGGATATAAGAAATGTATTTTTCTGGATGGAAGTACATAGAAAAAAAACGGTCAAGTAAAAAAGTTAGACCTTGATCCACCATTCTGATGCATTGTACACGCTGTAAACTCATTACATAAGTATGTACTTAAATTTTGTTAACGCGCTTAATTGTATAATGACAAAATTACTTACGTTAAAATCTTGTTTGATTTTTCCATTTATTTTTTAATTTAATTATCTATAAAAAAGTCAATACCGGTTTAGTTAGACGCACCATCGTCGTCCCGTTTCGATCCCGCACTCGTAAGACCTATGTATGATAATTACCTTGATATGTATAACTATGTTAAAATTGTATAAATAAAATTACATTACTTTTATGTCATTTTCAATATAAATTGCACACCAACCTCTTTCTCGTAAACATTTCCTCTACCCGGGACATTTATTCCTCTACATTAACTCATACAAAAAACCATCGGGACACCGGGAACTCTTGGTTACGTCATGCTTTTACAATACGTTTAAAATTCAAAACACAATTCATGTTAACTATAAACATAACTGGACAGGAGCGAACAGACCAGCCGATTTACATATAAAAATTTGCCTAAAAATTAAGATTGTAGCGGCTTTGTTATTTATCTAAATTAATAAAAAATAAAATTAATATATCTGCTGTAAAGGGGCATTGTCGTACAAATGGTAGTGGTAGTGGTAGATCCTAATGTGAAGGATCGCCTGGGGTGGTACCACCCTCTTATCTATTTCTGCCGTGAAGCAGAAATGCTTGAATTTCTGTGTTTCGGTTTGAAGGGTAAGAGAGCCAGCGTAATTTCCAGCACATGAGGCAATCCATCTTAGTCCTCAAGGTTAGCAGCGCATCAAAAACCCTCTAATATTAATACGGTAAGGTGAGATGTCTATGGGCGACGGTGACCACTTAACATCAGGTGGCCCGTTTGCTCGTCTGCTCTCCTAATGTAATAAAAAAAAATAAAAAAATTATAATAAATTATAGCTGCTGTAAAAGGGGTATTGTTGTTGTATATGTATATTGTTTGTTTTATCCAATTTGTGAAATAAAGTGTATTTTACTTTACAACTTCCCCTTAAAAGATTTCACTTGCTACGGGACAGTAATTGCGTGATATTATGTTTTGACTACATAACACTTCTGTTACATGATAACATTGTTAACCGATAGTTCATTACACTTCTTGACCTTGATTCAGCTTCAGCTTTATCTCTAAAAGCAACTCATACTTTATTTAGATTCTTATATACCTATAGCTTATTCTAAGCGTTTTTGTAGAGCCAGATTCCTCCCCAATAAAATATTCTATGAGGTCACTGTGTTGGCTGAACGTCATCTTCTTTTTGGTTCTACTATACTCGTATATAATTATTTAGATAATTACAAAAATTTAGCGTATTTAGTTAGTAAATACTTAGAATAAACTTACTCACCCGATAAAGTGAAATTCATTTCAAAATATCAACAAGGGTAGGTGGTAGATACAACAGATAATACCTTTATTTTACAATTTCACTCTTTATTCAAAGATCAATCTAGGTACGTCAAAAATATCCCTGATTCCACAGACATTATTAGGCGAGTTTATGCTATCTATTTCAGTTAATAATCGCGTAGCCTCCAAAAATAATTGAACTTAATTAAACCAAAAATATGGAAATCATTGAGTTTGCGGGATCTAAGTGGTATTGGATCCAAATTATTCGCAGCAACTAAAATTCGTGTCTATCAAGCAGGATTATTGACCAATCGAACTTTATGTCATAATAAGGTTGGCGCAACTGATGTTACCTATAGGTATTTACTAAGTGCATACCACAAAGAAAGACTCATGTAAGTCATTTTTTTGTTCAGACTGGCATTATAAAATTTTATTGCGTTTTCTGCCGAAAATAACGACGGAAAATGGGAATTATTCACTGCTGATAATTAATAACGTGAACTAGGTAACTGGTCATAGTGTTTTATATGTTACATTGCATCATCACAAAATGTTAATTTAGTTATTTACAATGTTCTATCCCAGTGACCTCCAAGTGCATTCAACTATTTATCAATTATTGAATTGTTTGTACAAAATGTCTATGAACTTATTTTTCTAGTATATATTGAGGTGATAAACTGAATTATGTTAGTTTTTAATAAAAAATGAAGACGGTTACACTACTAGCAGTAGTTACAGCATTAGCTGGAACTACTGGGTTCCTTATAAAAGTGCCCACGCGACCTGTGCCAACGCAACCCAAATTCGGTAAATGAGTGATAAAGTAAAAAGAAAAAGGTTTTTTTTACTTTTTGTTACATTTTACAATACAAATATACTTTATTGCACACCCAGGACATAAACAAAACATACAACATTACATTTACATTACGTTACATTTTGTAACATTTACATTACGTTACATTTACATTACGTTACATTTTGTAACATTTACATTACGTTACATTTTGTAACATTTACATTACGTTACATTTACATTACGTTACATTTTGTAACATTTACATTACGTTACATTTACATTACGTTACATTTTGTAACATTTACATTACGTTACATTTACATTACGTTACATTTTGTTACCTTCCTTTTTTCATTTTTTTTTGTTTTCGCATTTTGGATAAATTAAATGAAATCCTGCTAATGGAAATTTATTCACCCTTTTTGAAATAATTATAAATTAAATGAAATATTATTTTTTGTTACATATCTTATCTATTTATTATTATAACCACAGAGTACTAACTTCGTAAACGTGCAAAAAACCTGCAACTGATTTGTCATTCTGACTTTGTAAAACTAACCGATAACCGCCAAAATAAGTTTACAAAAAAAATGACACAATTGACTTGTCATTCTTGTTTGTAAAATTAAAAGTCATGCCTGCTATCAATAACGTTTTAAACAGAGATGTTTGCTATACCTACATTAAAATAAAAGTTTTCCTTATAACGATTTCTGTAAAGGTCTCAAAATCACTTCTTTTTCACACTAAATCGATTGTTTAAGAATAAAATTTTATAAGTACGAGTACCGCAAACCACCTTGGGTAAAAGAACCCGAATACATGAACTATATTTATATTTTTACGCTTCTCATACTATTCAGACAATTTCAATGTTTTTGTATAATACGGTATTAACCTAATTTTTTTATTGCATCAATCATACATACTAAAGATGGATCTTAGTTTTTCGATATCTCAACTAACATCAGAAATATTAATGGTTAAAGTTAGTATACCTTAGTATATTTATATATTAACTCTAAAATACAAATAATGTCAACTTAATTAATTACAATATGATAATAAAAAAACGAATTAGTAAAATGTCATACTATAACTAGGCAAAAATTATACAATATAACTTCAGTCAAACAGCCCCCCGCGAAGTGCCCCTTGGCCGAAAGTACCCAGAATACTCGCGGCGTTCCCTCGCTGAATGGCGAGGGAGATGCGCTGTACCAAAAAGTGGCCGCCACGCGGATCACCTCCTCTCTCCTTAATTCGCCTCCCCACAGCGCGAATCAGATCCTTGGCCTCGGAGCCCCATGGTCCCGCGGTTTCAACTGCCAAAGGCACGAAGTCGTGCATCGATTCCAGGTTGGAGTACTTTAGGTGCTTCCTCTGGGCCGCCGCCTCGGCAGCTGCACCTGCAGTCTGCCGAGTGCTGGCGAGATGGCAGGGCGCGAAAGTGTTAACGCACGTCGCGTCCCAGAGGAGACAGCGCCCTCTCGCCCATGGAATCAATGTAAGACCGTCCGGCCTATTGCCGTCCGCACGGGACAAACCGGGGCCTCCAAGACGCACGGTACCTCAGCTGAAACCATGGCCCGTCTGAGGATTAGTATTGGACAGATGCTCTGTCCCTTTCTAGCAAAACTTCCTTCTCTTCCTTTATATGCAGCCAGGACCTGCTTGTATGGCGCTAGAAAACACTAAAGTCATAAAACTTAGCGCCGTTTCTATCTACCGTTCTGATTTTTGATTGCCTATGTTTATGTTTCAACGAACTTTAATTCTGTTTTCACATTTGACCATCAATTTATGACTATTTTTTATTTTTTAAGAAATGCATTTATTATTTGATACTTGGAAACTACCCTATAGGAAAGCGAATAAAATGATTGTATACCTATATCATTAAAAATATATTCACCATTGACATTATTCCTCACCGAACAATGTGAAAATACAACTATGTAACGTGTTTTTAATTTCAGCTCCAGTGGGATGGGTTCACCTTCAGAAACTAATACTTCCATTATTCGAGAATGTCTGTGAAGATAGCAGTAATCCAATAATCATTAGATTGGCTCAGGAATTCAATCTGGATTCATCAAGTGGAATTTATTTGGTAAACAAGCTTATTTCAGTGCTAGATCAAGGATACTAAAAGTAAACATATTCTTAACTAGAAAATAATATCACCATCACCAGCAGTCTACTCTAGTCCACGGCTGGACATAGACCTCTCCCAGCGCACCATAGAGCCCGGTCTTCGGCTCTTCCCATTCAGTCGCTGTTAGCCACCTTGCGCAGATCGTCGCTCTATCTATCAGGAGGCGTCCCACATTTCGCTTGCCAAAGCGCGGTCTCCACTCCAGAACTCGTTCTAATTACGTAAGAACCACTTCTGTCGGTTCTGCGTTATATGTGACCAGCTACTAACACATCAGCTAGCTAATCCTGTGAGATTTGTCGACTACTTTGGTTTTAATATGAATCTAGAAATTGCATTATTACTGTTTCAGAAACTAGAAGTTATCGATAAACTGAAAAATCTCCAGACTACAAAGGGTTTACTCTCTAAAGGGGAAATATTTAAAGAATACGACGATGATCATATCAAAGAACTGAAAATAATTTACGAAGTCTTATTCTACGCTAAAGATTTTGACACATTTTATAAAGCAGCTGCTTGGGCCCGCCAAAATGTAAACTGTGGGTTATTTATTGACGCCATTTACTTAGCTATATTGAATAGAAGAGACACTGAAAAACTAACGTTACCTGCACCATACGAACTACTGCCAAATTACTTTGTAAGAAAAGACGTTATCACCAGAGCCTCTTCATTATTATCCGGTGAGGAAATTACACCCGCTGATGATAATATGCGCGTTGAAGGAAATGCGTACATATTAGACGCGAATTATACAGCCACCTTTTACGATAACGATGATGAATCTAAATTAGCTTACTTCAATGAAGACATAGGTTTGAACTGCTTTTACTTCTTACAAAAACTCAAAAAAGCCCCTTGGTTTAATACACCACCTGACTCGAATATTGGATATGGAGAACATTTGTATCACATCATGAAACAACTTACTACTAGATATGACCTAGAAAGATATTCTAACGGATTACCAGAAGTTGAAATTATTAATTGGGAAACGTTCGCTGTTACTCCGTATGATCCAATGCTGGTTTATTCAAATGGAATCGACTTTGGTCTTAGAACAACATTACGTGAGTTGCCAGGAAATGCAGATTTGGAATTATTGCAAAGTATTGAGAGCAATGTTGATACTGTAGTCAGTCACATGGTAAGTAAAAGATTCTAATAGGGTCAAAAGGTTGTTGAATTTCAATTAAAATGAAGGCAATTACTTTTAGTTGTAAAAGTTAATGCCTTCAAAGAAATTGTAAGGTACAACATATTAAAAACATTTACAGATGGGTACTGGATACAACAAAACGCAAATACTGAACCATTTGATGGAAATATTAGTCACAGGAGTAAAAAGCTACGAGACTGTGGCTCGAAGGTTAATCGGCAAGAATTTGTCTGAAAATGGGTAAGTAATTTGCTATTCAGATTTACTATGGTACTTTATAATTGTTTAGTTTCTCTAGTATTAAAAATTAATGATTTTAATAAAATTTCAGTCAACCCACTGTGCTGGCACATTATATGACCTCCTTGAGAGATCCCATGTTTTGGAGATTAAATAAAAAAATTGTGCATATTATAGATGCCGCACTTAAAAAAATACCCAGTTACACTAAAGGTGAGCTGCTCTTCCCAGGTATAGAAATCTTAAATATTGAAGTCAAAAAAGTGATGACAGTCTTCGACTATTTTCAATTTGATGTTACCGATGCTCTTAAATCAGCTACCGGTAATACTACATTCCAAGTCAAAATTGGAGAGCCAAGATTGAATCATAAACCATTTGCCTTAAAGCTTAATATTTCATCTCTTGTCTCACAAAAAGGACTAGTAAAAATATACTTAGGGCCTAAAGTAGCACCAGGTGAACATTCATTGAAGAAGAACCTGTATATGTTGCTTGACAGTTTTGAATTTAATTTCAAAATGGGATACAATGTTATATCAAGAACATCAAACGAAATAATAAACCTATCAGAAGACTTCGTACTTCTTAGAACTCTTCGTAAGAAAGTCGAAGAGGCTGAATTTGGTCTGGATGTTTTACCTTTTAAATCGGTAGAAACTGTAAGTGGCTTTCCAACACGGCTAATCCTTCCCAAAGGCACTCCCGAGGGTCTACCCCTTCAAATATTTGCATTTGTTGCCCCATTTGTAAAAGCAACCGTTCGTAGTATGTATGTTTTGTCAAGCCCAGAGTTTAATTCAGAAATATTGTCGCTTGGATATCCACTTGATTTAGACATTGAAGGCACACAGTTGTTTGAGCTACCTAATGCCTTCATCAAAGACATTATGATCACTCATAAAGGAGATACAAAAGTAACTAATTATGGAGAAGCCGGTGCTACTAAAAAATGGCAAGGAGGAAGTTTTTATGACCCTTCAACGCGACCTGATTATTCTGCTAAAAGGAAGGAACCGTTTGATTATAATTCAAAGAAAGGTCAATATGGAAAACAGGAAGATTATTCAGCTAAAAGAGGTGGTCAGTATAGAGATAATCTAGACAATATTGTTGATGGAAGTGATAATACTGAGGATTTTAAAAACATAGATGAAGAAAAATCAATAGAAAAGGTTGAAGTGGACAAAGATATAGAAGAAAATAAATCTGCAGATATGTTAGAAGTACGACCTGCAAGTATAACTCTTGATGATGTTAAAGGTATAAAGAAATTGCAGTCAAGTTTTTATAACCCATCTTCACGACCCGATTATTCTTCAAAGAGGAAGGAAACATTTAATTATAAATCAAAGAGAGGCCCATATGGGCAGAAGGAGGATTTTTCAGCTAAAAGAACGAATAATAATGAAGATGATAAAGATATGGTTGATAAAAGTGATAATATTGAAAACATTGACGGTAGTAAATTAATGGAAAATATGGAGGCGAACAAACATTCAGGAGAAGTTAAATCAGTGGATGTGATTCAAGAACCACCTACAAGTGTACCTGCTAATGACATTAATATAAGAGAAAATGAACCCAAACAAATCCCTTTACTTTGGCAAATAGGTCCAAGCAAACGCATGCCGACAGTTTTCGACTATCTATTTCCGCAATACAACTATGATGATTACACAGATGAAAGAATATACGAATAGATATTGTTATAATCGATTATTTTGTTACGTTACATATGTACTTAGTATATTATATTAATAAGCTTTAGAAAATAAGCCCTATAGGTTATAGTATAAAAATTATTATTGTTCATTAAAACTTTTTAAAATTAAAAAAGTTTAAATTTTTTGATAAATATAAATCCTATTATATGTATATTAAAGGTAAAGGTTTAAGCTTTTCTAAATACACTCCTAGAGGAGTAAAAGTTTAAAAAAAAAATGCAAATCTAAAAAGATAGCGGAAATGTTTATGCCAGTATTATATGCTAATAAAAGTTTCTAAAACTTTGTAAAAGCACTTTCTAAATAATATTTTTGAGAAGCTTTGTGTAATATTTTATATTTTGGGTCATAGTTTTTTAGAAATATATTTTATTACAGAATATTTAGTGTATTTTGAACCCCTTTCAAAGCCATCACAAACGTAGTAATATGCCGTAAAGTTCATGGGAATTCGACCTTGAATTTCCGTTTTTTTAAAGAAAAATTGGAGTTGTTTTATATTTTCGGTAATGTACCTATTTAAAAAAGCGACATGTCCACTAATGTCCAGGTTTCGCACGGGTTCATTTAAGTATATTTATACTGAGGATGAGGCATGATGATGACATTTGCCATCCTCAGGAATAATGAATGAATGATATATAAATCAGTTACTCGCGGATTTTTGACATTTCCCGACTAGAAGTCAGCCAAGTTAGTGATCCAATCAAATCATCCTGAGTTCAGAAGGATAATGATAGGAAGGCACATGGGACATAGGACTCGACTCGTCTTTTTACAACACTTACTCGTGTAGGATCAACACTCATGTCTTCTCTGAAGACGGACATTTCTCAATCTTTTTAGTATTGTTGCCTAATTGAGATAATTAGTCTAATTTTTTTTCTGTGAACACCAATTTTATATTAACGATTAATTGATGGTAAGTTAAATATTATGTTACCCAATAGCAGTTATGTCAATATTGAACACAAGGATAAACGAATGCATATTATTGCCATTTCGTGTGGTTTTCTATCATTATTTCTGGAATAGTTCCAAACATTTTACAACGATGTTACGCTTTCCCTATTTTCATCGTGGAAAATTTAAAAACCATCGCTCACTACTGTGACAACAGCTAGAATACAAATAGAAATACTTTTACAGCCGATTACAAGGTTTTTCCAAAGTATAGATTTGTCATGAGTGTAGGTATTATTCAATATTATGACTGCAATAATAAATACAGGCGTAACACCTTCAGCGAACATTAAGCTGAACCACTGTAACATCTAGAGGATTAGAAGAATAGTTTACTTTCAAGAAACAATCATGTTTTTACAAGAACATCCACTTGTCTTTGAATTCGCTATTTTAAAGCTCTATTAATATTCGTAGATGACAGTGAAACAAGAACAGACACTTTTAAAATGTAAAACATTTTAATGGATTTCATTGATGTCTAAACATATGAAAACATTTTAGTAACCTTACAACTGGAGACTTCGAGTATTTAGAATACAGGACTTTTAGGTAGAAACTAATAAAATGAATAAATATAAAACACATGTGTGTTGCTTGCTACACATAAATACAACTTTATGATAAATCGTTAATGTCAGAACAGTGCACCGTAACAAGCGGATATGTAACTACTGTAAATCATAAAATAATGTTACCTATTAGATTTTATTTCACCTAAAAGCTTCAAGGTGAAGCTAGTTTTATTTTAAGTCATCATCATCAGCAGCCTACCCTAGTCCACTGCTGGACATAGGCCTCTCCCACGGCGCGCTATTGAGCCCGATCTTCGGCTCTTCTCATCCAGTCGCTGTCAGCCACCTTGCACAGATAGTGGGGCGGCCGGGAACTGGGGGCCGTTTTCTTTGTGCGCTATCCATGGGAGGAAATGCCATAATCGCCACGCTAGGCCTGCGGGTTGGCGATCGCAGTAGCCGGGTCGCTTGCCCCGATGACGCTGCTGCCCGTCATCGTGCTTCTGGTATTTTGACCCAGCCAGAATTTGAGTGGTTATACCGCCACTAGTCGGTCGCCAGGTACTCGTTCGTTAATCGGCAGGATGCACCACATGCAGGTGAGTTTGACATTTGGAGGTCTAGATGTTGGTGACCCCCCTTACATCCCATCATTATTTTAAGTACTTTTACACAAATATTCCTAATACTTATTTTGAACATTCAAGCAGACTTTCTATGCAATTCAGTTTCTAATGAATTAAAACAAACTATTAATTACTGGTGTTGACTGTAATATTTATTGTAAATGTTACAATGTTTTTTTGTTTGTAATTGTAACACTATCAGTAAAAAAAATGTACAAAGTATAAAAAATATCGAATCAGATTCAAATGTCAAACAAATCTAACTATAAACAAGAAGAACTGTATACCTACTATTATGTAACCACGTTTTAGGGTCGATGGTCGAATGTTACATTACATTACATCATGAAACTGATAAAGTAATTGAAGTTGTAACTGTCAAAATAAAGGTAACAAAGTGTATACTATATTATTCATTATATACAAGATTTGTGATTTGACAAGCCTTAGGGTCGAAAATTACGTCATAAAATTAACAAAGTAAAAACCTAGGTTGTACCCTGACTGGGAAAATAAAAATCTGTCAAGAATACGCCACCGGAACTTTTATAATCTGTGTTATGTATGGAAAAAAATATTTCCTTTAAATCCGTAATATGGCGAGGGTTTTTATATTTCTGGTCAGGTTTAACCTTGGAAGCAATTGTAGAGATTCGACGGACTAAGATATTCATTTAGTTTTATTTAACGACTATATTCGCTGAGGAAAACCGTCGATTCTGTGCCAAAGCGCAGTTATATTTCCACTCCATTGACACCGATGATTCAGGGTCCAATGTTAACTATCCAAACATTGCTGTTGGCTATGATAGCCAATTATTTTCGGTTTCTGAACGCTGAGCTGCTGTAAATTGCCCACCTGTCTGTTACGGATCGACTAATAAATCTAAATAAACTTGGGGAATTGAGACCTGAAAATAAATTGTTTTATTAGCAACAACTTATCCAGAAACATCCTTTTCAACTTACCAAATTCAGCACCTAGTCATTTTATGCTGTCACGCACAAAAGTGAGTCATCTTGTAGGAACTACAAAACCAAAGTTTTTATAAATAGGCAAAGACAAATAGGCAAACTGGCCACCTGATGGTAAGTGGTCACCTGGTGCACATGCAATACGAGAGGTACTGGCTGGCGCCTTTTGGAAGTATAGGACTCTCTTTTCGTTAGTTTTGAAGCACCCCATGTCGTAGCGCAGCGGATATACCTACAGCGCGTCGGGAGGAAGTGCTGACTCAGTACTCTAACTTCCTCCTCTGTTACAGCGGTGCGATATTTTAGCTCTAGTTCTACAATGATAAAAAACCGGCTAAGTGCGAGCCGGACTCGCGCACCGAGGGTTCCGTTCTAAAAAAATATTTTTCATTTTGAAAAAATACCATTTTAATTTATTTTTTCTCAAAAATAATAATTGTTTAGACTGTCTTATTTTTCCCGGTATACTACAATATCGTCTATCAATACTTGTTAACTCGATTTTTTCTTGTTAATAACTGAAAATATATTTTTGTTTTATTACTTAAAAATGATAAATTTTTGAAAGGAACTTTATTTTATTTTCCTGTAATATATAGGATAAAATATATGAGTCAGAATTATTTCAAATTTGTCTGCTTGCAAACTTCGGATATAAGTAACTTTTATCACATTTTTGGCCATAAAAAAAAACAATAGCGTATAAAATAAAAAAATAGTTTTGCAATGACCATAACGGTTACTTTTTTACCATTTTGTTAAGAAACCCTAAAAAGAGTTTGTTGTGTGTGATTTTAACTGATTATAAAAGGTCCAGTGATATCGTTGCGGCGCTTTTGAAATATTGCGCAAAAAAATAAAGTAGTCCTCATCATCCTAATAATAAAGTAGTAGGCAAAAATAAATTGGAACTGTTATCTTTAGCTGATTGAAAACCAATATAAATGGATGACGGCGATACCTGAGAAGAATCGATATAAATAACGAATAACTCACAATCAGTTTGTATGTATTAAACCAAAAATAGATTTAGGACGTGTGAAGCCAACGCAATGCGCATATCATATCTATACTTCTTACATTCAAACTTAGAGTTATAGTCATGGGCATAGGAGGAATGATCAATACATCATCACAGACTAATAATGAACAGACGGCACAGAGGAAATAATCCCAATTTTTCCTAGGATTTCGGTATATTATAACCTCGGTCTCAGCCACAGATATTTTTGCATATCATGGTACCTACAACAGTATCAAAACTTTTGCAGAAGAAAATTAATCTATATTTAAAAAGACTCCCATATGAAAGTAATACGTACTTATAGTCACGAAAGATCTATACTTATTTCGTAGCCACAGCGTATCTAACTATAACAGTGCATTTCACGATGTGCCAAAAAAATAAAACAGATACTGTAATAGTCGATTTCTGTAAGTATCCGTCTAAGATTTAGCAACATAATTATCTTTTGAAAATTTTAAGTAAGCTGGGTTTTGAGGCAGGCATTTCAAGTTCCAAAGAATCATTCAAGACCGAAGTCTTTCATCACTATTTTGCGAGTTGAGACTAGCGCGGGAGAATAATGCGCTCAATAAATTTAAACGTACGTCCGTACACAAATGATCCACGTGATTACGGATATATTTAACTCATTCATGATCATGAATCACGATAATTCGTTTCTAAGTGCGAGGGACGTGACGTGAAGTAACTTCGAGTTGAAATAAGAAGTCGAGGAAAGATTTAATTGTTTGCCTCTCCGTAAACGAACAAGTGAATATGACCTACATAAATAAAATACATAGATACCTACTTATTCAATTAAAATTACAATACACCTACAACATAATTAAAATTGCTTGCTTGCCTATCGTATGGTTATTGGGCAACCTATTTGTCACAGTTGTTCAGGCCGCCCGTAGGCCTCTGACATGGCTTAACGACAGCTGTCGAACGACAACAACCGGGACCGATTGCTTATTGTGCTCTCTTATTCTCCGAGGTACGATAATTAATTAAAAATAAAATTTAAAAAAAACAATTATTTCCTATTTTCGCAGATTATACTAAAGTGCGACTTCTTATTATTATTATACATTTATGTATATTTTTGTTTACGATTTCGTTAAAATTTCAGAAGAATACATAACCTACTTACGAGTTGATTCTATTTAACAAAAGAAATAACTTTCTGCAACTTGATAATTTTGCGTCGTTATTTATAGATTATTTACTTTGCATTAATAAAATAGTTCAATTAGCTAAAGTTATAAGAATAATTGTGTTCACACAACAATAATTTCAATAAAATTTTCGAAAGATTCACGAAAACTATTATAACAATTCAACAAATTCAAAGTTTGACACGAAATTATTATCCGTCATCGCGCTATAAAGCTCGTCCCAATGACGTTTCTCTCATTGTGGCGTTCGTTCGCGGGAACACAAAAATTATAGCCGATCACCGGCATTCTACTTATATCTGCGTAGGCGCCGCCCGCCCGCCGCCGCCGTATAACCCGTTTCACGCGCCAGTGGTAGCCAATCGGTGACGCATCCTATCCTGCGGAAAACGAAACGGAAAATGCAAATCATGCCTTTGAATGCATTCCCAGCCTCGTTTCCTAAAATGTCTTAGATAGAAATGCCATTGAAATTGTCTGTAGATACTTTATAATTATACCCCAAAGTTCCTGACACTGGAAAAACCATATTGCCATAATTTACTCTTTCGTTCCATACTTTATTACCTACATATTATATTTTTCATCGTAGTCGTATTTACATTAAAAACGTGGAAATCCTAATATTTTCATAATTATTCCCCTTGACCTCGGTTTTCCAACTAACTGACACTAAATGATGCCGGGTATTATAATTTCGGCTTTATAGAGGGTTTTTGTTACACCGTCTATGACTTTTCGTATGAAAATTGACACTTATCCGAGCTTAAGCAGAGATAGACATTTAGGCAAGTGGTCCTTTGTCATTCATTCCGATTTTCAGGCTACAAATACAAAGGGTTTATTAACAAGCCGTTATTTGCAGTTCGGAAAATTGATTTTGTACGAACTTTGCACGGGAATTGTAGTTTACCAACCGCAAATAACCGCAAATAAAATTTCTGTAATAATTTGCGAATAAACTACTTTTTTCGGATGTTTGAATTTTTAAACACTATCCTAACACCGAATTTCAAGTTTCTAGAGCAGTTGGAAGTACCTCAGATTTTTGATAATCGGTCAGTGAGTGAGTGAGTGTCGAAATAACGAAACTTTCTATTTTTTTATCTCATGAACTATAAAAGATAGAAGCTGGAAATTTGGTGGTTTAGCTAGCGGAGTACTCAAGTTGAAAATTATTTCAGGTTTCTGGAAACGACCAGAACAACGATAGAGTCAAAAGTGCTGTGAATTGCTTCGGGAAAAAGTGGTACAGTAGTGTAACCAACTTTTTTTTTGGATCGACTTGTCGGGGGCATTACCGTGCCCCCATATCTTCAGCTTTTCATGAAATCTCAACTTTTAAACAATTACCTTCTCCTGAAAAGCCATGAAAAATGTTTACCACATCTGAAAACAGAACTCTTTCATCCTAATAAGTCGTGACGTCGCAGACGCAATATTTTTGCCGGATTGTTGTTTCAAAGGAATTTCCTGTTCTCAATCAACAAACTCTTAATGTGCACTCTCTGGTCTCTGGATCTGGAACGCTTTATACCGGACATGTGGAAGATGTTCAGTTTCAACCGTTTCGCGATTACTTCTCCAGAAACACGTGCATAAAAGTAAGTTTGCATAAAGTCCAATTGGACTTTTAAGGGTTAAAATTCATAGAATTCTCAGGTTCATTCACAACGGTTAAATAACCAACATAAATCTGTTGCCAGCAAAGAACGGAAACACAATAAAACACCTCAAACATTTTCGAATATGAGTTATACAATGAATAGGTACTTAGGTACTGTAAGAAGTTCCCATGGAATTGTTCCCAAACAATTGGGTCAGCACCTGTATAACAAGCATAAGGAAGAAATACAATAAAGAAAGAAATTAGTTAGGTTGCTGACCGGATTTCGATATTCGCATGCAATTATTCTACGAAATAGTAGTATGTCCTCGGGTATACTTACGAGTATATACGTGATTGTAATTGTTTTAATAGAATAATATTTGTTCATTAAATACATAAATATGTCCTAACCTAAGTAAGCATATTTGAATCAAAGAAATTATCATAGTATAAATTCATTCCAGTCGCAAACAAAAATAAATATTTAGGTCATTAGTACTTACTAATAATGAACTTTCATTATGACAAACTGATTGCTTTCTTTTGCGAAACGATTCTCTACTTATTGTCAGTGCATCTGAAATTTATCCTAAGGCTGCATCCTCACGATGCATCATAGGTTCAGGTAATGCATTAGTTAGCTTAAGCATAAGCATAAGGCATAAGGCTCTACTTTTAAATAGAGTCTTACTTGTTAATGTAGAGTCCTGGCCCTTACTCTGGTAATGGCATTTCTTTCTAGAACTATGACGTAGAAAACAATAGAATTTATATCGTAAGGAAGTTTGATTTCTCATGATCCTCGTGCAGATGAAAGTCGGTCGCGAACGCAGACCGACCACTTCGAATTAAATGACCTTTTAAGGAAGATATAGGTAGAAATGTCATATATTTGATGGATAATTATCACTTTACTAAGTTATGTCACCTGATCTGCAACCTGATCGCAACAGGCGATTCAACACCGCTCTCGTGAGTACGCAGTCTTACAACTATAAATACGTCACTAACCCTCGTGTATGTTAGAGAAAGACAGTGATTTTTTTTCATTTATTTTCGTATTCCTGTTCGTGGGGAATGCTATAAATAAGGGTGCGACACGAACGTAAATTCCAGTGTAACAACACTCGCACTCGGATTCGGTTCTTGTTACCACTGCCAACCCTACACAACCATCATGGTGAGGAATCTAAAGTCTTGTTAAGTGATGTGCTTATGCTAGTGAAGTTACAGTGCTGAAACGAAAGTGAAATTGAAATAAAACGTATCTTATTTTATTCGTTGGTGTATACATCCTGTCGTTATCCTTCAATTTCAATATTGTGATATTTAATTAACTAAATTCGGTGAAAAAGAATTTGTCTTCCATCTGTGGTTTTCTACTTCCTGTCGATGAACGTTTAAAAACTCCAAATTTATTAATTTATTGAAGTTTTTTTTTCATTTGTTGTACCTTAATGCTAATTTATTGTACCTTAAAGTACTTATCCAAATTGTACACAAGCTTGTTCAGGATTAGTCCTTATCATATCATTTATTCATAAACACTGATAAATGATAAATTGTGTTTAAATATGACAAAAATAATAATTAAGCTCTTTTAGTGGCAACCTTAGTTTCAACTTTAGTGATTTTTTATTAGCATAAATATAGAATTTCATCAGTCTGAATGAAACGTTTAATATATTTTTATCGTTGAATAAAAGTTTAAGTATAAATGTCATTCATGAGCATGTAAACTCAAACTATTATACTGGAAACAACTTTACATTATGCAGTTCCTTTTCTGCGCTGTAAATCGTTTCATCATTCTTCTGTGCCATTTCTGACACTTTTCTATTCTCCAGGACTCTGAAGATGAACAAAAGATGGCGATGCTCCGCAAAGCATTCCAAATGTTCGACACCACCAAGTCAGGATATATTGATGTCCTGAAGATCTCAACCATCCTGAACACTATGGGCCAGCTGTTCGATGACTCAGAACTTAACGCCCTTATCGAGCAAAATGACCCTGAAGGTGAGATGATTACGATCGTGATTGTGACATTAATCTACTTGATGCTCATCAATCATCACATTAATGTTTATAAATATTAGCCTTATATTATCATTCGTCAAATAAATTCAGATAATATAATCGAAATTGAATATAAAACTCATGTGTAATTAGAAACAGAACGATTTGGTCCCATATTATTTTCTAAAAAGGGTCCTAGTGTATATATAAACCATTTAAAAACTAACTAACATTTTAAACCTTTCTTCTAGTTCATTAATTAGCAAGAAGAGTTTATCTAAATGAAATAATTCTTGTAAAATTATAGCACTGAAAAAACTAAATCCGCTTTCCACGCGCCACTGCGCGATATCTCGAATATTTCCAGAATATTTTTACACCACACGGCCACTCTAATTAGGCTATTTTCGTGCCGGTGTCTCCTCGATATTCCAGTTCCTTTGAAAGATCACCGTCTCTTGCCTTGCTTTGCTTATTTATGTGGAATTCGTTGGAAGACGCCAGTTTTCTAACGTTATTATTTTCAATATTGTACCTATTCAATATCTCGCTCTGTCTAGCTAGTGAAACCTTACTGTTAACGATCATGAAGTCGTTGAAAATACAGTAGCATGAAAAGTTTCTTGCTTATTTTAATGATTTTATTAAAGGTTTGTCACTTCCTTCCACATTCCAATATTCAAGGTTTAATTTTAGTAGACAGTTTATATTGATATTCCGTTTTTTTAATGACATCCTTTTTCAATCACCAGGCAGCGGCAAGATCAACTTTGATGGATTCTGCAATATTGCGTCACACTTTTTAGAGGAAGAAGATGCTGAAGCTATGCAACAGGAACTGAAAGAAGCTTTCAGGTTTGTAGGATAACATTGATTGTAAAACTAATAATCTTTTCATCTTTTACAATGTATATATTAATTTCGCTTTAACCCTGTTTTTACCCTGTTGTTTTAAGTACCCTTACTTTTCCATCAAACGATTATTGATTTTTGTTTTTTACATTTATTTCATAAACACTGAACATAACAATTAACTTTAGATCTCGCACTAGACATGACCTGTGTCGCGGGATTGTTACCTGCATTGCACTGATAGCATTGCATAGTTACCCGACATCTTCAGTAAATTTTGGGGAGTATTGTTATAAGTAGTTTTCAAGAGAAGTATATACAACATAATCTGCATCTAATGATGTACTTGCGACAATCTTATTATTCTCCCAATGGAATACTGACACAGCTCCATAAACGTCAATTATATATTCATTTACTCAGCATTTGACTCTCCACTAGTTGAAGTCTAGTCTACAAGTTGTCTCCCCCTTATCTCTCTACTTGGTTCTATCGGTGGTGTTTCTGTACTACAATCACCCATCTCTCCAGCGTATAAATCGTCGAACCAGTGAGCAGTCTGTCTGCCCGCGGCCAAACCTCCAGGACAGCCAGAACTATATTGATAACGTCAACTCCATCTCCAGGTTATACGACCGTGAAGGCAACGGTTACATCACCACCTCAACACTGAAGGAAATCCTGGCCGCTCTGGACGACAAGCTGAGCAACTCTGATCTCGACGGCATCATCGCTGAAATCGACACTGACGGGTCCGGAACCGTCGATTTCGATGGTAAATGTTTTGAAAAATGATGTCTTGATATTAATAGGGACAAACTGGAAAATGGAAACTATATTTCGGAAGACAGATTGTTTACGTGACTTATAATAATAACAAACAATTAATTTAGATGAACTTAATCTGACTTGGTTAAATATTATTAGTAGATTTCAAATCTAAAATGTACAAGTTCAAAACTGGAGAAGCTCATCTGCTCTGTATTGTTATTATTTAAAATTTGTAGGTCCAAAAAGTTTAGCCCTAGTTTTGTGTATAGGTAGACGTCGTAATAGAACACAACAGTAATTTTGGGCTGTATGCCATTGGATGAATTAAGTAAACTAATTCCTTTTTTAATAATCACCGTACTGTGACAAACCCTGTGTTTATATCACTTTGATTAAAAATGTCTTGAATTTGCAAGTAATAATCACAATCATAAACTAAAAAAGAAATAAAATTGAAACATTTGTAGAAAATCCACAAGTGACATACGAGTATATTAGGTACAGAGACATATATTTCGTGAATCTCAAAAATTGGCACACTTCACTTCGTATCCGCTTTCTAATGCGATATAAATTTTGCGCGTCGTGACAGATCAAAGTTTTAGCAGCTAAATGTACCTGTAAATCATATAATTATCGCATCAAACTATCACCTAGCACTCTATTAGCTGTAGACATAACGAGCAACTAAAGTTTTAAATATACTTTAATTTATTTTCAGAATTCATGGAGATGATGACTGGAGATTAAGCGGATCGTCAGTATTTCCATAGTATTATTACGTTATTGTTACGTTTAGATTTTTTATACGTATTAAATACTTTTAAGAACTTATGACTTCTATATTAGTACAAAATTATTAATTTTGCGGTATTAGCATGATTGTTGTTAGCAAATTTTAAATTATTAATCGCAATGTTGATATCTATCTTATAGATAGGCTAGTTGTATACATTTTGTTATTTATAGCCTACACACGGTAGGCCAGGAATCTGTGGTATTCGTTCCAAAGAATTATTTCCGGAATAATTCACACGTAACGATTACTGTATTTATTGTGAACAATTATATGCTAATATTTATAACGCATTACATTATTTGGAAATTATTCTGTACAAAATATAAAGATTCATTGAAATTCAGAACACATCATTTTGTTGGTTTCATTTATACTGTAGCTACTTACTACTGACATCATACGTGTCTAAAGAAGATACTTTCTTGATGGTTTGTCTAAATAACATTCATATACTAATAGATAAAATGAAGAACCAAAAAAGAATTAACTGCTCGATTACAGATAAGTGGATAAATATGAGTCTGAATCTCTACAATGAACTATTAAATCTTTATTGTGTGGGTAACCTAAACTAACCTAACAGACACATATGTTGACATTATTCTGAGAACTGAAATAGCGAACACGTTTTACGTTCCAGACATAAGATGTGAATCGTGCGTTGTTGGAAAATAATATATTTACCCATCAGCCATCCAGATAATATGTGCAAAGCATTTTTCTTTATTTTGAGGAGGTATAATTCTTTTCAAAACACGATATTCCATACTTATTATATTTTTCAGAAATTGAGGAAGTGTGTATTGGCACTGTACGTGGGGCGGTCCAAAAATTGTTCAACGGCTTGTTATTGTGACGCACAAACCCCTCTATACAACCGATATACAGCCGACAAACACAAAACCCTATTTTTGTGTTTTAAGTTGGTTAAGGTCCGAGTGACCATCATATTTAACACTGAGATACATAGAAGAATAGAGGGACATAGAAGAATTTTGAGTCAACGGCTTAAGTTTTAATTTTGCTAAAACTTAAAAACTATGTATTTTCACATCTTAAAATTATTTATACACAAATAATTACAGAATCAAGAGCAATAGAAAAGAAATGTAGAAATAATTAATTAAATAATGTACAAAAAAATTTAATTAAATGTAACTTATAAAATATCTTAGATTAGGCCCGTGTGGTAGGGTACTGAGGATGCTGGCGGCGTTGCCCCGCTGGAGCGCTATGCTGATCCTTTGGGCAAGATAGCCGCCAGCCCTTGGGTCCTTCGTCGCATCAAACAAACGCTTGGACAGCTCTCGAAACAGTGACCAAGCTCCAGGGCCCCAAGGACCAAGGCTCTCTACACCAAATGCAACAAAGTTGTATTATTTTGATATAATTAGTATATAGTTGTACCACAATTAATAAGTACAACATATAAACCGAATCTCATTGAGATTGGTTAACTTTGGGAAATCGTTCCCAAATGAAATGGAGTTCGTGTATTGCGAGGAGCGCATATTTAAATTACTCAAGAACCTGAGCCCAGACAGGTTTGAAACTTTTTTGTTATAATAGTATTATTGAATACTATATACAAACCGAGTTTCATAGAAATCAAGTTGCACAAACCTGAGTAAGAACGAGAAATGTCCAGGAGCGCAAACCTTAATAAAGTCTAAACACGAACTCATATGGGTTTAGTTCTTTTATATTTGTGCTTCTATTGACAAATACTAATTATATTCCGAGATGTGCAGAGTCAGAGGTACCGCCCTTTTACTTATTTCTTCCACGCAGCAGCAATGCTGCTGTGTTTCCGTTTGAAGGGTAAGCGTAATTACCGCCACACGAGGCACTCCATCTTAATCACTCAAGGTTAACAAAGCATCTAAAACCCTCTAATAACATTAGATATAATAGTGACGTGAGATGTCTATGGCTAATCATCTTACCATCAGAACCCCAGATTACGGAGCAACAATCCTTGTAAAATACACGTCTAAAATGACAACTTTATTTAGACCTGTAATAGGGTAGTTTTCATGTATCAAATATTAAATGCATTTCTTAAAAATTAAGAAATAGTTATAAATTTATGGTCAAATGTGAACACAGAATTAAAATTCGTTGAAAAATAAAATAGCTACAGGCAATCAAAAATCGCAACGGTAGAACGAAACGGCAATAAGTATTAAAACGTCAGTGTTCCCTAGAGCCATACTCGTACAAGCAGGTTCTGGCTGCATATAAAGGACTGTTTTGCTAAAAAGGGACAGAGCATCTCGTCAATACTAACTTTAACCATTAATATCGCTGATGTCAGTTGAGATATTGAAAAACTAATTTTAGATCCTTCTTTAGGATGTCCGTGTGAGTTGATTAATGCAATAAAAAAAATTAAGTTTATACCGTATTGAAGGATTGTTGCTTCGTGAAATAGGACTCAGGTGGCTCGTTTGCTCGTATGCTCTCCTTATACAAAAAATACTGTGGATTGTAAGAACAGGAAAATGGGAATCCAAATAGTAGGTATGATTATAATCTTAGCTTTGCACCTGTAACGGTACGCTTTCGGCAGGTTCCCGAAAGCTGTCGTTACATACAAATACCACATAATTGCATTGTTTTACATAGTTTTCATCTTAAAGTTGAGAATGTCTAGGTTATCTGTCGGTTTGTTTTATTGTTTGATATTTACATTTTTAATTATTTTCATGACACAAGCCACTAGGCTCTGGCCAAATATGAACATTTTCATCCGAAGTCGTTTTACGTGGAACGGAGAAAGCACGTGAATGGTTTTGCTAAGTGACATAGGGCCTTTATTTCATAATACTTCCACGATTGATTGAGAAAACGTTGGTAGCTAATTCATTATGAATGGTAAAAAACACAGCTGCCATCGAAAAAAAATCGATATTGTCTATAGTTCTTTTCATTCGAATCTTCGGACGGAGAGCATCGCCTTCTCCAAAATGTGAAGGAATTTGCCTCCAAAATGAAGAAAAGCACTCTTAGAAAGCTAGCCCTTCGTTTTCTGTAACTTACAGCTGTGAAGTATTACATTTCCAGCCCGTAACAGGTCAGTATAAAGTCATGTAGAATTTTTACTTTTCGTAGTAATTTTATTCAGTTTTCGCGTTTAGATTCCATTTTGAATTGCTCTAATCTAATCTAGATCGTGTTTCCGTTAAGTTTTTCCCAAGTTCTGCCAATTTTTCTTTGTTCGGAAACCACATGGCCATCGAAGGTCATGTCACAAGGACATGCACCATGTGTCTCTAAGTAGGTGCAGTCAGAGGGTAAAGCAGTGCGTTTGATTTGTTTCAGACGGGACATATGATTGGGTTTTTTGTGATGGACTGAAGATATCCTTGGCCAACCAGGAAGGATACCTGCAGTCCTGTCTATGTTAACCATAATCCTGTATTATGTTCCGGTGGTGTTTCCGGCCAACATAATATATGATGGACCTTGTCGTTCAGATTATCTCGTGTAAATCATATTTTCGTACAACTGTAAGTAGTTAACTGTAAGGTCGTAAAATAAAACAAATTTAATAGAAGTCAAACCATACTTTTTATTTAATTCAGTGAGGACCATGAGATTGGTGATTTCTTAATTTTTTTATACCTTTCACAGTTAGTATAAACTGTGTGGCGCTCTACTTCTTGTTTAAACCAATTCCATTGGTTGATTTCCTAAAAACATAATAGGAGATCACCGTGCCTACTCAACACCATATATGTAATCATCGAGCTCACCCACATACCGAGCAGCCGCGGGCATATTGAGCCTGACACTTCTCTTACTTTAAAAACCAGGCTATACACCATAAACGTATATACCTATTCAAAGTACTATACAAACGTATTTCTACTCGTTTAATTTATTGTACCTTGAACTTGACCGATCCCCTACCTCGTTACCTTTATTACTTGCAATTGGAAAATTGACCAATTGCATTTTGTTCTAGAGAATAGTTCAGGCTCAGGTTTAAACTGTTTTAATTCTACAAAAGTCTATATAAAACCAGAACGAACATTGAGCTTGAATTAATCTACTCTCATTTATTCCGCATTCATCCTGCATTGGTAGTAGATTTATCTATCAATTTAAGACACGCTCCAAGATGGCGCCCAACAAAATGGCGTCACTCACTCCCGCTAAGCGCTTTTCTTCAGTTTTATGTGTGAAACGTATAGGCAAGTGATATAATATTTATTGAAACTAGATGAAATACCCTAACTATTGTAATAATTTTGAATCATAGTATGCAGAGGTATAAAATCAAAGCTATTATTATATAGTTTTAGCAAATATAAATCATTGTGTACAGTTAAACCTAAAAAGGTAAATATTTAGTAAATAGTTCTACCGTATATGCATTACCTATATTGAAACTGAAACTTTTGTTAACGATTGTACGTAAATACAGTATCTCAATTGGATTAGAGTGGTATTATGCAGTTTCCTTAGAGCATATAAGCTAATTTTCACTGTCAAGAAGTTAGTTTCAACTATGAACACTGATCGAGCTATTGTGTCATCTTCTATAGCAAAAATGTTTATTTGGATACTCTTTGTTGGAACAGCATTATCTACTCCCACTGACGAACTAGGAGAATTCAGCAGTTATGGAGGTATTTGATGATCTTTCTACAACTATACATATATAATTCTTATAACTACGTAACCTACATAATTAAGTTTTAAAGCCATCATCAAAGGATTGCATGATCATCATCAGATTGTCATATAATATAAATTAATACAACATTTTAAATCATAACACCCAATGATAATTAATAGTAACATAATGAGTAAAAGTATTTTTATTTAGGTATTAATAATTTTTTTACCTAGAGGAGAGGAGAGGGAGATAAACTCCCTTGAAAAACATATTTTTAATGCGTAAATTGTCTCAGGTGTATTCGTGACCCATGGACTACTAAAACAGAATAATATTTCACTCTTAGACGTTGTTGACAAGGTAAAGATAATTTTTATAGTATTATTTCATTATCATCCACATTAATGACCACAATAAGGACCTTTTAGATTGACTGCGAGTTTCTTTGTCTCTGATTTAAATCTTGACCAGTAATATAAAGAACATACCAATCACCATATTGCGGAATTGAATTAATCTGGTTTTTTTTATTACGATATTCATAACACAGATTATAAAAGCACCAGTAGCGGCCTCATGACAGGGATTTTATTTTCCTGTATAAAGGCCATTGAAAAGTGAGATAGACAGATAGATAGAAACACTTTATTGTACACAAATACAAGAAAAGTTAAAACTACAGGAATAGTAGCACGATACGTACAAAGGCGGCATTATCGCTTAAAGCGATCTCTTCCATCATTTCCACTTTCACTTCCATCCATTATTTTGTTTACTTTGTTTGCGGAATTAAAATAAATAATGAGAGTCTAATGCAACACCATCGACGAACAAGACATTCTATGCTTGATTTAGATTTCTAGATTTTCATTAGTATTTATTTAACTACATTCAATTTGTAACAGAGTTTTTATTTATTGTACCTGTATACAATGCTTACATTATTACAGAATAATAAATATTATAAACAATTTAACACTTACATAAAGCAGGGATACGCAATGAAAGGCTTAACGTTTAACATATACGATGATAATATGAGGGAAGCTGCTATTGCACTATTCCGTTTATTGAAGGATGTAGATGAAAACGATTTCCCTATAATAAGAGACTGGGCATCACTGAACATAAATGATGATTTATTTGAATATGCGTGGCGTCTAAGTTCACTGTACTACAACAAATTTGGAATGAAAGAAACTGAACCACCTTTTATTACAAAACCTAATTATTACATAAATAGTGAAACTATAAGAAAAGCTTTACTTCTTAAAATGAATGAAGGGTGTTTTAACGAGGAAGAAGCAAAAGTAAATCAAATTTACAGAAAAGACGACATTATAACAATAAATACAAATTATTCTGGTTGGAACTTGCCACCGGATGGGTGTGATGAAAAACTTAACTACTTCACAGAAGATATATCATTGAACAGCTTCTACTATGGCGTACATCTCTTACATCCGTTTTGGATGTCGAATAAGGAATTAAATCAACTAAATCCGAGACATGCTGAGCATCATTATTTTGTACATAAACAACTAAGGGCTCGATATATGTTAGAAAAAAGAAATATTACACATAAACAATGTGACAATCGCTATCAGCCGTATCTGGTTTACGACAATGGACTTTCATTCCCAATAAGATCGGATATCTCAGGTGAATCGAATGCATTCACAGTTAATTTGGCATCAAAACATAGAAAGATTAAAGAGAGCATAAAGATGAGAATCATAAATACGGTAAGGAATATTCCACAATACAAAATATATAGCAGAGTAAAAAATCTTTAAAAGTGTACCTACTTTAAGGTACTTACTTACAATTTTTAAAAAATGATTTGATTTGATATGCATTAGACAAATACTATACTTCGTTTTTTTTGCATTAGAAACAACGTAAACAAAGAAGCAGTAATCGCAAAACTGAGGTGATGTTTATGCAATGCAAAATGGTGGTCATGGGTTAGCGCATTGTTAGCGACTAATTTTAAAATCATTCAACGTGATATATATTTGAAGATGACACGACATTCTTAATTTAGCCGTATTATACTATTAAAACGTCGTTTTACTTTTAGGTGTCCTCCTTCTTTAGGTCCTTTATAGTAAGTTTTTTAAGATAATTGTTGATTTTATTATCATTAGACCCATAATGTTTCAATATTGAGAATTACGTATAAAAGTAACGTTTATTAATTACTTAAACTGACATTGACGGTGAGGTGTTTACGAAAAAATATGTAACTTTTAGCTAGAAATTTTTGCACTTCATATTTATAACGTGCCCGATAAAATACCTAAAACTTGCTTCTATCTAATGCTAAAAAAAATTAAGTATTGAAGAAAATGAATTGGATTCCAAAAATTTTAAACCTATTTATTTTCCATTTCATTTATAGGTATTTTGATACTTATAGTATTAATCTACTTGTATATCTTAGTCAGAAATATGTTTTCAGGAAAACAGAGTAAACATTTCCATGACTGAAGATAATTATGTGGATTTATTAACAAGATCAATTCGAGAAAATTTTGATGGAATTAAAACAGCAAAAATTATGAGAACTCTCCTTGGATGTGGGCGAAATGGATGCCCAATTGATCAGTACGTAGTTTTAATTATCATAAGCTTTTTTACACGTAATCCTCCTCTTACACGAAAGGCTTTGAGTCATTAATGTTTCTTGTTTTATTTAATATCTGATTATTATCCTCTACCATATTTCTTCTGATGTGTCAGTTTCTTTAACCATGTATATCTTCACTTCTAGTACGGTTAGCAATTGTAAAAATTTCGAATACGATTTTGAAAACGTCGAAAAAATTATGGGTAAGTACTACATGTAAGGGTACAAGTAAGTACTACATGGGCAGTATCTCCATGTGTATATCAATGACGATCTAGTATAATCAGATTGTACAAAATTCGTATATAGTATAGTACCTCTATAGCTAGATATCAAAAACATGTAAAAGTTTGTCAGTAAAGTAGGTAAAGGTAATTTCATAATATCTTTTATAAATTACTCAATGTAAACTATACCGACCGATACTAATTTATTTGTGTTTTTCAGATACAATCCAGCTCCTTCATTATTACATCATCCAGAGACATCTTTGCGGGATCCCGCATACTTTGAGATTATCGAAATCATGTTGAAATATTTCACTGAATTTGCAAATTCATCAAAACCATACGATTTATCTAAATATGAAACCGAAGAATTCCATATACTTAGCTCTAGTGTGAATAATATTACTACGTATTTTAATTATTATCAGTTTAAGATCGATAATGCTGCGAAAACTTACTATGATAGGATGTCTCACTTATTAATAACAGCCAGGCAGAAAAGATTGAACCATTTACCTTTTGTTGTAAACATTACTATAGAGTCGAAGAGTGAAGCAACTAAGGAAGTGGTTTTAAGACTTTTTCTAGGGCCTTATTGTTATAATAAAGATATTTGCTGGGAAAAATTTGCTGAATACTTTCAACTTGATGTTTACAAAATATTTCTTGAAAACGGAGTTAATAATGTAAGCTGGTCACCTGATACCTCTAATGCTTTCTCTTCCGATGACTCTTTTAATATAGAAAAATTGAAAAGAGCTGAAAAGTACAACATGTTCAAATTTCCGAAAAATGTGTTAATACCCAAAGGTCTGACCAACGGTCTCAATGCAACTTTATTTATAATGCTAACTCCAGTTGATAATCATGATAATGAAACAAATTATTACAGGCGTTATTGTAATGAAGTGGATTATAGACCATTGGGATTTCCATTTCATAGGCAAGCTTTTAATTATAAACTTACTGCCAGTAACTACGGATTTTATAATATTTCTATATTTCATAAGAAACAGTCAGTGGACAGCCGTGGGTATTTCTCCGCTAATTTGTACTAATTTTATTATACCCATG
The DNA here is from genome assembly GCA_947369225.1 of Hofmannophila pseudospretella. Taxonomy (NCBI): domain Eukaryota; kingdom Metazoa; phylum Arthropoda; class Insecta; order Lepidoptera; family Oecophoridae; genus Hofmannophila; species Hofmannophila pseudospretella. The sequence goes on from OX376326.1 coordinate 6,626,884, forward strand.
CTTCCAATTAAGTTAATAAATGATTATGTTTAATATTGATAGATAATTATTATGAGAAAAAACTAGTGCAGGAATATTGCTTTGACGTGTTATTTATAATAAAAACCATTATTTTATCATATCTTTGTAGATTTATTTAACTTTTTATTTTATAACTAATTTGAAAAAAACAATTTTACAGTCAAAATTAAAAACGTTTTGCTGACTGTATCATTTTTCAAAAATCTATGAATGCAGGTTTGTATTACACCAAAAGTTCGAAGTCTCATAAGAACATTTTCGTATAGCTATAGCGGTTTTTGTAGCTGCCCTTGATGTTTTAGCACATTGCAGCGATTTTGAACGGAAGCTGACAGAAACCATAGAAATCTAGGAAATCGAAAAATAGATTTTTGTGGGTTCGTTCCGCTACCGTTTTAAAATCGCTTTAGTACCCTATCCAAACTTTCAAAATTCAAGAATTTGTAGCATTTGTTATGTTATAATGAAACCATATTGTATGATGTGTGACAAACAACTAATTGACATGACACACGCATCAGCTCCGCCGTCAAGTTTGAAATTTACCGGAATTCCGTTTACAATTATTGTTTCAAACCAGCCATTTGAATCAACTGAATTAATTGCAACTCCATTTATAATTAATTCGTCCACTCCGCTATTATATTCGGATGTCTCCTGAACCACCATTTCACGTATATTTCGCACCTTGCAACACCTAGCGTAATGTCCAATTTTATTACAATGAAATCATCTGACGTTGAATGCTGGACAGCGATTTTTTTCATGTATATGGTTACATTTATAACACGTTGACCCCGCTTGATTCAGCGCATTTTGTGAAGTTTGTTCTTGGTTGTTTGTCGTCCTTGTTCTATATCCACAGAATGCAGGAGCGGGAGTCATCCGTCTCGCTCTACCGCGTTGTATTGCCTCGATGTCTCCGCCATTAATGTCTAAACCGCTCACTCCGCTAGACGCTTGAGAATTTCCAGCGCTAGAAGCGCTTAAAATAGCCGTTACTTGCTGTCCTGCTACTTCAGGCACACGACACCACGAAGTCGCTTCATCCAGCTTTAAATCCGCCTTTCTTAGCATTCTTTCTTTCAGCTGTTTATCTTTTATTCCTCGAATCAGTTGCGTCAAGATTAAACTATCACGTAAATTACCAAAATCACACGATTTACTTTTGACTCGGAGAGCTGCCAAGAACTTATCAAAACATTCGTCATTCTGATAACTTTCAAAGAAAACATGTCTCTCAAAGTTAATATTCTTATCTGGATCGCACCTATCTTGAAATCTTTGACACAACACATCATACTCTAACTTTTCTTTTTCACTCAAGTCCAACTCTTCAAATATTTCTCGTCCTTGTTTTCCAATTAAATAAAGCACATTTTTCACGATCACTTGCTTTGTCCTGACCGGATGCAATTAAATACCAGCCAAACGTTTTATAAAAATCTCGCCAGTTATCGGCCATGTTTTCATCGGCAGCCATTGGTGGCGGCTGTTGAAGCGATAGGTAATTTGACGACATTTCCACACTACTTTACATTTGAACTTTGAGAAAATTCACACCTGACACCATGTTATGTTATAATGAAACCATCTTGTATGATGTGTGACAAACAACTAATTGACATGACACACGCATCAGCATTCATGGTACATAGGTAATTCAATATGTTAAGTATGTAGTGCTGCATGAAGCCCTGTCCTTTTTTTTTGTTAACGGGGGGATATCTTCGAAAGATACCCAGTCTCCTGAGGGAGAGACTGGGTTAAGTCCTGTCCTGTAGGGCATTGCAATGTCATTCATTATCATTTATTTTTCAACACATTTGCTCGTATAAAGTCGCTCTTATTGCACCGTTTTCAGGTTCATAATGCAGCTTATAAAACACGCGTGCTGTTTACTTTACATTACCATACTAGTGCTTTTTGCTTTACTTTTTTAAAATCATAGCAAAGAGTTTTTATATCTAAAAATATGTTTATGAATTTATTTATTTTTCCACTTGCGAAAGTGTGTTGAAAAACGTCGTATTAAACGCGTGAGCATTGGTTATTTGTGTCATAATGTATTATTTCTTTCTATAGGTGAGTATTATACTTTCCACCCTATATGTATACTACCAACGAAATCATAATCATTTATAACATATTTGCTCGTAAAGTGGCTGTAATTACACCAATTTCAATATCGTAATGTATCTCATTACGCACTTGTGCGTTATAGTAATGTGAAACGCACGAGTTTTTTTAAATAAAGTAACATGTACGGTTTTTTAAGATGCTCCGTCTAAAAATGAACGATACTTTTTAAAATCTTAGCAAAGAGTTTTTATGTTAAAAAAGTGGTCAATATTTTATGAATAAAATTAACTTTGGGAGATAAAATATAATAAATAAAGATTTAATTCTTTAATTTAATTAATTTTGACAATAAATTACAACCATTTATCTGTAACAAAAACACAAAAATATTAATTTACTTTATTAGTAATACTGGCTGTTTTTGTACCTTTACCTAAAAAAAGTTGATGCGCGCGCATCGCTAATTTGTGGACAAGTAAAATTATTCCGCGCGCTTTTTCTTTTCGCTGTATTGTTTTTATTTGAAAATGTCGTCAAGTAGTGATGAATTTATTAATTTGACACCGCCACAAGTCTTAAACGCAGCGAAAAAGGCTACTCTAAGCCTCTTGCCTGAAAAATCGACCGATAGATACTTACAAGCGTATCAAAATTTCATCATATGGAAAACAAGCAAAGATGCAAATTCATTTTCAGAAAATGTGTTTTTAGCATATTTCATGGAACTTTCTCAAAAATATAAGTCAAGCTCATTGTGGTGCTACTATTCAATGCTAAAAAGCAACTGGCAACGTAACAATCACTTTTAAAAATTGTTCAAATTTCTATAACTGCTTTAACAAGTAATTAAAGATTTATTCGTTTAAGAAAGTCAAAGTTTTATTTATTTCCTCGTAAATATGTTATAAAACGTCGTATGACATACGTGCGCTTTGAAAATTACAGCCTCTGCTTCCTTATAGCCCTCGCCTACGGCTCGGGCTAGCAATATCGCCTCGGCTGTAATTTTCAACTTACCGCACTTATATCATAATGTACTATTACAGTTGGTATCTGCCCACTGCAAGGCACAAAGCTCGGACGGAATTCAGTCTACCTGCGTCATGCTCTAGCTGGTGTGGCTAACTTTTTTACAGTGGAGTGTTGCACTGTGTAATATCCGAAAAATTCAAAAATGACCAAAGTTTGAAAGCCAATATTTTCAAATGTACTTTAGATATTTGAATGAAATAAAAAAAATTATGTTGTTAGACACTTTGGCGAATAGAAGTTTGCTTACCTATGCCTACTGACATTCTCTATGCGAATAAATGAATTATAAAAATCATAGAAATGTTAATATTTTTAAATATTTATTTTTCTTTTATTATAAATAGTGTTTATAAATAATACATATTTATAGTATAAATAATATTCATTATTTCATATATAAGTTTCAGATTCCGTTTCGACGTTATACTATAGTTTTAATCATTTAATGCTTATGCACTTAGTTCTTGTGGTTCAGATAGAAGGGGTTGTTGAAGGTGTAAGGGTAATATTCACCCTCAAAATATACAGATACATCCTCGAAGCACATGTTGGGCTGCTTGAAGTAGGGCTCGTAAACTGGACGGTCAAATGGATAACCTAACGGCTTGCTATCAACGAAGTAACCCTTAAATTGTTCATATTCCTTAGGCAGAGCCTGGTATGGGTACACAACGACAAACAACTGTAAGGGGAAACCACCCTCAGTTCCCTTAGGCAGCATCAGTCTCTTTGGTACCCACTCATAGTATTCAGACATATCAACTGGTACCTTTCCTTGCTCCAAAAGTTTCATGACTTCAGAAGTGGGAATAGAGTCTTGCTTGTAGTAGAAGAATTCTTCAGATTTCCTTGCGATCTTATTTTGGCCAGAGGTCAGTTTATGGACAAATCCGTCTATTTCCACAAAGTTCATCCAGTTATCTTCCAAATTAATAGGGTAGCCATTGCTGTTGTACTTAGGACCGAGGAAAATCTTGATAACTGCGTCGCCCTCAACATCAGACTTAACATCAATGTTTACAGTGAAAGGTTTGTGATTAAGGCGAGGCTGGCGGACCCTAAAGATCGGAGCCTTGGACTTCAATTCCTGGGCGCTAAAGTAAAGACTATTGCCGATATCGTATTCGAAGAAATCATAGAAAGTGACCAGTTTGTCAACCTGTACATCATTAATCTTAACTCCTACATAGTGCAGGTTGTCCATAGTGTATGGCTCCAGGTGTTCCTTGAAGAGGAGGATGTTCTTGATAATCTTGCTGTACAGCTGCCAGAAAGCAGGGTCACGACACGAAGTCATGTAGAAGCTTAGGGACGTAGGAGCAACCGTATGTCTGTGGACCAAAAGTATATTATTTAACATACTTACTTGAAAATAAGAACTGGGAGTTATTATTTAATTAAAGATACCAATTATGGTTTTCATTTTGTACATAATCATGTACATAAGTATTATTACATATTATATGCTATTAATAAGATTTTTTATACTCACTTGTCGAGTGGTTCAGGAGCAGCGCTCAGGACACGACGGGCAACATGTTCATAAGAAGGACGATAATTCTTGTGGCCAGATTTTTCATATAGATCAGCGTTCGCTTGCCAGTAGTTGCCAACGAAGTTGATGGCCTTTGAATTGCGAAGATCAACTTCCTGGTTGAACTGAGAACGAAATAATACTTATTAAAACGTTGAGTTCGATGCTGAGAGAAACAAAATAAATTTTGCAGAGCGAATCTTTAGGATCAAATACAGGTCAGGTTCGTATTTCAGCCAGATCGGAAAGAAATTCCAGACCAGTGACTATTTAAGACGGTTACGTGTAAACAGCTTGTATTAATATACTAAAACGTGAAACATAATCAAATAATGAATAAGAATATCATTGTTTTATACTTACGGCCTTGAAATGACCACGCTGCAGGTATTGAAGGAAAGTCTTCTCATATCCATCAAGGAACTGTAAATCTTCGATATCCTGCTCAATTTGCATGTCAAAGTGGTCTGTTCTCTGAATGAAAGGATAATGAGCAGTTGACATGAAAGGTCTGTATCCAGTCTTGAGGGGTGAGTACCAGGAGAAGTCAGGGATTTCTCCCAGACCATTGGTGAGACGCTCCATGTAGTACCTAGCTAACAGTTGCTGGTAGAAGAAGTAGTAGAATTCACCACGATGTTCCTTCATGACGGAATACTGCTCACTTGTTTCCAACCAGAATGGGAAGAAGGTGTGATAGAAGAAGTAGTAAGTGTTTAATCCGACGTCCTCAGTGAAGTATGACAGCCTCTGTTCTTCATTGCCGTAAGTCCAATAGTTCGAGTAATTAGCATAGTAAACATAGAAGTCATCTTCCTTCACGATACCATACAAAGAAGCCTTCTTGGGATTTAATAAACCATCTTGCATTTTGGTACGGTAGGCCTTGTAGATGGTTTCCATGTTTGTGAAGAATTCTGGGAACACCTCATATGGAGCTGGGGCGATAATACCTTGAGTATCTTGGCGATGGAAAATTGCAATATAGAAAGCATAGTAGAACTGTGCATCATTAAGGTGCACACGGGCGAACGCAGCTGTCTTGTAGAAAGTCTCGAAGTCCTTGGCGTAATAGAACAAGTGGAATAGGGTCATCGCTTCCTCTCTCATTCTTTCGGAAAAGATTGAGAAAACGTAGTTTTTAGCTAGGAATCCATCCCTGTACAGGAACAAGAATTCCTCGACGGCTTTTTTATTCTAAAAGAAATAAATGTGATAATTAGACATGACTTCAACAGGGAGATAGAAGTATAATTAGACATGACTTCAACAGGGAGATAGAAGTATAATTAGACATGACTTCAACAGGGAGATAGAAGTATAATTAGACATGACTACAACAGGGAGATAGAAGTATAATTAGACATGACTTCAACAGGGAGATAGAAGTATAATTAGACATGACTTCAACAGGGAGATAGAAGTATAATTAGACATGACTTCAACAGGGAGATAGAAGTATAATTAGACATGACTACAACAGGGAAATAGAAGTATAATTAGACATGACTTCAACAGGGAGATAGAAGTATAACATTATCTAGATAGACATGTTAAAAAACTTCACAGGAATGATTATGTAATTATAGAGTTCTACTCACCGTGTAACGATCAATATTGGCTTCTATGTCATATTCATATCCAATCTTGTAGTATTCAGCGTCAGCGTTCACCTGCTCCGTGAAATGGAAGAAAGATAGCACTTTCTTTTGCCGTGCGACAAAGTCGGCATCGACTAAAACAGGCGAGAAGATTATAAATAAGTTTTCAGTACAATTTATTTCATCATCGTACCATAATTAAATTGAATATATACATGCTTCTTCTACAGTCATGCGTGAACCGACGAATGACTGAAGAGGAAGCAAGAGAGGCATGCCAAGACAGAGATTCGTGGCGCTCCATTCTCTCTGCCGACCCGCAATTAGTTTTTTTATTTAAATAAAGGAAAAAAAAAAATGAAAAGGGATATAGCGTGAAGTTATATTTGTAGGTAGGTACTTTTAAATAAATACTTTATAAATAAAATAGAACCTTAAAAAAAATTAAAAAAAGAAGATAAATGTTCATTATAAAATTATTAATAGGTATAGGTATAGGATTAGTTAGTAAAAAAGGCCAACTGAGTAAATTAGGTAATGATCAAAAGTTGAGAAAAAAATATTTTACAAGTTTTGAAGGTAAAACTTACCTGACTTAGTCTCTACTTCATGATGAGGGACGACGGTTGCCAGAGACAAGGCCACAAGGCCTGCTAGGATCAGGACAGTCTTCATCGTGGCCTGAGAAGAAGCCAACTGTACCTTGCCATGGAGATGCTCTCACCTTTTATACTTTCTCAACATTATCTTCTCACCTATCAAGGTTGATAGAGGTCTTAGCAACAATATTTTTCCATTTTTATTTATCTCCTATCTCGGGTGACCTCTGTTTGCATTGCATGCACCCTTATCAATTGAAAGATGTACGATGACCAATATTGCAATGACCTCCAGTTAATCATTGCTTTGCTGTATTAATTCAGTTTTGCATATAGAAATTATTACTTATTTAAGGCACGGCAGTGCGCAGGCCAAGTTCAGGAACACCAGCCGTGCATTGCATACCCCGTGCACTATAAATAATGCACGGCTGGTGGTGTAATTGCGATACGAATCACTTAGATCACGTTTCTACAAAGCTCCATAACCGATATGCAAAAATTTAATAATATTGTTTTAGATTATGAACTAAGTTGTAAGTGGTCTTTAAGGGTCAGATGATAACTATTCATGTATTCTGATAGTAGCTAGCTTACCCACTCAAGGTCCAGACAAGGACAATTTTTATTGATAAAGTTCATTACACGTCAAAATACGCCAAGTTATTGTATAGTAACGTATTATGCAGCTTATACTAAGGTAAACACGCAGACAAAAAATTTCAGTCTGTTAAAAGATAGATATCCCAGCCTCAGAAATAGTCAGACTCAGGACGCAAGCGATTGTGTCCTGTTGTGACATGTTGAGGAAAAAGTACAATGATCCATTACGAAACCCGCGCCGAAATCAAGCAAATCCGCTTAGTAATACGGAAAGGTCTATCGTTTGAAGATGAAATTACATCAATTGGACAAGTCTGACGGAAACCAGCCAGGCCCAAGTTCTAGCGCGCGGCGTCATAATTACAAACGCTCGGTGTCACCCGCTCCGGGCTGCTCTGGTACACGTCCCAAGAGACAAACTATGTTACACTCGTTTGTGCAAAGAGACGACGAGTCCAACAATCAAATCAAATCAATTTATTTTTGGAACAACAAAGGTTCAATTTTTGTTAGTAACAATGCAGGTACAACACTATCATCATCATCATCATCATCAGCCCATGTCGTCCCACTGCAGGGTATAAGCCTCCTCTCTTTTGTGCCAACACTATGTTAGTAATTATTTACAAAGAAAACTTAAGGCAGACATGTGGGACAGAGAGTTTGTGCGTTCATCGGGCACCTAACAATATGCATCAATTGGTGTCTAGGCCCATAATTTAAGATATTTTCATACATAAAATTTACGGGACAGTATCCCTGTGCCTCTTCCATTTTTTTGACGATAATTTTATTAAACTTACAAGTATAGTCTTCTGCTTGATGAACTCTAACGAGAATACCGAAGTCCAGAATAGGGTACAAAAAACTTCTTTTCAACCCTCAATAAATAAAAATAAATTGATTTGCTTGTACCTTTACTTTTTGTCGAAATTTTGATTAGGTATGCGTCTTATTCTGCTTCGTATTCGTCTAATAGCTTAACGACCGTGGCCGATAGACGTACGACAGGTTTCCAGGTTCCTAAACCAAAATAAGAATGCGAAAAGAGGTATGATACATCCTTGAAAAAGAAGTATCTTCTTCTTATTTAATATTAATTAAATGAAGCATTATCATGTAGGTATTGCAATTGTGAGCATTCAGCGCCTTAACAAATATTCATAGAAAGGGTCTCGGGATCACAGGCAGATAAAAACGCGACCACAGTTTTATATCAAAATCAAACAAAAATTTCTCATATGCTAAGAGATAACCTCCTGGACCTTAATTGGGTAAAGTGTAACTCTTAATTAAGTAAGTAAATGCCTTCTTTTCACGGTTATCTCGAATAATACCTACAATAATTATTATCGCAGCGATAGGTAAACAACTTTTACAAACATCGTTTTAGAATACATTTTTATGGATCGGTACATAACCATACATAACATAACTTTCAAGTCTTCTCCTTCGTGTCATGTGGTTAGTTTTTATTTCCACTAAATATTACAATCTAGCCCACCAGTGATGGCGGTAGAGGTGGTGGCAATCAGGAATAGATAAAAAGGATGGGATAATAAGTAATTTAAATTTAACATAAACTTCTAAAGAGAATTAACTAAGAATTTGTCCACTGACATTAATTTCCTATTGTCTCTATTAAGGGTGAGCACATTGTTCTTGTGTTCATTTATAATGGGACTATTGTCACATTGTTCTCAATACACTTCACAAACTATAAGGTTTAGTCCTACGCAGTCTTCTCACTAAATCAGTGACGTCTAGGAGCTGGATTGCCTCGACGTTCACATGTTGATGAAGTCTGTGTTCGTGAGTTTCTGCAAAAAAAAACTTTCGCCACGGAATCTACTTGAAGGTCCCGGTGGAGATCGGCATTTCTAATGTACCAGGGAGCATTTACGATTTCTCTGAGTACCTTATTTTGAAAACGCTTGTACAGCAATAGTATATTTCGTACTGACAGTTCAGAGTGTGTACCAAGCAACCAGGACATCTTTTTATACCGAATTCCGAGTTCTACCCGTTTCTTTTTGACGTGAGCTTTCCAGCGTAGCTTTGCGTCGAGCGTCATTCCAAGATACTTGGCTGTATTTGCATATGGTATTTGTTGATTGTTTATAAATACCGGATGATAGTTACATTTTTTGTTCGTAAAATCAATATGAATTGCCTTAGATTTTTAATTATTTTCATGGCACAAGGCACTAGGCTCTGGCCGAATATAAACATTTTCATCCGAAGTCGTTTTACGTGGAACGGGGAAAGCACGTGAATGATTTTGCCAAGTGACATAGGGTCTTTATTTCATAATACTTCCACGATGGATTGAGAAAACGTTGGTAGCTCGTTATGAATGGTAAAAAAACACAGCTGCCATCGAAAAAAAATCGATATTGTCTATAGTTCTTTTCATTCGACTCTTCGAACGGAGAGAATGAATGAAATAATTAAAATTTATTTGCACACACATACAAATTTTTTTTACTTAGAGTATGTTCACATGCATATGTGGCAAAAGGGTCCCTAACTCAGCATTATAGTGTGACGATATGGCTAGATGCTAACCACCACCGCAGCGCTGATTTTCAGTAAGTGCCTGGTGACATGACGCCACGGTACATAACGGTGAGACAGCTGTCAGCATTGCACAACTACATAAACATATTTTAATACATAATAAGTGTAAAACAACTAGTTTCATTCCAATATTAGGTACATATCCGTTCTACAGAAACAACACAGATAGCATCGACATTGCATAGTTGCCTTTTCCAAAATGTGAAGGAATTTGCCTCCAAAAGGGCTAGCCCGTCGTTTTCTGTAACTTACAGCCATGAAGTATTACATTTCCAGTCCGTAACAGGTCAGTATAAAGTCATGTAGAATTTTCACTTTTCGTAGTAATTTTCCATATTGAATGCTCTAATCTAATCTAAATTGTGTTTCCATTAAGTTTCCCCAAGTTCTACCAATTTTTCTTTGTTCGGAAACCACATGGTCATCGAAGGTCATGTCTCAAGGACATGCACCATGTGTCTCTAAGTAGGTGCAGTCAGAGGGTAAAGCAGTGCATTTGATTTGTTTCAGACGGGACATATGATTGGGTTTTTTATGATGGACTGAAGCTTTAAGGCTGACGGAAAGATCTCCCTGGCCAACCAGGAAGGATACCTGCAGTCCTGTCTATGTAAACCATAATCCTGTGTTATGTTCCGGTGGTGTTTCCGGCCAACATAATATGATGGACCTTGTCGTTCTGTTTATCTCGTGTAAATCATATTTTCGTACAACTGTAAGTAGTTAATCGTAAGGTCGTAAATTGAAACAAATTTAATAGAAGTCAAACCATACTTTTTATTTAATTCAGTGAGGACCATGGGAGAGGTGATTTCACAGTTAGTATAAACTGTGTGGCACTCGACTTCTTCAATTCCATTGGTTGATTTTCTAAAAACATAATAGGAGATCACCGTGCCTACTCAAAACCATATAATTGTTATCATCGAGCTCACCCACATACCGAGCAGCCGCGGGCATATTGAGCCTGACACTTCTCTTACTTTAAAAACAAGGCTATACCCCTCGGAGATTATGGACGTGAGAGTTATGCTATGCTATGTTATGTTTTTGGTATCCCACTCAAATCAATATTTTTGTAAATAACCATTCTACTTAAATATTATCTAGATTAATGTTTATTCCGCATTTACACGGTATACTTTTCTTTCAATTATCACTATTCAATAATAACTAATAACTTTTTTTAAATTGAGGTCGTTGTTTTCAAAAAATAAATCGACTTTTATGCGTGGCATCGCCGACACATATCTAGATATTGTCCTTTGTCCACAGACTAGACCTTACGAAGCGGTGGTTGAGTAAAAAACCGGCGCAGTGTGAGACGGGCCACGCCAGTGATATCTAGGGATCCGTACTATATGGACTATTTGTAAGTATTGAATGAAAGATAAAACTTTTGATAAAAAACAACTTCGATGGGCGCTTACGTCGTTATTTTCTAGGAAAAAATTACAATAATATAATATTCGTACTCTGCTTGATGAGCTCTAAACAACTATAGGGTATAAAAATATTTTTTAAATCTATCCCCTTTACTTGCATGGGAAATATAATTTAACAAAATTTTAAAGTCGATATTCCGATTTGGGTCAAAGGAATACATATTGTGTGAAATTTTACGTCTGTATCTTATTCTTATTTACAGAGCAGACGCCCGAGCGTAGCGGCGAGCATGCGTGAAACGACGAATGACAGTAGATGTAGAGGAAGTAAGAGAAGCGTGCCAAGACAAATTCGTGGCGCTCCGTTATATCTGCCTACCCCGCAAGGGATATAGCGTGAAGGTATGTACGAGTATGTATGTATCTTATTCCGTTTAGGCGCTAGACACTTCTGACATACGGACGGACGGACAGACTACGGAATGACAGCAATAGGGCTTCGTTTGCTCCTTCGGGGTACAGATCCCTAAAAATGACTTTGTAAATAAATTGTATAAGGTAGGTACTTAATTATAATCTAAAAAAAAGATTTAATTTATTTGATTTGTCTGTGATCCTCGATAAGAGTACCCTTCAACGTTACCAGTGCTGTTTACCGTTGAGGAGGTATGAGGGCTACCTTCGAAATCCATGCTCAGATCCTAACAACCAATGCCACTCTATAAATCTCTTGTGATCTTCTATACATTACTTCTATGACCAGACCTGGGCTGTAACTCAATCAATGGGCTACCTTGAAATTATATGGTCAGATCCGAACAATCAATATCACTCTTGAAATTGCCTATGACCTTCTTTCTATACACTAACTCTACCACGAGGTTTGGACTATTTCTATGATTCAACAAAATAAATAGAAAGTTAATTTTTATGACACTTATTTATTTATATTAATCATACATATTTTATTTGCATTCACAATTCGAGATACTGTCGTACGTAACACTATTTGGAAATTCTTTCTCTCTCCTCTTAGTGTTTAGGAACTTTGTTTTGTTGGGTGAGCCAGAAGGGATTGTTGTAGGTGTAAGGGAAATACTCGCCCTCGAAGAAAATAGGTACATCCTCGAAGAAGATGTTGGGTTGCTTGAAGTAAGGCTCGTACACTGGACGGTCGAACGGATAGCCTAATGGCTTGGTATCCACGAAGTAAGCCTTGAATGGTTCGTACTCCTTGGGCAGGGTCTCGTATGGGTACACAACCACAGCCAGTTGGAAGGGATAGCCACCCACAGTTCCCCTAGGCAGCATCAGTCTCTTGGGCATCCATTGGAAGTTCTCTGACATATCAACAGGAGCCTTTCCTTGTTCCAAATATTTCAAGATTTCAGTCGTAGGGATAGAGTCTTGCTTGTAGTAGAAGAATTTTTCAGATTCCCTCTCAATCTTATTCTGGCCAGAGGTCAGTTTGTGGACAAAGTTATCCACCTCAACGAAGTTCATCCAGTTGTCTTCTAGACTGATAGGGTAGCCATTGCTATTGTATTTAGGCCCCAAGAAAATCTTGACGACGGCGTCGCCCTCAATATCAGACTTGACATCGATGGTAACAGTGAAAGGTTTGTGGTTAAGACGAGGCTGGCGGGCCTTGAAGACGGGGCTCGACTGGCTCTTCAGTTCCTCTGCGGTATCGTAAACACTGCTGCTGATATCGTAATCAAAGAATTCGTAGAAAGTAACCAGTTTGTCGACATTCACGTCGTTGATCTTGACGCCTACGTAATGAAGATTCTCCTTTGTGTAGGGTTCTAGATGCTCCTTGAACAGGAGGATGTTTTTCATGATCTTGCTGTACAGCTGCCAGAAGGCTGGGTCACGACAGGAGGTCATGTAGGAGCTGAGACACGCTGGTGCGTACGTATGTCTGTAAACAAAAAAAAGTTTATACTAAACTGCTTACATAAAATTACTCATATAAACTTACACAATTCGTTAAAATATCTGAGTAAGTATTTATTTCTTGGCAAAAATGTGTGACAAGGAGAGAGAAAATAATATTAATATTATTTTTCAAATATGTAAATTATACTATATTCCTAAAGTTATATGGTGTGTTAAGTAACACAGTGTAAGTAACAAGTGTTCTTTCACGTAAGTTGAAAGAACACACACCTATATAATATTTCTATTTTGTAATAAATGCTTGCTGCGATGTAGGTAATTTATGATACTAACTTGTCGAGTGGTTCAGGAGTAGCGCCCAGGACACGACGGGCAACATGTTCATAAGAGGGATAGTAGTTCCTTGGTCCAGATTTAGTGTAGAGATCAGCATTTGCTTGCCAGAAGTTTCCAACGAAGTTGATGGACTTTGAATTACGAAGATCGACTTCCTGGTTGAACTGAGAATAAAACGATACTAATTAATATACTGAAACATAAATCAAATAATAAATGACAAGATTATCAATGAATGTGTACTTACGGCCTTGAAATGACCACGCTGCAGGTATTGAAGGAAAGTCTTCTCATATCCATCAAGGAACTGTAAATCATCGATATCCTGCTCAATCTGCATGTCGTAATGGTCAGTTCTTTGAATGAAAGGATGAGCCGAAGTAGTCAAGAAGGGCCTGTATCCAGTCTTAAGGGGAGAATACCAGGAGAAGTCAGGGATTTCACCCAGACCGTTGGTGAGACGTTCCATGTAGTAGCGAGACAACAGTTGCTGATAGAAGTAGAAGTAGAATTCACCACGTCGTTCCTTCACGGCACTAAATTGTTCAGTCGTTTCCATCCAGAAGGGTAAGAAAGTGTGATAGAAGAAGTAGTAAGTATTAAGGCCGATATCCTCAGTGAAGTACGCCAGCCTCTGTTCCTCATTACCGTAAGTCCAGAAATTCGAGTAGTTGGAATAGAAAACATAGTAGTCATTTTCTTTTACAATACCATAAGCAGAGGCCAATTTCGAATCAATGATACCGCCTTGCATTTTAATAAGAGAGGCTTTGTAGATGGTTTCCATGTTCGTAAAGTATTCAGGGAACACTTCGTACGGAGCGGGAGCAACAACTCCTTGGGTATCTGGACGGTGGAAAATGGCGACGTAGAACGCATAGTAGAACTGGCCCTCGTTAAGGTGGACACGAGCAAAAGCAGCCGTCTTGTAGAAAGTCTCGAAATCTTTGGCGTGTAAGAATAATTGGAACAGCGCAATCGCTTCGTCTCTCATTCTTTCGGAGAAGACAGTGAAGACACTGTATTTGGGAAGAAAGCCATCTCTGTACAACACCAAGAACTCCTTGACGGCTTCTTTGTTCTGCAAATTGAATAATTTATTAGGGTTCGATTTATATTTTTTTTTTAGTTCAAGTATATAATATTTTTTATTTATAATATTATACTCACGGTGTAGTTTTCAATGTTGGCTTCGATGTCATAATCGTGGCCTTCTTTGTAGTATTCGGCATCAGTGTTCACCTGTTCCGTGAAGTGGAAGAAAGATAAAACTTTCTTTTGACGCGCAACGAAGTCTGCATCAACTGAAAGCAATACAAGAAATAAAGTAAACCGAAACAAGTACCTATATGCGTCCTATTGTTATGGGTTCCTAAACGTTATGGTTATGATTCATTGATATCATAGGCAAAATTCACGACCCCTTGTGTAATACTTATAGTCTCTCAAAATTTTTGTAGCAGCCTTTGAAGATTTTACAAATATAAAAATTTGAATATGGTCCATATTCTTTAATATCCGAATTATTATTAAAGTTCTCGCTGTACTCTGAAAACTATTTGTTAGTTAAAATGATAAGAAACTTACCCTGTTTGGTCTCTACTTCATAATGGGTCGAGGTGGGAACAGTTCCTGCCAGGGACAAGGCCACGAGGCTTGCTAGGACGAGGACAGTCTTCATTGTGCGGTGACAAGAAACCAACTGTAAAGAGTATGAAACGGTTTGCACATTTTATAGTTTCAGCGCATTACAATCTCGAACTTATCAATATCATAACAATAGCAAATTGTTCTTCACTTCTCATTTATCATTGTTGACCTTTGTTTCACCTCGAAAATATACCGATTTTGATGCAAGATATCTCGGCATTCGCCACGGTCTTCGCTGTATTACGGAGATTTTTTGAAAGCTTTCATCAAGCTCAGTCAGATGTTGTAAACAATCGTTTGCATAATTCGTGAGCATAAGATGAGGTACTGTAAAATTGCATGTCCAAAAAATTTGTTCCGAATTTTTCTTTCTATTTAAAAAAAATTTGGAGTGGAAAGTCTGAGGAGCATAATACAAAAATAAAATCTGCCGAAATTCTACTCGTTTTTTAAAAGATTCTGTAGTGAGTTCACTATTCCATTTTTGTTAAATTTACAAAAAATTAAATAACTTCTGAACCATCAAGAAGTTGATAACCAAGTGTGGGGTTATATGGACGGGTAATAACCTCAGTCATCATAATGTTTCATTTGATTCATACTTTATGGAATTTTACGCTGTATAATTACATACTTTTTATTATTGTTTCCATACTGATGGATGATCATTCATTATCATCAGCCCTTCTCATCCCTTTGCAGGGTATACTAGTCTCCTCCCTCTTGTGTTACCAATATCGGTCATGTGCAAGCCACATCCAGATTATACCTGGACGACCAACTCCCCTTTTCCCTGATCTAGGCCACCATTTACTCCATCTGCCATCACCTCGTCTAGCCATGTGCCACCGCCACTTTAATATTGCAACACGTTTTCCAATGTCTTGGTACGATGTCATATTTCTATGTTGGCGATTATGTCCAGGAGGTTGATTCCTAACATGGCCCTTTCTTGCGGCCATAATTTTATGCAAAAGTGTATTAACCTAAAAAAATTAATGCATCATTCAACTTACACGGACATCCTGAAGAAGAATCTATAATTCGTTTTTCGATGTGAATTAACATCAGAGAAATTAATGTTTAAAGTTAGTACTGGAGAGATATTCTGTCCCTTTTTAGCAAAACATTTCCTTAACGTGTGCGTGGTAGGCGTTACAAACGGGCGGTCGACCCGACTACGCATTGGTGCGTTGTCTCACCATGCACCACGAACGTTGTATTTAGAGCGGCACTGCGCTTGAATTTCTAAGCTTTATTTACTTGTGACCTTTGGCTTTACCTATAATTATAAAGCTGGCAGCAATTGCAGCCTGTTAATGAGCGACCATGTTTCGGCACCGTAAGTCATTGGTTGAACAATTTCGTTTACAGGCTTCGGTGTCCGTCCGTCCGTCCGTATGTCACAGCTGTTTTGCTTAGGAACTACTAAGGCATAAGACAAGACAGGAACTACTAAGTTATAGGACTTGCTTGCCCGCATCTATCTATGTAAAATAAATTAGAAAATATTTTTATTTTTATGGAAAAAAAAATGGGGGGTTGAAATCTGAAAGTGGAATAACTAGGGCAATTAGGGTATCATATGCAAGCGCTTTACTATCACATTACAAAACTACTTTTTATTTTATTTTACGTGATATATTTTTTTCATCATCAGCAGCCTACTCTAATCCATTGCTGGACATAGACCTCGCCCAGGGCGCGCCATTGAGCCCGATCTTCGGCTCTTCTCATCCAGTCGCTGCCAGCCACCTTGCGCAGATCGTCGCTCCATCTAGCAGGGGGGCGTCCCACACTACGTTTGCCCAAACGCGGTCTCCACTCCAGAACTCGTCTACCCCAGCGGTTGTCGGTTCTGCGACAGATGTGACCGGCCCACTGCCACTTCATCTTGCTAATCTTATGAGCTATGTCGATAACTTGTATCGATAATATATTTTTTTACTTGTGGCCAAATATGTTTGAAAAATGTCCTTTCCCCCCTCCTCTCTCATCTCTGAAATTTGCAAGCCTAAAAATCTGAAATAATTCGCACTCATAGATAATCTCCTATATTTTACTGGAAAAACAAAATGAACATTCAAAAAGTTATAATTTTAGAGAAATAAAAAAATATATATTATTTTTAAAGATAAAAAAATCTGAAATAATTTATAGAATAGAAGGTGTTAAATGTATTCCGGGAAAAATATAACCAAATCTAAATATTAACGATTTTTGTAAAAAAATTGTTTCTCCTGTACATAAAATATTTCCGACTCGTACTAGGCCGGTTTTTTTCATACTATAACTGGCTATGGTGATTTTGCCAAATAGGTAATTAAAAGAAAATATAACCTCAATGATTAGTGAACATTAATCACTATAGTTTACGAAAACAAAAATATTACGAAATTTCGAATCTATAGTTACCAAAAAGTCGAACCTTAAAAGTATGATTTAATTTTGGACTCTCTATCTATAAAGTTAACACCCACTCTCAAGTCAAGTCAAATATTTTTATTGCAAGTAAGTACCTCACATAACATTTTTACAAAGCCACTTTTAGGGGACCCTATAAAGTACACTTAATGAATTACTTAGTACCCAGAATGCACTTTATTGACCAAAAAATATTAACCTTAACATCAATATACATTTTGGAGATTTGTAAATTTGTCAGGAAACATACACACTTGTATAAAAAAGCAGAGGACCTACACAGTACGCCATTTAACACTCGATACCAGAAAAGGCTGGCTCTGCCAAAATCAAAATTAAATATACACAGTTCTGGACCGTTCGTTATGTCAATAAAAATATATAACAAAATTTCAAAATGTATCGACATCGAATTAAAAGACTCGATATTCAATAAAAGATTAAAGATGTATCTTCTTAACAAATGTTTCTATTCACTGCAGGAGATTTTTGATGATAAAACCAATACTTAACTATGAAATCAATTATGTATAACTTATAATGACATTTAATTCAATTTATCTCGTTAGAGTTTATTACTATTATAATATATTATAATCTCTTATTTAATATTGCGGTGCCCTACTCAGGGTTTCATGTATGACCAGATAATATACATTTTTAAGACCAATTGTAACACATAAAAGCAATAAATGGTATGAGTATGAGTATGAGTACCAAAAGTTCCTTTTTTACCATGACCCTCCCCCATTTTTATTCAACTTAAAAGTATATTGCAAAAAACTTGTCGTAGTAAATGGTGGAATTGTTGTATTTCTCAGAAACGGGGTTCTAGGTGTAATTTTTTTTCTAGAGGTTTTGGTCAACTTATCGTCGTACACAACATTTTTATTTTTCAGCGAATTTGCCGAAAGCTTTTTTTTATACATTCTGTACCCCGATCCTTTTTTCACAATTAATATAATGTGTTTGCTGGTTTCATTATTCGAAAGTATCTGCTATTATTATCACACAATAAACGAAAATTAAGATTAGGTTTATATTATGTATGTATTTTTATGGACCAAGTGATTAATAGGGCATTATTCATAATGTCCAGACAATTTGCATAATGCCCAAAATGAGGCGGCAATATGATAATAACTTTCAAAAATATTAAATGACCTGGTTTTATGAACAATGTCCTTCATCTAATGCAAGCCTATTGGCGCATCAGCTCATCAACTGTAGAAGACGGACGGAGGCAGAAAATACCAGCGTCTATACCATCTAGCACGCGGAGCAACGTGGACCAGATGAGTCCACAAATTCTGACCTTCCCTGGACTTTCCACTACCATTCTATAGATCAAGTGTAACTAGCTTTGTAGAGCCTCGGTGGCACAGTGGCTAGGACACCGGACTCCCATGCGGGAGGTCCGGGTTCGAAACCAGCAGAGAAAAAAGCAGAGTGTTAAAAATCAGATCTGTCATCAGAGGACACAAGGATGAGTACGGACAGGCCTGGCGACCGGCCGCCGGGCAGGGCGTGGGGTTTTCCCCCGGAAGTCCGGAACCCCTGCTACTATCCATATCATAATCCCGATATCGGGGTACTGGGACCCGGCATCGTTAGTATTGGAACCCGGTATCATGAGTACTGGGACCGACGGTCCTGGGTCAACGTAACGACCCGAACCACGAGAAAGAAAAGATTAGCAGGTGTGACCACGAGTCGGTCGTGGTCATTATTCATACTGTCCGAGAATTATAAATAGTGCCATCATTAATTACTTGGTACATAACATATCTATGACGCAAAGCAATTTGATTATTTTAAGGAGAAATTACATACGAGTAAGAGGGTATTCCCACTGCTAGGTATCACCTATGGCTATAAAATATAGCCAAGAAAATATTTTTTTAAATCTTGTAAAATAATTACTAGCACTTACTCGTAGGTACCCCCTCCCAATATTTGCATCTAATATTGACATTGTGATCACAGACGAAATCACACTAAAAATGAAACGAATGATAATAATATGTAATAGACGTGGTGAAACAAAAAAAATAGCAGGTTAATTTTTATGATTCTTATTTATTTAAATATATTAATTATACATATTTTATTTGCATTCACAATTTGAGATACTGTCGTAACACTATTTGGAAATTCTTTCTCTCTCCTCTTAGTGTTTAGGAACTTGGTTTTGTTGGGTGAGCCAGAAGGGATTGTTGTAGGTGTAAGGGAAATATTCGCCCTCGAAGAAGATAGGTACATCCTCGAAGAAGATGTTGGATTGCTTGAAGTAAGGCTCGTACACTGGACGGTCGAACGGATAGCCTAATGGCTTGGTATCCACGAAGTAAGCCTTGAATGGCTCGTACTCCTTGGGCAAGTTCTCGTATGGGTACACAAACACAGCCAGTTGGAAGGGATAGCCGCCCACAGTTCCCCTAGGCAGCATCAGTCTCTTGGGCATCCATTGGAAGTTCTCTGACATGTCAACAGGAGCCTTTCCTTGTTCCAAATACTTCAAGATTTCAGTCGTAGGTATAGAGTCTTGCTTATAGAAGAAGAATTCATCAGATTCCCTCTCAATCTTATTCTGACCAGAGGTCAGTTTGTGGACAAAGTTATCCACCTCAACGAAGTTCATCCAGTTGTCTTCTAGGCTGATGGGGTAGCCATTGCTATTGTATTTAGGCCCCAAGAAAATCTTGACGACAGCTTTGCCCTCAATTTCAGACTTGACGTCGATGGTAACAGTGAAAGGTTTGTGGTTAAGACGAGGCTGGCGGGCCTTGAAGACGGGGCTCGACTGGCTCTTCAGTTCCTCTGCGGTATCGTAAACACTGCTGCTGATATCGTAATCAAAGAAGTCGTAGAAAGTGACCAGTTTGTCGACATTCACGTCGTTGATCTTGACGCCTACGTAATGAAGATTATCCTGTGTATATGGTTCTAGATGCTCCTTGAATAAGAAGATATTTTTCATGATCTTGCTGTACAGCTGCCAGAAGGCTGGGTCACGACAGGAGGTCATGTAGGAGCTGAGAGATGATGGTGCGTACGTATGTCTGTAAAAAAAATATAAATTTATATTAAACTGCTAAAATAAAATGTTTCCAAACTAAAACCGTTAAAAGTGTCAGAGAATTCCTTTAATAAAATGTCATAAGTTTGTTTAATTTTGTGAAAGCCCGCACATCTATATTTTATTCTGGATTATACGATTTCTATGGTGTAATTTCAATACTAACTTGTCTAGTGGTTCAGGAGCAGCGCTCAAGACACGACGGGCAACGTGTTCATAAGAGGGGCGGTAGTTCCTTGGTCCAGATTTTTCATACAGATCAGCATTCGCTTGCCAGAAGTTGCCAACGAAGTTAATGGAGTACGATTCACGGAGATCGACTTCCTGGCTAAACTGAGAATAAAACAAAATGTCAAGTATATAATGAGATCGAACACTTTAATACTTCCGACTTCCTTTAAACTCAATAAAAATTCTTCTAATTTTGCAGAGCGAAACTTTAGGATCAAATACAGGTCAGGTGCGTATTTCAACCAGATCGGAAAGAAATTCCAGACCAGTGACTATATAAAACGGTTACGTGTAAACAGCTTGTATTAATATACTAAAACATGAAACATAATCAAATAATGAATAAGAAAGTAAATGTTTTATACGTACGGCCTTGAAATGACCACGCTGCAGGTATTGAAGGAAAGTCTTCTCATATCCATCAAGGAACTGTAAATCTTCGATATCCTGCTCAATCTGCATGTCGTAATGGTCAGTTCTTTGAATGAAAGGATGAGCCGAAGTAGTCAAGAAGGGCCTGTATCCAGTCTTAAGGGGAGAATACCAGGAGAAGTCAGGGATTTCACCCAGACCGTTGGTAAGACGCTCCATGTAGTAGCGAGCCAACAGTTGCTGGTAGAAGTAGTAGTAGAATTCACCACGCCGTCCTTTCAGAACACTGAACTCTTGACTCGTTTCCATCCAGAAGGGCAAAAAGGTGTGATAGAAGAAGTAGTAAGTATTCAAACCGATATCCTCGGTGAAGTACGCCAGTCTCTGTTCCTCATTACCGTAGGTCCAGAAATTCGAGTAGTTGGAATAGAAAACGTAGTAGTCATCCTCCTTTACAATACCATAAGCAGTGGCCAATTTCGAATCAATGATACCGCCTTGCATTTTGATAAGGGAAGCCTTGTAGATGGTTTCCATGTTCGTAAAGAATTCAGGGAACACTTCGTACGGAGCGGGAGCAACAACTCCCTTAGTGTCTGGACGGTGGAATATGGCGATATAGTACGCATAGTAGAACTGGCCCTCATTAAGGTGGACACGCGCAAAGGCAGCCGTCTTATAGAAGGTCTCGAAATCCTTGGCGTATAAGAACAAGTGGAACAGCGCAATCGCTTCCTCTCTCATTCTTTCGGAGAAGATAGTGAACACGCTGTATTTGGGAAGAAAGCCATCTCTGTACAACACCAAGAACTCCTTGACGGCTTCTTTGTTCTGCAAATTGAATAATTTATTAGGGTTCGATTCATATATTTTTTTGTTCAAGAATATAATATTTTTTATTTATAATATTATACTCACGGTGTAGTTGTCAATGTTGGATTCGATGTCATAATCGTGGCCTTCTTTGTAGTATTCGGCATCAGTGTTCACCTGTTCCGTGAAGTGGAAGAAAGATAAAACTTTCTTTTGGCGCGCAACGAATTCTTCGTCGACTGAAAGCAATTTATGATAATATGTTATATTATATATTTCAATACATCTTGCATCCTTCCTTCAGGAATCCTTCCTTTCACACACGGCAGCATTAATATTTGTTTTTTACATCTTTGATCTTAAGATACGGAAATATACATTGATGTACATCTCAATACACCTCGATATATTTTGATATATTACGTTAAATTTTGATACATCTCTCTATCTATCCTGCTCGCGCGCTCGGAAGAGGGCTATTGCTACTCTCCTATTCTAATCGTCAGTCGACGTGCGTCAACTAGGCGTTACACCAGAGAAATGAAGGAAAGATATATATCTCATTACCCGCTCCGTGTGTGGTGTGGTACAAAGAATATATATCCCGGGATGTAATGTACATTAATGTATATTATAGCTGCCGTGTGTTACGGCCTTAATATCTGTATCATTTCTAAACTTTTATGGATTATTAATTTAGCATTATGTCAATTTCACGACTCTTTAAGTTATACATAAACAAGTCTCTCCAAATTTTTGTAGAAGACTTTTATAGGCTTTACAAATGTGTACATAAATAGATTATAGACCACATTTAAAGAGCCTTCTGTATTTATAAACCTAGACTTTCTATATGAAAATATAGTATATGAAGCATCTAAGCCTGAACTTTGAAAACTATTTATCAGTAAAGAACAAAACGTACCCGGTTTGGTCTCTACTTCATAATGCGGCGTGGATGGAACGGTACCCGCCTGGGACAAGGCCACGAGGCCTGCTAGGATGAGGACAGTCTTCATTGTGCAATGACAAGAAGCCAACTGTAACAACCATAGCACTGATCGGACATTTTATACTTGCAGCGAATATCTTCTCGAACTTGTCAATCTCATAGCAACAAAAATATTAAGAAAATTCTTCTTCACTTCTTATTTATCTTTGGTGACCTTTGTCGATCTCATTGTCTCATCGTATGATATCTTAGTAAATAAATAATACATAAACAAGTTAATTGGGTACGTGTATACCTAACAAGGTAACGATAAGCAGTTGTATATTTTATTATAATATTTTTATTATCATAATACTTTATTTGGATTTGCGTCATCTAAGTTTGAACCAGCTAAAGAAAAATTTGTCTCGCCGCTTCAACTACCTGTCTTCAGTCGTATCATCATGTCTTATGCTATAGCCGTAATGGCTGCAGTGTCATGCACAATCTTGTTAAATTTTAATCTGTATATTTTCGGTAAGTAGCCGTTTAGGGTTGTTTTCTTGTCCTGTCTTTATTCTTGAAAAACTTTTTACGTGCATACATTAGTTTTTTTAATATTTTTTTTATTAAATAATGAGACCAGTCGAGCAAACGGGCCACCTGATGGTAAGTGGTCACCGTCGCCCATAGACATCTCACCTAACTATATTAATGTTATAGGGTTTTTGATGCGCTGCTAACCTTGAGGACTAAGATGGAATGCCTCATGTGCCGGAAATTACGATGGCTCTCTTACCCTTCAAACCGAAACACAGAAATGCAAGCATTTCTGCTTCACGGCAGAAATAGATAGGAGGGTGGTACCACCCCAGGCGATTCTTCACATTAGGATCTACCACTACTACCTCACTATTAGTTGCAGAGCTATGTCTAGATTTATTCCAAACGGAAAATAATCATTCAAAAATTTCGTCTCTTATATATCTCTCTCTGTCATAAACTGACTTGAACATAGTGATCTCTTATATTAAATTTCTAAATATTTAAACTACATACTATTTAATTTCTATCTAACTTACATTTTTTTTTTAATGAAAACTTAACATAGAAAGCAGAAAATCGATGGGGCCATGCTGTAGAGATAACTAATTTAGATAAGAATATTATGAAGCACATTTATAATTACGGGTTGTGTGTGAGGGAAAATCTGTGAATTTGGCGAAAAATGAGACAACTCGATTTGAGCCCTTTTTCTTTTTTTTTGCAAATTCCTACTATATAAAGAAATTCTTTTTCGATTTATTGTGCATTCTGGTAGTTTAATATATGAATATAAATGCAATACTGCCACTGTTTTTGATAGCTCCACTAAGCTCTCATAATGAAACGCAAATTTTTAACATAATATTTGTACAAATTTATCCCACCCGACAGTAGTTCACACACCATACCGCCCACGCCGGCACTTACACGCGCTTCGGCATACTCCAGGCCGCTTCTCCCCGATCCCTCCCTCCTCAGCGACGTCCTAAGCCGAGGTCCGTACCCACCTGAGTGCCCTTAGGTAGTAGCTTCTTATAGTAGTTTTAAGTCCTTCTCCAGGCTGGAGCGCACTTAGCGCTCGCTACCAAAACCCCGGTGAAGCTGTAGCATTAGTAAATCAGAAAAAAATGTACAAATTTACGTGTCCAGCCCCACATAAACTTTATTGGTATTATTCTTGTCACGTATC
The DNA here is from genome assembly GCA_947369225.1 of Hofmannophila pseudospretella. Lineage (NCBI taxonomy): Eukaryota > Metazoa > Arthropoda > Insecta > Lepidoptera > Oecophoridae > Hofmannophila > Hofmannophila pseudospretella. The sequence continues at coordinate 6,651,794 of OX376326.1, forward strand.
ATTATGCGTCCGAAACGATGGAGATTTACTTTTTTTAAATCCTTGTTTGTTTGCTGAAGAAGAATAGATTAAAAAAATAGAAGTATGCCAACCAGTCTTGTCTATCGGTGTTAGCGTACATACGATAAATATAGGATACTGCGATAAATTTTTATCAAAATGTATTTACGTAAACGCCTAACGTAACGCCTTGAGCACACTGCAGCGATTTTGAAACAGAATCAGAGAAATCTTGAAAATCGAAAAATAGATGTTTAGTGGTTCGCTTCGATTCATTTTCAAATGCGCTGCAGTGTGCTAAAAGCTCACTTGCAATGACTTCGGTCATATTGTTATAGTCACTAGAATTGCTTGCACGGAGCTTTGACACTTTTACATTATGTATTCGGTTTTAGTACGTAGTTACGCACGTATGTTTAGGTATTTAGCTCTCTCTTATATAATCATATAGATCCATGAATTGTGTTACATATTAGTTATTATCTTTATATAAAGAACCAGTTCAAGCATATGGTTATTGTACTCGTATAATAAAACACGCGAAAACGAATCTTAAGAATTACGAGTAGGTACAACAGTCATTTGTAACTTCATCGCCACAAAGGGAGTAGGAAAGTATATTTATTTATTTGAGTTTAATTTAACTTACCCAAAAACTGGACCACTTCTGTTAGCTTATACACTTCATCAAAAACATCATGTTTATGAGAAAATTGTTTTGTGCAAAATAGAAAATGATGCAATCATACATTCCTTGAATAATTTTTCCATCCCAGTAATCAATTAATAAGTAAATTAATTATATGTCGGGTTCCGTATAAAATTGGCATTTAAAATATTTGTAGGTGGTCTCTGAACTCAAGGTAGGTACATACTGGAAATCCAGTGCATAAATCATTGAGTGTGTTGTGTAACGATTGTTTTTCATTTATGTCCCTCCTTCTAAGGTTGTTCATTTATGTCCCTCCTTGTAAGCAGAGGGAGGCCTCTGCTCCTTACAAAGTACAAAGTCAATGTGACAACTTTTAACGCTTTTGCTTTCTACTTTTTATTGTTTCGATATGAGGATGCTACTATGCGTGGTACCTTCGTGGAAAAATTCTACTGTCGACATTTTTAATAAATGCCTTACTTCAAAATACTTTTTATAGTATCCTATAGGTATAGCTGTTGTCTTAAAGCAATACGTCATTTCCGGGTCGTTTAGTTTCATAGTTTTAATACCCCACTACGGAATCCAAAATCGTATCACCTTTATTTTACTTCTCTTTTTTGGTAGCTTGATAGATAACCTTTTATCAATAGGTAAGCGTTTATTAGTGATAATTTTAAGATTTTGTCCGGGTGGTAAGATCACGGTCAATTTGTTGTTTTACTTTTAGAGGTGACATTTTCGTCTTAACTAAGTATTTTAAGATTCTTATCAACACCTTTTTCTGCTATCTTGTTTGTATGCTGCACCAATGTACCTATAGTTTAACCTTATTAATATTTTAAAGTTTTCTAAGATTAATGTATACCCTGCGCCTACTGGATGTGACAAAGGCGTAGCAACCTCACCCAAAGGTTCAGCTTAGCGATTCAGCGGGGCAATGCTGCTAGTATCCTGGGTACCCTGCCACAGTGGGTCGGGCCGGTGCACACCCTGGTCGACGTCCGGTGACTTTTCCTTGTGGCATCTTGCCGGGGGCCGGGCTAATAAACTGACGAGAGGGCTTGACCGTTGCGCCCTCTGTACACGGATACGGGGGACACAGCGGTCGAGCAGGTCGGGTTAACCTGTCCGCCTGCTGCGGGTTCAAGAGCAGTGGTTAGACAGGTATATGTGGTAGATGGTTAGTGACATCTTCTTGCAGATGGAGATATTGCTGGCCGCCGGGAAGACCGGCGAGAAGGGCTCGTACGTTGTGCCTTCTGTTCCGCCGCGGAGGGCACAGCGAATGGGCATGAGCGGGTGCTTAACCCGATAAGAAGGGCTCTCCATGTGTCCCTCTGTTCTCAAAGGGCACAAGGATGGGCTCGATGGACAGGCCTGGCATCGGCCGCCGGGCAGGCGTGGGGTGGCGCACTAAACCCCTGCCACTGTCCATGTAGTAAGCCCGGTACCGTGAGAACTGGGACCCGGGTGTCGCCTCCTCCCCGGGAACCGGAATTCCATGTACCGGGACCGATCAGGCCCGAGACGGCCACGAGGAAGTGAACCTCTATAAAACAATTGCGAGGAGGAAGAAAACCTCAAGGAAAAAATAACACCGAGGAAGAAAACCTCAGGGAAAAATTGAGGACCTGGGTGACGTAACGGGGGTTTTCGTTGCCCGTGCAAGGTCTTCGCATTGGCTGGGTTCCATATACACCTCCAACTGGCGGATGGGGACCATAGGCCCCGCGAAGGGTCTGCTTCGGCGGACACCCGCAGGTGGAGTTCGCGGTTGTGTGCGTAAGCGTTCCCGCGCCCCTCCATTAATGCGGCGAGACGGAATACCAAGGGGTTTTAGTCGGTACAAGTCCGACATACCCTCTTCGCCTCCCCGTGGTGAAGAAAAGCTCATGAAAGTGTCCCCTTGTAAAAAAAGGCTTAGACGAATATAGTGAGATTACGAACAACTTTACAGAACCTGGTACTGGTGAACTTACGTATGTAAGTTTAAACTTATGTATGTAAGTTTAAATAAAAATAAATTTCAATCTATTTTAAATAATAGAAATAAATTGAAATTGAATCCTAAAGGAGGGTACTGACCTGAGTCAGGGACTCAGGGCTCAAAATATATTCACTGCGAAATTTGAAGAATTTCCTTTGAGTTTCTTGAAGAGAGTTAGGAAAAAGACAGATATCGATCTCATTATACTTATACTTATATATGACGACTTTTGACTTGGAATCTGTTTCATGTGTTACACACTCGCTTTGTCACATACAAAGCGAGTGTGTAAGACATGTGAATGTGTGTCAAGTCACCGTAAAGAAAATGTGTACTATTAGTATACCACTAGCTCTTAAACCATTTAACCTATCAAAGTGGATCCCTATAACTTTGGAACTATTAAAGATATTGAAACACTTGAAGCTGCGTTGTGATGAGCTTGAACTACGCTACTTAAAACCAGATCTCACTTCGCATCTGGTTTCAACAGTTGAAAATAATTGACTAATTAATTAATTAACTTGCCGTGATATAAAAAGGAAGCGCAGCCGAATTCGAAAAACACCCATGTCTAACGCAGAGCGACAGAGCGCGTTTATCTATCGTTTGCGACAAAAATCGCAATAATCGGACAACTACGAACAAACTGGCGGCTCTTCGCGTGTTGGTCCAAAAATGATGGAGTTGCTGAATATATTCCATGTTTCAGCAGATCCCTTCTGCCTGGCAGGTTTTTTTACCATTTCGTGAAACACTTCATGAAACTTCATGGTACGTACGCTATGTGCCTACGAAATTATACTCAACACTTGCTGCCTACGGCTTAATTCACCATAATAATGAAAATAGTTGTGTGATATACGTGTGAAAAGGCAATTATAAACTCATCGGCTCGTTTACCTAACTTTCCGCACTGTATCTATTGTGATATGATTGTGATACTATTTCGAATTTATATGCCAGTGCCGCCATCTACTAACTAGTAGAGCAACTAAGTAGTTCTTCTATTCGACAGTAGGTGTCGCTGTTAACAGCGCCATCTATATTATTTTACTCTGCTTAGTTACAAATTTGTGTCAGATATGCCTTACAAGTAGTTGCAACAATTTGCAAAAGATGGCTCTGTACAGGTTTGTATAATAAGTCATGAATAGATGGCGATAGCTATCTTGAATTATTATTTGCAAGATTAGTTTTAAAATGTTTTAGATCTTTACCTTACTAGTAAATATTCATTTTAATAAAATCTATGTACATAGATGTATCATTAATTTGTTTCCTTGAAAATAAATTTCAATAAATCCCAAGGTTGCCCGGAAAATCAACAGCGTACAATATTTGAATTTAAATTCTTACTTTAAATTATAGACATAGAATTACTTGTAGGGATGATTACCACAGTGAAATATTATACCCTAGAAATGTAACAGACGCACACGAGTGGTGGCTTTCTTAAGCCTCATGTCATCTCTATCTAGAGTTATGGCGTATAATTATGGGATAGCATGTACCTATTTTAAAGAAGACGACTTTATGGGCGTTTTGGGCAGCTGACGGTAAAACCACCGTCTTACGCCAACTGTTAACTCTCTGAGGTAAATTTTATATGAAAAGCATAACCCAGGGTTAAAAGTTGGCGCAAATCCACCATCACCGGCTAAACATTAAGTGGAAAATGACGATAACGTTAATAACCAACCATTCGTTTCATTTAAATATATATTTCAGGGCTATTTATTATTAATAATAAAGTCAACACATAAAAAATATCAACAATCAATACATATATACTAATAAATACATACTTACACATAAATGCATATATCAGTAGTTTTAAAAAAAACATCTTTTGACACAAAATTACTAAAACATTCGATTAAATGTGCATTTCTTTATTTAGCTACTTTCTAATTTTACTACTTAACGTATTGTAGACAGAATTGTAATATACGATTACGGCTAAGTAGGTATATAAGTTTTAACGAAGTACAGTGGACAACACATCAGATTAAAACCCTTTAGTACTTTGTCGATTTATTTGACACATTCATACGAATGTCAAGGCATCCTGACAAAACCTTATTGTGTCAGGATTCCCAGAGTATAGCTTGATGTGTCTTCCAGTGTCCATATTGGATTCATTAATAAAATATTTCAGTACAATTACGTCAAAAGTCAATCAGTAACCATTTGACAAAGCTTATTCCGTATGAGGTACCCAAATATCAGGAGTGGGTTTATGGAAGATGGTGACATCTTGAATAACAAGATTGTGCAGATCCTTGATCTGCCAGTGATGCAGAGGCCTGTTGAAAGGGAAGCCGAGAGGGTCGTCGATCATGCGGGTAGCACCGGAGCCGAGCCCGAGAGACAAGGCAGGGTCGAATCCGGTACCCAATGGGACCTTCGGAGCGTGGTACTCGGAGATGTAGACAACGAAGACAAATGGCATACCACCGACGCGACCTGCGAATTTTTAGTTTAAATTAATAACTATACATTAAATCTTTAATAATTTTTTTCTCTTGTAATGTGTCAGGATTCCCTATAACTTTAGTTCGAGAAGACCCCACTTAACTATTATAGTTTCGGCGGGCTGAAAACCTTCAAATTCTTCCAGTTTCATATTGTGAAATTGAAGTACGCTTACTTTTTCCTGGTCATCATCATCTGAGCTCAAATTTGAACCATCTAGTTATTACCGTTCTAGAGATCCCATCTGACATCAAAGATACTCCAAGATCTTGGAAACCACTGGTGCAATTTTATCAGACCTAGCTAACAACACTCTCGACAAAATTATCTATTAGTGTAGAGACACACTATGCCGAAATTACGCGACCGAAGTTTGGCGGCTAATCATTTTGTATGAATTTTCGTCATTATATTTCCGTCAGGTTTGTCGTGGGTAACCTAAAAAGCATTGTGAGTGTAACCGGGCCGAAAGTGCCGTGGCGTAATTTTGGCAAGTGTGTGGCTAGGCTTAAATTAAAAAACCGGGTCCAAATCAGATCATCCGTTGTTAAGTTATTATGCCACAGACAGACAAACGTGTCAACACACGCCTTTCGCCCTTCCTCCTGCCCTCCCTCCGTCGATCGGTCGAGGGTTAAAAACAAATAAAGAACATCAATAACGATCAAGGTGACTTTGAATGGAGGCTGGATGACCCAACGACATTTTTTGTTATAAAATATATATATTATATAAACAAATAAACAAACGACCCTTCGATCCAGCGTTGCGAGTCGTATCCATGGGGGACAGCACTCCCACTCTCCCCCCCCCCCCCCCCCCCTACTCCCTCTTCTTTCCCCTCCCCTTCCCCCTCCATACCAAAATTGAAAAGTCCTTACCGTTTTTCTGGTTAACTACTGGACCCATGTGTTTTTCTGGTTTTCTTGGTTAAATCTAGTGCCGTTTCTTTCTTGAGCTATCACATAGCAAGGGACCACGTAGATATTCATGCTAACGGTTTGTGAACTCAGCATGAAGGAAAAATTTAATTTGATGACAATCTCTTTTCGCTTCTGCTATCCCTCCACATCTTCTTCACGTCTTCGCCTTTCAAATCCCTCCACATTATATGAGCTCGCTATTAAAAACGTACCTTTAGGAAGCATAAATCTCTGAGGGAATCCATTGAACTTGTGTGACTGGTCAATCACGAACTGTGTTTTGCCGTGGATCGCGTCTTCAGCCTTCAGGAACACCTCAACGCCACTGTGCCAGTCCTGAATGGTGAACAGGTTCTCGGTGGAGTCGCGTTTGATCACTGATTCTCCTTGGAACACTGTGAAAATAATAAACAACATGTAACAGTCAACTGATTACCTTTTTATTCAACCCATGGATAAAGAAATTAATTTTCCTGGGTCGGCGTTCTTAACTATATGGTACAAACCAGTTGTTTTTTTTTGCATGTACAATCATGAAATATCTTCGAATTCAGTGGTGATGTTCCCACAACAAGAAAATCTCTGGTGTTATGGTGTAAGCTATGGTGGCCACTTACAGTTGTATACTTATCATTAGATCGTAACATGTTTGTGTCTCTCTCGATAACATTTTACTCGTATTTGACGCTACCTTGTCATCGCAGATGGAAATCCCGAAAAAGCCAGCGGCTTATACTATCGCGATTTTCAGATATTTTTACAATGAAACCTGATGATTTACGTTATAGATTGGGAAATTACTTGACACTATCTAATTACTGCAAAAACCTTTACTTTAGTTATGTACATAATTAGAAAATACGTGCATACATATCTTCATATTTTGTCCCTTGTATGGTAGGCAGAAATAATGGAACGCCATGACTCCCTGTCTTGGTATGCTTCTTTCGCTACATCTATATTCTTGGTTTTACGCATGATCGCATTTTAGACATTATTGTCTAAAATACAAAAAAAAATATTTTCAGTTTCAGTTAACTTACGTTCATAAACGAACTGGTCCAACAGGAAGAAGTTCTCAGTATTGACGTGCAGAGGGATCTCATAGCCTTGGCTGTCGTATTTAGGAGCCAGGAAGAACCTCACAACGACAGGCTTGGCGACGTCACTTTTAACATTGACGCGGACTTGGAACACCTTGTGGTTCAACTGAGGACGCTGGACCAGCACACTCACTTCATCGTATACGCCCTTAACTGAAAATAAGTAGCAACATTCAGAAAATATACTCTGATGGATGAAAATCTTTTTTTGGGGTTATGTGCACCTTTGTACATCGCATTTATCATGCTCTTTTTGTAATATTTTTTGTACAATAAAAATTAAGAAATTATGAAAAAAATACTAAATTTTTGGTCTATCTGAAAAAGAATATGGCACACTATTGGTATCTGAAAAAGAATTTGGCATACTATTGGACGCGATATTGATATTGCTTCAAGTAGGAATTTTTACATTCAACGCACCATCATCTAAAATTATCAAAACGCCCGGACGAGCGTTTCTGCAGCAAGCAGCGAGAAAACAAGATGTTTTCACCATGAAGAGTTCTAGCTACGTACATCCTGATTTTAGTCTCACATTAATTTGTAAGAAAAAGTCGTTATTTTGAGAAAAACTTCAATCATTAAAACGATCTACTCCAGAAACCTGTTATATCATATTTTTTTCAAAACCCCCAAAAAATATTAGTACTTAGAAAAAAAGATCAGAAAAGATTCTCACCCTCATGCTCGTCCATATGCAGGTGGTTAGTAACATTCACGTAAGAGTATTCGAAGTAAGTAACCAGTTTGTCAACCTCGACCTTCTGGATGGAGACAGAGGGCAGAGCCAATTCCTCAGGCTTATAGGGAGGAAGTTGCGACTGCCACAATGTGAACAGACTCAACACACGCTTCCAGATCATATAGAAAGCTGGATCGCGGACGGCGCTCTGATAGTGCTCCATTACCGAAGGAAGAACCAATGGCATATGGCTGTGAAATGGAAAATTTGTTAGAGAACTACAAAAAATAAACCTACATAGATGATATGATGAACAGAGGATGTCCCTATTCCGATTACTGTAGATGATATAAGTTTATTAGGACACATTAAAAATCGTTTATAACATATTTGCTCGTAAAGTGGCTGTAATTACACCAATTTCAATATCGTAATGTATCTCATTACGCACTTGTGCGTTATAGTAATGTGAAACGCACGAGTTTTTTTAAATAAAGTAACATGTACGGTTTTTTAAGATGCTCCGTCTAAAAATGAACGATACTTTTTAAAATCTTAGCAAAGAGTTTTTATGTTAAAAAAGTGGTCAATATTTTATGAATAAAATTAACTTTGGGAGATAAAATATAATAAATAAAGATTTAATTCTTTAATTTAATTAATTTTGACAATAAATTACAACCATTTATCTGTAACAAAAACACAAAAATATTAATTTACTTTATTAGTAATACTGGCTGTTTTTGTACCTTTACCTAAAAAAAGTTGATGCGCGCGCATCGCTAATTTGTGGACAAGTAAAATTATTCCGCGCGCTTTTTCTTTTCGCTGTATTGTTTTTATTTGAAAATGTCGTCAAGTAGTGATGAATTTATTAATTTGACACCGCCACAAGTCTTAAACGCAGCGAAAAAGGCTACTCTAAGCCTCTTGCCTGAAAAATCGACCGATAGATACTTACAAGCGTATCAAAATTTCATCATATGGAAAACAAGCAAAGATGCAAATTCATTTTCAGAAAATGTGTTTTTAGCATATTTCATGGAACTTTCTCAAAAATATAAGTCAAGCTCATTGTGGTGCTACTATTCAATGCTAAAAAGCAACTGGCAACGTAACAATCACTTTTAAAAATTGTTCAAATTTCTATAACTGCTTTAACAAGTAATTAAAGATTTATTCGTTTAAGAAAGTCAAAGTTTTATTTATTTCCTCGTAAATATGTTATAAAACGTCGTATGACATACGTGCGCTTTGAAAATTACAGCCTCTGCTTCCTTATAGCCCTCGCCTACGGCTCGGGCTAGCAATATCGCCTCGGCTGTAATTTTCAACTTACCGCACTTATATCATAATGTACTATTACCTTTGGATAATTGCAATACAATTATTACAAATAACGTACCCATTGTGATATACAGCATGCTCGCGCCAGAAGGTGTTTCCTAAAACGTATTTCCAGAGACCGATGAAGTCTTTGTAATATCGTGTGTTAGGAGAGTCAACATTTGCTTCAATTACACGTCCAAGAATGTCGATACCTTCCTGAGTATGAATGTCGATGTGCTCTCCTACTTCCTAAAAATGTAAGTTTAAATTATATAAAATATAATTATTATAAAAAAATAAATTTCTAATAACACTGAATATCCTTACGTTAATAATGAACCCTTTATCGATGGCTTCACGAATACGACGCTCGAAGTCAGTAATCTTGATGATCTCATCAACAAGATGGGGCTGGTTAAGATGATAATGGCTCGGCCTAGTCGGGAATGGAATACCGTTATGGTAGATCATACCAGGTGCATATCCTTCTTCAACTACATCCAGACCAAGTTCAGGAATCTCATCGAGACCGTTAGACAGTCTCTCCATATAGTAACGTGTCAAAATCTGCTTGTGCACGAACCAGAACCATTCACCACGCTTATCTTTTACGAGTGGGCAAGTCTCTCCTCCAAGCCAAAATGGATAACTTATATGCCAGTTGTAGTAGAAGGTGTTGAATTCATGATCATGAGTGAAGTAGCCGAGGGCAAGTTCTTCATTGTAAAAAGGCCATACGGTTGAGTTCAGTCTGATCACGACGTCATCATTCCAAACATAAGTAGAAGGATAATGCTCCACCATACGTTTGCCGTGAGTGTTGATTCTCTGTGCGGTAGTCATAACTTCTCCATTGTGGAAGTATGAGGGGAAGATCTCGTAGATCGGTGGGACGATGATGCCTTGAGTGTCATGACGGTGCAAAATGGCTGTAGTTAAAACATAAACGTAGACACCCTCATTGACGTGGTCTCTGAGATATACAGCAGTTTTGTAGAACGTGTCATAATCTTTAGCAGAAAAGAGCACGTTGAAAAGTGTGACCACCTCAAATTGATGTTTGGAGTTTAAAATGGAGAACGGTACAGCACGAGGCAGCAAATAACCTTCTTCCATCAAATCCACGAAGACTTTCACAGCGGTGACATTCTGTGAAAGAAATCAATAATCACTATTTGGGCAAACATAATTCAAATTCAATTAAGTAGAAATTTAGTTTGCACATACGCTGTAATGTTCAATATTCTTCTCAATGTCCCAGGAGCTAGCGACATTCTTCTGTTCCGGGACGAAAGTCGGCTCATGGATGTGGAAATAGAGATGTAGAAGATCCACCTGTCGCTGCAAGAATCCCGGATCCGCTAAAAGTATAAACCATTAATCCTAGTTGGAAAGTCTCAAAATTGCCATATCAGCTATACTTAGTTACTGATTCCTCGATGGAATGAAATTTTCTGACAGTGCAAGTGCAATCTTCTTTCTTTTATGGATAGGATCAGAATCGAAGATTGTTCATTAGATCACAACAATGCCATCTCATCTCGTTAAATGCTTTCATTGATTTACACTTTTAGAAAAGATTTAGAAAAGATATTGAAAAATAAGTATGTCATACACATCCCTGGGATTACGCTTTTTATCTAGATTCGGAGTTTACGAGGTTAATTATTCGAAGCTTATTCCCTACAGTGGCCAGATACAAGCTTTCATTTATAATGATGATGATCTCGTTTCAGATTTAAATTATGTGCAGTAAAACTGTTTTCCAAAAATTCGAAATACAATTTCAGCCCATATATAAAATAAAGTATATACCCAGGAATTTAAAAACCTGTCAAGAGGGTGCCATTGGTAGTTTTATAATCTGTGTTATGAAGTTTGTTGTAAAAAAATTTATTCCATTTAATTCCTCAATATGGCAGGAGTGTTCTTGTTCCTGATCGGGGTATAAATGCATATAGGCCTTTGTTAGGTTAAAAAGATCTTCGAAAAACTCACCTGTCTTCTGCGGGAGGGCCCTTTTGCCGGGATCCGAGAACCCGCCGGCCACAAAGAGGGCCAACACACACAGTACCAATCGAGCCATAGTCGCCAGTAACGGGGCCTCCACATTCTCCCCATATTTATACTAAATGCAACTCTGATAATCATGACCTCAGATACAAAACAATATCATTACTGAAGTAAGTGCATAAAGAAAGTATGCAGCGGTCAATGTCACTTTATTTTCCAGATAGGTACGATAGTTGGTGATAATGATTGTTTCATCATAGCATTGATGTATGTTGCAGCTATTTAATGAAATCACATTTCATGCTCTCTTCTCTTCTTCTCATTTGATCTGTTTGATTAGATAAGTGGAAGAGAAGAGAGCACAAATATAGGTGACAAAGAAGATTTTCCCATGAAGAATGAGACTAGATGTACAATGACCTTAGGGTCCTTTACGTATAGCATATTTGTGACAAGGCATAGCAAATAATAAAGTCAATGAACGCTATTCTTTGTCAACAAAACAGATAGCGAAAACATTAACCGCCATTAGGTTTAAGGACGTTTCATGAATGAATTTGATGAATGAAAATTTCATGAATAAAACATCCTTAAAGTTAAGTCTTCATTAAAATAAATTCTATCCATTTCTACTCCATAGCTCTAGATAGAGATAACACGAGAATTTTGAACGCTTCTTGTAATAGAGGATTCACGTCAACGTATTCAAAATTAACACAATTAAAAAATATTTTAAAATAAAATAAAAAAAGGGTAGTATAGCAAACGTTAATGTCCACATACACGTTACATGTTTCAGTCTGCACTGTTTTGAAATCAATTTTAAAAGCAACAACTTTAGGTGTTTGTCATTCCTTTTTTGGGTGTGTCTATATTTGTATTTGATGCGTAAGTTTTAGTACTTACGTACCTACAGTAAATTGTGTCTGTCAATTAAAGTAATTCCGTTACGAGTACGTATCCAGCCCCCAATCACCCTAGTAATTCTAGAAGTTTCAACAATTTCGAGTTACACTGATTGGTACTAATTAAATTGTGAAATGTCTTTCCCCTATTATTTTTTCTGAATACGACAGTGTCCTGTTCTGATCTAGATCTGTCATAAATTCGCTTAATACTGCAACAGTCAAAGTTCATGAGGGTTCACTGTTCGAATGAGGGTCAGACAGATTACGCCCTTACCTCGTCTCACGGCACATTTCAGCTTATCTTTCGCCGATATCTATTTTGTTACAAAAATATTATAGGTAGATAGTAAATAGGTGTTAATGATAATTTGACATAGGTAATCCTTTAAGATAGGTTTTAAACCAATTTCACAGATTCACTTTTAAGTTCCAAACCTAGCAGGTAAGAGTACTTGCAGAATTTCAAAATAAATTCAGATTTGAATTCCAAAATTACTGATTGTTTATAAATCATATAACCTTTTTAGTATAATGAGCAGCGTATTAAAATTTGGTAGGAAAAGGTAGAATGCTGTGACAAGCCCCAATATATCACTTTGTCTCAGTCCGACCCGCACGTCCGAAGTTTTGACATATGAGTAATTTATTGGACGAAAAAAATAAATTACCGGATTGCCCACACATTTGTGGGCCCAAGGTGGTTGATTCGGGTGCTCCCGCAAAAAATGATCAGGCCCCCGAGGCGCGATATTAACTCGCTACTTGCACTAAAACAGCTAATAAAAGATTATTCACATTGTGGTGCGGGCAAAAAAGGATTTGATCGACGATGTATAAAGTTTCGCTTCAAATGTGAGTATCTTTGATCTTAAAATCGGATAATTGTATGAAATACAGATTAGCTTTGTAAAGTGTAGTGAGCTTTGTATAGTGTATAGAGCTTTCAGATTCGACTTCTTTTAGATCTCGGTGTCATATATGAAATAGAACTTTCATAGTTAATTTGAATGGTGACATTATGAATGAATCCCAAATCTCTGTGAACCACTATGACATTTGTTCATCAGGATGATAAATTAAATTGTACGAAACTGTAAAATTCAGATAAAACCGTAATTTAGTTCACATACGTAGGTATGGATCCAGTATAAAATGTAAATTTGCTTCATAAATGTCGCAAACTTTCAATATTTGATTCATCATCATCAGCCTTTTAATGTCCCCAATATTTGTTTAAATTCAAAAATTAACTGTTGCTTTATTTACTATTTATAAGTACTTACTAAATTTTAGGTTAATTGACTTTACAGTTTAATTCGCGTATGTCACATGTAGATAAGACGGGTTAACTAGGTAACCGGACCAGAAATGTGTATCTACGTGGGGCGGTGTATTTAGTCAAATATAAAATAAACGAAACATTACAATTTTTTTTTATTTTTTTTACTTTTCAAAGTATTCCTCTGCGGCATCAATGCACTTATGCATTCGACTAAACCAGCTTTCAAAACATGTGAAAAACTGTTCTTGCGGAAGGTCGAAAAAGCCGCCTAAATTGGTGTACTGCTCGTACGTAGTCATAAATTTCCTTCTTCGCAGAGATTTCTTCAACGTGGGGAACAAAAAGTAATCACACGGAGCTAAGTCAGGACTGTAGGGTCCATCTGGTAGCAATTGCACACCCGAATGGGTTGGTTCTGGCGGCCGTGTGAGCTAGCGTTGTCTTGGTGAAAAATTATACCACGCGTTCCGTTCCGCGAACAACCTTAGTGAGGAAATGGTCTTCTTCAAAGACCCATTCTGTCGATTGCTGTTTCATAAGCGGGTCGTAGCTGTATATCCAAGATTCATGTGTTGTGAGCTACCTCCGTCGAATTTATCTAGTATAAACTGGCACCAGTCTACACGTCGGACTTTCTGCTCTTCTGTGAGATAGTGGGGTATCCATCGCGATGTAACCTTCCTAACTTTAAGATGATCTTGTAAAATGGTAGAAACTGTATGTGATCCAATATTTAGTACATACTGAATCTCACGCTTGGTAATGTTGCGACATTCCTTTATTAGCCACTCCACCTTTATGACGTTTTCTTGAGTGTCTGCCGTTGGTGGTCGCCCCGGTATAAGGTCATCTTTTAGGTGGCTTCGACCACGCTTAAACTCACTTAACCAATAGGGGATGATGGCAAGTGATGGAGGCAATTTCCCAAAAGCACCCTCGTTTAAAATCATAATAGATAAAAGCACGAAATGCTTCCCGCGTTACTTCCATCGTAACTATTGAAAAGTGACAGACATGTTTTTTATTACAATTAACTAAAAAAATACTAAATTTCGCCAGCCAGTGATATTTGACCAAGGAGTTTGTAATAAAATTTTCCTGCAAGGGAAATAAAAGTAAAACAATGAGGTTGATAACAATCCGTTGACTAACAATTTTTGGACCGCCCTATGTATTTACCGCAGCGGTTGGGTGGTTAATCTCCTCTGTGGCAGTAAGGGTTTACCGAGGTAGGTAAGTAAGCATTTTAGGTAAGTACCTATGAACTTTAATAGAATTTCGAGGATTGTGACGGGGCGATTTTATATGATTTCGGGACGAGGCGTAGGGTAAAATGTCTGACGTCAATATCTCTTTTTTCTATTCTCGTACCTACTCCAAAATTCCTATTCCACATTTTCTGCAAAATTAACAATAAGTAGCTATATATTCTATGTATTTTCCAATAGAACATTCTGATAGCCATCGCCCTTGATTGAGGTAAGCTCAACACAAAATTAAAACATTTTCCGTGCTGTAATTACAACAAATCCCATCGACGTGGAATAATATCCCGGTAAATATTCATATATTTGTTTTCGACTCCGTTCCACTCTGACACTTAACCGATGGATGTGTATCAATTACCTCAAGCATGGGTACGCATTCATTGAACTCTGCACTCGGCACATGCACATACTTTGTTAATTTAACGATGTCTAGTTAAAATATTGAGGGATTGAGAGGCAGGTGCAGCCACTTGTCATATAACAATACCAATGCAATGTGCCACATTCAATTTAAAAATGTATAACGAACACCTGTGCGCAAACTGCGCGTAACTCTATAACCACATAACTCGATCTCTGCCGAACTTAGTGGATATCAATTAAGGCCCAAGGGATTTCTCAGCTCCTAATAAAATTGCCGTTATAGTACAAGCTTGGATCATTATGTGACTATTACAGTCTTCGGTTGTAAAATTTAAATGGTAGGTAAAAAAGATCCATACTGGGGAGGCAGAAGAATAATAATATATCAATAGCAAGCTTTATATACCTTGCTCCATTATCCAGTTTTGTTTCCTAAAAAGATATCTACTAGAGCTTTATATCGTATCCTCTGTATATAGGATCTATATGATTATGAGGTCTACAGCGTAACTGTAAACATATCAGTCGGCTACCACAAAGTAATCTTTCAATTTGTCCCTGTAAAGCAAGTAAAAGTAAAGAGAAAGTTTATTCCCTGCAGAATTCTTGAAGTAAGACAGGAAACTGTATAGGATTTATTTTACTTTCAAATAAATATTTACAAAAAAGGATACAATAACAAACTGTTCTAGACGATGACAATTCCCGTTAATCCATTCAGAAAGGTAAGATTAAATATTACAGTGACAACAAACTGACAAAAATATTTTGTCAATTTTACGTCACAACTGGTGGTCTTTGCCCATTATTGCATAGGTGGTCACTTTCCTCTTCAATAGCATTGAATACTTAAGGATGGTAAGTAAAAATTAGAAGTCAACATGACACCTTTGAATCGACTTAACCAGCTTAACTGTAGATGATAAGGGACAATGGACAGGTTTGTTATCCCGAGTACCGGCTTTCAATCCAATGTTTTGCAAAAAATGGGTAGAGTTGAGTCAACAGCTTAACTGATCAGTCATATCTGCTCTATTTCTTTACTAAAATCAGCGTCTATGTTATGTAGAAATATAAAATATCTGATAAAAAGTGTAGAATAGATTGGTCTTACTTACTTACTTTTTATTACTTACTCAAATGTGCTGAAAAATGTTGCAGTTGTTCCTCTCTTTTAATTTCTTAGTCTAACACTGCTGGACATACGTGAAGGAATGAAGACGCGTCCGCACCTAAAAGGACACAAATATTTTGTTTACCTATCGTTTTTCACTATAAGTAGCTACTTCTGTTTCCTTTTCATTTTGGAAATAGGCTATGAAAGTTTTCACGCAAAATTTTGAAATCATCAATGCCGTGAGCATAAAATAATAGTACTTATCTTTTACGATGGAATCTTTTAAGACCTCTCAGTAATTAAAACATTTTGATGATTCTCAAACCTCAATCGTGTGGACCACACATTTAGAGATCCCATAAAATGAACGGGAACATTTTCGATAGGTATAACATTTATTCGATTCAGGCGTTCGTGCTTTATGACTATTACAATTCAAACTCGTTTATTACTCGAATTAACTTCTATAAAGAATGGAATAACAATATCCTACAATTACTATTATTAACTGTTTATAGTTATTATTAACTGTTTTGTATATCATCGAAATCGGTCACCTTTCTTTCTTGATTAAGTAAAGACACATTTCTTCTTTATCTTAATTAAATTAATTAACCTAAAAAAACAAAAATATTTTTAAAACTTGTTGTGACATTGGTATGATAAGAACCTGTGAATTAATTGGTTATTGTAAAAAGTCTTATTATAAATAGATGACCTATTAAATTGAGTTAATGAATGTGATAAGTAAATAATATTAAAGATAATATAATAGTGACTCAGATAATATAAAGGTATACGAATTAATAAACTCTGCATTACCCGAACGATGATGGCCGAATATGGTGGAAGGTAGCACTTTGAAGACAAAACTTTTGACTATTTTTATACTGGGATAGAAATGCTAATTAAACGATCCAAAAAGTGTGTTGAAATAGATGGAGACTATATTGAAAAATAAAAATAGTTTCATGACCTTGAGTGTCCTTTTTCTTTATCAGGCCGGAAACTTTCGGACCTCACCTCGTACCTCCTGTGGCTCTATTCTTATATTCTCCCCTTGTAGTGATAAAAAGTGTCACTCGCTCCATATCACGCTTTTTTTGTTCCATTTTCAAAAATTGGTGACAAGAAAGCGTGATATGGTGATTGATAAGGAACGTCACTCTTTTTTATTATCAGTGAAAAGTTACAAAATTAAAAGATTTTTTTATTCAGTCGTTTTAAAGTTGAAAAATCCTATCATCCAGATAAACTGTTATAATACCTGTTATACGAGTAGTTGCCTTAATTGCTTTGCGATTGAAAATCTCTCGTTGGATAATCTAGACAGAGAGCAAATCCGAGCGTCCTTTATCCAGTACTCTAAGAGTAGAAGGCTTTACTTCAATCAAATCACACCGACGACCTTTTTTAACTTCGTCTGTTCTCTAACAGGAACAATAATACTTACACTTACACAGTTTGAGTAAAAACGGACCGGGTCCATTTTACCAACCGCACCGCATCGAACGCATCCACATCACAGGTGTGCTGACATCAAACGCACCGCCCCTCTCGCCGCACTTCACCTCCCCCCACTCTGAATCACACGAGCCGCCTCGCATCGCGTATGATACGAAACACTCCCATGAGAACTAAGAACAACCATAGAAACGTTTAAACTAGACGAGACAGGGCCCGTAAACCTGGGGTTCAAAATAATTTCAGAGGACGCGTTCTAAGACGCTCATCACTTACCTTCGCCTTAAAATCTAAACAGGTTCGTAGCGATATCAGATACCATCTGATTAGCTGTCTTTCTTTTCTTAGGTCAACTCTTATTCAAACAAACCTATTATGTATTAACAATAGTTAGTTAAATAGCACTTATGATCGTACCTACTACACTGCATACATTATCATCCACTTCGACTTCGAGTGATACGAATATCTATTTTAATTATGTATTTTTATGTTTTAGGTCTATTTTTCAATAAATCAATATCAGAACCTTATTATAGCTAACAAGTTTAAAAATTTAGAATCGTAAATACATTCGATATGTGTGAATAAGACCAACAAAACTTACATTGCCTCTTCCAGCACCACTTTTCGTTCACAAAACTAACCAATAGTGAATATTATGGGTCTATTTTGATTTTATTGATTTGAAATACCTAATCCGCTGATTGATTTCTTTATTGCCCGCCGATGCGCTGAGGCATTTTGTCGATCCTATTGATGCTTGTCTAGATATTAATTGATATAATTGCCTTAGAATTGATGATGTTCATGCGTGTAGGAGACTTGTTTTGGCACCTAATTAAGTCCTGTGGGAAGTTGTGTTGGAATTTATTTATTTTAATTATTTTTTTCTTTTAATAGACTTATGGCATGCAATACTTTTGCGGTATTTTACAAGAAGAACTATCGAAGTCACTGAATTGGTAAGGACATAACGACGTAATTAAATATATACATAATAGAAGACAAATTTAAGGAAAAAGACAGAGGGGTCGACCGAGGATAACATACATGGAACAATTAAAGGAGTGGAGCGGTAGTTCGTCGTACCGAGAGTTTAATGAGAAGGCGGGGGACAGAAACGGATGAAAACTGCTGGAACGACAAGGGCCTGCCCCTTAGTTTAAGAAGAAGAAGTCATGCCAAACGAAATGGTAGCAACAAAGCCTCCAGAAAAGAATTGATTTACGAATACAGATATCCAAGACGGGACTCCTGAAATGCGAAGAAAATATCAGTTCCTAAGCCATACTCTTCGTTATATAAAATTTGATCTTCTTTAAAGGATGTCGTTAAGTAGTTATAAAAGGATCTATAAATCAATATTAATATCATACTATGTATGTTACTGGTCCATTTAGAAAAAATATATGGGTTGGATTAGATTTTCATCTCCTATGTATACGTACCATTCCTTAAATTATGAACACAAAATAATTTCTGACCAGTTCCTCTGAAAAACATCAAGCTTGTGAAATATTTTAAATTATGTTTGAATTGTATGTTGATTCAGGATTGCAAATCCCGTTTTATCTAGAGCTTCAGCTGTTTTTTCCCATCTTCAGAAAGCCTCGGGCTTTTAAAGTAATCGTTGCTTTGCTAAAGATGTTTGATAATACTTTTCTTACTTTGTTTGGGTTTTTTCAACTAGATTTCAGAAATTATTTTTCTGATTGAGCTTTCTTTTTTAAATTTATTACTGTTGTGTACATACAAAGTTACAGTATTTACAAATCTTCGCGCCCTGAAACCAAAAAGCTGGTTTGTCTGGGCGCTGCACATTGTACTCTGATAAATTGAAACACGAAAACACAAAATTCAACAAACAAACACACTTTAAATTAAGTTAGTACTTTGAAGCGCCATTTTTAACAGCAAATTTTGATAAAATTGTATTTGAACAAAATGCGATGAATATTAATCGGATTTGAAAGGAAAAGATTATATAAGTAGAAAATAAAATACCTACGTTAATTACATCCTACTGTGACAATAGTAGTCATTTCCTACCCACATCCCGATAATATCAACTCCCAACTACCCTCTCTTCCTGTACTCCGACGAGCGCGCGGCCGTAGCGCCAGTCGGCCCGGGACCGCGTTGAGAGGTGCACCGAAATTGTCATAAAAAGATAGAATCGCAAAGGACTGTGTGAATTCTGGCTACTGAGGATTACTTAGCTGGGATTACGATATCAGAGGAAAATATTATCGTAAACATTATGCGACGCATTTCTCACTTAATAGTTACCTACAAACTGTTTTTTGTTTTGCTGTTTTCTACCTAAGATTGATATAATGTTGAGTAACATAATGTAAATTTATAATTGGCAAATGTTCAAATAATATTTTATAATTTTTGTAAGTTCTGTAAAAAGCTGTAAATTTAAGTAAATAAATTTAAAAAAAAAGAGTCCATCTCTGCGCCAATCGATACCGGCCAACACCGAAAAATAGTCGTGAGTACCCCTTTTTTCCTCTTAAACTCTGTCCCCTACTCATTGTCACACTACCTCGCAGAAACATCTATAATATCCTGTTTTATTGTGATTAATATTTATTAGTGCAGAGAACATTAAATTTAAAAGATTGGCGTATCAATCAATATCAAATCAAACATATAATAATATCGTAAAAGTTAAATTTTTGTTTCTGTTTGTGTGAACGCGATTTGGATGGAGTTTTCGCTGATATATTTAAATAAGTCTACATTGACATTTAGACTATAGAAATTTTGAAAATTGTACTTAAAACGGCCAAGGGTGAATCGCGCCACGCCATATCTATACTTTTGCTCACAACTTACAATTCTTACAAACTACTAATGCTATCGACTTGAAATTTGGGGGGGTTAGTATGAGTTGTATGGAGGTTGTATCAATTGTTGTTATCCATACAATTATCTATAAATAAATGTATAAATGTAAATGTAATGTACAAACCCCATAAAAACTCAAACAATTTGTCATTTTGACGTTTTTTGACACTTTGACATTCACTTTGTCACTTTCGTTCGGGGAATGGACTATCGTGGAACTGGACCTAACAAACCGACTGCACAATCCGGTAGTGTGACCTAATGCCCCTGAGGGAATAATTGCAGAACTTGTGCAAGCAACTTCTTCTTCTTTCTTCTTCGTAGGTAAAATAAATTTAGTAATAATTATTTGTATTGATACGGGTCTGAAATGGGGTTCGAAACCTGCCTGAAAGTGAAGTAACCGAGTCAAGTGGCATATGAAAGGGCTTTGTTTATACATAACGAAACTATTTTTTTAATTTCGTTTGGTATAGTTTTTGACTTATGGCTAAAATGTCCGACAAAAGATCGTGCCGCTCCCTTATCTCCAAAGTTTTCAACACGAAAAATCTGAAATAATTTAGTTACAAAGACTGCTAGACAAAATAAAAAAAAATCATAATATAATACGAATTACTGTTTTGATGAGATGAAGTAACCTTTTTAGCCCACGGATTTTACGGAGTCCTCTTGCTGGCACTTCGTTGTCAGTCCCTCCGTCTGTGATGCGGGTTTAGCGCATAAACGGAAAATGATTAGTGTTCAAAATTCCTTTGACCCATTAATCTGAAAATCAACTTCAATATTTTGTAAAATATTTTAATATGTTGTAGGGGTCTCATACAAGTAAAGGTCCATTAAAAATACATTTGCAATATATCGTGTGGGGTATAATTTTTTAAAGCTCATAGAGAAATAACGATGTACCTATGCTATCTATGCGACTGTCAAAGTTATCAATGCATACTTACTTCATGGCATAAGAAGAAAGGCAACACGAATACGGATTGCATGACGTTTCACTTTACAAGGGTACGTCAGCAATTAACTGAGTGTTACCATTATTGGATACCAGACAAATCACAAATGTTTAAATTAATTATGTTCACGCATTTGCACATCGATTTTTTTTTATTTTTTTTTATTAGAGCTTAATAAAATATAATTTTTAACAAGAATGTTAGAATGTGCAATTCGGTAAAAATGGCAACCCGAGTGACGTACCCTTGTGAATAAAACGTCGTGCAATTTGTATTCGATATGCCTGTGAGTGAAGTATGAGCGTCTTCCTGTGCCATGGATCACTTTTGTTACCAAATCTATTAATTAACATGAAAGTTAGGTACAACATATTCCTTATTTAAACAACCACTAAAACTTGATACTTTTTTACTTACATCTTACAAACTATTACAGATTATTATGTGAGTAAGGAAAGGCCAAAGTTTGCGCTCATGTTTTTCACGCGAACGTAGTCGCGGGAAACAGTTAGTTATATGTAAATTAATTGAGTATACGATAAGGATCACGGTAATAAACTTACTACTAAAATCGGCAATAACGACTTTGAAGCTTTCAAATTGCAAGCACATTATTATAGAGTAGGTATATTTAGGTATATCGAGTCAGTTGGTTGGTTTTAAAAGATTTAAAGATCACGTCGAGGTCACCACTTTAGTGGTATGAGAATTGCACCTCTTTACTGGTCTAGGAGTTCGGTACGTGTCTATACCTACGTCCTAGCCAGGGTATGTCTTAGAGGAGTCATCTTCAATGAGACACTGGACTTGCTTGCTTATCGTATGGTAAGTGGCTAACCTATTTGTTAGAGTTGCTCAGGCCGCCCGTAGGCCTCTGACATGGCTTAACGACTGCTGTCGAACGACAACAACCGGGACCGACTGCTTAACGTGCTTTCCGAGGCACGGAGAGCTCAGATGAAATATGCCACTAGCGGTCACCCATCCAGGTACCGACCGCGCCAACGTCGCTTAACCTGCACGATCACTTTCGGACCGTGCTCGCAACTAGCCTACGAGCTCCTCTAGACACTGGACTTGTTAACCAATACTTATATTTCCAAACAGTATACCATACATGACGGTGGTAGAGAAACGACCAGCCTGACGCGCGCGCAGCCGCGTGCCATTTAAAACTGTTGACATGATAATTCACAATGTAGAACACAGTGTGCACTGTGTCTGTACACAGTGTCCCTACAAGATCTTTATTTATCTAATGAACAATACAGACTCACTACTTAGTGTACATTAATTTCACTCACAAAAAGTATAGTAATTTTGGTTGACGGTTTTTTTATTTTACGGTTTTTTTATACGAAGAGCAGACGAATATTCATGATAAGTCACCGTCTCCCTCACTATAATGTTAATGTGAAGGGTTTTTGATGCGCTACTATCCTTGAGGACTTAGATGAATATTATTAAGTATTATCTGCTTAATACCGAAATGCAAGTTGCTGCTTTGCAGCAGAAATAGTTAAAATGGTGCTTTCTCCCCAGGCTGATTCTGTACAGAGTCATACCATCTTCAAAAACTAAATGACAAAACGACCTTTAGATTTTCAAAATTATGTTAGGTACCTACTACCTACATCATTTTTTTCAGACGAATCTTTTCTCGAGGGAAATCTAACGCTCTTCTGAAATTCAAGAGTAGGCAATAAATATCAAGGATAGATGCGATATGGATATGGATGATAAAATATTATAAATAAGTACATATACGAGATATTTCCAATACTTTTAATACATTTTACATCGATGAAATCTATTCGTTAGACCTTTTAGTTTAGTTCTGTAAAATATAATAGCATAGTATAACTATACTATACGCATACGGCTAATTAGTAATTGTTATAACGCTTATTACTAAGGAATTTCTATATACCTACCTTGTATACCTAGCTTATTAATATGTATAATTGTTTTGATTATGAAACCTCGACAAAACATTCGTCACTCTGATAGATTTTCAAATACCCCGGTGAAGCTGTAAAGGTCATTAGGACCAACAGCAATTATCAGTACGAAAAAAAAAAGATTCTCAAATCGAGTGACGTGTATTCATATGTATGTAGTTATAGTCCTGACCTAACTTAGCGAATACTTAGTAAGCGGGATACTCCAAGGTTATGAATTACGAATAAGTAGACATTTCTGCATATAAATCGATAGTAGTGACGTAAATTCTTGCAAGCGACTCGTACATCGGACTTAAACGCCTATTATCTCCGACAATGTAAGTCAAAAGTTTCGTCAGCAGCCCTTCGGCTGGCCATAAAATGTTCTCGAACTTGAACAAAGACATCAAATGGTTCACATTTCATCTCAAATTACACATATTTGCTCATAACACAGACACGTTGAAGTCCCAATGCTTACGATACTTTCATTCTTAAGAGTGTATTCAAAATTCAAGAGTTTTACATTCTTCGACTCTCGCTTTAGGCTAGCACTAAAAGTGAAGGCGTATCTACCTAAATAATAAATGTTTTGGCTTCTTACTTTTCTCCATCTGAATGGCTTAATTCTATGAACATGAAATGTTTCTTGCCATAAAGGAACGAACGCGCCCTGAGATTTTGTCTTTCATCCATGTTTCTAACCTACAAAGGTCCGCCTTTCATTCGTAAAAGAAAGTATGGGATTTTGCAGGTGAAATTCTTTTTGTCACGATTCCCCACGGATGTTAACACCTGATCCCTGTCGAAGCTGTAAATTCGATATCATTCGTCCGTAAACAACCAATTATTCAAGCATTTTGCCGAGGTCAAGCTACAGGTTGGTACTGTACCGTTTTTTCTTTCAGGTGCTTCTGATTTCTTTGGAAATTGTGGCGTTTCTAATTGTATCTAGAGAAGTTGTTATACTTTTCCGCATAGTTACTTTGGTAATTTTGAAACATTAAGACAAGAACTGAGGGCTTATCCCGTAGAATTAAAATAAAAGATGTAAGTTAAATTTAACGGATTGTAATTCAACAGAGGGCTTATCCCGCAAGATTCAGTTTGACAGTCACGAAACGAAAATTTTGACAACGGGTCTCGAAAACTAAAACCAAGCTCCATATACAATAGCGCCACCAATAGTCTGACTGTAACAGAATTTCAGGCTAGTAGGCTCAGGGCAGAGCAGAGCACACGCATATAATGGAAGATTGGAAACGCAAGTTTTTCAAATTACTAAAAAAAACTATGGTAATTATATTTTATTGCAAAGAATATGTATAAATAGAAATGAAAATAATAGACACAAGCAAAGGCAAAAAATACCTTAAATATATCTTTCCATTGATGGACTCAAAGTTGCGAGCAAGGTCACACACAGCAGCAACCGTTAGGACATGTCAGAGGTCTACGCGTCCACAGTCCCATTTCACACACTGGTTATCTCAGTGTGCAGGATGATTTCCTTCATCATTAGAGCAGTCGGTAAATGTAGTTACCTGGTTTTTCGAAAACACCGACCAATGACATTACATCGAACCACGCGCTTGGGAGTTGGGGGAGTTGTTCCTATAGCCCTACACGACCGACGCCACATATCCGTATTAGAATAAGTAAAATTTATTACTTTTTTTTTTTATTTAGTTTATTTTTATTTACTTTTATTCTATTTTACTAGTTTTATTACTTTTTAAATTGACTACTTTTCATGTCGATTAAGATTATACTTTGTATTATATTTTGATTGAATCAAAGAAAACTTAACATTTATAGCTCAGTTTATGTTTTCATTTAGTCGCTTTTAAAGCAGAAAAAGCATTATGGATAGGATATGAAACGTAGATTTTCACCATAACAGACATTTGTCAAAGGCAACTAAATTTGGATTGTCCGTTAATGGAGTCTCTCAACCCGAAACTCTACATCGATTATGTACTTACCCTCTTTCAATTTAAAAACCGCTATTCTATTTGATTTCCTAGTTTTCACAGAAAAGACGATTAGTGACAATTACCTATTGCTACTCGTATTTACTAGAGTGTGACGTTATTGTCGTATTGGAATCAGACTTTATGCTGATTAAAAAGAAAAGTTGTTGTATGGTTAGCGAAGTACGGTTTAAATTGTATTACATAATAGTAATAGATCTACTGCGATTGCATTGTTGTGTGAATTTGTCTGTATTAAACTTGCTCTATCTATTTTTATTTCTATTATATTGAATTTTGTTCTAAGCTTTGTAGGTAAAAATAAATACCTAGTACCTTATTGTAAGTTCCTTTTAACTCAGGATATTTTTACGGTTGACGTACTGCTGGCAACTGCTTGATATCAGAATGATATAAAAGCTTTACAAAACAAAAAATTAAAAACACAACGAACAAGAAAATAGCAAATCTACAGCCATAAACACCCATCAAAACTGGCAACGTGAACCTGTTATTACAACCCAAGAACATTAATCACGATGAATTAACAGAACTGTAGCACAATCAGTAATTAATAGCCCATATTTATCGGGCTCGCCATAAATACCATCATCGTGTGCTCTATCATATCAAGACAACAACTCAAAATAAAACACTCGTGAGCGGCACAGGTAGACCTCCAGGTGTGAGTGCATAAATATTATACACAGGCGACCCGCTGGCACGCTCATGCCCGCTGTCATATTAACTGTTACATTAAATTACGGCTACGAAACTGATCGACCTTTCGTACTTATTATCATCTTTATAAACAACTCAACATAACACCTCCAGCTGAACAAACTAAAGCACAAAATCAATCGTTAAGTTACAAGAACTAAAGTCGTTTTAAAGTTGAAGCTTTGAAGCCGGCAATGTACCGGAGCTCGCACATTGATTTCGGCTCTTTCGAAAAGATATCTTTTTTGTCCATTTGTTTGTTTTAATAATATTTTATCCGATGTGATGGAGCGGACGCATTTGTCAGCTTCGTGAAATATAACCACGGAGTGAGTGAAGCCAGGTTAATTAATTAGTAAGAATAATAATATGAGTATGTTAATAAGGGATGCTCAACTAATGAACTTTCAGATGCAAGAAAAGGCTTTGTTACAAACATATCGTATCGTTTACTTTCATTTTTTTAGATTGACAAGAATGTCGTTTGTAAGACATTTTCGATTTTCATAAATGTCGACGATATTAAAATGATGTCGAAGGAAAAGTATTTTGTTGATACGAAATAAATCTTTAGTAGGTAGGTATTTGATATAAATTGAAAACGGTCCCTTTTAACTCTTGAATTTGCGCCTTCTACAGAACAATATTACTATAGAGGTGAGCAGGGTATAAATAATGGAATGTAGTCAATATTGCTGCTGCTGGGAAAAGGTAATATTACCCAGAGGCCAGAGGAAATATAGTTTTAGAAATGTAAATATCACACAAAATAGTTGTGTGATATTTACTAATGCTTGTATGATATCAAATAAATACTTCTTCATTATTTCTATGAGTCGCCGAAGTGAGATCTCCATCATAAGATTCGGTCTTAATTATTTTAATATTTTTACTACACTTAGCTTATAGAGTTGTGACTTCACGATGCCTATTAAAAAATTACAAGCCTTACAAGCAATAAAAGCCCACGTTAATGTTGACGTCATACTAGATCGGCGTAAACGCAGCGTATCAAATACGTTTCGGCGTCGGTTCGTTACGTGTCGTTTGCCTAACAACATGTAATAGGCAACTGTCATTAACTGTATTAACCCTAGTGTCGTTCGAGATTCAAATATTGCAAGTCACTGGTGCGCCCGCGCCTTACCGTTTTGGGACAATCGCCCCTTGTTATGAATGAACTTCACGATTTGAAAATGAGATAAAACGTCGGCGACTTTAGTATTTCTCTTTCGTCATCAAAAGCAAAATCGTCATCTTGTCAGCCTACCTTTTGAAGCGACAGTGGCTTAAAGGCTAGCGAGACTGCAGCGCAAGAGTCGCCTATTCAATCCACCTGTAGATCTTTGTGGTGGACTGGCATTTTATTTAGCCTAGTTATACCATTACCAATATTTTGGTCAAAAAAACACGGGTAGGTACAAAATTTCTCTTGCACCAAGATTTGGATTTGGATTTTTCACTCCACTACCTGTATTCTCTTAGTACTTGTATATACGCATTTTTCTATAATTTTACGAAAGTAACTCTAAGTACAGTATTCTTTAAATAATTGAGAGCTGTCAGCGCTTTAACAACTGATTTGAAAAGTTACGCAATTTTGTTATATACCTACATACTCGTAATAGGTGGTTTCATTGTTACCGAGTTGCCGATATTGTCACGAGAATATTTTGGTACTTATAATGACTCCTATTACGCATCCTAACTGTCATGATGACACATTTAACTAATTATACCTAAATGACAAGTTAATTTCTGTAAACAATATAACTCATACAACATACTTTACTAATAAAAGAAGCTCATCACCGCATCTCTACAAGACTAACCTAAAAATAAAAGGTACTTAGATATTAGAATATAATATATGGATAATAGATCCACCACGACGATGTTTTGATGAATATTCACTTAAAGCGCTAGATCGTGTCATAATGCACCTCGTGACAACATAAAGTGAATATAATAATGTAATTGGAGGTAATAAGCTGTTATTTACTTCTATAAGCTCTGCTTTACCGCTTACGTGAGATGTCGTCCCCGCTCGACGAGAGCCCGTAACCGTGTTATGTGGCTTTATGGTTAAATGAGCTTTCTAAGACCATATAAAATAGTTTTAATTATACGGTATGAAACAAACAAATTTTGTTCTGTCTTTTAAAAATCTATTTCTCATAGATACAAAAAAATATCCGTCCCTTTCAAAAATTCTGTAATTCTTATCTAACAAATTGGTTGGCCACTAACAATACGATAAGCAAGCAAACTAGCTATGACTTTATTCCGATTTCTATGTTTCTCTCTATATACGCGTCATAGAACCAAACCAGATAAGAAAATCAAAAATTTGCGTGATTTCATCATCAGCAGCCTACTCTAGTCCACTGCTGGACATAAGTCTCTCCCAGGGCGCGCCATTGAGCTAGATCTTTGGCTCTTTTCATCCAGTCGCTGCCAGCCACTTTGCGAAGAATTCATGCGTGATTTCAGATCTTCCAAAATTCAACACCTTTTTGTCGTAAATAAGTAGGTACTTATGAGTGTTTTTCAAATACAAAGTTCAGAACAGAAAAATCAAGCCCGCATTGTGAATGCAACGAACACTTTTATCGATGCATTGTTATCGACTGTCAGAGAGGTTTCAAGGGAAACAGTGCTCAATAACGTATTGAAAAATACCTGGATTAGCTTCACCTATTACCTTGGGAGCTTTGGGAAAGACCTAAAGGGCATCAACCATAGATCAGAAATAAGAAAATTTGCAAAACAGTATCAGGAAATCACGATATCTCTTAATTGATATATTTATTATTATTATGTGTTAACCCACACTGGAGGTGGTTCCTCTGTCTACCCCCTCGGGGATTATTGACGTGAGGGACATGATATGTTATGTTAACCCACACTGTTCACACTTTATCGATGTATTCGTGAATATAAATATAGTTAGTTGCACTTTTTTTAAATATTAATGTCTTTGCTGACGGATCACGAATCATAAAAAACCTATGAAGTAGACTTGAAAACAATACATACAGGAGAACTAGCTGTTATGTGAATCGTCTTGAGTAATTCAATAATATTTAATATTAATAGATCATATGTTTACTACATTAAGCCATATGATTTAAAAAATGTATTCGCATGGTGTAGTATTTTAAGCCAAATGGTTTATTAATAAAGGATTTCTGTTTTTCATTCTCATGACCAGCAGAAACGGCCGCGCCGCCCGCCGCCGGGACCACACTAAAGGCAGAAGAAGATGGCAACAACTTGCATCACTAGATGGACTCAAACGTTACATCTCGTTCTTCCTATGATCTCAACAACTTTGTCAGACCACCTGAGTACCGCCACATAAACTTGTCAGTATACTGCACAGCGTCAGGCGAAAATTCTGGACGATGCGATTGAGGCCCTCTCAGAAACGATGACGAACTTTTGAATATCTTTCAAGGTGCCGGCCGGGCTCAATACCGACAGTAAGTATACCATACCTATACTGAACTGTAATGTTGATAAATTATTGTTAAATACAAAGTGATAATAAGTTGAAGCGTCGGTGGCGCCGTGGCTAGGACGTCGGACTCCCATGTGGGAGGTCCGGGTTCGAAACCATGCAATGTCATGTACCAATGAGTTTTTCGGTTTTATCGAAAGAATTACGTACATTTACCAACTGCTCTGACAGTGAAGGAAAACATCGTGAGAAAACCTGCACACTGAGATCCTCAAGGGTCGAAGTGCCGCTGGGTTATTCCCGGCCCCCTATCATAAGATAAGATAAGATACGGGCGAAGTAGATATGCGAAGATAGCACTTATGTATCTAAACTAAAACACAGTTATTCAGATTTTACTATTATCTATTTCGAAATGAGTAAGTAACCAGTGCGTGAAATGGGGAAGGCAATGGAAAACCACCCCATTAAATCTGGCAAGACAGTAGTTCTATGTGATGATCACGACCCTCAGCAATGAGGAACACGACTTAGAAGAAGACAAAGTGATAATGTTATAGCTATCACAGAATGGGGTTTGTTTTGAGCTCCCGATCCTGAGACGTAGTTAGTCAGGAAAGCTTCAAAAGTTATGTGGTACGAGTAAGTTTGAAACAAGTTACTGCTACAAACTACTCAAACTAGGTAGGTAACTATACTAGATACAATATCACTTTGTACTTACGTGACGCATATTTATCACAACTATTTAAAAAGTTGTAACACAATGGATTAGATGTCTTTTGACAGATTATTGTGTCAGTTTGTCCGGCCTCACCAAATTACAAAATGTGCGTTATTTGTAAATCGGATCAATCTCAAATGCTCCTGTTACATCTCTACAGACAGATTGACTTACTAATTGATATGCACCAGTTATTTGAAATTTACGAAATTCTAAGTTGATACTTACATAAATTGTTTTCTTTAACTAACATAAAACTTGGGCAAGTCTAGGCGTCGTGAAGCGCAGAACCGATTGCTCTGTCAACTGCAACAGTGAATTGCAAAAAAGTCACTCATACATTTTACCGAAATCGAGGAAAATAAACATCGAATTCCCACGGCTTTGGTGAGCGACTAAAACACAGAAGTGTTTGGAGAAACAAGAGTACCTATGATTGCCCGCGTTAGCTATTGTATTTCCCATGCGAAAAACTGCCCTTAGGTTAAAAAAAACCGAAGCCTTTCTATATCGTAACTTACTTATTATTGTTTAGCTTTCTGAGTCTACAAGCTCACTGTAACTTACAACGTGCAATAATTTCGTAGACTGGGCAATTAATTACTGCACTTTACATTTTTTAATAGATTTGTTGAAATTATAAAATAAGTAACTGAACGGTAATACGGCGGGCAACCACTGTCTGGTTTACCTATTTATTTTTTATATATTTCATATATTTATTGCATGCTAAATGTACAATCACTTAAGTTTGACATTTAACACCCTGCACGGGCACAGCAATTTATATACAAAGGTAAGTTAAAATAAATTGAATAAATTTCAAATTATTAGTCAATAATTTGCATATTATATTAGTTCATCATTTATTTTAGTTAATATTTAGTCTTTAGTGACACGCACACAGAATAACAAATTCTATTTCCCGCTTTTGCCTACAAGTAAGTAGGGACATCATTATTTCATTCCCTATTTTGGTTGGTAATTTATATTTTGAATCTGTAAAAAATATTTAATTATATTTGTTTTAAATTTGCCGTATACTACGATTTCTGCTTAAAACTACAATAAGTCATATTCATTTAATGATAGAGCATACTAATGAAAAGGTCAGCTAAGTTTTCAACTTCAACGTCTTCTTGTCGTTTATTTTTTTCCAATTTCCCACGAAGTTTGTTGCTAACTTGTTTATCGCACCATTATAATACTAATACTATAATGGTGCTAACTAAACATTTCATTTTGTGATAGGAAACGAGTCACTTTTAAATTGTATATGTCGTAGACACATAGCGTAATGGCGCGTTTCAATATAACATTACGCTATGTGCTAACTAGAGATCTGCATTTCACGAAGTGGCTCAAAATCTTAGACAGACAGCGTAGAATTCGATTATTAGGTACAGTATCTGTCTAACTTATTTAGCATATCTCGAAATGCCTACGCACTTCGTGAAACGCGCCATTACGCTATGTGTCTACGACATATAAACCTACATGCTTATTTACTGAATTCTTTTTGTTTTAATTGGCATTAGTACAGATTGATTTTTTTTGTTCAACTGGTAGTTCAGAACTGACTAGCACACAATTTTATGATGACATTATGAAAAAAAACCTGATATTATTATATACGTATACGCGCGTAAGTAGCTATTCATTAAGTTATTAGCACTGATCGGAGTAGGTAGGGCTCTTTCGGGTCAATGTCCTCAAAGGTTATATTAATATGGATATGATTTCGGGATCCCGTTTTAAGTTATCGAGCAAATGTTGTAAATTACTTTTATAAACCTCGCCCTTACTCGGCGGATTACGATTTTTTTTTAATTGTGAACTTATGAAGAAGTTAAAACACTACCATAGGTACACTAGCGCCATGAATCTTAAAAAAAAAATTTCGCCACCAATCTTAAATGTGTATCAAAACAAATATAACGTTAAAAATCTAAGTAATAAATTTATTCAATCCCGGAAATCCCGGGATTATTGGGCATACTTATGCATATTATGCCCGTATGTGGCAAGTACCAAAAACAGCCCTACCTACTCCGATCATAGGTTATTAGTTAAGTAAGTACTTACTGTTGTATAAAATAATACTACCATTATTTTTAGATATTTTCTCCGTATTAATACGAAATTTTTACCTTACCTCATCTATAAATTATAATCTCTGACATAGAAATATTACAAAGATCTAGAGGCGCCTCAGGCGTTACATTAAGAAAGTACCTAATTTCATGGTCCCAAAAATTACACATATTTTTGATGAAAACCCTGATCGATCAAGGGAACACAGCTGCTGAAAATTATTTAAAAAATATATAAAAAAACACACCCATCGTCTACTTAAATGGGACTTTTCATTCACCATTTTAACAATAGCCCTTCCTTCATTGGCACACTGTCGGTTGATTACTGCTTAGGTAGGGTCAGCATAGTATAGACATTAATATAAGTAATAGTCATTTCATCAGTTGATCACTTGCGCAGCACAAAATCTTTTAAGTTTAAGCTACCCTAAATCTAGCGACATCTCTTTTAAAAGTAATCCAGTTATATTCTATTAATTTATGCAATCGAATTTTTAAAGACGATAAAATGCGAACCTGTAAGTTATAGATATATTATATTGTAATTTCGCCGGACTAAATCATAAATCCACGGCTTTGTTTCTTTTCAGTTTTTACATTTTTTATGTATAGATATACAAAATCAAATCAGTAACAAAAGCCCCATAATATTTTTGTAGAGAAACTGTATCACAGAGCTTTAAAAACATATGAAAGATTTTCTTACTCTTTTTCTTGTTATTTTATAACTTTTTGCTCACCGTACGTACTAACGCACACACGTACGTATATGACGAGCATAACTAGTTAATTTCCTTTGTGACAAAGGCCGTCGCGGCAGGGATGGATGCGTGGAAATCGCGATACGTCACGGTGCACCCCGCACCCGGCGCGGGTGCTCTTGCATTCACGGCCATCGCCCGCGCCCCAGCTAGCCGAGTGTGGGATGATTCCAGCTCTGGTCTAATAGTCAACTCTGTCTATAGATATAGAAGAGGGATTAAATAAGACTCGTGCCACTAAAAACTTAAATCAGAATCAGAATAACTTTTCTAACTTTAAGAATGGTGTTTATTCAAAATAAAATAATATTAAAATACATACTTAAGCTAAAATTACAAAATACCTAACTTTTTTAAAAGTAAAACCTGGCCTGGTCCAGGTCGCTCTCTGCAGGGAGTGTCCCGAGGAGGCTGGCGGCGTTGCCCCGCTGTATAGCGAGGCTTATACCCTGAGCAAAGTAGAGACCTGCCTTCTGGTCCCGGGATGTCTCTACGAGGCGCTTGGCTATTTCCCCGTAGAGGCAGTGGGCTCCAGTCCCCCAAGGCCCCAAGGTCTCCACCCCGAACGCAATATGCAATCACCACCCAGGCCCGCATATTTGCTCCGCTTGGGGTTCTCCGCAGATGCCGCTGCTGACCCGTAACTTTTACCGTAAATAAAATTTGAGACTGGTCATTTTGGGACTAGTCATTTTGAGAACCAGTCATTTTGGGAAATGAATATTCTGCACCCAAACGAACTCGCGCTATGCTACAGAAAACTTTTTTGAACCGCGTAGAGTCATAAATGATCTAAACTAAAGATACTATGGCGGATCTTAGGCATAAAACAATTACAAGAGGCGCGGCGGCCGGCGCGGCGTGCTGTTAGCGAAACGCTTCTGTCTGTTTTACATACATATATTAATGAGCACTGAATAAAAAAAGTAAGTAAGTCTTACTATCATTAAATTTTATACATAGTGCACTTATATTCCACAGCCGTCATCGCCTGCGTCTGCGCCACTACCAACTAAGTATCGGATGATTCCAGGTCTAGGTCAAATACTCTCCTTTGTCTGGAATAACGACCAATTAAAACTTTCTAGCCATATAATAAGTACCAAATGTTTCCAGGTAATATACCTTTAGCTGCGTTGCATTCCTCTTGAATTCACCGCCTTCGCATGTGCTCCTGCAAATCCAAGTGTGGGATGATTCAGTGTCCTAGCTATCAGTTTTATTTATATTTATTTCACTTAATATTACGTCTAGCCTGAAAGGTTAATAAGTACATAATTCCAC
This sequence comes from Hofmannophila pseudospretella, assembly GCA_947369225.1. Taxonomy (NCBI): domain Eukaryota; kingdom Metazoa; phylum Arthropoda; class Insecta; order Lepidoptera; family Oecophoridae; genus Hofmannophila; species Hofmannophila pseudospretella. The sequence goes on from OX376326.1 coordinate 6,686,154, forward strand.
TGACATTTGATTTTTAGTATTTCTAGGGTCATTAAGGGTCAGCACTTTGTTTTTATGTTCATTTATAATACCACTATTAATACATTGTTCCTTACAATACTAACGCAAAAGCTTTAGCTATCAATGAAAAGCCTTTTTCGTCAGCGTACGCGCACGGCAGACCTCCGCGCATTCGTTCCCGGAATAAGAGCGCGATTAATAGCGACACAAACTATTTCCGGTAAACCGAAACAAATCATAATTACTCCTTCGGGTTTGCTCATACGCACCCCCTTTGATGTTTTTATTTAAAATCCCGGTTACGGCCAAGTTAAAACAAATAGTACGGCTCACGACCGATTATACGTTTGCGTTAAAACGATTTGAAACGGTGATAGCTTTCGGAAATTTCGCCCGCGTTTGTCCCTGTGTGGTCTGTGGTTTGTTTCGGAAATCATTTTGTGTTTTGTTGATGTTACATGCTAATTATTGGATGATGGGAAAAATGTTTCATTAATATCCATCTATATACATGTCTATATGCTTCCATTTATATTGTTTTCCAGCATCTAAGCATAATTGTCATACAAAGCGGGATTCTTGCAAAGGAAAAAAATATATCCTAAGACATGATAAAATAAAATTTAGCCAATCTATTCTCCGAAATATTTTCGGCAAATACAACGGGCTGTACCACTGAAATATTATGTAATACTCCGCTTTCTTTTAAAAGTACTTATTTCTTGTCCTATTCGTATTTTAATTTTATTTGATTTTCAATTAATTTCACTCACAATTAAAATTACATTTTTATCAGTATTGCAGCCATTAATATCAGATTCAGTCTCATTTGATTTCTCTTCGCAGGTCGCCGCGTATTTTGGGTGCAGACGAGCGAGCGAGGTACAGTCGCAGATGCAACATCCGTCGGTCCCACGTGAAAATCGATTTTCCACGCTACGCCAGCTGGCGCGAGCGACAACTATAAACCGAAACAACTCTACGTTCGACTGTCCTCGCCGAGCTCTTTAGTGACATGAGATTAAGTCTAAAATTGCGTACAAATTTATATCCAACGTACAGAGTTGCCAAGTTTCGGTGCATGTACTATGAACGTCAAAAGTTCCTTTGTTGATATTTTTAATGTTTCGCACATTGTTCATTTGTGACGCGGACCCACCGCGTTTGATCCGATCGCTGTAGTTATTTATGATTGTTAGAGTAGCGTGCCGATGGCGAATAATTAATTTTTACGTTCACTTCTTTATTGTATTGTCAAGAAATTGATGATCGTAGATTATTTACGTAAGTTTTACTATATGATTAGGTTGGAATTTATATCTACCGGTTATTCTGTTTGCGACTGTTCTTTTTAATACGTATCTAATGTCTACTAACCACTTGGATTTGCTACCTGACTATTAATTCAAAAGGTGATAATGACAGTTCTTCTTGATTGGTACTTATCTATATTTTATTTTCAAAAGATTTTTGTTAATAGTAAGTAAGTAAGTAATTTTAATTTAGGTAAGCTAAAAGTTCTTAATTTCAGAAGTGTAGGTAGGTTTTATGATTTATAACAAAATATGGATGAACAAGTAAAGAATTTTAATTGAATTTCAATATCCTTCAAATGAAAAGAGTAAAAGACGTAGCAGGTATCAGAAATATACCTCGCCGTAATTGATTGACGAGCCGACAATACAGAGAGCGTTCAAAAAACGCGAAAGACTGATTGCAACCGCTCGAACATCTCAGAAACGTCAGACTTTGATTGGTGATTCCCATGTGTAATACTAGTAGTCAATAACAAAGACTCTTTTAAAGTGAAACCTATTTAAAATTCGTAATAATGAGCCAGTAGTACCTCGCGATCCATCATTGTCCGAGCAACCTTGCACCCGAACAAAACAATAGTACAAAGCCTTTCGACGAAATGAGTAGGAAGTAAAAAAAGTCGCTTATAAATAGATGAATTTATTTATAGTGTGCCAAAACGTTCAAGAGCCGAGACTATCGATTGAGCACACAAAATTAGTGTGATATAATTAGGCATATGACACGAATTCACCGGCAATCACAATGGAACAAACGAAGCATAGAATTGTGATATGATGGCGTATCAGATGCGCGTCGGTCGTGCTCTATGGCGGAGATGTGACCGCTCAATCCCACCATACCGAACCCACTAAATACCTGGATCTAATCAGCATTTCTACACTCATTTTTAACACTTTATTTTACACTTATCTTCGCATTATACATTTGATTTTACGGATTGCCCGTATGTAGTTCCATCTCGTATTACGGTTGAGTTGTGAATGGTTTAGTTAAGCTTTACGCATGATGAAATGGTTTAATGAATGGATGTCTTAACTTTTTGTTACACCTTTACTCATTGAGGAAAAATAGGTTGTTATAGTGGAAGACACATCTAGTTACACTCTGTGACACCCTTTCGTAATAAGTTTTCGTTATGAGTTCATGACATTCTATGAATGTGACAAAAATACACCAAAGAAATAAAATGTGTTAAAAACTGTACTACTGAGCATAGGTTCTATTGAGTTTTTATTTTATATTTATAGTTTTAGTAAATGTCTCCTTTGAATAATATAATATTACGTCTATGTATGAAGTAAGTTACAATCAGGTAAGTATCTATACCGTATCTACGAATATGATATTTTGGTCTTTGAACATCGGATCGGATAGTACATCGGATTTAATGACATGAAGATATAATACAAGTTAAATACAGTTATAAGTATAAACAATTAATTGTCTGTTGTTAATGACAAGTTTATTGTCACTATAATCTAATACATAATTGCCAAACTCCATACTTGATAAATGGGAAACTGGTGGGAAACTCTGTCCATTCATTAGTTCATTGCTTTTTATGTTTCATATGCTTTGCTAATATCTTGCTGCATCATCAGCAGCCCACTCTAGTCCACTGCTGGACATAATGCTCTCCCGGGGCGCGCCATTAAGCCTGATCTTCGGCACTTCTCATCCAGTCGCTGCCAGTCACCTTGCGCAGATCGTCGCTTCATCTAGAAGGGGGCGTCCCACACTACGTTCACGCAAACGCGGTCTGCACTCTAGAACTCGTCTACTCCAGCGGTTGTCGGTCCTGCGACAGATGTGACTACCACTTCAGCTTACTAATCTTATGAGCTGCGTCGATAACTTTTGTTCTCCGGATCTCCTCATTCCGAAATCGATCCAGCAGAGATACTCTGAGCATAGCTCTTTCCATAGAACGCTGAGCGACATAGATAGAAACACTTTATTGTACACAAAATCAGGAAAAGTAAAAACTACAGGAATAATAGCACGATATGTACAAAGGCGGTCTTATCGCTTAAAGCGATCTCTTCCAGGCAACCTCTGAAGTTAAGAGATTAGCGACAGTGTAGTGTGAAGAAAGAAAAGGTTACTATTACTTAATATACAGTAAATTTAGTAAAATAAAAGTAATATGATATACATAAATAAATATGTAGGTATACTAAAATAGTTTAGTTTAGACTTTAAATTTGTGGACCAGTCGCACTGTCAGTGTTCACGTTTCGGTTCCCTAGGTCATTACTGGTACGACGCACTGATTAAAGACTCTTGTCTTCAGACGTTGAGGTACCTATGAGCGATGAGAAGATGTGACATAGCTTCCGAAATGCTGCCCAGTCAAGCTAAATTTGTCGGCTTGTTTCTCGAAGTTGTTTCTATACCTAATTGCAGAGGTTGCCCGAGATAGACATATTGTTGAACAACTTTGAGGGCCGTACCATCGACGATAAACGGTCCCGGAACGACATGATCATTGAACATTACCTTAGTCTTGTCTAAGTTCATCCCGAGACCGACACGTCGTGAAGCAACATTGAGACTGTTCGGCATTTCTTCTTGCAGCGACTCCGCCATATCGACTATATCATCGCCAAAACGTAAGTGTGAGATGTACTCGCCGTTTATATTAATGCCGTGTCCTTTCCGGTCCAGAGTCCTCCAATGCGTTCATGAACAGTTCCGAAGATATAACATCTCCCTGTCTCACTCCTCTGCGCAATTGGATAGGTCTTGTTTGCTGGTTCTGTACTTGGATAGACATCGTCGCGGCGTTTGCTGCATCGCAGAAACCATATTTTTTATTGTATAAGGAGAGCAAACGGGCCACCTGAAGGTAAGTGAAACACCATCACCCATAGACATCTCACATCAGTTTAATGTTATTAGAAGGTTCTCGATGCGCTGCTAACCTTGAGAACTTAGATGGCGTGCCTTATGTGACGGTAATTACCCTTCAAACAGAAACACAGCAATGCAAGCGTTGCTGCTTTGGGGTAGAATAGGTAAAAGGGTAGTAAATGGTCATAGTATCGAATAACTCTAATAATACTTTATGATTCTTTGTCATAATATCTCACTGCTAAAATTCGCTGAATTTAAATTTATTAAACTGAACCCGGTTTACATGGCTTCCATTCCACCGACCCTGCTATAACAATGTCCCCCTCCCCAACGAGGCATAACCGAACGACGATACCGTTACAAAACCCCAGCAAATACATTCAGCGTAACCTACCCCAAAGTTATAAACAGGGTGTAACTAAACTAAGTGGGTATGAACAAATACGCAGGATGTCAATTTTGTTCCATATCGCATTATGGTCGAAGATTTAAAATAATGGGCATAAATTTTATTTCATTTAATTACTTACTAACCTAAATTAGTACCCTACGATGACGAACGTCTTTTACATACTACCTACCTACCTACCGTTTTTTACTAGCTACCTTTTCGAAGTATTAACTACCAGCTTCACAGCTTTTGTTGTAATTCTTAAATTATAATATACTTAAAGGAATGCTTAGGTCATATAATTATGTATGGGAAAGTATGTTATAGGGAAAGTATGTAAATGTTTACAGGTTTTTTTAATTTTCATCTTCATTTAATGTGTTTTTACTTAGAAAACTAATATTTACTAATAAGTAATTTAACGCGATAAATGTGTGTCTAATTATGTATAATTCGGAAAATTCATACTTATTGAAAATTAAAAAGTCATTATAAGTACCTACGTAAACTATGCCGACAATCTAGACAGATATTTTGCTACACCCAAAGCACATATTTGTTTTATTGCGCCCTGTAGATTTAGAGCGGCCCCAAACTAAATATAAATCGCGAAAAGTAAATAAACGGCTGCCATTACTGCCCTGATTATTACGTATTTCGTACACCCTAACTGCTATACCGCCATTTTGATTTTATTATTATTTTTTACAATAAAAGCTGTCCGATAAGAATTATGGAGTTATATTAAAAAAAATAGGGGATTCCGAATGTGGGTAAGTATAAAAATTAATTTCTTAATATCTCCACAAATATTTTCTGATGAAATTAGGAGCATCGGTGGAACAGTGGCTAGGACACCGGACTCCCATGCGACCAATGAGTTTTTCGTATTTTTCGAAGACTTACGTACATAATTTACCGACTGCTCTGACGGTGAAGGAAAACATCGTGAGGAAACCTGCACACTGAGATGACCAGTGTGTAAAATGAGGAAAGTACCAAAGATCCTCAAGGGTCGAAGTGCCGCTGGGTTATTCCCGGCCCCCTATATAGATAAGATAAGATTCTGATGAAATTTCTCTCTATCAACATTTACAACAAAGAACGCTAATATCGAGATGGACCTCTAGAATTTCTTGATACACGAGTAATTACTTAGATAGGAAAGTAAAAGATGTCATTTATTTAAGTAACAATAATATGTTGGCAGTTGGAAAACCATTTTAAATACTTACATAGAAATCATTGTTTCCCTACCCAAGATAATTCTGAAAGTCTTGTTTTATAACTTGAAATATGGTAATGAATGAAAATTCCTTTCCCGATTCCCTTGAATGGATTTCCCGGACCCTTGCCTACATGTCTCCCTTTCTTGACATTGACATTGCAAAAGTAGGGAAGTGTGTAAAGGGAATCAATGCCTTTCTTGATATAACATTTTCCCTGTTAGGGCTGCGGCGCGGCGCGGCGATGGCGGCGGCACTATATCTACAAGTTAATAAATCGTATTGTGAATATAAGTGTAGGTAAGCATACAATATGTACCTAGACTACAATAGCTAAATAGAAATAACAAGCGATACAAATTGACATTACAATACTACTGTAAGAAACGCGACTATAGTTTTTATGTTTACCAAATTCTATTAAAACTTGCACAATTTTATCAAATAAAAGTTACTCATTTCGAAATAGATAATAGTAAAATCTGAATAACTGTGTTTTAGTTTAGAGAAATAATGAACTTTCTTATATTTGTTACGGGCGAAGTCCGCAGAGTATGCAGAGTTAGCATTGCCCAGGCATTATCGATTTTGCACAGAGACTCTGGGCAGAGTTCAGAAATATCGAATATTAGCAGGCTGTGCCTCACTGTTGAAACAGCCCCGCTTCGCCTTGGGTGAGCCAAGGCGAAGCGGGGCTCTTTGTGTGGTTGTCATATCATACTGCAACCTAATATAACCTAATATGTCTGAGTCGGTTCCGCGTCCTTTAGGGAACTCTGCCCAGAGGCTATGTGCAAAATCGACAATGCCCGGGCAGTGTGCTAACTTCGCATATTCAGTGTACCTATCTACTTCGCCCGTAACATATCCATTGAATTTATTTCGCTGAAATAGGGCAAAGTGAAATCGTAGGTACCTACTATAAAATTGAAACTACTTTGAATTTTAATTATAATTAATAGTTTTCTAATAATAACTCAGACCTACTTCAGTTAGGCACTTGCTTATTTCTTAATTAAATTCAGATTGTTTAAAACTGATATAAATTTTATGTCGTTTTACTGTGAAAGAAAATATAAAAATTCACACTGGCTGGATACATCGCTACAAAAGGTCTCGTGATGTAAGAACTTCTAAGTTCTAAATTGTAACACAGCATTATTTCCCGGGAACATTCCGACCTTTTCAAGTTACATGAAATTCCTCCACGCCCTTGTTTTCAAGAGTTTTCTCGTCATTTGTTCCAGTATGTTATTTAAATGAACGGGAAAAATTTGCCCCTTATTTGCGAAAATAAAACAAAGAGAAAATCTTTCTGCTTGCATATGGGTATATTCTCCCAGAGTATACAAGCGTCATATAGACGTCATTAGGTATATTTTTCTTTGTGCATACTTTGTTCTTACTTCAAAAGAAACAATGTATCGTCGCTCCCCAGTTTCGTGATGAATTTATGATACATATTCAGTCGTATATCAAACGTTGTCCTTAAATTTTCGCAGACTCTAATGCCCCAACCATACCTGCCTTGAAAAACAGTCAACAATAGACGAACACTTCACACCTATTACACTACACACCCCGCTTCCATTCATATCTGACGCCACACACAATGATACCAACATAAACGTCAACTATGGCGGCACTTTTTCAAAAATCGAACGGTCTTCATTTATTTTTCTGCGTTTGATGCATTGGCCACGAATAAGCGGCCAGGTATTTTCTTCTCGCTCTATATTCTTTTGGTGGTATCTGTTACATCCAAGTTACATTCATAAGGTGACAAAGTAGTTACGCCCACAACTTGTGTGTGGTAGAACCTGGGTGGTTCAGATCTACAGGAGTTATAAACTTGAGAATTGCCTTGAATGAAATTCGGTGAGTTCATTAATGAATTAAGTACATAGTTAAATGGAGGGTTTGTCTTATTGATCGTTTTTTCTTTCGAAAATGCCCCTCTATTTACTTATTATTCTTCGTAAAACTTTAGAGAATTTTCCTTTATTTATCTCTAGGGAGAAAACTCTTTTAAAAGCGTGATTGATGAAACAAGTTCCGTATTTAAGCGCTCCTGCTTTATCAAGTATAGCAAAACTGATCATTAGTCTTATTAATGATCGTAGTTAATAGTAAGTAATATTGATTGAAATACTTTTAATCTATAAAAAATGTATAGCTTAGTGGCAACGGTGACAAAAATCCAAATAAAGTTTTTGATCAGATTCCATACCATACCACACCTACACGACTTAGGAAGTTATAGGTAGGTACATGATAAAGGAATAGCTACAGAATATTACGTAATAATAATACCTAGATGCCTACTTCGATACAAGACTGAAAGTAATAAGCCTTTCTTTCGATTTGGCACAAAATTCTCACAAGAATAGGTAAATAAGGACATCTGAGATGAGATGACTGAAGTAATATCATGTAGGAAAACAAAATAATATCATGCAGGAAATGTAATAAAAAGAAAGGTCTATTGCTTTATTGCCTACATATCTCATGTACATACTCATAACTCGTATTCAATATCGGTAAATTGAATAAATCCGATTGTTAGAGCAGTCTCAACCATGTCTCAGCCCTAACAATCATACATCATTGTGTTCAGGAAGCAATCAATAACAGGTCGCAAATCTGTCATCAGGTGCTAAAAGCTGGAGGCAACCACCCACCGGTAGCATCATAGTTTGGTGACCAACAATAAGCTCTACTTAAAAGCACTTTCAAACAATGGTACGCGACGGAATGCTCGTCTCTATACCTCAATAGCTCGTGTTTGTGGTTTTGATACAAGTATACAACACTGAAAGCATCGGGGGGCGTCGGGCTACCGAACAGTAGTAACCGACCGTTTCTTTTGTTCTTAAGTCGACGTGAGGTCCAAAATTATTTGTGTGGTTACCCGTACACGAACGAGATTCTCCACGGTTACAAATGAAGTTGTTTGAATGCCACGAGCTCTTTCCAAATAAGTTTTCTTAATGTATCAGCTTACTCATTTTCGTGGAAGTGCAAAAGTTTTGATGTTGAAATAGAGAAATAAATTAAGGTTACGTTGCATTTTTAAACTTTTGCGACTGAACTATTAAACGGTCATATAGTAAAATAGTGTGTCTTCTTCTTCAGATCCTAGAACACCTAGTGGTGCATAGGGCTGAGACAATATTCAAAATAGTTTGTTCATCATAAAAAAAATTGAAACTAAACCTGGATGCAACAGACACAAATTCATCACACCACGCCATCTACTCGTAACTACTCTAAGAATGTTTCTATATTTCGCCATTTGCCCATCTTTTTAAAGGAAATTAATGTGGTTTTTCCCGCCAGTATAATTGAATTCAGGTGACGGTAAACTAGGTTTATTTAGACGTATTCTCGCAGCGGTAAACGTCTATAAAAAGTAAAGAGCTTCGTCAAGTTGGTTCAGGTTGATAGCCACTGTTTATTGTTTCTTTAACGACATCAATGCTAAACTTTATTAAGGCCACCAGAAACGCGGCTGTCTAAACATTAAATTAAATTACCTAATATTGTGTACAACTAACACGCAATACAATAGACCATTTGTGTTTTACAAAATATGTTTGAAATTACTCGTCAGCATAACTTCGTAATAAACATCATAAGCAGCCTACTCTAGTCCACTGCTGGACATAGCCCTCTCCCAGGGCGCGCCATTGAGCCCGATCTTCGGCTCTTCTCATCCAGTCGCTGCCAGCCACCTTGCGCAGATCGTCGCTCCATCTAGCGTCCCACACTACGTTTGCCCAAACGCGGTCTCCACTCCAGAACTCGTCTACCCCAGCGGTTGTCGGTTCTGCGACAGATGTGACCGGCCCACTGCCACTTCAGCTTGCTAATCTTATGAGCTATGTCGATAACTTTTGTTCTATGCCGGATCTCCTCATTTCGGATTCGATCCAGCAGAGATACTCCGAGCATAGCTCTTTCCATAGCACGCTGAGTGACTTTCAATTTGTGAACCAGTCGCACCGTCAGTGTCCACGTTTCGGCTCCGTAGGTCATTACTTATTCGTCATTACATTACGTAATAAACATACAGGTGCTAGAAAGGTTGATAATGTTGCGAATGCTTAATAAAAACGGTGGAATATTCATATTCGTACTTCATACCTACCTTCTTCTTAACTTCATTATGATAAAGTTCATTTGGTGAATTTTATGAAACAGAAATTGTAAGTAACCAATTACAGATCGGCACTGTTTCCGGGTCTCACTGTTAAATGTGCTATAACTTCATTTATGTCGATTCTAAATTATTCAGAAATCCTTAAAATCTTATAGTAAATATAGTACATAAAAACATGTTCTCATATCTGTCATGAAAATTTCAAAATGACAAACCTTTTTCAGTGACAAAACGAATATTTCTGATATATAAATAATTTTAAAATAGATATCCTGTAAAGGACATAGCAAGCAAAAGGCATTGTCCAAAGCCTAACCTACTGTAATGGTTGTCAAATACAGGTGCTTTTACAATGCATAGGTACGAGTACAGGTTTGCCAAACGAACTGTCTATACAGTAGACCACCTTTACCGCTTCTATAGCCCTAGACACAAAGGCTATAATTGCACGAAACTGTTGTATATCTTCACACACGTCGTCTACAGACTAATGGTAATGATGAACCTTAGCACTCCCTTTAATGTCGCCGAATTGGCACTAAAATCTTTTCTTTTCATGGAACTAAATTGAACTTCATATTTACGGCTCATAAAGAATTTTATGACGAATGTATCGAACTTTTGTCCGCCTTTTTATGTAAGTTCCTATACCTGCCTCTTTTACTCGTATAACCTTTATAATTTCTGGCTATAATGGCTATAAATTGGTAGTGGTAGATCCTAAAGTGAAGGATCGCCTGGGGTGGTACCACCTCTTATCTATTTCTGCCGTGAAGCAGAAATGATTGCATTTCTGTGTTTCGGTTTGAAGGGTAAGAGAGCCAGCGTAATTTCCGGCACATGAGCCATTCCATCTTAGTCCTCAAGGTTAGCAGCGCATCAAAAACCCTATAATATTAATAAAGTGAGGTGATAGTGGGCGATGGGCGAGTATGGGCGATGGTGACCACTTACCATCAGGTGGCCCGTTTGCTCGTCTGGTCTCCTTATATAATAATAAAAAAAATAAAAAAATGGTACTTATTCTATGGTACTTATTATATGTAAGGTAAATACAAGTATTCAGTAGAACACGTAAATATTCATAGTTACACTCCACCATACATTCATACATTCATAGTTACAGATCGGCACATATTTAAAAAGGACAATATAAAAATAACTGTTATTAGTCTTTGTAGCATTGTGTTCTAGAAACCTTTTATGTTTACTTATCAGCAGACTTTACAAAAACACTTGTGTAAGACCGTTGATTCTGCAAGAATTGTATGCAATATGCAACTAGGTACTGTATGCAATTATTCGTCATGCTTGAGCAAACATGAACAACTCTATTTATGTCGAAATATTGTCTAAAAGTCTAATCTAATCGATTTTATAAAGTTAGTTGCAATAAATCCACTATGTCACGGATATTCTAAATTTGAATCTTTTACCTTTTACGAACGAACAATATTTTAACAGTAAAAAGGGTAACTAAACTATATACAGCAAACATAAAACACACTAACACTAAACTTAGAATTTGAATCTTGTTACAGAAATTATAAAAAGACAAAGTATACCTACCTCCAGATTCTATTATCTTTTTCTTTCTTTTTTTAATTTTACGTTATGGTCAAATATCTTTACAAAATCGGGAGTAGGAGTGTTTTCTCTCGACATTTTGACAATAGTATGCAGTGTCTTTCATCCTAGCAGGGTAATGGAGCGCAGTTATAATTAGACAGTCAAACCCAGGCCTACCACAATATATAGACATACAGTAAATCAACGCCATGGGTGTTGACGGAAATGCTGACATCGACTAGACAGGCTGGAGAAATAGAGATGGCAAAAAACAAATGCACTATTCCGTCTGGAATTATGAGCGACCCCTCTGCCGCCGCTCTGCGTTTTAGCTCGAACCACTGCTGGGTAATAGGATTCTTTAGACTGTAGCTTTACCCCTGCAGAGTAGAATTACCTAGGTGGGACACAATAGTCTGGCAAGTCTTATTGTAAAACTAAATTGCCGTAGGAGGGTGAAATTGAATTCTGTAAATGCCTTTAACAGGTGGTCTCCACTATAATTAAATGTTGTGACACTTTCACCAAATGGGTTTTTCAGTCGAAAGCTGAGTTTAATAATGTACTTAATGTTTAAGAATATATAAGAAATAAAGGTGTTGTTTACATGCAAATCCAAAAAATAATTCACTTCTTCCTAATTCTTTACATGACTTGAGATACTTGAAACTATAATTCAGCCGTTGAACATTGTGTACAGTGGTGTATTAGTAGTAATGGAATAGGCAATGAAAGTCATCTATATACGTTCATTCGCTTCATATAAACACACACACACTCCCACACAACCTAACACACCCTCACCCTCACACACTCTTAAACATTATCTTTCCTAAATTCCTTTTGATTAACTGGTTCCAAATTCCTTTTAGGTTTAGAATATAGTTACACTAATGTAATGTATTAAATGTATTAAAGGTACAGGTTCCGACCTAGTTTGTAAGTCGGAGGTCCTATTTTTGTGCCTTGTAATAAGTGAATAAACTTTTTCATTTCATATATAGTTTTTGTTTTTGGGACACCCTACTCCAGCACGAGATTCAAGAGCAAACGGATTTCCACTGAAAATAGGTTCTACAAAACCAATACCATTTAGTAGATAGGTTAGGTAGGTACCAATTAAAGTTACAAATTATCAGAGTAGTTTTGATATTTCCGTTTGCAATAAAAACTTAAATAAAAAATATTTAGAAGATAGATAAGTATGTAGCTATGTAAAGTGCTGTTCTATATAAATGAATAGCTATTTATTGCTGAAGTGTGCTAACTATAAACGAATTATCCGATTACGTTCATTACACAATCGTTCGGATGCCGTCACCGTGGTAACCAGTCATCGAGGCCGGCGTCCGCAGCCCCGAGTCTGAATAGAAAACGTGATTAAAGTCAGGTTTTTTCCACCAAAAACGGAGTATAGCGCAAAAAGTATCCGGTAAGCCACACGCGTGGGAACCGCTGTTGTCGCGTCCAGTGGTCGCCTATTCCGTGGCAAGGATAAGACAACGAGTTAAATTTCAAAGTTGTGTTAAGAATCCATTGAAACAGAACCATCTTGAAAAAGCTCTACAGAAACTGTTTCCTAGTATGTTCTTTCTTATCTTCTTATCTTATGGTTAATACCTGAAGATGTGTAAACGAAACCGGTCGTAATTAATAAAATACAGTAAAGACCTGTGAAACAGTATATTATTTAAGTCTAATCATTCTTATCTTATGATTGGGGGCCGGGAATAACCCCAGCGGCACTTCGACCCTTGAGGATCTTTTGTGCCTACCCCATTTACACACTGGACATCTCAGTTTGCAGGTTTCCTCACGATGTTTTCCTTCACCGTTAGAGCAGTTGGTAAATGTACGTAAGTCTTCGAAAAATACGAAAACCTCATTGGTACATGGCACTACACGTTAGTATTTTAGTATATAGTATTCCTAGTATGTCAGTATTTGCTGCATGTTCTAACCAAAACACGTTTTCGATTATGCTGAAGAAATATTTTGGAACACTAAACGTTCCTTAAATGAATGCCTTATCCAAGTGATTAGATGCTCCCGAGTGCCGTTGTCGCCCAGTGAGAAAAGTCGTGCCTCCATTTTAATTGGACATGACGAATCAAGTTTGTTGGAAAAACTGGGCGGGGACATGGCGGGGACTGTTTGTGGAGGCGGATGTGGGGCCGAAGCATTCCGCTTTTTTGTGCGTAGCGTGAGCCGAGCTGACGCCGCACCGATTATTGTCGCATCTGCATCTCTGATGTTCAGAACAAAGGGTTTAATACGTATAATAGGTATAGAATTATATTGGTCTCGTTAATGTAACCAAAATGGAAAGACTGAGGTCGGAGTCAAACTAAGTATCAAGGTTTTGGATTTCCTGTTGGTGTCTCTCCTTGTGCTGTAAGAAACGTCCTTAACGGAGTCCCGATCTCCAAGATACAGGTTCCGTCCTAGTTTGTAAGTCGGAGGTCCTATTATTGTGCCTTGTAATAAGAAAATAAACTTTTCATTTCATTTAATGTTAAGGTTACCTTAATTCTCGTGTCATCTCTATCTAGAACTATGGCATAGAAAGGGATAGCATGTATTTTAATGACGACATAATTTTAAGGACATTCCGTGCAGCGGACACCTGATTAAAAAGAAGGACAATACCTATTTGTATTGGGTTTTTTTGTCGTATTTTAAATTTGGCATTTAAAATACGTCTTCTTTTCGAATTCCTTACCCACAGTTGATTTCTGTGTGCTAATAACTTATTCGTATAAATTAGAACATAGTGTGTGTTCTAAACCAAAATGCGAATCTTCGAATGCGGTCAATTATGGTACCTAGTTCTAGGGTTTTTTTTCCTGACTAACTAGTCAGATAAATTGCCCAATATAAAAGATTGCGTATAGTAAGCACTTATTTTTTTCAATGTTACACGATACTTATTTTATACTATTCATCGACATCTTTCCTTTTCCCGCAATTCTCAAAAATATCTCCATTTCCATTGATTAATATTTTATAATTTGCATAACGGACCGTCGTGTCTAACACCCAAAACTTGTAAAACTCCCGAAGCGATTGTTCTCACACATTACCGCGTGAGAACTAACTTTTTCGACCAAAATTGAATTACAACTAACTGTTCGACAATTAAACATTCACGGTAACGACAGTTATAGCGGGCCTTGTGTATAGCCATAGCAGCTAACGGGGGCTAGAGGACAAGCCAAGACCACTTTATACATTTGGGACCAGTGTGGGACCAAGATCATGGGCCCTCAATTGAGAGCAAATGGATATCTGAAGAGCAAAAGGAAAATCTTGAATAACCTGCACATTGAGGTAATCAATCTGACACGAAACACGTTCTACATGGGGAAATTCTAAAGAATTATTAGGTTCCTCTTACTTAGGAATCCTTTGTGCACTTCATTACAATGAGATATGAGGCATTATGACTAGAGAGATAGATACAAGGAGATACGAATTGTGTCAGTCAAGCACTAAATATTTTGCCAAAATTACTCATATTACTTTACTAGAGATTAATGTTTTTTTTAGACTTTTGTCGTCTTTAAATTTTTCAGTCCGATTCTTTGTTATCAAGGCTGGAGGGGTCAAATACCACCTGAAAAAACCTCAATAATTAGTTCCAACAGCCACGTGTGTTTGCAGGTGGATCGTGGTTCTCGGATTCGGATATCAGGGCGTCAAAAATCGGTATTAATCGGACGACGACTTCGGTTTTTCGGTTTTCGGAAAAATCAAGGCGGCAAGTTCGGTGCTTGATCGATTTTCACAGCGGATAGTGCACGCACGTGTCTGATCCGATCCGATATGGGATTGGACACACTGTCGCCGAGATTGAGCTGTCTCCTCTTTATAATGTCTATGACAAGTGCGCTAAAAACTATTATAGTTTGTGCAAGTTGTGATTGAATGTAATTATTATTTTTTATTCGTGTTTATTTTAACAAATTGAACCGTCGAAGTGTTGAGTTGAAACAATAGTTTGTTAAGGTTTTGTTGAAATAAATAGCTGTTATACGTTTTTTTTATCAAACATTACTTATGTACTTTCATATTGTTAGCGTGGTTGGTAGGTAAGTAGGTACCTAATGAAATTGAATATTGAAGTGGCGATTATTTACACCGGGCAAAAGAACCGTTACGAAAACAAAGATTGACACAATTCTCAAGACCTAACTTCCAAATTCTAGAATTTATTTAAAATTCGCTACCAGAAATCCATTTAGTAGTGTGACGAAACCATTTGCTTAATCTACAATCACCCAACGGTGGAACGAGATAGCACTTGCCGCGACCTGCGTCTGCGCCGCTCTTCGGTTCTCACGAGAAATGAAACGGCGGCATTCCGATCGAGTGTCCACAGAATTTTCGAACAAACGCGAAAGTCGTGCATGTCCACTGATCGTTCGTCCAAAAAACTATAAGTTCAACACCGATCGGTTTCTACTTTTTGTATATTAGTCACTACAGTCTAGTTTACTTTTAACTCTAAGCTAACGTTTTTGCGCACAACAAATTGTAGCATTTGAGTGGTACAGAGATGTTACTTCGTATTTATCAGCGAAACGCCAAATAAAACTATTGTTGCTAAATTTTTATTGTTAATAAAATGACGTTTAATTTAAAAATAACGACCTTCATCATCGCCCCTAGCGAGCTATTCATTTCAAAAACATTCGTTCCAACTTTTTGTTTAAAGTTTGTCAGTCTGCTAGGAATTGTTAATTTTCGTTCGAAAATAAAAGAAACGAGGGTGTCGACATGCCGTTTTGTTTCCTAATCAACAATGGCCAGGGAAACTTTCAACGTCCGAGACGTCATACTGAGATCCTTTATAGGAAAGCACATCGTAACTTGTTTTGAACAAATTATTAGTCTGGTTTAGCATAGAGGCGACTACAATCGCTCGTGATTCTTGTGAGTACCTCGGATGTGAACAATGATTTATTTATAGTGGGTGAGTCATCGGTAGCCATTAGTCGTGCATATTGTCTTTGGGCCGAGCGCGCGCTGGGCGAGGATCCTCCCAGCTGGACAGCTTTGCGTGTTTACAAACATTTTATTGAGGTGTTATATTTAATGGCTTCCTTAGGAGGTGTACTTTATTGTTGAATTGACAATGATTGAGTGTATCAGCTATTGGAACGAAACAAACGGTATAATCGTTAGTACAGGCGTAGGCGTCACAGTCTGAACCCGAGGAGTAAAAAAGATCTCATGGTTAATTAGCAACCGACATCGATGTATACTACTTATGTGTACTATAACCGGTAATGTTTTATAGTATACTGAATGTAGTTCAGTACAGATGTGGTGTCGCCGTATGAGTTGCCATATTTAGAACCAAATGAACACACAGAAATCGGAATTGTAGCGTGAATTTCAAAACCTTTAGATATAAATAAATAGTAGTACTTACATGTGCTCTACAGTAAAGAATCGACTCTATATATTTCTATACCTACGCTATTTCGTTAACGGCAACAAAGGGATTTGAGACGATCCTGATACCTGTGTATGTAGAGTCTAGTCTAGAGCCAAGCTAAAGCCTAGTTTGGTCTCCAAATTAATTAGTGGCAGAATTCTTACAGGTCCCGCCAAACTGCAATCGTTCTTCGATAATATTATTGACTTTATAGCCTATTAACCATTTTTCTACTTCCTAACCATGCTGTGTTTACACGTTAAGGGTTACGACTTAGGTCATAACTTTATATAGATTTTTCTGTAATTTAGAAAAATTAAATTAAAATCAATATAAAGTTATAGTTAAGTAGTTAGTTAGTGAGTTTAAGTTACAACCAGAGGGTTGTAATCTGTTGTGTTTACCTAATAAATAAATAAAATATTAAATTAAATTAAATTATCGCAATCTTCGCTTATGACATTTAGGTTCGACAGTGTTTAGTTAGAATAGTCAGTTCAACTCAGTTCTCTCTAAGCCTATTATAATATCTTCGATCATATCGTCACATACCTTAGAGAATTATCTAGTCAGATAGCATCTCTCAACTTACTTAGTAAGCATGCCTCTGTTAAACATCTTCGAATCCTGTATTGCATTACATCATCCTAACATTGCACAACACTTCCATAATGTCTTATTACATGCGAAGAATCTCATTCCTCGCACTAACAGAACATCCCTCCACATTGTTCAAAGTGTTCATTTGTCATCCCGTAAACAATGGCCGGCAGTTAGGGCCAATGCCATCGATTGTCAGCCTCACAAAGGGAGTAATAGTACAACAGGATATTTTTATTGTTTTACTGCTCAGCTTCTGTAGCCACAGGAGGTAGCACCCTAAAATATTGAGTAAAAACGCTTATTATAGTCAAAAAATGTTTGCAATTAAATAGATTTACAACCGTTAACTACTTACGTTCTTGGAATGATAGAATCTGTAGGAGCCATTTGTTTCCCTTTTCAGAATTGCCCATCATGAGACTATTTCTATATGTGTACTTTTCTGAGCTCATCAAAATCGTATTTTTTAGTTTAACTCCTAGCCTAGAACGAATATTTGGTGGATAGGATTCTACGAGTATGCAGTAGAGTCAGCCTGAGGTGGTATCACACTTTTACATATATCTACTGCAAAAGAGCATGCTTGCATTGTTGTGTTTTGTCTCGTATAGGTTATTATGAGAACCAGCATAATAGGGTGGTTTCCAAGTATCAAATAATAAATGCATTTCTTAAAAAATTAGGATATAGTCATAAAATGATGGTCAAATGTGAAAACAGAATTAAAATTCGTTAAAAAATAAAATAGCTACAGGCAATCAAAAATCTAAACGATAAAAAGAAACGGCAATAAGTTTTATGACGTAACTGTTCTCTAGCGCCTTACTAGTAGATCCTGGCTGGACTGTTTTGCTAGAAAGGGACAGAGCATAATGTCCAATACTAACTTTAATCATTAATATATCTGATGTTAGTTGAGATATCAAAAAAATTATTTTAGATCCTTCTTTAGTATGTCCATGTAAGTTGATTGATGCAATAAAAAAATAGGTTAATACCGTATTACCGGCACATGAAATCCTTAGATTAACCAGTCAGTAGGTCTATGCACAACGGTGACCATGTACAAATGGACCGTTTGCTCGTCTGCTCTCCTTATATAATAAAAAAACTATCCTACTTGTAATACTGGCAACCGTTAGCTTGCAAATCGGGGAAATACTGTCGCGAGTCGCCCGCGAATCGACAAGTGTTCATAGGGAAACACATTCGCACGCAAATCACCAGTATGACATGTCCTTAGAGTTAGTCTATTACCTTAGAAGTAGGTTTGTACTTCATGAATTATAGGTTTTTTAGATTTTCTTTTAATAGTTTATGAAACAAGTAGGTACTTAAATTACCTGCCTGCACTTTTATTCTGTATAACTCTAGCTGAAGTATCTAATGTATAGCAATCGCTGCACAGTGACTGCGCTGGATGTATATGTCGTAGCCACATAGCGTAATGCCGCATTTCAGCAAGTGCGTAGTCATTTCACAAAGCGCTAATAAAGTTAGACAGATACGGTAATAGTCGAGTTTTACACTGTCTGTCTAAGATTTTTAGCCACTTCCTGAAATGCAGATCCCTAGTTAGTACATAGCGTAATTTTATTGATCTGAACCGTGCTTCATGATGCCAGGTTTACAATTATGAATCTATATTAGCGCCCTCTCTTTTACTTCCCCAAAACATTAGCTTGATTCGCTTTAAATGTTGTTATACAAACGTTATATTAGAGAATTTGTTAAAGATAGTTGGTAAATATTTAGTAAATAACCGTTCGCGGTGAATTTGTTTGAAAACAAAACCAAGTAAAATAAATTTTGTGCTCACATTTAATATTAAGTTTAATGAAGTTCTACGAAGTAGCGACATGAAGTGTCGATAATATACTCGTACATGTACCTACGTATGTATAGCATTTCTAATAAAAAAGGGGCAAACTACCAGATGGCGCTAGTTTCATAGAAGAGTGATTAAGATTCACATGAGATTCAATACCATTACGCTATGTGCGAATTAACGATCCGCACTGAAGTGCCACTTCGTGCAGAAGTGGCTAAAAATCTTTGACAAATATTGTAGAACTCGACCTAATGGTACTTTAATAAGTACCTGACTAAGATTATTAGCACTTCGTGAAATGCGTACGCACTTCGTGAAACGCGCCATTACGATATGTGTCTACGACACCTACGTACGAGATTACGTACGACGATTAGATACTTACTAAAGTTAATAGAAGCCTTCATCAATCAGGATAAAAAATAGCTATTTTACAAGTAGGTTGATTTACACCATGCATTTCATTCACTTAAACATTACAGTTTTTGTGAATTGTAATAAAATCGTTACTAATACGCCATGAAAAAATATAGGTAGATATGAGTACTTACACTCGTTTATGATTATGACGTAAAAGTAATGGTTAGTTTTCTACGATTCATTGTTCTTTAATTTATAGCTAAGCCGAAATGATATTTAATTTTTCAAAGTATGTCTTTAATCATGTCAATCACATTCGAATAAGATGCTTTAGTTTATTTTCCTCATTTTATCTTTAATTAAGTAAAGATTCTTTATGAAAATCATTCGTTATTTCAATGTGATGCTTTAGCACTTCAGATGTCCATAAAACCTTGTGGCATTTGTTATTGGTCTGTTGTTGGAACAAAATAAAAATTAATTTTAATTCAGTAGGATTCGTTTATTTTAAATTGTTATTTTACAATGTGCATATTTCTTATTCTAGAGCGACTTATGCTAGATTACAATAAAATAAATACAACTTTATATAAAATCACAATTCTTTACAAAGGCAATACGGATGGACTGACAGTTTCAAGATTATAAATAGTAAAAACTCTGCTAATTATTGTTTATTACGTAATTTAGTGTGAAGATTAGGTAATAGGGTAAGAATATATGTAGTTACTAATCGTAATTTTAGTCATTTGTTTAGGTACTTACAGAAAATACTCAACAGCTTACTTACTAAATGTAACAAGTTTAGGATCTTATTGCTATGTGTAAATTTCAGGAACAAATTTAATTTATTGTTGTATTTGTACCTATGTCTAAATAAAGCTCTATATAATACAAATTTAATTAAGACTAATTTAGTCTTCCACAGTTTTAGTTACTATAATAGGCACTTAATTAATATTTTTTACATCTATGTATGTAAACAATTTGATAAATGTACAATTTATATATATATATATATATATATATATATATATATATATATATATATATATATATATATATATATATATATATATATATATATATATAATATAATATATATAAATTAGATTGATTTTTCTCAATTCTACCTTACAATTTTTCTTGCAATCTTGCAATAAGCCGACGATATATATATATATATATATATATATATATATATATATATATATATATATATATATATATATATATATATATATATATATATATATATATATATATATATATATATATATATATATATATATATATATATATATATATATATATATATATATATATATATATATATATATATATCGTCGGCTTATTGCAAGATTGCAAGAAAAATTGTAAGGTAGAATTGAGAAAAATCAATCTAATTTATTTTTTATTATGAATTGGTCGGTTCGTTTAATAGGTACTCAAGCTTGTATCAAAAACCTGAAGTTATTAAATTCAGGAACTCATAATTCTGTTCGTAAAATATGTGCCACATAAATTGTACTTATTTTTATTGCCACGATAATATTACACAAAAAAAAATATACTTATCTGTACAAAATAACACAACGCTGTATAGAGATCTCTAGTGTACTCTACCCATATCCATTCCACCCAATTGACCTAGGTAAGGGTATCCGGATTTTGCTTCAGTAGGCGAATGCGCGTGCGAGGCGTAATGTGAGGCATTTGTGCCGAAGAAGGAACTGTAACAAAGGACACATATATTCAATCTCATGGAATAAAACAGCAGTGTAAAATACTCGCTGCTCATTACATACTGAGCTGAAAGACAAAGTAGATAAGCGGTTAGAAACAAAACAAATCTCCATATCTTAAGTACCTACGTGAAATAAAAATTGTTCTAGATCTAAAGCAATAATAAAATACAAAATAAACTACGCAATTTATGCAGTCAGCGAGTAGTTTCGTTCTAGTCACGGTCAATTTATCCATGTGTTAGGTAAGTTTTTCACAAAATACATTTTGGAATAAGTAACACATTAAAAATATGAATCACATTGCCTGCGATGCAAACTCTATCAAAGCGTGGGAGTCAAAATTAATGAATGAATCCGTTGATGTAATAGACACATATATCGATCAAATGACGAATACACGCTGAGAAGCTATCTGTCGGCTGTAATAAGAACATTATAATCACACAGTAGATGGTCTACGTCCGATTGTAATTGTTACTTATTTTTAGTCTACCGGAGTGCGTAATTTGAGAGAGTAAGGTCGGAATGATATGCAAGATGTATCCGATTATTAAGCGCATATTCGGAAGCAATTCGTGACTGGAGCGTGTAATAAAAATTTAATTTAACTTTAATACGGAGGCTAATACATTATTAGAGTTCATTCATGACCATTAACGAATATATTAAAGTACCATACGAGGTCGCAGGTAATTAGGTGAACTTCTTAAAGGTATTTTGCCTATATTTATGTCGCCAGTTAGATTTACTGAAATTGTTCTAAGAACTACATTGAACTATGGAAAATGTTGTATATACATACAGTACGCGACAGCCCGGGAGTGCGGGTCTGAATATAGGCATGAATCGCATTTCCAGTACATGTTTTTAGGTGTCAGCGAGCAGGGAATAGAAGAGCGAAGGATGAATAGGTACGGGCCGCCGTGCGGTATGGAGGAGGGCATGCCCCGCTCCTTCGCTCTTCTACACCCTGCTAACACCTAAAAACGTGTACTGAATCGCGATCGTGCCTATATTCAGATCCGCACTCCCGGGCTGTCGCGTACTGAAGGTACCTCTTTTACAAAGTTCAAAGCAGTTACAATAAAGTTGCAATTTTTAGGTTTCTCATTTTATTTTCTAGTTTAAAAGACAAGAGGTAAGTTCTTACATACTATAAATAAATAATAAATATGTAAAATCTTTATTGATAAAATTTGTAGAATAAGTGCAATGGTTGTACAGCGTGTTTTGTTATGAGCGCCTGACCTCAAAACTAGGTAGAAACATGTGCCTTAGAGGTCATAAAAACAATATGAAACTATAAAATAAGCAACGAATATTAATCGCCAAAGACAACATCATTATTATCAAATAAAATATGCAAGTAAGTACGAAGGTTTATAGGTAGAGAATAAATTCTCGTTTCAAATATGTATTTTGAAATACTGGTAAGGAATATTTTCTCTGAAATTGGTAAATTGAAACTTCTCTGTTTGTATGGCTTCACCGAAATAAGAAAACATAATTTCCATTCGACATTATTTTTATGGCGAAATTCGTTAGTATTTTTATTCGGGTGAAATTGATTGCAAACTACATCACGTTTCTCGAAACTTGACCAACGAGTTAAAAGAATACGAGCATGTATGTAGGTATCTATAGCTAATAATATTTCTATGCCTATAGCAGATTGACGACTGAATTTCATGATTGGACTGATTTTCATACAACGGTCAAAAAACTTTACTGAATATTTAACTGTTAGGTCAATCGTGCTAGTATATTGTCGCCGCCATTGCGGTTTTAGTACATTATACTATACTTAAATAGTCAGGGCCCGGCATGATTTATGGATATGTTGAAATATAGTTTAAAATATCATTACCTACTTTACATATTACATTCATAAAAATACGTTACCTACTTTTGATAATATTCGATCAGAGTCTGAGAGAGATCAGTATTCGCGTAAGCTGATAATAAAGTCATGATATCAACAATATAGAAAAGATCGATTCATTTAAAAAAACTTATAACTTGGGGATTCCAGTTCAAGCAAGGCAGGTGATCAGGAAAATCTGAAGATATCATTACCGAATGACGCAAATTGGTTTTGGACACGCAATACAAACGGTGTGTTTTCCAACGGTTACAGATACTGATAATGCTAAGCCAATTATACAATCAACTTCCCGCAAACGAATCGATTCAATCCGATGACAAGCTACAGGGTACAGTATAAACGATAGCTAAAAGGACCAGTATACTAATAGCAATTTTTCAAGTGATAATAGGTACGGAACGTTTCCAATAGTGATATTTATACAAAACCGATTTTATGGTACTGAAATGAACGAAGTAACGTTCTCTTCAAAAAACTACTTAATAGTAGTAGTAGTAGGTTGAGAATTCAGAATTTACACTAATGTGTAAATTCTGAATTCTCAACCTGGGGTTCGCAATGTGTCTAAAAAAAAGAAGATCCGTATGAGAACAAGGGATTACACATGTCTTGAGTTCGATATTTGTGGTATAATTGTGTATGAATCGATTGATGTTGTTGCAGGTGGAAACCTTTAATCTCTGCCTACCCCTGCGGGAAACCGGCGTAAGTGTATGTACAAACTTACTTTTGTAGGTAACATTGTGACCGTGGTATAGACGATGTATGGAAAATCTATTTTTTTCACTACAAAGCTAAGCTTGTCATTCAATCCTACTTAAAAACGGTGATGCGATTTTTGTACGATTACAAATTTACACTTTTAGATGATACTCCGACCGTAGTAAAAACCGATCAAACCCCATCGATCCAGCCTTCTCACTAGGCTAGCTACCCACCGGTAACAATCACCTATATACGTATACCTATGACGGGTTAGTCCTCGGACTACTGTTTCCCGCTAAATTCCGGACCAAAGAAGGTGTATTGCCCTGCAGCAGACAAAGACCGCAGACCCGCGCAGGACCCCATTCTACAGTGGTGCGGCGACCAACTGCGCACGGCGAATACGCAGGAGAGATGGGTATTATTTATCCGTCCCTCATCGGATACCATCATTTTAGGAGGTATTTAGGCTATCCAAAGACGCTGGGTTCCCTCTCCCTGCTATTTGCCCAGCAGGGGGAAAGAGTTGGTTATATCGCCAACGATTCGTCTGCTAGATGGCAGGCAGGGGGCAGAATTGTTCGTCGTCGCGTCGCCATTCGGCGCGTGCAGGAACTGGTCAGACTATAACTTGCGCGTCACGGTCTCAAAACCCCCCAGATACACCCTGTATTTTTTTTAAGAACGAAACCCTCGGTACTCGAACCCGACTCGCACTTGGCCGATTTTGTTTTTCACAGCGAACTCTATAATATAATACCCACAAATTATACATAAAACTACCAATAGCGCCCTCTTTACAGGGTTTTTATAGTATCCCTGGGGCAATAATAGGTATTCTATAAAATTTCGTTTCGTTTGTATCATGGAAAGGGTGCACCGTGAAAGGGTGCCATGTATGTGCCACTGTTACTTTACTACCTTAATAAAATAAGGAACGCACCCATTTCTCTTCAAACAAGCAGAGACAGCGTGCGCCTGCAAAAATTCAGCACCAAAATCGTCGATGCAACAGTAATCACAGAGTTACCAATATAATGTTTCGCCATAATATTTGATTCCTATGATAGTAATACACTAATGGTTAAAACCTCCCCATCTTATGTATATCCGGGAAACAAAACATTCGCATGCTGTAATTAACAAGTCCTGCCATCTCTCGACTCGAGCACGTAACAATCTCGCTACCTACACGAGGACAGTTTTCACAACTGAGCCGTATGCCTGTTCGTCTGTGGTTTCACATGTCAACAACCGATGATTTGGCTACGGGTGTATGTAGGTACGTAACAAAGCATGTAGTTAATGAGGTATGATTTTGTGAAGAGTCAGTCTGGGGTAGTTAGTACCTACAACACTTTTACCTAGTTTTGTCCCAAATCAGCGAAGGGTAAGGAAGCCAGTGTAATTACCGGTACATGAGGCACTCCACCTAAGCCTCGTACTACACGCGGCCGATTCCAGGTCCTTGATGTCAGATGAGATCTCAGGAATGGTAATAGCTGATACTTAGTTCAAAATTGAGCTCAAGTATTTAGGTACATGGTGCGTTTTTGACGTCTGATGATGACCAGGAAAAGTAAGTGAAGTTATGAAGTTATGAAGCCACAGACAAACACACAAACAGACAAACAAACGTGTCAAACTTATAACACGCCGTCTCTCGATCGGTCGAGGGTTAATAAATATACTTAACTGGTAAGTTATGTAATGTCTCAGGATTCCCTACAACTTTAGTTCGAGAAGACCCCATCTAACTATTATAGTTTCGGCAGGCTGATCATCTTCCAATTCTTCCAGTTTCATATTGTGAAATTGAAGTTCACTTAGGTTTCAGATTTTGGAAACGCACCATGAACCTGACTATTTGAGCTCAAACTCGAACCCTAGCTATTACCGTTCCAGAGATCCCATCTGACATCAAAGATACTCCAAGATCTTGGAAACCACTGGTCCAATTTTTATCAGACCTAGCTAAGAACACTCTCGACAAAATTCTAAAATAACCGGGTCCAAATCGGTTCACCTGTTATCAAGTTATGACAAACACACAAACAGACAGATAAACGTGTCAAACTTATAACACGCTCTCCCTCGATCGGTCGGGGGTTAATAAATATACTTAAGTTACTAGATTGATTCGTTTTAAATTAAAAAAATATTGATTGACTTATCAGATGTATAATTTATAAACAATAACAGAAATAAAACGGACATCAATATAAACAATACAAGTCAATAAAGGTCTGTTCAATGTTCATCGAACTAACTGTTACTTTTACGTTCATTCCTGATTCATTCACTTAAATGAACGAGCGGTTCGCGATCGCGTCCCTACATAAATGAGTGCATTGAAAGGCGCACGCGAGCCTTGCAGTTTAGGAAGTCGAATGCAAATAGCTGCAGATAAGATTAATACCGGGTTAGCGTTGGTTTAATGCCGGGGTTCACTACGGTAATGTCACGTTCGCTCTCATTAATTGCCTCTACGCCTGCTACAAAGCAACGTGTGTTTATCTGTTTTCCACAAGGTATTGTGCTCGAGTGTTCACTTGAGAAGTAAGTGTGGACGGCGCGGCGTTAGTTTTCGCTGAAACTAAAAGTAGAGTAGAGCAACTGAAAGTCAATTTGGAACACTTAGTTGCTGCAACCTAGAAGCTGTAGAATACTACATTTTCATAAAGGATAATGTTTTATTTACTATTTTTAAAAATGTTGCATGAGCAAACAGATCATCTTATGATGTGTGGGCCTTGTTACCCATAGACATCTCACCTAACTAAAATATTCCAAGGGGATTTTCGATGCGCTGCCAACCGTAAGAACTTAGGTGGAGTAGTACCCCATAGGTCGGCTCTCTTAATTTCAAACCCGGAACACAGCAATGCTTGCATTTCATCTTGTTCCGGGTGTATATCGATATACCGATCTACTATAAGATACTCGTACGACGAAATTATGGCGCATAACGCCGCTTATCCGATGCGGTATTACAATCACTTTTTACAGCCAATGACTGTTAACTTAATTGCCAGTTTCAGTTACCAATAATTACCAATGTATCCTACTATTAGTCCTCGCAGATGACTGAATTATTGACCGAACTTCTAGACGTAGCGATGCTAAAGCACCTAATTGCTCAGTTTGAAATATAGCTATACAAATTGCAGAAATATTTTATAAAACGATACATTTGGAATGCAAAGTGGTACACGTACGTAGCCACAGATGCGGAATAATGTTGTCCATATTTTGTGCTTCACAATATATTTTCGACAGACGCAGTGACAAATAGACTGGACTGTAGTGATACCTCTACTCCGTCGAGTCTAGGACTAGATAAGACCGCCGCGACGTGGCTAACCCATATGTTATTAGTTTGTCTGTCATTGTGCAACAAGAGATATTGTGTGTGGTCCAATGTGAGGTTTATAGACGTGCTTTGTCTCGATAACACAGATAAATGTCGTCGCCGTATAGAGCACAAAGCGACAATGACTTTGTTACATTCTCTTTCGACAAATTCACTGTGGTAGTTACACACTCTACGAGTCTATGTATCCACAAGAGAAAATTGTTCACATTAATACGACTATATTTTAACTCGTCTCAAACTCAAGCTCACGTCCGATTTTCAATATTGCGTGCGAATTGAAAATAAGTAACTAAAAGTTTAATTAAAATCGATCAAAAATCTCTATAAAATTCGCAGCCCTATGCATTCACGATCGGATCGGCGTATTACGAAGCGCGGGCTGTAATAACCACCCGCGCGGCGGATAATGGCCGACTTCTTACACTCTTAATTGATTAGCGGCCGCTCCGACTAATGATAAAGGAAGGTGAAAAGAAATAAAACGACGCACCCCGATTTGCTATCGATCCCCACGCCTGTTCGATAGCCACCGGACGTTCGCGCAGCACGAATGGGCCTCTATCTTCCCGTCCGGCGCTTCCCATAGAAAACATCGCGTTCCATTACTAGATAGGTATAATAAAATGATGTCATTGCAGATGCAGATTCTAAGCCTACTATTACAAAAATAACAGTCAGTCCATATACCTAGTATTAACTTAATAGACAGTATTTATAAATCGTCGGCAGTAAAGGTCACTTTATTATAATTGCATATTCATCCGTACAATCCATGTCGGAATATGAGTAGCTGAGCATCAATAATTCATAAAGCTACTTGTTGGCCGCCAGAGATTATTGAGATGTTCTACTCTTGTTTGTTTATAAATTCATAGCTTTGTTTGTTTGTAAACTATAACTCAAAGATGAATTGATGATTGACTTACCTATAGTTTTCAGGCCAAGCACCGACTTCGGCTAGTTTATTTTGTGGATGCCCGCTAAGTTGTCTCGAAGCCCAGTGGTTATGCGCAGACATGGCGTGGTCTTGCTTCGAATAGTCTGCATAACCGTATGGGTGAGGCACTGGTTCGCTCGTGTAGGTTGGGTGTTGGTATGTGATCCCACTGCTCTGATTTGCCGCTGGACTGGTGGCAGAGGGGCTTGAACTGGGAGGAGAAGCATCAGCTGATGCCTGTAGTGGGGTAGGTAACTCGGAAGAATGGGACAGAGGAGTCAGATTTCCTGATGTAAATGAACTTGACGTAGGAGGATGCAAAGATGACGCAGCAAGAGCTGACTGGCACACTGAAGGAGCGGTTAAAGCCGACTGATGGAGAGATGGTCCCAAAGCTGAGTTCAGAACTGAGCTCGTTCCTAGAGCAGATGAGTAAGACTGCTGCCATGATGCACACTGGGCATTGAAAGTTGAAGGTGGCTCATATTGCTGGTGGACGGAAGGAAATGCGGACTGTAGAGACATGGTGTTGAAGGCACTCAATTGCTGAGAGTTTAGCTGCTTGCGGAGACGAGCTCTTCGGTTAGAAAACCATACCTAAACAACAAAATAATTGTGAAAACTAACATTTAAAAATACAAATTCTTCGTGGAAATATACCCCACTTTGCTGATTGTATTAATTGGATTAAGCAAGTAATCCTCAGGATGGCAATCGCTTAATAGGTTTGCGTGGAATCTAAATAATTAATCTACCTGGACATGGTCCGACATCGATGTTTCTAGCTTTAGTGAAACAGTTAACTTAATAAAAACAAACTCTATTAAACTTCGAATTGGGACCTACATTATTAAGGGTTATTAATCCAACAAAAACCAGTAAAGAAACGGTAGCGATGCGCAACATATGGTAGCTCGCTTACGAATGTTACAATTAATTACAAAGGTAATTACGTATTTTTTACGTCACGCTTTTTGTAAGGGCGGGAAGCGATCGTGAGCCAACAATGAGTTCGTTTGATTGCGTTCATCTATCATGTGATTATATTTATTCTATAGTTTATTTGTAACGTACCTGAACTCTAGCTTCGGTGAGCTTCGTTTTCTGAGCCAGTTCCTCCCTGGTGTAAACATCGGGATACTGAGTTCTGGTGAATGCTCTTTCTAAAGCTTCCAGTTGATCTCCAGAGAAGGTGGTTCTGGACCTTCGCTGCTTCCTCTTCAGTGTGATGCCTGGCTCCGACTCGGTGTCTGAGTCTTCACATGATGATGGACCTTTTGAGACAAAAGCGTATTTTGTTGGTGCAAAGAGCAAATTAGCACATATACCTACCTCAAAATACAATTGTTACAAATATTGATGGATTCTACAGTCTCGATATTTGTGTGTAAACTATAGTCTACAATATTTCCAGTTATATAATTATATTTCGACCCAAATTGCTGTAATAGTAATAATCATAAGCAAGACTACATTAAATAAAATGTGTCGTTCTAACAAATTGCTACTTTCTAACGCGATGTCGTTGTTGTTTTATATATCGATTTATATCGTGGGCTACCGCTTAGACCACACGCGGTCCCTATTAAATTAAAGTAACCACATTATATTACGTTTGTAAAAGCCTCAAATGAGTTTTTCGGGCCTTAATGTTACGTCAGGCAGGTTGATAATGAAATAGAATAAACTGATAACTTTTATTATGCTTGAAGGTAATTTCTGAACTGCTTCCGCACGAGCAACTTTTACTCTTTCATTAAAATCAATTTCCATAATATGCACTGCCGAATATTTTGCACGAGCTTTATGCAAATAATTCCTCGAAAATTTTAAATTACAGTATGTGTACCGTTATTCATCGTCACAGAATAGGCGATCGGCAGATTTTCAATCTGGTACGAGAGGCAAAAGGGGCCGCTTTTCCAGTGTAGATATTACTTTAGCCGCGCACAACTTAATATGCATAATCTTATCGCGGCGCAGAATCTCTCCGGCAAACCGCACTCCGTCGCTGAACCGGGATATTAGGAGCGCCATTTTATATTGGATAGCTATACGGCACAAGACGTGCAGTACGGACAGATTGTCGTAATGCAAGCCCCGCGGCCAAACGCGATGGGATAATAACACCTTTGGATACTAATTTCATTTTTATAACCTACAATTTCGAAGCCGACACAAGGGGCGCTGCCGTGGCGTGCGCGCGCGCCTTGCTCGCTGCACTTTTACGTGGATTATTAACTTTATACGCCATTTTGTGAAGTTTGCAAACGTTCCGACAGTCTCATTATAGGAATAAATGTATAATAATAGTGTACTTTGAACTAAATTAAGTGATTATGGTCTCGAATCAACGTTTAAGGACTACGATGACACGGCGAGTTATTTACGCATCGTTATGACGAAGGTTTCTTTTAAAATTGAAAATTTATATTTGTTTGCCAAGGCTTTGCTAAGTGTTGCTTAATATATTTTTTATCGACCTTGTAGGTGCAGAATGACCTCAAAATGAGCCACAATGTGGGTAACAGTTTAACAAAAGCGCGCGGTAGCGAACTAGGGTAATATAAAGTTTAAAACACAACGCTGAATTCAAGCGGTTTAGTACGGAACAAACAAACTGTGTGCATTCAGAGCTTATACCGCCAGAAGAATAATTCAAACTCTACTATTCCAACAAACTTGCTCATTTTCATAAATTCCAAATATCCACTATTTTCCCACCAGCGCTACTACTCGTAACTGAATTAAATATGTATCTGAATTATTGGGGGGCTCAAACCATAGACGAATCACAATTTTAATGAAACAGAAAATAACTGAAAATATTTCAAATATCCAAGGTAAGTATTGACTTACCTAGAATGCCATCAATGCTGTGATTTCTTCTAGGATCTGATTCGTCCCTTTTGCCTCCTCTTATGAGTCTCGATATTGAACTGACTGATGGAGCTGTGTTTTTATCACAGATGCCTTCCTTTATTAGTTTATCTCTAATCTCCCAGGAGAATATACCTGGGTTTTGTCTCTTGAGCTCTTCGATCCTGTTTTCTACTTCTGGCGTCGCTACTCTTGGCTTTGATCCTCCAATCACTCCAGGGCGGATAGATCCAGTTTCCTGTTAAAACAACAAATATAAAATGTGTTTCAGACTGAATCAACCAATACCTATAGATAATCTATAACTGTCTTGTCTAAATTTTGCATCAACAACAATTGCTCAAAAAGTAAAAATCATTCTACATCTTCGCATTATTTATACATATAGCCCTGAGTAAAGAGTTGCTGTACAGAATCTATTTTTATCGAGTACAGAGTTTGGAGAACAAATCTGTAGTTGCGAGTACCTTGTTCTTCTATTTGATGTGATGACCCGTGTGCATTCATTGAAAAACAGGAATAGTTAAGCCGATGTAGTGGATAATGCATTAAAACGGGATCTGTTCAGCCTTATGGGTTCATAATGCATTGAAGAACGGGAGTAATTGATCTCACCTGGTACCCATTGAGGATCTCGGAGATCCACTCTGCCAATCAACGGGATATTCGATCTATGCAGTTCGGATAATCAAGAGTAGTATAGTAGTCTCACCCGTGTCTATTGAGAATCTTGGAGATGCACTCTGCCGCCACGATCTTTAATATCTATGATATGCTTTATAATACATAGATGAACATGAGTAGTGGCCTCACCTGATACCTATTGAGGATCTTGGAGACGCAGCCGTGCGAGACGCGCAGCTGCCGCGAGATGACGCAGGGCCGCACGCCAGCCGCCGCCATCTCCACGATCTTCAGTCTGATGTGGTTCGGCAGGGGCCGCCCGTTGATGAAAACCCCTCCCAATTGGTTCATACGACCTTGACCTGCAAGGAAATTCCTTATGAAAAAAGGAACAACTTCTCATAAACGATGATAAGGGCCTCACTTCAGATGTTATACCAAGGAAGCATAATAAAATATTTGATCCAGTAAAAGTTTGGGAGGTATAGGAAGTATTCAGTAGATATTTACATAACATACTTGTTCATCCTTGTGAACTTTGAAAGAAACAATTATGTTTAACATACGAGTTTGACTAATGGTACAAAGTCAATTCGAAGAGAAATGGAAGACGAAATTTGCAAGGGAATTTCCACATGCTTTATATAACTCTTCGAAATTCCTTGAAAGTTGTATAATATCATTTAAACATAAAACAACTTAGGTACTTATTGGTAACGCATGTATGGCGTCACAAATAAGTACTCTATTGTAATAATACGATTGATATAGAAGCCGTAAAGAGAAATAGTTTATCAATAACAAGAATACAATAAATAACACAAATAGAAACGTACACGCTCCCGTTGTTGGTCGGTGAACCTACAACACACGTCATCGGTAGGCCTCGATCACCTCGTAATTTTACGTTCCATTGCAAGTGTTCTCAAGCAAAAGTATCCAATTTCTTTAACGCGAATGCGGTCGACCAGAAACGATAACACTAAACCATTTTCGGGCTTTGTTGAGCCTGACATGTTTCGAGTATCGACTACTGTTAACACCACAAAAACATCAAAGCAATTATGTAATCTAGATCAAATTTAGATTGTATAATTTAATTTTGATTATTACGCACCGAGGTTTCTCTCGAACCGATGACTCATTCTTGATTTTTCTCAGTGAAAAGAAAGTCATCAAAATTTTAATTAATGTTTTGTTAATGAGTTTTTGCAAACGAATTATTATGTTTTCGCGTTCTAGTGATTGCAAATGAAATGTCTGTAGTAGCAAAATTTATTATTTCTGGATTTATTAATGCATGTGTGAGTTGAAGTGTCGCTATTATAATCACATCATTCCAGCGGGCAGTGGTTGGGACCACCTATAGTCAAAGGAAGCCGCCGGTCGTCGATTTTTGCAACGCTTTTGTGGCATGCATGTTAGTTTCTATTGAGATGAGGAAAAAATATATACGCAGCCTCTATTGAATATTAATATAGATTAAGGAAACTATATATTGAGATAGGTTAAAAATTGTTAAAGGTATGTATCATAATTCTAAAGTATTCTTGAAATGCAATCATAGTGATAATGAAACAATGATCTACGCTGCGAAGCTAGCATTGCAGTATTTTAGGTTAATATCCTATGTCGAACTTTCCTAATTTGCGTGATTTTGTATAAATACCTGTAATGATGTCGACTTCATCGTCCATATCAACCTCCTTGCCATCAATTTCAACCTCATTGTTAGCGTTAATGTCACCTCATGTCGTGTTGGCATTTTCATTTCTTCATGCATATTTTCAAAATTCAAATCATATTCCCATTCCATTTCTAAATTCCATTATTCCATTAATTTCGTTGTTTTTACTTATTCTCTCTGTATTTTTGTCTTGAACGGACGTATGTCCGTTTTATAAAATTGTCCCCTACTACTACCTATTTTCTACTATTGTGTTGTTCTGTTCCTCATAAATATAATACCAAGTTACTTCTATTACTTCATCTGCACACTGTCCTAGAACCCTGCTAGCCGGCACCTAGAGGGCAGATTGTAGCAATAGCTAATTTACCTACAATATATTTCAACATAAATTCATCGATAACAGCTATAGGTAATTTTTTCATGAACTATGCGTGATATCCTAAATTAGTTAACACATTTTTTCTAATCCTCATCCCTATTTGACTGATACTATTCCCATTAGAAAAAAAATGTAACAGTGGCATCCTCCACTTGTGAAGGCATTTATAGTTTATCAATTTCGAATAATTCCTCAAAGGCGCCGCCACATGTAAACCCCGGACCCCTGCTGGGAAACACCAATCAATTAGACAACATGTCAACAAGTGGTGTCCTTTGATAACACGGACCGCTGGCAATCACACAATCGAAAGTAAACCGTAACGCAAATAACTTATAGCTGCTAATTGTGGTTAAGGAAAACAAAGAGCCACAGCTACGTGGATGACTTAACTATCTTTTGAGTGTGAACTTTATTGACAGAACATTAGAGTTTAAAATGTGTTTAAAGACCTTCCTTTGAGGGCAGCCTGTCTGGACTCACGTAGTGGTTCTGCAAGTGATCCCTTATATTTTTTGTCGGAGCGCGTAGACGCTGCGGTGCCTCGAAAGCCCATGTTTTTGAGTGTTAATTTTATGTTCCCGAAATATTTATGACGCATAACGTGGCCATAATAACCTCGCTATACAAATGTGGGTGGCTTTTTAATAATGTATCACTTCATTAAAATCTTATTGGCAAGCATTAAAGTGCATAAACTAGACAAGGTAAAATACCAATGATCGATATAATGACGATGAGAGTAAATAGTTGATAAAGGTACTTACTTACCATATATTAATTTGACAATCAAAAGTGTATTAAGAATTCAACTGAACCAGTACAAAGTACTCGTAAAAGATGCAAAAGAAATATCTCGATACATTTTCATTCAGAAACAGGATCAGTCAAATACACAATCGATAAAAGGCTCACACAACAAACGCACAATACGGACCTCAAGTGCACAATGCGTAATAGAATTCGCAAACATTGTAACACTATTAACGCAAAAGGAGGTGAAGTTAACAACAAATTCAAACATTCGTTGATAACTAATCGTCCGGAAGCGCTTTTGCATCATGCACGAGTTAGTTTCCACAATAGCCGCTACTAGGGTGGGCACAGAAATATAGAGCATTGATAATAATGCCCCAACAAAGGATATCAGTCAGCAGTTTCGGGTCCCAGAAAGGATAAGCTTGTTTTTCTACTCACGTGTTTTATTCATAGCAGGACTTTTCTCCTCCAAACATAGTCTAACACTAAAGATACATACAGTGGACCGTAGAACGTATAAAATTTTCTCACAATCACATAATCGTGTCCCGATTCGTTCAACCGCCGCGTTCGTGTTAGACGAAATTGAAACAGAGTCAATCATTTAATGCTAAACGTAAGAGGCAAACCATGACCGAATAAATGAAGATTTGGAATTCACCATTCGCATTTCTGTGTCAACTTTAATTAACAATCACATTTTCATCAACCTTCGAGTACGGGTTATCATTCGCATTGTCGGGCGCAGATTGGATTTCTTAACCTTCCATCTTTGCGTTGAATTTCATTTTCGGTTTGACCGACTTCGATTTCTTAATCGTTTAAAAAAGTATCACTGCACTTTGTTTTGCGTTAATTGGTTGTCACTGGGCACACTAATTAATTTTTTCGTTAACTTTTCAGTATTGCAAAATATCCGCTGCGCGCTGGCCGGTCGCAGCGTTTAATGTCATAGGTTATTGCTTTTGTACTACCGGACCGTATACACGGGAGTGAAGGCTAATAAAAGTACAAATGCAATAGGCGTAAAGATATCCCAGTCGCATATTTGTAGCAAGTCACACACTATTTAACCTCAACATATACTTACCGGTCGATTGAGTAATATTGCTCTTTCATTATAACCTGCCATAATACTTTTACCCAGGCTATCTATTAGGCATCACACAACACAAAAAATTGGCTCTTCTATTCCGAGTACATCCACTGCGAAAGATACACATACTTTGAGTTCACGTAGTTTTGGTATGAAAAATTTATTCACCTGATTGTTCTGCAATATGAGACCAGTCAACAAAACATAATGTAATTTTTTATTGCATGCGGTTCTTCGAATATCCTGCCACTGAAACGGATTTATACCGATTCTAAATATATAACTTATGTTAAATTGTGAAAATTTATGTTAAGTTGTTTACAAATTAATTTTCTACGACTCCGTAAATACAAGTGCAGAGTTTGTACACAATTTTTTCAACATACTGGTACTCGCTAACAACGGTACAGTGATAGTTTATAATGTATGAAGTCGATATCGTATTGTGTAAATAAATCGTAAACCCCGTTTTCACAATCATAATATGTTTCTGCTAGCAAATCAATTTCACGTAGCGACATTAATGTGCCTATAGTAAAATTTATATGAGGCTTTACGTCATACCATACGGAACGCGGCTTTCCTTCCACATGAGTTGTGCCAACGATAACCGTACGAGCAGTGATTTCTGAGGAACGCGGTCATAGTTCAAGGAATCCAATTAGCGCCAGACAGATCTTTCTGCGCACACGCTTCTAAAATTATGAAGTAACATAGGTATCTAGGTAATAACCCCGGTTGCTTTCCAAAAGAGTATTTCTGAAAGAAACTACAGCAAATCTAATTGAATCAATTTCCGTTTCAACCTTAAAATTGTATGCGAATATTTAATCATGGTTCAATAGTTACACATTTTCACAGTAGCGAAACATTTGCAAAGGTTATCAACGATATCTTAGAAAACTAGCTGAGTAAATCGGATTCGTTTTACAGATTGCTATTTCCATCAAAAATTGAACCGTTTGCTACGTGACTTGGAAATAAAGGAATCGTCAACCTTTTATCATTAGATGCGAGATTTCTAATCGTAACCTGTTAAAAAATCATCTATACACTAATAAAATAACCTATTACTATCCAAAATGAAGCAACAAAGAGGAGAAATGCCATCTGAATAGGCATTCGAATTGGGCGGCGTTCACAAAGGCTGTGTCATTCCATTAAGCCTTCTTCAAGTCTTCAAAGTATTCTGTGTGGCCCGTGGTCGCGTGGCCTCGCCGCAGACAAAATGTAGCGCAATCGAATATCAAATCAATTCTATTATACTTCACACATAGCCCCTAGATAGCGGCTTTGCTATCTTCTCTAACATTGTGGGTAAATTAAACGATTTCAATAAATCTGAAAACACATTATGTATAGTGGAAGACACTTCAAGCTATACACTGTGGAACCCTGTCACAATAAGTTTCTGAGATTTCTTGATATTCTTATGAATATATCAAATAAGTTAAAACGACAAAGTCCCAAAGAGAGTGGCCTGAAATGTTGGCCACTGTACACTGTTACTCAAGTCTCGACCTAGACAAACGCTATCATCCAGATCATCAATTAATAAAATGCATATGTTGAGTGTTTATAATCTCAGTACTTACTTCTTTCGCAAAATTTGCACTTACTGTTGTTACATTTCTACAAGAAACCTTTGTAAAATGTAATATAAATGCAAATGAATGTAAGTACTTATACCAACTGGCTAACGTAGCATTTTGATTGTATCATGTATCCGTCATTGACTCATAGGAATCGATGACAAAACCTGTCATCAGTCATCACAACATGATATCAAACATATTAGTTACTACTGAGATAATAATATAGCTGGGCTAAGTTAGGTACCCTAGGCACTCTACTCTTATGCATTAGCTGATGTCACAGTTGAGTATGATGAATGAAGGTTAAGTATGAAATCCTCTTTTACCGACTTTAAAATATACTATGAAGTTTTTGTTTGGTCATGTATTATCAACCTTACAAAAATGATTGAATGTTCTATGCTCATGCATGACTTAGGCTTTCCTCAGGAATCACTGAACATTAAATTGTGATGATTGTAATCAACGCAAACAGTACTTAGATACCTACATTATACCTACTCTTTATTAGATGGTATTATTTGAACTTTATACGAGAAACAAAAAGTAAACGTAGAAGGAAATTAGGTAGATGCGGCACAGAGACGCGACGAAGCGGCAACAAGAAACAGGCATTGTTAATACACGTGTAAGTACAATCTCTCCCTCCAAGCCTTCACGCCAACTGTACAAACGAAGGCAACGCCTTTCGGCTTGTCAACACCGAATGTAACACGTACCTACCTATACGTAATGAATGGGCTGAATATTTTATTTTAATAATGGCCGCTGGTTTGAGAATGCCCTGTTTGACCTCATTCCGTATTCACGACGCGTTTATGTTCTAATTTGACGAATTCTTTTCTTTTCTTACACGAAATGGACTCTTTGGATAGTTGCCGCTGGGACTCGATACCTTTTGTTGACGGTCAAGACTCAAGACAAGGAGTTAGGTTTGAAAATAACATTAGCAATCTTTTACACATTACCAATATTCATCATTAACCACTCCAACTAGACTGAAACGCGTATACTTGGGTAGTCCACTATACTGGTTCAAAGGTAGATTCGATCCGGCGACGCTTGCGTCGAAGTCTTGTACACTAACCTGTGAGCATTGACGCTTCATTTGTCAATTGATAATTATTTTACTAGCTTTAAGAGATGTTCTGTTCTGTTGATCATTTTATACAGGATATCAAGTACGAATTACCAACTCTTCTAGTAAACATCTAGTTCTTAGAAGTGAACCTACACAAAAAACAAAAGTGCCTATTCTCCATTGAAAATCATGGTTAAATGGGTATCTACTTGGTAACAATTTAGAACGAGAAATAAAAAAATACGAGATATACTTTTAAACTTTTTTTTTTTAACGACGAATTAATAATTCGTCGATTGTGATTATTCCAAAATACTTAAATCAATTTGGGACGAATTTTTAGTATGAGTTC
Source organism: Hofmannophila pseudospretella (assembly GCA_947369225.1). NCBI lineage: Eukaryota > Metazoa > Arthropoda > Insecta > Lepidoptera > Oecophoridae > Hofmannophila > Hofmannophila pseudospretella. Next base: position 6,725,022 of record OX376326.1, read on the forward strand.
TGGAAAAATAAAATAGGTATATTTTGTAAATCGTATTTTTTCATAGGGATATCGAAACATTTTTAATCCAATTTAAAAATACATCTTTGGGAACAAGTAAAAGACAAGCGTTTATAGCTACGCTTATACCAAAGGTAATTGTGGTGAATTTACGCAATTTTAATGGAACAATGATACCTTGATCGATGACCGGTCGCGCACGTGAGCTATTTCGCGGTTGTCGCTTACAATGTAATGACATGGAGCTGGTTGGAGGAAACAAGGCACTTTTTACCTTCATGCTGAAAGGGCTCATGTGTTTCTCATTATTAAAACGACAATAAAGGACGTCCATGAAAACATTAGGTATCAGGAGAGGTATTCGACTCATGAACGATGAACCTGAACAGCTTTACCCAAAAAATCTGCAAATTAAAATTTTTTACCTTCCTCAAACAAATGACGACAGAGATGTCTTGAGACTGGACATTTTGGGACTAGTTATTTTGGGAAATTGACATTTTGCACTCAAACAGTTATTTTTAATTGCGAGATTTTGTCAGGGAACCCTGTCTTCCTATTCAGAACGGGCAGTACCGCAACGGCGGGTATCGAAACAATTGCAATCGACCAACTGTAAATACATTCAGGGGTTCCCTGCCCAAAAGTGTAGGCACGATCAGAATCGTGCTTCGGGTTTTTTTTTGGGTAAAAAATTTCACTCCTTTAAGTGGACTTCCTTATTTTTGACAAATATGTTCGTTAACATCCTGTATAAGGCAATAAAATATAAAAGTATCAGAGAAAGTTGACTTTGTCACGAAAGGTTCCGCGCGTGTACGTCGCCTAAAGCTAAGTTGATTGTGATCTATTGAGGTGCGATAAATCTCACAATTATTTCAACGCACGCGTCAATGGTATCTGATCAAGTGATCACTAAAGTACTTACCACAAAGGAATTTTATTCATAGTTCCGATGGGTTAAGTGATCATAGCTAAAAACTAAAAGTTGTCATTATTTTATTGTTACTTACATGAGTAAGTGAAAGTATATATTAAATGGTATGGGATGCCAGTACCTACATTGATCGTTCGCAAGATCATCATATCATTACAGTGTGTAACCATGTGTAACAAATACTTCAGTAGTTACTACTTACAAGGTGACTCCGTATTCAGTTCCTGTCTGAAAAATCTTCTGAAAATTCGGATTCCCAATAATTTTCCGGAGAAATCAAAAATTAAACTGTATGAATTTCCAAAAACTACTTGGCAAAATATTGAGCTACATAGGCTATACTGAGGAGAACTGTTGCTTTGAGGGTCCGGAGCACCTTTGTCGGAAGATGGAGGGTATGAAGGGAGGCAGGTTTCCCGGTGTTCTTTCATCCATACTACTTAATCTTTAAAAAGGTTTAGGACGGTACTTACGTAGGTACACGCAATATTTACAGACCCCCCTCCAAGTATAACATGATAAACAGTTTTAATCCACCATCCGTCACTATACTGACGACCAAAAAACTCCCTATCTAGGGATTTGGGAAAAAAATCTGAAAAATAGTCGAATACTCTAGGGAGTATTCGACTATTTCACTGTATTCGGCTATTTCCTTGCGACTTAATATCGATGCCGCATATTGTATTTTGCTCTAATTTTGCTATACCCGTATCAGGAAAGCTTTGAAAGCTCAGACTCCGAAGGGATCCAAAATATTTTTATCAATTAGTAACCTGTCTCTAAGATCAAAACTAAATCAAAGTTCTCGTTGTAAACATCCGTTATATCAATTTGTTTATTAATAGATGGGGCATAAGTAATGGCAAGTAAGCGCCCTGGAGGTTGATCGGGCGAGGTATTTCGCCGGCCGCGGGCAGAGGCGGGGGGCGCGTCATATTATGCGGCTAAAAGAGCCTGTCGGTGCCTTTGATCTGCGCGGGCGCTTGAGCCTCAGATACAACATAAATAAAATCAGTAAAGAATCTCCATAGCGTTCGGCGCGCGACGGAATCGCACGCTGCCGCCGGTTAGTTACAGCGCACGCACGCGACATCTAGCTATACTAATGGATCGTAGCCTTCCTGCGAGCAAGCGAGCGGGAGAGTGTGGATGTCACATCGCATCGCCTCTAGGGTGGTATTTCGTGCAAAGATCAAAGGCGCGAGTGGCAAGCGCGAGCGGCAAGTGCGAGGCGACACGAGCGGGCCATCCACACGTTCGTATTTTAACACGGAGGAAATTAATTAATTAAATTTAAAGTTATGAATAGTCTTTTGTCTCTTGACATTAAATATAATGTCTCCTTAAAAAGAATTTAATAGATTAGTGGGTTCAGATATAAATTAAATTAGGTAAGTATATATAGTTTGTTGAAATAAAAACATAGTTGTATTTTCATTCTATTTTCGATCATATCCAAGTTTTACGTGCCTTTTTAGCGCAAAATGAACGCACATATTTTCGATATTTGCGAAGACCGACTAACGTAGAAGCAGCAGTGGTTGGGGTGTCGTAAGGGGGACGCAAAAATAAACTTTTGACAAAAAAGGAGGGGGTGCCAATGTGCGGTTATAAAATATATTTGTTCTCAGTGCGACATCCTAACTGCAGCAGAAATATCGACAACATCCCTTGTCGGCGTCTCTACAACGACTGAGCACACAAAGAGTGTGGACAGGTGCGCTTGTGGCCGCTCGCCTCGGCACCGCTTGCCCGAGCGCCTCGCAGGAGCGCCTCGTACAGTCGACCACAGGTCAACCTAACCAAAACGTCAAAATTTGAGAATCAGAAATGTATCATATTGTGCAGGCATAAGATTGAGATTTAATCGAAGGTTTTTGACTGATGGTATACTATAGCTTGTGGTCGACTGTACGAGAGTGCGAAGTTAGCATAAACGACTTCGCACGGCAGCGTGGGTGTGTCACGCACGCGATCAGATCAACGCTTGTACTGTCTGAAGCGGAGCTTCCTTACTGTTCTTACTTATATTATGCCTCAAAGCTGTGTGCGTGCGCCGAGATGTGCACCGCTTGTCGGCCCGTGATATGAATGTGACTAAACCTTGATTATGGTAGTGAACTCTTTATAGAGGTCAGCAATCCAATGTTTTGTGATGTAGGTTGTAAAATTCTTTTAATTGACGTCAGTTTTAATAACTTATCTTACGGAAATAAAAAAGAATAAATAACAAAACTTTAAACATTTAGGTATTAAATTGTTTAAAATAAAATTACTTATCAAAAGTGAAACAAAAATTCTGTGTACGAAACGAAATCTGTGCTAAAGGGGCATTCTCATGCGCAGGAAAATTACAAGGTGCGCAAACGCATGCGTGGCCGATCAGTATCGCGCCTCATCGCGTTCGTCGCTTGGCCGCGGGCGCATCAGATCGCGACCAAAGACCACTATCGCCCGTCGTCGAACACGTTTTGCGAACTAATATCGACATTAACTTACATATTTAAAGCGATTTTACCATTTATGCGAATAGGATGTAAGAACATTTTTAAATCTCGAAATGTAGTGACGATACTCGAGGAATGTTTTTCTATATTACTTGAATGAAAATTGAAAAAAATCACTATACAGATGGGCTGGTTAAATGTGTCATAAATGTTTTTTAAATTAAACGTCCTGTAGGGTAAGAAGTAAGTACATATATTTAGTGTCACTAACTAAAGTGATTCGATTAGTCACTCTTCTAAAGCTACAACAAGGTAAAAATAAACTGCCGTGACAACAATAGATAGTTTTTTGCGAGACACGTAGATTGGCGTTCACATTTAAAATAAATCCAAACGAGTTTAAACTAAAACAAAGATTAAGTATGTATTTACAAAGTACCTAAATATTTAAATTTACAAATCACTAAGCTTTAATACTTTGTGTAAGTATAATCCTTTAAGCCCTTCGTATTAAACAAATGTTTTTTGATGATCAAGAGCACTTCGGAACTGCTTATGACACTAAGCCCGACATTATACTCCAGAAAGTTATATTTGAAGTTGAATTAAAATATAGAACTCGACGAATATGAAGACCGAGCTGCTGACAATATGAGAATATGAGTCATGCACGATTATAAAACATATAATTTTAATCAAAATCGATAGGTAATACTTACAACTAATATTAATTCTAGGTAGGCAGAAATGGTCATGAATTTTATGCAAATCTGAACCTTTAAACTAATTCTAAGGTGATGAAATACTGTTATAAAATAAAATATAATAAAAGAACCTAAAAGTACGCTCTAACTTTAAAATAAGTTCAGACATAAAAGTTTGAGAAAAAAATGACTTGGTATAACCAAAGGTATAACCAATGTCGTCGGCATTCTTTAATAGTATCGCTCTCCCTCTCCGCCTAACCCTTCCACATAAACTTATCCCTTTCGTTTTAATTTAGCTTAGACGAAACAGGTCATAAGTCCAAGTGACATTTTTAACAATGCAGTTGAAATGTTTTCGTATGGTAATGATTTATGTGTAAAACCGTCAGTGCGAGAGGTTTTTGGAGCAGTGTTCGGTGTTATTTATACACGGCAAGCCTTTGAAACGAGCTTAAAGTTCAGCCGCAGTGGAAACAATGGAATATTTAATTTAAAAGCATATTATGAAATAAATAGGTTAGGTTAGGTTGTTGGGCTCCTGCCCCTGTATTCACTTCCTACTGCGATCATCTGAATACCTGTATTTATATATTTATATGAATAGCTACTAGAAGAATTTAGCAAGCCTTCTAAAATATCCTTCGGAAACGTTATCTCGATTATTGTCGTTCAGTTTTTCCAGTTAGTGAAAAATGTAAAAAAGGTTTGCGCAGTTTTTTTTTCTATCACCTTTTATTCAATAATCCAAGCGAGCAACACAATTCTCACATAAACCATTACTTTTCCTAGGTACCGTTGACGAACTTGTTAGTTTTCAGCGACATTATAAACTATGTAACATTTAATTGTTAACATTGTCACGGAATTCTAACAAATGCTACCAGCGAACACAAAAGTTAGATTGTACGACCATTTGTCTATGAAACGTTCCAAAGGGTCTGTCGGCTCTCAAATTCAATACAAATGAAGTACGTTAGTCGAAAACAAAAGTTATAATTTTACGACGGGCAATAATTTTGATGCAAACTGTAAACGAGATATTGAGAACAGAATAAATCTACTCATTCATGAAACTAGTATAGGTAAGTACGTAAAATCCAATTCGACTTTATCAAGTTCAATCGAGCAAAATTGCGAATATGTAATCAGTTTTAGTACTTATTACATATTAGATGAGTACCTACATACTAATCTTTATAGAATTTCCTTCAGCAAAAGAAATTAGGGTTCAATACGAAATACGGCTTCATAGGAAAAGATATACGACATTACATTACGACTTATATTATACCGGTAAATTAATATGTTTTACCGACAGCCTTTGTTTTGCTGCTTCATAGGTAGTCAAACCGAGTCAAGTCTTCTCTCACATTGAACAATTTATAACAGTTTTGAAAACAATTTTCTATAGCAGGTAAAGTACCTACTTTATGGATAAACCAGTATGAGCGCTAATGAACCTCCTTTCAAAACAGTCATATAGTCAAATTACATTATTCCTAGTGATTTAATAAAGTGAGTCTAAATATGATCAATACATTACTAAAATTAAGATCAAGATCACTCGAGGAACGACTATTTTACAATATGACAATAGGTCGGTCGTGACAATAATTCTTTATTGAAATAGAGACAAACCACTTTCTATAGCTTACGGTCCTTGACCATTCCAGAAAGTTTGAAACAAACGAGGTTCTGTTATTTTTAATAATACTCATATATTTTTTCTTAGTTCTGGGTTCCGACGCGTGAGGATGAAATATTGTTATATTGGTAGCAATAAAAAGCACTTTGGGTTTATAATTTCTCGTGATTTTATAGTTTTATGGTCGTTTCGTGCCCTTTAGCGCAAGAAACGCGGACGTCGGACTTTATTATGTCGTTTTATAAAAAAGGCCCAATCTTGTCATTAATCGATAATCAGCTACTAAACATGTAATCATGTCGAAATCAGAGGTTGTGGTTTATTGGCCCTATTTTATTGATTTATATAACTTCGACACCAAATAAAAAAGTATCACTTAATTTCACGTGGGTGACATGTACGTGTATATTTTTTCGATCTATTTGCTCTCTGTAATAAATATAATTTCTCTTATAATTTTGTGATCAATTATTATTGGTTTTTTTACGAAGTTACCTTTTAAATATTTATTCCATCATAAATCATCACACGCACACATTATAGGTAGTTTTTTTTCATTTGTTGTTAAAAGGAACATGTTAGGTACATAAATTTTATCCCATTAGGCAAAACCTTGAAAGCTTTGTATGCCGACACGGAGTTCACCATTATAGTAGTTAAACTATTACATATCACAATATAACTAAGGTAACCTATATAATGAAGCTAGTATCATTTTCTATGTAATGTGCTTTTAATGTTTTCTTAAAGTTAATCCGATTTAGGTAAATGTCTCTCACAATGTATAATTGCGCATATGTATAATAAGTGATCTAATAAGGACCACGACAGTCGCTTATTTATCCAATATCATTAAAATGATATAACTTAATAACAAACTATTTAACTTACAAATTAACAGATATTAGCAAGAATTGTTTATGAAGCTTTATCATAAACGCATAAACTATTTCAAAGGCAATTATAGAGTCATGCGTGAAGTGGTCATGCATGAGTGTTATGGGTTATGGATCATGTATGCCGCCACGAAGAAGAAAATATGTATTTTAAGTTATATATTAGGTATCGTTATCGAATTATAGTGATAAACATTATGATCAATCTTATTCATTCATAGGTAAGTACATACAATTAGGAAAACATATAACAATAACAAAAATAAAGAAACATATGAAGCAGTATCTAATTTCATTCCAACCTAATTCTTGAAAAGTTACCACAAATGACATTAATGAAACAAAAGCATAGGATGAAAGCTGAAAACTTACCTTGAAAAGAATATCCTGTGAAGTACGGCGTCATGTTCAGTGTTGATACAGCCATTGACGCAAACGGTAAAACAGCTCGGCGAGAACAGACGACTCCAAACAACAAGTCAGTCCAAACACATGCAAAGTCCAAGTAGATCACTGTTTCAGTCTTTCACTATCACAGGTTGCAGGCAGGCATGGTTACGTCGGTAAACGGAAACTGTGTGTGTCTAATCCGTGTTACTTTGAAGACAGCTCAGTGCCCACTGACGTGTGATGTAAAGATGTATTTCGACTCTCAAGTGTAATCTTTCACAATCAGCGGTGCAACAAAAAATGGTCAAACCGGCCGCCTTCGCAGCCTTCGAGACCGCTCCACTCGATCGTTTGTCTCTCTCTGGCACTCGACTGTTTTCGTCGTCTAGCTCCTCACCGGTCTCAAATTCTTCTTCTTGTACTCCAAGTTCAGCTTTTATTTGTCAAAGTTTGAAATGTTCATCGATTTTTGAATGTCTGAAATGTTCTGAAATTCTTTTAGGTCGATTTGTTTTTGAGTCAGTTTGATTTTACTGTCTTTTTTGGAGCCTTACGGCAGGCCGGTGTAGGAATGAGACAGCACGAAGACTCCGATCCGGTATCTTCGGCGCGAAGAGCGCTAACATTAACAATGTGTGAGTCGCGCCTGAGTCGCCGTTCCGTGACGAAAAACATGAGGCGTGTTGCCACAGCGATCTATGCCTACGGCCGTCGGCGATTGGTCAAAATTTATTCAGGGCGGAGTTTTGTATGCACACTAGAGAATGAGATGGCTCGCTTGTGTGCGTTAATTGCATTGTCGTTCTGTATTCGTGTACAATACAATTTTTATTTCGATCCTGAATGTTTTTCAGTAACATATTTCACACGTGATCTTTATTAATATGTCTTATTTTATCTTATTTTACATCATATTGGTTTGATAATTTGTGAAATGTTTTGCTTTTGATAGAAATATTATTCTTAGTATAGTTTTATTTTGTGATAAATATGTGTCGGTTAGTACATAATTTTAAAATTTCACAACTAGCAGAAGAATTTATCATTTGCAAATTTTTTCTTTAAATAAACCATTTTCAAAACTATTATTATGTATCTAAGCTTTACATAGTTTAAGCATAGAATACTAAGGACCTATGCACACAGCGTATTTTATACGCGCAGACGACGCGCGTTTCGAGAACGCGCGTCATCTGCGCGTTTACGGCGCTGCGCCGTAGAATTAAAAAAGCAGATAGTTTGCGTTTGTTTCGATGAAAACGCGATACAAACGCGCGGAAGAAGCGCGTTTAAGGTGCGTTTGTTTCGATGAAAACGCGATACAAACGCGCGGAAGAAGCGCGTTTAAGGTGCGTTTGTTTCGATGAAAACGCGATACAAACGCGCGGAAGAAGCGCGTTTAAGCTGCGTTTGTTTCGATGAAAACGCGATACAAACGCGCGGAAGAAGCGCGTTTAAGGTGCGTTTGTTTCGATGAAAACGCGATACAAACGCGCGGAAGAAGCGCGTTTAAGGTGCGTTTGTTTCGATGAAAACGCGATACAAACGCGTGGAAGAAGCGCGTTTAAGATGCGTTTGTTTCGATGAAAACACGCAGAAACGAGATACAAACGCGGATCTACGTGTGCGAAGGTTTACTGGCTGCGTCTGAATCTCGTTGTACATAGGCTCTAAATAGTACTATCTCGAAAAATAATACTATAAATATAAACTATAGACAGTAGATTGCATGATTGTCTACATTGTCTACATTGGCTCTTACATTACATTAGCTTAGCTCTTTATCATCTATATGGGGTACAAAATACCCTTATGGACTCTACTTTTCTAGTTCAGCCCACCATTTTTTTCTCGACACTTTTTGTGTAAAATGTTGTATGCAACACGATTTTAATAAGGCATTATTAATTATAAGTATTATAACATTTGGTGCATAAAATTAAAAAAAAAACTATTAAGTATTTATATATAATATTTCGCAGTCTAATTATTATGACGTCTTATCTCACACCAAACATCAGAAAAGATTTAAATTTCTGTTTTGGTCACAAGTTAAAACTGAAACCAGAATATCAAAGAAACGATAAACTTTTGTAATTGTTTGAGTAATTGTAGTTCTCGTATACCGTTAGAAACAATTAAATTAACCCTTTGTCTACACCACAACTCGAAGGTTTTGTGTGATTTGGAATTGTTTTATACCAACCGTATACCCGCATGTTGTGGGATGAAAATTTACATTCAATGTATATAAATAGATACGTATATGCCATTGAAAATGTCTATATTTTAAAACTTTTGAAATTAAGAACTTAGTATGGATTTTATAGGGACTGCTATTAGATTTTTTTGGCTATAATTTAAACGTCCATCAAATAATTTGTATACCCCCAACACTAAGTACCAAATAAAATAAATAGACTCTCAATAAATTAAATTGATACCTTAACAAAGGCACAGAAAAGAACGCATTTAGTTCCAAAATAAATATACGTAAAACGGAATAATTATGTGTTTTGGGCAATAAATCCTATTGGTCCCAAAAATGGATAGGTAAATCTCCATCAAATATGGTTATACTAAATTGCAAACAATAACACCAAAATCTGTTTTCATAAATTTCATAATAGTTTGTGTTTGTTTGTTGTGATTTAAAACATTGCTGAGATTCACAGCGTCGCCGCGGAACCCGCAGTGGGCTCCGGTTCTAATTATTTTGTATAACGAAAAATAAATATAAAAATGGTTACAGTTATATAAGATACTTTGTCAACGCAATTTGATGGAGGTTTATCCGTTTAGGTAAAGATTGGGATGTTTTTTGGAAGTGGCAATAGGTACAATTAAATACTCGTACATGCCGATTCTTAAAAACTAATTAATTAATAAATATAAACAGAGTCCCTTTCCAAGCGTAAGTGTACTAATGCGTGATGATTAATTAAATAATTCTAATTTGAATCCACTATTTAGAAAGATTTTTCAATAATGAATGAATGTAGAGAGCTAATAAATAAAGAGTCAAATATCTCATTTTCACTACAGAGTATTAAAAGCAAAACCTTTTAATCAATTTAAGTGATTACTGTTAAGTATTAAGCATATAGTACTTACACTAACTTATGTATAAGCGTAAGTGAATTGGACAGGAAACAATGGATATCGAAATCAACAGAAATCGCCGACTCATTACCGCGACAGCCTTGGGGCACTTGGAAACGTTTTAATTAAAACCAACCAACGCTTCGGCGGTCTTGTTGCGGTTTACAAAACCCTTGATTAGTTTTTGCCCTCTTTAACATAAGTAACCTTTGATTCCGTGGCGATACTCGGTGTCGTAGATTTCAGTGTAAACTCTACATTTTTACAAGTAAAAAAATATCCATATACTCCTAATCCTACGTCCATGAAATGCAACATTGGTAAACGTAGTATTTTGGCGTGCCAAAGTAACGTCTTATAATGCACATCTAAGGGGATGAAAGTGTCAAAGGATAGGAGCATGCTGAGCGCTAACAGAAACGAGCGCAATAGAAGCGTCACCGGTTCAATAAATTGGAACCAATTCTATAGATTTTTTAGGAAAAGTTGTTCCCAGTGCACGGCACGATAGATCCAGAATGTTCATGTCCAATCTGTGGGATTCTCTTTCCGTTGGTCCAACTGACGTTTTAACTCACGATAAGCTAGGGGAAGGTACCCACTTAAGTCTCAAATAAACAACAAAACAAATCGCAATTAACTCAGTTCTAAGTAGAATGTTGAAATTAGAAAACCAAACTTCGCTCAAAGCTTAATTTCCTTATTTAAATAAAATAATGAACTTGTACTTTGATGTTCAACCATTTTATTGAATTAAGTTTCATCAGACCGTATTAAACTTTTGAGCTACGTCGATAACTTTTGGTTTTACGTTAAGTATTATAATTTCTGATTCAACCATTTCAATATTTAATGATTAATCAACTCATTTTATGACAAAGTCGGTTGACTCTAACCACTCGACAAGAAATGTCAAAGTCGGAATTACAAAAACCACATTTGTTTGGTTATTCGTACCAAGCAATTAGCTCCACAGTTGACACATCACGGAACATTTAGGATGTTCATACGAGCGAAGCGTCACAGACGCACCTCGCACAAAAAAAGGCGTGAAACGTGCGCTGAAATCGGTGCACGCACGCTTCAGGCCCCATTGCACGGCAAAGAGGCCGCTGAAACTATGCATTGATGGGCCGCACACGACGGCAAAAGGATGTTCAGGAAATAACTGAAGTACTGTGGTCCGTAGTAAACAAATATATAATATTTTCTTTATTGTAGAGCAGCTTTGGAGAGCAGACGATCCAACCGGCCACTTGATGGTGGTCACCGTTGCCCATAGACGTCTTACATCACTGTATAATTATTAGAAGGTTTTTGATGCGCTGTTAACCTTAGTTGGAGTGCCTCTTGTACCTGTAATTACGGTGGCATACTTTGTTACCCTTTAAACCGAAACACAGCAGTGCAAGCATCGCTGCTTTGCGGCAAAATAGGCAAGATGGTGGTACCTCCCCAGGCGATTATGAACAACAGTACGGTAGATACGAGTAGATGGACCTTCAGAAATATTCTTAGATATCATTGAAGTTATACAATTTCATGGTAGGTAAGTAAGTGCCTACATAATAAAAGTCTTACCCTGTGTAATTAAAATCCGCAGAAAATTCTAACAAATGTCTACCTATACATAGTACAAAACAAAATTTCTATGTATGAAAGCTAATCTCGGGAAAGACTGAATGGATTTTGTTCTGGTTTTCATTGATATATATATTGATTCTCAAGGATGGTTTTTACCCATGCGAAGCCAGAGTGGGTTGCTAATATTCATGTAATTACACTGGTATCTTTATCTAGCCTTTTCGTAGAGGTCTATAAAATATAATAACTCAAAATGAACAAAAAGCCATAGTTATTAAAATAAAACAAAAGATCACACAGTTGAAATCGACGAATCAAACGGTCCATCGAAGTATCTATGATAATTCTTTTATATAACCATCTGTCCGATTATTGTTTTAAACGGCTCGAGTGAGTCATAGTGCAAAAATAAAATGCTTGGCGAGTTCTTGGCAGGTTTTTGTGGAACCACTAATGAGGGCGGTGCTCGCTAAAGCGGCGATAAATTTATACACGCGGATGCGCTGACGCGGCCACGCGACTATATCTGCTAATTGTTGATTTGCTCAAAGGCAGCATAGTAAGGGTAAGACTAGAGGACTTGGTTAACTTTACCAATGCCAGAAAGAGAAACTAAAAATAAAGCTCCACAAAAATGACATACATGAAACAGTAAGTATATGGAGTTGTTGTTGTTGTTGGCATTGTACATCTTGACAGATTATTTACACAGCGTTGTGTCGGCATCTACGCTCGTGGCTGAATAAGCCGATGCGAGAGCGGCAAGTTGCGAATCTGTTGCAGCAGGAGTTGTTTGTGCCGGTTAGCTCGTTTGTCAGCTAAGTTTTGGAACCACTCGATGTCATGTGAAGTGCGGATCACAAGACGCATCCATGCGTCTCTATCCACGGCGAGATTCTCCCAGTGACTGGTATCGATCCCGAACGCAGCTAAGTCACGTTTCGTGCAGTCCTTGTAGCGCAGAGTTGGTCTTCCCACTGGTCTCTTTGGCGTGCGCGACCTGGCTCAACAAGATTTATCTGGGCAAACGAGTGCTGTCCATGCGGTACGCATGCCCCATGGAGTTATACGTAAGTAGATTAGGTAAATGTAGAAACTAACGTTATAAGTATTTAAAGTGATATGTTTAAAACTCCATCCCTCCACGGACGGCAACACACAAGCAATACCCCTGGTATTGCACGTGTCTCTAGGCGACGGTGACTACTTACCATCAGGTGGCCCGTCTGCCTGTTTGTCGTAGCTAATTTATTAAAATAAAAAAACCTTCAAAACCAAAAGGACAGCTTCTGAAAGGGTTGTTGCGATTTATTAAAGAAATATCCGTTTTCCCTAATAATATGTTCAGTTTCCCAAAATGATCGTTTCTGAAAATGTTCGCCTCTTACTAGTAGTTAGTATCAACAACAAGAATCTTAAGACCAAATAAAATAACAAATAGGTATAAAAAGAGCATAAGATAGCGAACAGAACACGAATTCTTATACCAAGGTACCAAGATATATCAACGTTATGTATGACGTTATTCTTTGTATCAGGGTATTTTGAATGATTCTTACAAATTCATTTGCTAATCGTTTGTCTAATACTTCCTTTTAATCTTTATCGTTATTGCTTAATATAATGGTAATCATCGTATATTAATTCAATAGGGTTTACTGTCTGGTGGGTAATATAATATATACTCGTATATCAAGCTATTGACTCAATATTTAGTTTTTTCAAAAGGCTGTCCTGGGTCAAAAGGAAGCTTTGACGAAAACATAACGAACAAACGTGATTACTTTTGATCTGCTCAACTCATTTTTCTCCAAAATAAATGTATTATAGCTCCTAGGTAGCTAAACAAATAACCGTCAGATGCGGGAATCGTTATTAAAGTCTTCATTAAAATACATGCTATCCCTTTCTTCACCATAGCTCTAGATAGGATGACGCGGGACCTAAAAGAGCCTTAATACTTCTTTCAACACACTATAAATCTACTTAAGTAATTTAATTTTTCTATGGTTTGGTTATCTATGGTTGATATTTTGTCTTCTATCTTATAGAGACATGGAAACTGTTCACCTACGTGATCTTTGATCAACCAGGAATTGGATGAGTCATTATTATTGTTAATATCCTCACTCTTGAGAAGGATAATAACCTCTGACCAGGAAAGTATCATCTCTGCACTCACCTCAAATTCAAAAATATTGCCTCGACGTTTAATAGTATGTCAAAGGACGTGTAGTAATATGGGCCACATGTCACAGCAGGTCTGACTTCCTTCGGTAATTAGTCGAATTCGATATGCCTGCCGGTTCCGGGGGTATTAATCTATCTGTGGTCGTATAAAGTTCCTCTTCAATTATTATAACAACATATAAAGATACAGACAAATATAGGGTCATAAAGTCCTTCCCATTTTTTTTATTTACATAAAATTTCAACATATAAATATCTAAAAAATATATATTTAAAAATATGTACCCATAGAGTAAAGTAGTAACGGTGCTGATTTTAATTCGTAACTTATAGACTACACAGTAATATGTATCGGTATAGAAAAAAATACGCTAATAGCTGGAGCAAATGCACAAAATTCCAGTTTGCTGGGAGTCGATGAGAGCATGTAAGACAGAAAAAGAATAGGAACAGAATTCTCAATAAATATCAGAACAAAATCCAAAAACTCAATGCAAACATTGTAACTCAAATTTAAAAAAATCTGAAACAGAAAGCATTTATGTAGTCGTAAAATAAGAAAAAATCCAACCTTAATTAAAAAAGCGAAATATTTCAGATCATAATCGTCGAATAGTAAATGTACGGAAACATTCTGTAAACGGCAATTTAACGCACCGTGTGAAAAGGGGCCCGCCCTGTGTGAAAAACAAACACTCGTAAAAACATGTCCAAATGACATGTAGAATTTTTCTACGTCACGATGAGATATTGTAATGATCCGTTACGAAAAGTTGTAATGTGGCTCATGCAACAACGGCATTAGACCGCCCTTGAAGACATGTGTGGACGGATTAGAGTTCATTATAGTGAGGAAAACAGCACTCAGTGTAAATTGAATAATTTAATGGGCTGACACAGAAAACGAGAAATGGAAGCGACATGAAGTGCGCACTGAAAGCGAGCGACGCAACTTCGAAATTGGAGGCAAAGTCGATCAGCGAATATTAATTAAGTTTTAATTGATGTCAAGTTGATTGCGATAGTTCGTGAAATTGAAATTAAATTTGGATACTTGTGTAATTAATTGGTGTTGGTTGCTAATAGAGTTTAATTGTAAACTTTGGAAACGATCGATGCATAAATCAGTTTAATCAGTAGTTGATCATATTTAACTAAACAATATTTGAATCAGTAGTACCTACGAGTACTTGTATACCGACATATTCAAATTATGAACACTTGGACAAAGTGTCTATTTCTTTAAATATAAATCCAGTTTAGACAAATCAATGTTTTTCAATGTGATGGACTGAAGCTTTAAGGCTGACGGAAAGATGTCCCTAACCAACCAAGAAGGATACCTGCAGTCCTGTCTATGTAAACCATAATCCTGTGTTATGTTCCGGTGGTGTTTCCGGTCAACATAATATGATAGACCTTGTCGTTCTGTTTATCTCGTGTAAATCATATTTTCGTACAACTGTAAGTAGTTAATCGTAAGGTCGTAAATTAAAGCGAATTTAATAGAAGTCAAACCATACTTTTTATTTAATTCAGAGAGAACCATGGGAATGGTGATTTCTTAATTTTATTATACCTTTCACAGTTACGAGTAGTATAAACTGTGTGGCGTTCGACTTCTTGTTTAAACCAATTCCATTGGTTGATTTTCTAAAAACATAATAGGAGATCACCGTGTCTACTCAACACCACATATGTAATCATCGAGCTCACCCACATACCGAGCAGCCGCGGGCATATTGAGCCTGACAGTTCTCTTACTTTAAAAACCAGGCTATAAATTAAATGTTGATGTTTTTTTCTTTTATCAATCTTTAGAGTTTAGAAGCTTTGGTACATAACAAGGTGACCATGTCAGCCTCGTTAGGGTCACTAAGGCAAGGAATGGGAAACTCAAGTACCTATTATTAGAGTCAGCCTCGCTTTAAGAGCAAATTTAGCAAATAATAGTAAGTTTTATTGCTACATTCAGGTAAATACTCATGTCACATCTAGCTCAATCTTGATAGAATACGTTTGTGTCATGCGTTTCATATTTAACACATTTGACTTGTTTCCACAAACATGCGCGGCCGCAGTCCGGGCGTGTGTGGTGATGCGCCGGTGGTGTGATCACACATTTTTCTTTTTTTCTCTAGGGTTCCGAGTCTAAACGGTAAAATATAATAGAACCTTTAGTGAGACTTTGGTGTCTGTCCGTCCGTCTGTAAGTGACGGCTGTTTTTCTCAGCAACTGTATATAATTATCTTGAAATTTAGCACAGTTGGACTACCTACATTTTTTTTTATTGAATATGGGATCTGAAATGAAGGTTCAAAATTAAAAAGTGGGACAACTGGGGCGAGTGGGGTATTATAAGAAAGGGATTTCTTTTTTAAAAATTTTATGGCCTTATAACTATGGCCAAAATTGTGCGGAAAAGTCTCTCTCGCGGATCTCGGAAGTTTAATCTTCTATAGAAAAAAATATTTTACAAGAAAAATAAAACAATCTTTCAATACTTTTCAGTCTTTGAGAAATAAAAAAGACGATACCTATTATTTTTAACGACAAAAAATTTGAAATAATTAGTACTGAGTACTGACTGATAAAAGGGTAAGGTACCTATGCATTCCGAGAAAAATAAAATGAAGTTTTAAACATATATAGTTATTGAGAAAAAAATTGAACTGATATGTTTCACGACGAAAAATTGCTCATCACATAAGGTACCTACGTATTGAAAACAGAACCCTCGGTGCCGCGAGTTCAACTTACTTAGCCGATTTTTTTATTGTCGGCATCTTCTTAGTTCGATTCGCGGCTAATGATTTAAATTAACATTCTCATATTTTGTTAATTTTCTACGGAGACGACATTTAGTCGAGTTGAGTCAGGTCGCGGTTGAATGTAGACTAAAAGTTGTTTTGACAAAGATACATTTCAAGCTAATTATTTTGAAGCATTTAGATTGTTGCTCTAGTTTCAAAATATATGCCTACCTATTCGGTTTGGTTGAAATTTCTTGTGTGGTCTTACCTATGGTTGTAAATATTCAAATACTATGCCCCGATAATTGTTGTTCGTTTATAAATTTATTTATTTATTATTAATACAATCTGGGTGAAACATACATATTTGAGCCGTTTGGGGTTGAAACATTGGGACCCTGGGGCCCGGGAGCGCACCGCGTCTTCAAGGACCTCGCAAAGCGCCTGGTCGACGCGTCAAAAGACCCAAGATCTGGCTCCTATTTGGCCCAGCGGATTAGCTTAGCTATCCAACGGGGCAACGCAGCCAGTCTCTTGGGTACACTGCCGGATGTGGGAGACTTAACCCAAATTTTTTATCTTTAGTTTTCTTAGCCTTAGTTTAGCTTTAGTATTATTTTAGTGTTATAATATATTGTTAAAAAGTTTATTATTATAATTAATTAAAACGGTTACATAGTTACACCACTTACATTAATTAATTAACTTATTTAATTTTATTTATTTATTAGGTAAACACAACAAAACAGATTCCAACCAGAGAAATTACAGAAAAATCAATATAAAGTCATGAGCTAGGTCGTAACCCTTAACGTGTAAACACGGCATGGTTAGGAAGTAGAAAATTGATTGTTGTACAAAATTGAGATGGCAAAAAATACTATTGAATGTAATGATTAAAAAATACCTATTGCAAAATAAAAATAATAAAGGAAAGACTATAAAGTAGGTGCGTGGATAGCTCACTTGAGGACATTCTCAACCCAATTATCAATATAATATTTACAACTTCTAATTACATAACAAACATTTATCAAGGAACTTATCCTCAGAGATATTGTGTTTATTGCATGATTTGAATATTTTTTTCAAACAATTTCTACGAAGTCAAAAAATATACTTATTCCAATCATTATGAAGCGCCAATAGCTCAAAGGCTCACGAGACTGCGGTGCAAGCATCGTCTGATCGAATCCACCTCTGGACCATTGTGGTGAACCAGTCCTAGTCTAGCACAGGCATTTTATTATTATAAAAAAAGGCAAGAAACTTCTTTAATAAAAGAAAAACGCAACAAATATTAAGCACCTAGGAATTTTGGCGGGAAAGTCGTTGGAGAAGGTTCTACGGTGTTTATTTTTTTGCTCAAAAAATGTTTTCTGGTGATTTTGATTTGATATTGATATTGGATTTTGATAGCTAAAATCGGTGTAGTTTTGTCTAGAAAATTTTAGTAACAGTGACAATGTGTTGAACCCTTAAAATAAACTTGTCGTTAGTGGTTCGTTGTGTAGTTTCACTCTGTGATTCTGCGGCAGGCCTTGAGAATTCGCCAGAGATTATACTAGTTGAAATTTCCGTCATAACTCCTAGGAGTGTTAAAATGTGTCTACACCACATTTTGATGCTGAAAAACTAAAAACTTTTTTAAATCGCTTAGTGTTTAGGCTGATGGCCTGTGTTGCCAATGCCTTATTAAATTTAAAACAAATTAAGCACCTACCAAATATCAAATTTCCAGTTTCGTGACTTGAAGCATAGCTAGTCTTTCATAAGCTTTTATTTCCTATTAACAGAATGTATAATGACTTCGTCGACCAATTCTTCACTAAGTACTCAAACAGCTCCGGCCCACTAATAGGTACTAGTACCTAGGTACACAAGGGGCTTAATGTCGTCCGGACGATTTGCATGCGCGGTGAAAGTGGTCCCAGCTTTCAAGTGCCTTTAACAAGCACTGCACGTAGAAGAACAATGGCGGCCGTTCGACTGTACGAGTACATACTAGTAGGTAAGTAGGTACTTATATCGGTACTGTTGACTTACCGAACTTAGTTTTCAACTGTTATATGTATTATGGTTAAACTTAGAACTCTCTCTAAATATAATATAAGTTTATCTGACGGAAGCATCATCAGAATCACCATCATTCGGGCCATCTACGTCTAATTTGGTAAACATTATAATTACTTAGTTATTAACTTGATATCTTCTTCAGTGCTACTTAAGCATAGCCATCAGCATAGATCGTCCGAGGAGTCCATTGTGAAAATTGCGACTTATTTATTGTATAAGGCGAGCGAACAAGTCACCTGAAAGTATGTGGTCACCATCGCTCATATACATCTCACCTGACAATAATGATCTTAGAGAGTTTTCGATGTACTGCTAAACTTACTTACATACTTAGTTGAAATAAAATAAGTATTATATATACTTTTACGTAGTTACGCGAAAAAGACAGTTGGTAAAAACTTTATGGTAATCTACTTATTAGGGAACGAATTCATTGTATACTGACATACCTTCCCAATTATACAAAACAGGATATTAGCAGTAATTGACACATTTTTACTCTTTACATTTAAAATATTCTAAAATTTACTAAGTTTCAAATATTGAGTGAAGTGATGGTAGTCGATTACTATGTTCAATATTCGTACACATTTCATATTTCTTACCTACCTACTATTTTTATTTAGGTATTACTTACATCATGGAATTGAACATTCTTTTCATCCCATGGCGCTACCGTACTCGTAAATCAGCCAAATCGTAGCCAAATCCTTAGATATTTTCAAGGCACAGGTTAAGCCCCACTATCTATCCCAATGACTCCTTCTTCGTTCCTTACTTTTCCACAACTTTGGTTTCTAGTTATATTTTAATACTATGTATGTATGTATATATGTATGTGTGTGTGTATATGTAGATATTTTATATATAAGTATATATAAATATATTTATTTGTATGGGTATATTATATATATTATTGTAAACGGTGCACAACCTACCTCTTTCCACCAAAATTACTCCACCAGAAGGTTGTCTGGAAGAGATCGCTTTTAGCGATAAGACCGCCTAGATTGTATTAATCGTTTTGTACGCATTGTATCACACTAATTTTGTGCAATAAAGAGTATTCATTCATTCATTCATTCATTCGTATTTTCGCCAACTCACTCGAGGATCCATTCTACCAAAACCTTGCTAAGCGTGAACAATTTTTTTCACCGCATCTATTTTATCATCCTACAGTAAACATTCATGCATTGACGACACACTTGACTTATTGTCCAGCACAGTGAGGGTTTTTCACGTAACCACTCGACTATTCCCAAGACAGCACTCGATTTTGTTTTGACACACGCCAACTTGCCAAAGAATCCTGTATGAACATGATATCTCTAACAATAAATAACGAAATAGATAAAGCTGCCCCATTCAACTCGTTTTCTTTTCGAGTCTCAATGAAATCTAAGGTACGTGAGTCAGCATTCCAAGAGCATCGTATATGTTTTATTATTTATTTTATTAACATTTTGAAGATTTGTGGAAAAATATTTGGCAATATTATGGTAAAGTCATTGCTTACATGTTATTCTTTTCTCATGTAAATTTGGACTTCAACATTTAAAATAGAATTGTTGACGTCTTTGGCAAAAAAGACAATACATATATTGGTCAAGAAGTTTGACAAGTAAGTATTAAGTATTAGTAAAGTCAAAGAAATATTTAAAGTAAACTGGAATACTTAATCAAAACACTTATTCTAAGTCGTTTTCCTCATTGCTGAGGGTCGTGATCATTCTAAGGAGTTAATCACATAGAACAACTCTCGTGGCAGATTTAATGGGGTGGTTTGCCATTGCGTTCCCCATTTCTCACACTGATTATCTCAATGCGCAGGTTTCCTCACGATGTTTTCCTTCACCGTCAGAGCAGTCAGTAAATGTACGTAAGTCTTTCGAAAAAACCGAAAAACTCATTGGTACATGGCATTGCCTCGTTTCGAACTCTGGGCCTCCAGCATGGGACTCCGACGTCTTGGCCCCACCCCGCCACCGACGCTCTATACAAACACGTGTATCTATACAAAATATTTTTACGTTTAATCTCGATCTAAAGGATACTGGATTTGAGGATTTGGAGGATTACCTATAGGTATCAGTATCGCCTCACCTCATAAACAAAGACACTTTAAAGCTTGTTGCATTAAGGCTTGGGGGTGCTGTTACAGACCACATTACTATCATATAATTTCAGAATGACTCGGGTTGATACAGAGTAAATCCGTTGCCGGGATGCCGTAGCAGTTGGTCCATCACACATCTACTAACTAAACTAAACTAATTGATAAGGTCCTTCAGGCCGCCGTTCACTATCCATATTTCGATACTTGGGTTAACACTATCTATAAAGTGTGTTGGTTGGCCAAGTTCGGGAAAAAATTAGCAATAATTTCCAATATAGAGCTTATTTTCGTTGGAATTCAGTAAGATCTGGAATAATCTTCCATCACCCTTAAGATATGTGCGAACTGTGAATACGTTTAGGAAAAAACTTAAGAACTACGTTATCGCTGCCTAAAAATCAGACACAGTACACTTTTTATATTAGGTTACTTTTATATTTAAGTATATATTTTTATATTAGTTTCTTCTTTCTTTCTTTCTTTCTTTATAGTGTTACAACACATACCTACTACCACTTCCCATCGGAATAACGAGTCGCATAATGGACAGATATTCGCTCTGTATTCCTATCCCTTTTCCAGTTTTAATTTTTATCTATTTCATGTTTGGATATGTATTTGTATTTTTATTATTTGTACTTTTAATATATTTTTGGTTTAGTCCCTGACCTGCTGTTTCGCCCGCGATGCGTTTACCCTGGCACAGCTGAAAACCAGCGCTGTGGTTCTGCCGTACCGGTCGGACCGCAGCACATGCTGAGCATGTCTTTTTAACATTGTGTGGTTTTTAATGTTAAATCTTTATAAGAATAATCATGTGTAATGCAATATTGAAAAAATGTGTTTTCTTTTTACTTTCAGAAGGACGCCACTCTGTTCCTGAGCACCGTGAAGTAATCTGGGACCCTGGAGTCGGCGAACATGCCCGACGCACTGCATTACGAAAAGCGTACGATCGAAAACGACAACGTAATAGATATTCCTATTAGATTTTTAGAAAATAAGAGAACGTGTCACTAACAGCTGTCCTCACTAGAATTTGCAGATTCCCCAAAATATGAAAAGCGCGACGAATCGCGGAAGGCATTTGTGTAGGACACTCGCATACGTTACAGCTCTACAATACGCAGTCACAAAAGTCGATAATTTGCATGACGGCTTTTTATCGATACATGGTATTGTTGCGATGACACTAGCAGCTGCCCTGAGGACTGAGGGTAGACAGTAGACATCAGTGTTATATGCCCAGATACGATCAGAAACCTAAGGAAGAAGGAAAAATCAAAGTATGGTCATTGGTCAATTTTCAACTTTGGAACTTAGTGAAAATAGCATAGGTACCTATAAGATACTGAAAAGTAGGCCAAGTGCGAGTCGGGCCTCGCTCCATAGGGATCTGTACTACATTCTCGTAGTCCAGTATTTATACATTTTGAACAAAAAAAATAGATTCTTCTGCGCACAACTTATTAACTATTTTTGATGAGATATGACCAATATTGTAATCAGCAATTTTCATATTCCTACCGTTCATGAGATATATACTTGGTAACAAAAGTGGTCTAAAGTATAGTTAAAAAATTTGAAGTCTGTGTCTTATTGCGTGTAAGATCTAGGAACACGTGACAGACAGACGGCCAGATAAATGGAGTAATAGAGTTCCGTTTTCCACCTTCGGTGTAAGGATCTGTAAAAACATAATTTCCAAACTAACTCATTACTTTTTGTTATTGTGGTTGTTTACTTTTTGTTTTGTTTTTTATATATGGTCAAACTGGTCAAAGTTATATCGGGAAGTCAAAACAAATTGAGAAGATTTAATTATACCTACCAGATCTCTACGACATTCTACGATCTACTCTATTTCTAAAATATTTACTAGGAGCTCAGGACTCTTCAATCCGTATTAATCAAACAAAAGCTCTCTGCAAATGAAGTTAATACCTAAGTCAGCGTTGATATTATGCAAACGATCATTCCTAGAAGCAGTAAAGCTACATAAATTTACACCCTTTTAAACAACATCCCTTCTACTTATTACAACACATACGTGACTATTCTCGGTGATTTACTATTATTACCAGTAAATAAAAAGTGGTAGGGGAGCAAAGAGGTGGAGCGAAATGCTATTGTAATAGGGCATGAGTAGGGTCCGAAATAATGCCGCCTTGCCGCCAGCGACTTTGTAATTGATTCGCTTATGTCGTACACATCGAGCTTTCATGCAGGAAACACTTACAAAATGCCGGTTTTGTGATAGCAGTGAATGATACAGTGATGCTAATACATAATTAGTGCATAGATTGAACATACAAAATGTTCAGAAGTTCAATCATACAAATTATTCTTACGTAGGAGTGGAATTGTTAAGTGCAATGAGTGAAGGGAAATTATAGCCCTGGTGATCGAACAACGCTGTGCAATAAAATCAAATGTAAATTATAATTAAACCAAAATGGATTACACAACAGGAACTACGTCTTCGATGAACAATATGAGACCAATTTTCGGCGCCTACGCCTTTCAAGGTGAGTCTCTGACTATTATAGTCCATAGACACGAAAGGATCCAGAAAGATGAGAAAAAAGCCCCGATATGGTTAATTACAATGTTCCCAGGTACCAATAAAACAAGCAATAATACGTCGGAATCAAAGACCCGAAATCAATATCGGCTATTGCCTAAACAATAAAAAATTGGGCACAGCGCATTACATTTATATCCCATGAACGGTTCCGTAAAGAATTAATGTAACATATCTAACACAAGTTATTTCGATTTGCCGATCTTTCTTTACGACGCCAATGCTGACTCATATTTTATTTAAAAAATTAATAACATGTATCGCATAAGGAAAGCAAATTAGGAATAAACGTTCCAGTCCTATTCTAGATGAGCATGCGTAACCCTAATAAAATCACAACAACCCAGACATAGTCATATTCTCATTATTAACGCGGATCTCTAAAAAACGAAGATACCTTTCAAAGTGCCGCTTATTAACCTCTCATCGACTCCGACCGTAAAATGTAAACTCGATAAAGCCACCAATTAAAACTAAATATGAGAATCTCGACAATCAAAGCTCGAGCCGCTACATCTGACACCGAAAAACATTTCTCCCAAAAAATAAAGCGCATTTTTTGTTACCAAGCCAAGGTCGCATACGCAGCATGATTTTCGCCTTTCGACAACCGCGATTACTGACTGATCGACGCCTGAGCAGAGCACGGCAACCCAAAACCGAATTCTCAACCTTAACATTAAGCTGTATGAACTGTGTTTTTTACCAGAAAAATTTGGGTTTGCCGAACAACGTGAGACGGGGTAGGTGGTGATAATAAAATGCTTTATGAAAAGGTTTAGCCAACTAATTTGTTTTTTCTCGGCTACTGTCGATCTCGGTAGCGATGCAACGTTTTTTGTTGGTAGAGATCAATCAGTCAAAATAACAGTGTGATACCGCCTTTGATGCGATCCGGCCGGGCTGTTTTAATCTCGACTGATACATGATTAGATCACCGATGATGCAGCAGAGCCCGGTAACTGATACAAAATTGGACGAATACAACGCTTCACTTGTAAGATTAACTGAACCTGTTATTATTGTAGGAAACATTAAACCGTATAATGTAGTCGAGTAATCAATCTGATTCGATGTGTTCGTAGGATCGGTTCAGTAAAGTGATGGTGGTCTTTGTACTTCAAGATCCCTTTTAAATCTTGTTGACAATAATTTAAGAGAGCATTATGTGTAGGTAGCCAACCGCAACAATAACAGCACCCAGTCTGCGGTTTTTTATGCAGTAAAAGGAAGGAGGAGGATAAAACAAATGATGTCAGTGACATCGTAATGACCGTCCATCATTTCACAAGCCGTCAAAAGTGTCTCAACTCTCAACATACACGAGTACGTCGGCAGTCAGTTTTTTAACCGACACATTTTTTGCGCCATCTGATTTTCGCGCTGATGCTTTCGGAGGACAATGAGATATCTCTGGCCTTATGCGTACTTTATGAGACATCGACCTAACTTTTTCTTAATCACTACCACTGAGTTATATAAAACAAAGTCACCCAGTCTTCTATATGTGAAAGATAAACTCTGAAACGGATGAACGAAGTTTGTTCAGGTTGTCGTTGTAGTGTAGATAATTCCCGAAGATGGTCATTTTTGCTCATGGAAAACCGGGTACACTTGTAATTAATAAAACAGTTTAGTACCTACCTAACAAATAGTTTTAATAAGTACCTATTACGTATAAACCGTTGACGAAAATACTTTACAAAATTGCGGTTTCTCCGATAGCATTTAAAACTGTGGTTTAACAATGACATAAATATTATATACTTAGGTACTATAATTTGATTTGGAATCTCTTCTACAGGCTCTGTACTTAATTTAAAATACAACTCATTAAAAGCTAAAATACATTCAAACTAATTCAGATGTTAAATCGAATGTGTAGTAATAAAGTAAGTGCAGTAAATAAAGTAAAAGCAAAGGAAGCCATAATTGTGATTCGAGATTAAATCGGGAGCCGCAGACTCATCATCGCGTACCTCCATTGAAAGAAACACAATGGTAATCAAGGAGAAGAAACGCAGAAGCTATAATTTATGATTAATTACATACACGGGTTTTATATAGAATATTGAACATTCTATCATCAATATGAGTTTATGTTGCAGATTAGGTATTGTCAAATTCAATGACTGCATAAGTATTTGAAGAAAATAATAATAGTGATATAATTATTTTATTTTGTACTGTAATCTTCTTTTACTGTACTATATGGATAGCAGATGAGCAAACGTAAGTACCACCTTAGTGGTCACCGTCGCCCATCTCACATCACTACAAAGTTATTAGAGGGTTGTCGACGCTTCTAATCTTGAGGACTTGATGGAGTTCCTCACATGCTGGTAATTAGATACGCTGGTTGCCTTACCCTCCAAACCGAAACACAGTAATGCAAGCATTGCTGCTTTGCGGCAAAAATACCAGGGCTGACTCTGCGTTGAGTCGTACCATTATCACCGTAATTTATACAAGCCACGTAAAGACAAGAGCTGGAAACAAAAAAATTGTGACTAGAATAAATTAGTCCAGTAATTACTAATTACACAAAACAAAACAGCAATGTTGCTATGATGACTGTTGTTTCGTATCTACCTAGCATTTGTTTTAATACCTACCTATTTTCAGACTAATAAGTACGCCATATTGAAAATTATTTTATCTAACTAAAGACTATAACTTTTACTTTCATAACTTTTGTAGTGGGAAAGTTCAATTACGAAGCTAGTAAACCGCATTTTCATTCCACGTTTCTCATTGTAGTTTTAATGTCCTCTAAAAACGCCAGGAATTTCTTCTATCACATTTTATTTTATTTTCTAACGTCACAACGTCGTCGTGGGCTCAGCGGGCCTTTAGAGTTGACATACTTGTGTCGGCAAGAATGCAGATAATGGGTGAAAAAGTGTAAAATTCCTATCGAGGCTGGCCTCCGCCTCCTGCCGACTGATTGAGTTATAAGCTATGATGGCGATTCCATTTTGTTTTTGCACTGTTTCTCACTTGAATGCCATGTGGTGAGGCGTCTACTCATATTTAATATACATTAGCTCTCGGACCTCGATCTTTGATTTCTGCTTTCTTGCTGCGTTCACTCAGAATGCGTACCTTGTTTATTTTGATTTGTCGCCTTTGATATATGAATCGTTTTTGTTATTATCTGAAACACGTTATTATGGATGACTGGAGAACTTGATTACATTGCTTTGAGCCTGTGTACGAGTATCTTATTTAGTCTCGTTACTGTTGAGAATCTAATAATGTTCTAGACTTAATCACGATCTATTTGATCTAGGTAGATATAATGATTTGATTCTCAGAATAATTAAATGACAGATACTTATATCCGATTTCAATGTAGTAGTTTCTGTAATAATACAGATAGGCTTTTAAATAATAGTAGGAAATGGATATAATAATGTGATTCCACTCCTGCCAATACTTTTGCAGTCAAATCAAAATTAATAACTACTTACATACAGCAAATTACTAATAAAAAACTTTAACAAAGTTGAGACAGCCGGTCGCCGGAGATTACTTGGGATATAGTATCTAACTAACCAAACCTTATTGTAAGGAGACAGGAATCTCTTTTGAATATGAAAGTGTAGACTTTGCGGCAGGTAGGCCGAAGGCCGAACACAAAAGCCGGGTAGCTGGGTCTTATAATCGAGAGTGCCTCCGGTTTGATAGTTAATTAAAGAAGTGAATAACATGCCGCAGTGCAAGTCAGCTGCAATCTTCGATACGTACTTACGTATAGGATATACTTAGAGCAGTTACTATACCACCTTAGTAATAGGTAATGAGTTTTTCAAATTGTTCGAAGACTTATACGTGGTAAACGGGCTGCTCTAACGGTGAAGGAAAACACTGTGAGGAAACTTGCATGTCTAAGGAAAAAAAGTGTTCTGAATAAGTACATGGAAATCCACCAATTAGAACTGGACCTAAACAGTGGATCATGGCCGAACCTCCTTGTGCAAGGGGAGGTCTGTGCCCCAACAGTGGAAAGATATGTATACAGGTTGGTGATGAGGATGAATGGGTTATTCGTGAAATGCTGACAAATTACACAAATTATCCCTATTATTATTAATAAAATAAAAATACTTTGGAGTAATGAATTAACTATCTACCAAAGTATATTTTTTTTATAAAATATTGTTGCTTTGACCTCCTAAATTAAAAAAAAAGAACTTCTTAAAATTACGTACCTTCAAATTAACTTTACTTGTGTTAGGAACTTTGAGCTGTTCGTAGGTAGTCTAATGAAAATTGAGAATATACCTACCTACCTATGTAAAACGAAAGCTTGTGTATTTATTATTATAATGATATATACATATTAAAGCCCTTTAAAACCCAATAAGAAAAACTAAAGCTTTATAAACAAAATGTGCAGTTTTACAATATTTAATTATGGTTTTGTAGTATAGGTTGTAAGTATATTGTTTGAATGAAATCCAACAACTTAGGGTAAGGTCTGCCTAGATACTGCAGAATGCATACCTGACGAACTCCTCTACTACAGATAGATAAATCTATCTATTCAGGCCATTTGCGTTCCATACATCACGCAATTTGCTCTACTTTAAATTATTTCTGTTATTGTTTTACATAAATAGTTTTAGATGTTAAATAAAGTTGATAATATATAACATGCACATAATAATAGTACCTACATACTTGTTTTTCTTAAAGCTCAGCTTAGGTTACTGCAAGAGCAAGTTTTGTTCTGAGTCTTAATAAAGTCGAAAAAAACTTCATATGAAAATTACACCATTCCAGTCCTAGAATTATAATAAGGATGTAATTTCGGTAGTGTTACTGACTACAAACTCCAACCAAAGTAATAAATTAAACCAATAAAAATTAAGCAAAATTACGCTTGCATAGTTACAATTGCAATGTTAGAAAGGAATAAATCACAGGCAATAAACTTAATGCAACCAACATAAATTTTCTAGATTTTTCCATTGTCACTATGACGTTTAAAGCAAAAAGCAACTCAGATATGCAAATAGGTAATATTTGAAGCAATAAAACCGTTATCGGTGAAGTTATCGCTGCGCAACGGAGCGCATTTTGCACGCTTCTAATGAACGCCTTATGAAACAGGCAATTTATCACATACCCTTATCACAGAACGCATTGATAATACAAAACGCAAATACAATAGCTATTATTATAATCCTTCAAATGCCTACAAGTCAACCTACCCAAACGAAAAACAAGCAAAATGGTACTCTATTTGTTTTCCAGATTCTATCCCCTAAGTTTCACTTTAAGAAGCCGCAAGTAACATATTATTTTGTACCGTTTCACACAAACTCTCATTACCAATTCGAACAAGATGCTGTTTCAAAAGGCCGGTGTTGTCGGCGCCTTGTATCTTCAGTGTGACCATGAATAAATCAATGAAAACAAATAGTATTCGGCTACTAGTGTACCCAAAGCTTTTTAAATGATGTATGATCTACTATTGTTTCAACTCCCGTTTTGTTAAGAGATCCTCATGTATGGTAATTTATTCAACGTGAAATAATAGGTAGAGCATATTTTCTTGCCACGATTGAGTGTGCTGTACATATAGATAGTATGGAGGCGTAATTTGGTAGACACCGAAACTAATTTATTTAACAAAGGACCGGCCGACCGATAGAAACTTTTTATGCGTATACAAACATAGGTATTGCATCTATATATAAGTACCTGTGTAAGGTAATTACAAATTTTTCTTTGTGTTCCTCTCCCGAGGATACATTGATTGAAGCAGTTTCATAATACGATCCGTATTTTATTTTGTCATTTTTTTTTGCATTAACTCTAAACATATAGAACTATCAAATACTTATATCCTGAGATAACATAAATCTATTGTAGTATAGGTATATTGCAACCGGAAATTAAAAATTCCTAAAGCGAAGCAACAGGACAAAAACACGGCATCTGTTTGTACCTATATTAAAAATATATCACCGAAATTAACTGAAGCATGTAATTCGACGTTTTTCATAGTTTATTGTCACATCAAAATTAATTTAAGAGTAGACGTTTTGAGAACGAAGAATGACGAGAAAATATAGACACTGTACCAACGTCTTAGAAGGATAACTTACGCCTTACAGCAAAATGGGTAAAATGGGAAATCGTGAACCAAATCGAACTCATTGATAACACGCATATAAAGGTATGTCACGAGTAGGTAGTATAGACTAAATGTAATATAGGTACATCGGTACAGATTAAATTTGCTATTACATATTAAACATTTTCTCATCTAAAAATAGAACAGCTCTAAAACTACTACAAAATGGAGATTTTCAGTTCAAAGCTGTCTCTGAGAAACGAATCTAAATGAGATTTAGAATTCCTGGAAAAAACGGTAAGGAAATGAGTCAGGAATGATCAAATGAGGGTCGGTAACGAGCTTGTGTCGCTCCAGTGACCATAGTCGGGCTTCCGGTGGACAGGAAAACCAGTCCGAGACAGGCGATGACGAAACGGGAGTACACCTGCTGTGATTTGGACTTTTAATGGATTTCAAATTACTTTTTAGTTCATGACAAAATCAGTTGTGGAAAGACTTTAGTTTTATAATGAAACCATAGAGTATTGGTATAGGTTTTTGTTTTTGAGTCGTATGTACTTTCCTTAACCAACTAATTCCTTAACCAATAAAGTCGTCGCGGAATTAAATGAGCTTTTGCATTTAGTCAATTGGATTTCAACAGGTCATGCGATTTAACAGATTAACAATTTTTATAATATCTCATTACCAAGGTTTCATTTCCATACTAGATTAATATAGAAACGAGGAAGGTAATAAAACGAAACAGGATAGGTACCCAAGAATGCACGCTAAAAAATAAATTGTATAATCATCAGACACTTTTTATTTTTGGTCCCCGACACATCCCAACAGGAGAGGGTAAAAAATTCGGCGCTAAAAAGAATAACACCGAGAGTCTATTACTCCAACAGCATGTCATCGACGGTTCATTAAAATACGATGACTTAACACAAACACTATAGTGGACTTCATTGATAGCCTCCGACGTAGGTTCCACCGCATAAAAACACCGGCCATCTGCCAAACGACCATGATTCCTAATGAGATGGTTATAGAGATCACAACTCGAGAATTCCGTGGGTAATTTTTTAAGATCGGTTACAATAGCATTTCATTCCGTAGAATCCATTGATAAGTGTAATGCTACCAGTGTTACAAGAAGCTGATCTCACGAGAGCGTTGAGAAAGTCAATTACTTACTTATGAATTTGCCCTAGCAAGGATGAAACCGAGAGTTGATTCGCTTTATGATCGTCTGGTCTCATGACAAAGGCAATGTTCTCGGAAAATTAGCAACATTCTTGAAATGTCGCTATAAAACGCATCAAATAGTAAACTAACTGATGCCACCTTTAAAACGTAAATTATTTTCGTCGTATGCAGTAATTACAATCTACCTACTGACTGTAGGACGATTTAATAACCGAACACATTTATAGCTGGAAAATTGAAAAATTAAAATGAAAAAACATAAACATAACATAACATAATTAAATTTAATTGAAATTGAAAAATTATGTCGCGAGCGGATTTGGAACTTGCTACATAGCCTTTCCGTGACCTGCTCTATTCCAACTGAGCTATAGCAGTCGGTATATAGTTCTCAATGAATAGAATATTGTCTAACCTTATTTAAATTTCATTTGCTTGCCTGAAGAGTTTATACAGTCTCAGGCAAACAATTTCGAGAATGAACTGGAGAAAATAAACCGAAATAGCATTAAAACTCAATCAAGTGTTCAATCTAAAAGTAACTTACCTAATACTGTTAATAATTTGTAGCAACCTAAAAAAAGAAAGCTAGACAACTATTTACTTTCCAAAACCGTGAGAAAAGATTTCGTCTACAAACAAGTACCAAAGTACTAAGGGGCAAAAAACAGTAAACCGAAATGTTACAGTTACAAATTATTGTGCCGTGGAAATTACCAATTCAATGCAAAATTAAATGCTTTGAACTGACTTTGTGGGGCCGATTCTGTTTGGAATAAATTAATTAAGGCGATTTAAGTCGATTTTCCGTCGTCACTCGCAGCCGACACCGTACAAATTACGATTTTGTACATTGCTGCTCGTTATTGTCTGGCTCATGGCGAATATTTCTCTAAACTAAACCCATTGCAGCGATTCTTATTGTTCGATTAATATATTTTTTTAAATTTAATTGGCAGAAAATATCAGGTGAGAGAAGGTTGATTGAAAAGTGATCGACAGGTGAAAATTTCTGAGCATAGAAAGCATAGCTACTTACTTAATTGGTATGGTTTTCCTCTTTTCTATACTATAAAAGATAAGACAAATTAGTTTGGAATTTTCTTGTGATGCTTATTAGAAGTTTAGTAGAATAATGTGCAAAGCAGCGGTTTTGTATTTGACATTAAATTCTAAACCATAAACGAGCATTGTTGTTTATAAATTTCATATAATAACAAGTTCTCATCTGTGTACGCAGTATATACTGAATAACATCTGTGGAAATCCGCCCATTGAAAATGAACTCTATATGAAGGCTTAGTATATATACGGAAAGCTTCAGTATTTCTAGTTCACTCAAGGATACCAAAGATGTAAGATGAATATTGTTTTACAGATTTGTCATTTTGTGTACTTATACACGAGATTATAAAATTCACCCCACGCAGATTGCTCGCTAGAGAAGTTTTATATGGAAACCGCGTCTGTCAGTTGGCGCATGCGCTGTGCGTATCTCCCCATAAGTACTTACATTCAGTCGGCCAATGAAATGTCAACTTCATTTGACATTTCAAATGGGAAACTTTTTAAAACTATATGCGCATTTGTCCAAACTCTTGGCCCACTGTCAGTGCTCATATCATCATTCTAGAAATAGGTAAAAAGATGGCACCACTTCAGACTGACTCTGCGCCTTCTTTCCAGTAATTAGACATTAATTAATTACCATAGACATTAATTTACCCTTTTTGGCACTGTACCACACCAGATGTTCTGTGCTGCATTTATTAAACTTTGTATACTTCTGTATTGTGTTCTATATTCTGGTGTTTACAGTGCTAAATAAACGTGTTTAATTTCAATTATTTTTTATTACAATTGTCAACCGTTTTATGGGAAAGTTCGCATATATAAGTATAGATATAGGTATAGCCGTTCTATAAAGAGACTTGAGTATAGTCACTTGGTCCTAACATATATAATACGGTACGTTGATTTAAGTTTATAGATATGCTTCAGTAGGTATCCCTAACTAAGGGGTATTCCTCGTGGCTTAATCAGTTAGGCCACGACGAATACCCCCTAACTAACACTATGTTACATAAATGTAACTTAAAAAAATAATTAAAAAGAAAATTTAAAATAACAAAAATTTCATTTAATTAACATTGTTAAAAAATGAAATGATAATTAAATTAAATTTTGATTATTGTTATTTTAAATTTGAGAGCAGTACATTTAACAATACAAATTCGATAAGTCTTGCCAGTAAGTACTTATATTTTGTACAACTGTAATGTCGCCTACATTCATTCGCCTACGGTCTTGTTGAGCATAGGGGCTTGTTGGGCAATTGAAATATCTCGAAAACTAAGCATCGCACGACAACACTTCAAATGGCGGAAAGACGGGTACGAGGGAGAGGAATACATCACGTGACTGCCGGTTGCTGCACGGTGGTCGGGCGAGGACTGCAGACATTTTTTTTATTTTTTGATCGAAAAGTATAAAAATAATTTCCTATTCATTTTCGTCTCGACTCGTGTGATAATAGCTATCTACGATCACGTAATTGTTAAAATTTTATGTACTTATTGAGCTTTCGATTATAAATTGTTGTCTACTCCCAAGTCTTACCATTTATTTATAACCTCACTATTATTTCGGAAGGTCGGGGTTGGGGCTAGTTGAACAGGTGTTGCTCAATTTGTCCAACTAGGTATTGTTCCTTAAAAAAAAAAATATTTTGCTTTTTACTCCGGTTTAAGATGCGGATGTACTCGTTATATATTTTATCTCATAATTAATACTATTAATATACAACTTTAGGTACAAAGAGCGTAATAATTATCAAAATATTCAAAATAAATTATTTTGGTTGATTTTGATTTTATTTTACTGGATGAGTAATACTTTTTGTTTCACTGTAGAATTAGTACTGTATATTTGATTGTAGCCCACAGATTTATGCAAGATTTATATAATTTCTATATCACTAGTGAGTCAATTCCTTCCGTTGCTCAACTTGCCCCATACCCTTGCTCAACTTACCTCACCCATGGGGCATGTTGAGCACGTCGGAACTGAACTGTCTCGCAATAATGACAATAACTACTAAATCACATCTGAAATAGTTTTTTTCTTCTGAAGACGTTTAGAGCGGGATAAAATACATGTCCAACAGCGTAGGTATTAAACAGATCTGATGAACCGTTTAAGAGTTATGATAGATTATGTGAAAAATTACTCAACTAGCCCCGCCCTACCCTACTAGTACAGTGGACAACACATCTGGCAATACCCTTTAGTACTTTGTCACTTTAACTTAAATTGACACAATCATACGAATGCCATGAAATCATAACAAAAACTTATTGCGATAGCTTTTTATATTCCACGGAATATAAAAAGAACTAATGTTTTCTCCACTATACGAGTACTGTGACCTTACCTTCACTAACCAGGATTAAATAATAGGTTTTATATCATCCAACAATCCCAATTAAGTCCCATCTTGCCCTGATTTTTTAATAAGTAGGTATACTCGTACTTTCATTTAATTATGGTGTGAATCTAAAGTTTCTTAAGGGTTTCTGTCCTTGCTGTCCTGTCTAAACTTCAACACAAACTTTAAACTTCGCAATCCTAAAACATTTGTATTAAATGTTTTTAAGAACAACACATCGTTCTATAACCCTATTGTGTGAATGTGTAGATTGTTTAACGAAATCTCTTCGAATAGTAACAATAAGCCATCGTTAGACTTAATCGATCCTAGGCCATTAGTTTTTTAAAGGAGGGTTAAGGATGTCCTCAAGTAAGCTATCAACGCACCTACTTTACAATTTTTACTTTTATTTTTATTTTTCAATAGGTATTATTGTTATTTTTTATCATTACATTAACTAGTCTTTTTTTGCTTTACCAATTTTGTACAACAACCAATTTTCCACTTCCTAACCATGCTGTGCTTACACGTTAAGGGTTACGACCTAGCTCAGAACTTTATATTGATTTTTCTGTAATTTCTCTGGTTGTAATATGTTTTGTTTACCTAATTAATTAATTAAATTAAATTATCTGTTAGTCCCTTATCAATATCAGTTTAAGTCAATTTTTGATAACAACTACCTACATACCTAATAAATAAATAGTAATCACATTAATATATATAAATGGATTATCTGACAGATGAACCCACGAAAGTACCTACCACATGTAATGAAACTTACCACATTTATAATCTTTCAGCATAATTTTATTCCACAAAAGATTTGCCGAAATTATTGCTATCCTTTCTATGAAAAGGACACAAAAGTCATCAAAATGCCGGGTACAATTTACACTTGGTTAAAAAGAGACGCGCATATTTCTGTCACTTCATTTTCAGTGAATGGGCAGAACGCTGCCCCTCCATCCGTCGCAAGCGCATGTTTTGGTAAAGCACTCGGGTGACAAAATAATAACTTAATTTTAGTACTTACTGAGACAATAAAAAAATATAATCGTCGTAAAATTTCGGTGTTTTCAGAATTAAGCTTTACATGAGCTTTACTATGTATGTATAACATTCTATGTTGCTGGAGCGGAAACTTTCAAACTTTCGTCTTTTAGCCGAATTTTAAGATATTTGTAACTATGTACCTACTTAAGTAAATAAATAATTTCCGTTTAAATAAAAATAATGTTATGTGCAAGTAAATTAACTTTTAAAATGAGTACTCACTGACAATTTAGGTCCATACAGAACTTTTTGATATTTTTCCTCAAGGCACTGTGACAAGTCCTTAGAGCGCATGGATGTACTACGTACCTCACACTTGAGCAAGTGGGAGTATACCATGTGCACTCACCCACACAGCGACACTCAAACCCTCAACACGAGCCTCTCCTCAGCCAAGCTCACCCACACCACCACACCATGCCCTGTCCGTACGAACACAGCGGCACTCTCAGTTCACTACACAACCTCCTCTACTGCACTCACGCGCAAAAAAAAGATAACGCGATCTATCGATCTTTTTTTCAAATCAAAAAGAACGTCGTCTGATAGGCTTCATGGCTATAGTCGGATAAAACTGACGTCTAGAATCGAACGCGTCGAAAAATATATTTCGATTACAATATTTATGACATCGTAATTAATTAAACACGTCGTTTTAATTATGTAAATATAAATGGGTGATAATCAATTTAAATTATGTGTTTCGATCTCGTTCGGTTAATTTAATGTAAACAGATATTTATCATTACTTTGTGACGTTTTTACGGTGCTAATGAGTTTAATGGTACAAGAGTTTTGAAGTTTTTGTTGAAAGCTTAGTTATTATGTGCGGCAGTAAAATGGTCTGCCTGTGTGGATTTTGCCATAGTTAATGTGTTCGAATCATCGTTGATGGAAACATTATACCATACCATTATGGAACGCCACCAAAATGGTATGGATGTGTGGGTAGGTAAGGATAATTAAGTAATTTATTATTATTTTAATTATAGCTATTCGATAATGAAAAATAAGCAAATACTCTATTTTTTTTAATTAAATGGTTTTGCCTATCAATGTGGAAGTATTAATTGATCTAATCCTTTCATCTTTCCTACAGACTTTTCCTTCGTCTATTATAAGACTCTTATACAAGGCAAATCAAATTATAATCGTTTCTAATCATCCTTCTTGTCAATCCTCTTTAATAATTCTTATAGGAATATTTCTCGGCTTATCTAATATTGCTTGGTAGATTCAATTCCATTTAGAAAACCAATTATCGCTTTGCGACTTTAATAAAAAATATCAATTAGAACCGACATGCTAAATCTCAATATTAAAACTAAACTGAAAATTACGGTTCTCTAATAGAACCTGATTATTAACGTGAATTAAGACTTAGAGGATAACTAACTATGTATATGAGTATGTATAACACTGTTTTTTATATTTGTAAAATGTATTTTTGTATTTCGAGTTTGTAATGATTTTCAGAATAAAATAGAGGGTCAGTTATTCGCACAATTTCTATACATATTTTTCATAGAACTGAAGAAGAACTGACCAGCGGCTAATTTAAGTTTTTTCATGGATCTATTGCAATTTCATTTAAACTGCTTAAAGAAACAACTACTCGGCTCCTTTATAAAAGTTTGCTAGACCAAGTTAAGTTACCTTGCGTTATTGCCGCTTATTTCTACCTTTTTCCAAATCCCAAAAAATCCTTTCATCTCGACAGGGCAAGGTAGAGTCAACCAGCTCGGTGGTTTATTCATCAACGGGCGGCCCCTGCCGAACCACATCAGACTGAAGATCGTGGAGATGGCGGCGGCGGGCGTGCGGCCCTGCGTCATCTCGCGGCAGCTGCGCGTCTCGCATGGCTGCGTCTCCAAGATCCTCAATAGGTACCAGGTGAGACCACTACTCATATTCACCTACGTATATGTCGCCCTTTTTATTAAACGTATTAGATTGAAGTCCGTAGCAGCAGATTGGATCTCCAAGATTGGTAATAGGTGAGACCACAACTCATGTTCACCTCCGTATAATATAATTTTGTCACCCTTATTTTAAAGCATATTAGATTGAAGACCGTGGCGGTACGACGCGTCTCCAAAATCCTCAATAGGTACCAGGTGAGACCACTACTATTGTTCGTCTACACACTCCCATAGGTATTATGAACAACATTCGATTGAATATTGTGGCGATAATGGCGGTACAGTGCGTCTCTAAGATCCTCAATACGTACCAGGTGAGACCACTCCACTACTCATGATCATCTATGTATAAGTATACGCCCTTATTTTAAACCACATTAAATTCAAAATCGTACGTGAAAGATGAAAGACCAGCATTCTATAAACCGGAGGTATTTGACAATTACCGTTCATAAACACTACCTACTCGTACATAGATTATATTTTTTAACGTTACATAATCCACATAACATATAGTAGATTACATAACAAACAGAAGTAAACAGTGATAGATACCAGTTTACTAGTAAGCCACGCAGGTCGCCCACGCATGCGCCAGCGCACCTCTGGTCAATCGGCAACAATCGCTATTGATAGCCTGCGCAGCGAAGCCTGAAGGTTCGTTTTCACCACTGCTCCCATGGCACTGTGGTTCTGTACCACAATGGGGATTGTTTCGTTCAGGAAGCGTTTAGCCACGGTCCGACCTCTGCCACTACCTGTTTATAGGCGGAGGGAAATTACTCGTATATTGTACACAACTATAAACAATAAGGGTTAAATGATATTTTTTAACTTTGCCAAAGATGATTTTTTTATATAAAAACCCGATTAATATATATTCATTGTTATAATTGCCACAGAAATTGCGATCTCTATCATACATATTATTCATTTCAAGTACCCACATGTCTCTACATAGATAGATAAGCGTAAGCTGTAAATTAATATAATATTTTTTATGCTTTAATTTTGCACTCAATATTAGACCTTACCACAGAACTCTACTTAGTGTATATATACATTCTCAAAACTATGTTAATGGTATTAATGTAGAGACATGAAGAAGGTAGAAACCAAGGATTTTGAAGTTCATCATATGTAGACTGCTCACTAAGAGAAATTTTATATGGAAATCGCGTCTGTCAGTTGGCGAATGCGCTGTTAGCATTTTCCCATACATTAGTTGGGTATTGAAATGTCAAATATATGACCTATGGCCAATAAAAATGTCTCTTATCAGTAGCGCCCTCTCCTCTAGAACAACGATGTGAGTACTGACAGCTAGCCACGGGTTTGATCCATAAGCTAGCGCTAGTAAGAGACATTTTGATCGTGTTTTGTTACTACAATGTTAATAAAACAATCTCTCTCGCCCAGGAGACGGGGTCAATCAGACCCGGCGTGATTGGTGGCTCGAAACCGAGGGTCGCGACGCCGGAGGTAGAGGCGCGCATCGAGGAGCTCAAGCGGCAGAACCCGGGTATCTTCTCCTGGGAAATACGCGAGAAATTGATAAAGGTAATAAGTACTAAATGTTTCGCATCAAACAAAAGATTAATGAATGAATGAATACTCTTTATTGCACAAAATTAGTGTGATACAATGCGTACAAAACGATTAATACACTCTAGGCAAAAAGACAGAACGGCGGTCTTGGCTGTTTTGGCGGTCTTATCGCTAAAAGCGATCTCTTCCAGACAACATACATACATACATAATATTAAAATATAACTAGAAACCAAAGTTGTGAAAAAATAAGGAACGAAGAAGGAGTCATTGAGATAGATAGTGGGCCTTAACCTGTGCCTTGAAAATGTCTAAGGATTTGGCTTGTCTTATGGATACGGGTAAAGAATTCCAGAGACGGATAGCATGGACAGTGAGTATGTAATAGGAGTTCCTATCACCACAAACTCTACCTTCAAGCCATCTTCAACCACGTGTCTTTTAATTAGGTTAGGTTAGGTTTGCTTCATTGTTGAAAATGGCAGATCAGAATATCTCCAAAATATACTGTGTGCTCGCATCCGTCATGATACAACTTTTTAATTTTGTATTTGGCATCCAGAAGTGTCCATTCGGTTCAAATAATTGAAATAGGTAACATAAAATACTCTAGGTACTTATTAATTATCGTATAAGTCGTGTGTCTGTTGGATCATAAACTATTTTTGACATTGTCTTTTCAGTTTCTTTAAAAAGTGAGACAATAAACATAATATCTATAGATGCAAGTTTACAATTAGGAACTACCTATGATGAAGGTGGTTCCTCTGTCTACTCACTCGGGGATTATGGACGTGAGAGTTATAATTTTGCATATAAAGTTAATATAATATTATATCAATATATTATTATTATAATTATATTATGACTTAATAGACGTCACAGTACCATCAGATTACAACATTGGAGCAAAAGAAATAGAAAAGTTAGTAAAGTACCACCTCTTGAAAACAGAAATAACCCGGCTTTGGAAGACCCCCACTACTGTAATACCAATAGTGATAGGAGCAACAGGAGTAGTAGCCAAAAGTATACACAGGAACTGTTACAAACTGGACGCGCACATAAATATACACATAGCGCAGAAGCAGGCAGCTATCCACACGGCAACAATAGTCAGCAAAGTATTAGGAGACACAGTTTTTATTAACAGGGACTCCGACCCTCCTCTTCCCTGAAGGTTTCGGGGCTGGAGGTCGGATAACTACCGATTACTTTTAATCGAGGCTCTTAGAGAACTAAATATAATTATATTATGAAAATTATATAATTTTCATGTATCCTATCGA
Source organism: Hofmannophila pseudospretella (assembly GCA_947369225.1). Taxonomy (NCBI): domain Eukaryota; kingdom Metazoa; phylum Arthropoda; class Insecta; order Lepidoptera; family Oecophoridae; genus Hofmannophila; species Hofmannophila pseudospretella. Next base: position 6,764,986 of record OX376326.1, read on the forward strand.
TACGTCGCGAAATGTCAAAGTCGTAAAAAGTCAAGGCTCCAAATTACGTCCAAGTCGAGGAATGTTACAAAAGTCAAAGTGACAAATAACATAGTGACAAATGTCAAAGTGACAAATTAGTATGAGTTGTATGGAGGTTGCATGAGTTGTATGGACTCATACAACCTCCATACAACTCATACAAACTCCACGCTACTCGTACTAACTCCATACAACTCGTAAAACATCAAACAATTTGTTATTTTGACATTCGTTACTTTGACCCTCTCTCCCTCACACACAACTGTGTAGTCCATCAAGACTTTTAAATTTTTCGATCTTGACATTTTCCGATCTGAACATTTTGCGATTTTGACATTCTCCGAGTTGGACGTCTTGACATTTCGCGATGCATCGCTCGCATCCTATTAGTATCGATCTCTACCATCTCAACTTCATCAACATTAGCTCATACAAATATTAAAAAGAGACAACAAACATTTTTCACTTCTGGATGGATATAACAAAGTACTTACCTACCTAAGCTTAGTACGACGAAATATTTATAGATAAACACATTAAAATTTTGCACAAAATTGTGATCGTAACCACAGAATAAAATTAAATATAATTGTCTTAGCGTAGAATTCGCGAAACAGTATTCGAATTATTTTTAATTGGCTATAAAAAAGGAAAGGTTCTCAAGCCGACGCATATACATGCTGTATTAACAAAACCCCCCTTGTAAGCCGAAAGACGGGTGTCCAGTGTCGTCCAACTTTTGTTCTACGCTTTTTAAATTTACGTAAAAAAATTAGACTTCCCATAGTCATTTGGTACCGATTTGTACGGAGAGTCGAAAGACATAGATAAAAAATTGATCAGTTATCGATACTGAATACCTCACTTTCGGCTTACAAGGGGTGTTTTGTTACATCCTGTATTGTATGTATGTATGTGAATTTCAATATTTCTCGGAAACTGGCTTCTGAATTATAAATGAAAACATCTAAATCTATGTAGTTTCTGAATCATTATAAAAAAATGTCAGGGTACATATTTCAGCCTGCCTCTAGCACAATAATAACTATAATAAGAGTAGCATTTTTATATTGAACTGATTAACAATTAATTATCAATTAACATAATTTTCCCGCCTCCGCAATGAGAAGTTGGTACGGAGATAGATATTTCATTTTCTATAGGCTAAATAATAATGATAAGCGCTTGAAAAAAAATTAGAAACCGATTCTACTCAAGTAGTACTACCAACAAAATAAAACCAAAAACTTACTTCAATATAGTCGGTTTCTAATTTTTTTATTTAAAATTTGGTGTAGTCTTGAATCTTTTCTAATTTCGTCATGAATTCATGATACCTACTCATTGTCTAAAATTTGATCCGAAATTAGAATTTTCCTCGACGTTTCTGTTTCCCAATTATTAACTTTGTAAACCTTTGTCGAGACAAAGTGGCACTCCATAATTCTATAGTCCGCCCCAGATCCTTGCAGACACGAACTTCTCAAGCTTTCTTAAATAGAACCTAAATTACTTTATAAATAAGTTTTGCTATTCATTTCATTCAGTTCTAAAAGGTGGTGGTAGATCTGCAAAGATTCAAAAACTTCTTAAGTATATATTTTCCTGAATTAAAAAAAAGTTACCGACCGACCCTGTCCAAACCCCTTTCATAACCTTACACCTCTTTGTTCACATATGAATAAATAATAATAACTTAATGTATTTAAAAATTGCCTGCTGTGCAAACTTCTTTCCTCCAAGTATAACTTTAACTTATATGTCTTGAAATTCAGTTGCTTAGGCAAGTAAAAGGATATATCTTCGATGATATTATGGATTCGATCCGATCGCTTCAAACTCTACTTCATTCAAAAAGTGAAATATATGTGTCAATACTCTATTAATAAAACAAGAGCGAGTTACCGTCGTAACGTCATTATATAGTTACCTAAATTTTTATTAAAAATACATGATATCTCTTTCTACGCTATAAATAGAGATGACACGAGACTGTTGTACCATTTTGTAGGTTTACCTACATACTTTATACTATTTATAAAACCGTAGGTTCTTATGTTCTTATAGAGCTTTACGTCATACATTTTATCTACGTAGTACCTATACTATAGATACAAAAAGGTATGTAATCTCTTTGTATCCCTACTGAATCTGTTATCACCCGCAATGATTATCACTTTATTTTCTTTCATGTCGTAGCTACTCAAGATCTGAGCTATAAAAGAAAGCTAATAATAATATTCTAAGGAGGGCTAAGCTGCAACTCCTTTGTGAAAAGAAAGTCGCTGTTTATTTAGGTATTCTTTGTATTTTATAACAGTTTTTTTAAGAATAAAAAAATATTTTTGCTTACTATAAGCGTAGAAGTGGTGACAAACAAAGGTTGTACGTCCTACGAATGTAACTGATATTATGTAACAAAAAAAGGACTGTTACATCACTAGTTAAGTCACTTGACATCTTCCAGGTGTAACATCGTAGGATGTAGGTACTTACAGGGTTTAAAAGTTACAAACGAAAAGGTAAACAATTCTCCAATAAAATCATTTTATTTTTAATTTATTTGAAAACATATTTTGTGTAAGCATACACATACATACTTCTGACGTCCATAATCACCGAGGGGATCCCACTTTTCGCCGTAAGATTTGGTGGACAAACGTGATAGGCCTATAGCCCGTCTACTAGGTGTAGTTAGAATAGTGTACACCAATGCCCTTATCAATGCCTTTATGCGCTTGCTTCGTACGACACCAACGGGAAGAGTTGGGGTGGTGCTATTCTTTTAGTCCGGCACCACACGGCACATAAGATTATATAAGCACTCACCCGAAAAATTATAATGTTTTATAGGTATCTTGTTTCGCAAACCCTTCCGTCACTTAGAAAATTCTTAATTTTTGATAAAATTAATTATTTCAGCCATTTTTAGTCTTCGTTAGATTCAATTACTTTGTAGTATTGAGAAAATGGAAAAACACATGCTGTCTTTTTTCGCTGACTTCCGCCAAAAACGGTCACTTTTGGCGATAATGTGTACAATCACTTCAGGAATTGAAGTAAGGTTATTAATACTAGCTTAAAAATACTACTTATCCTTTCGGAATGCTTTCCGGTAAGCTTTTTAAATAAAACTTAATAATGAAACAAATATGATGTTTTCTTCGATTGGCGGCGCTAGTGTGCGGAGAACCTCGCCTTAATTAATTTCAGCCATTAATTGCAAATTAAATTACGAAAGAGCACCGTTTAAAATTAGAACAATAGTTTTTATAATGTTGGTGACTGTGGGCGGGCACCAACCAGCCAGATAATTTAAGCAACAGCGACAAAAAGGTAATTTGTTTTTTTATTGGGGTTCCGTGTTCCGTAATTAAATTAAGAAAATCACATACTTACATTCGCTCCTGGTATCCGTTATAATTCATGCAAAATGCGTGGAATTTTCATAAAGCACGTATAATAAAAAAAAAAGGAAAAAAAAGCACGTCTAAAAAGCAAAACTTTTGACATTCTGATCATAAAAAGATTAAAGGATCTAAATATCTAAAATGCAAAATGTCTATTGTAGTGAATGCCTGTAAGTATATATTTATAGGTCGAAGACACAATTTGTCTAAAAGTCCAACAGGCAAAACGTTTAATCCGCTATCATAAACTCTATACATTTCCTATGGGAAAAAATCTAAAAAACCTTACCCTCCCTTATGGCTTCGCCGTAGTCGGACCAAAAGGTGTAGCATTACAATTTTCTCATACCGTTTATGTACCCATGTGAAGAAAACCTCGGACCCAAATCCTGCACACAGTTTTTTCTTCATTCTAAGAATAGGAATGGACCCGAGTAAGGGTGTTATTACATTGATGCAATCGACATAGATCGGTGGATTGATTATAGACCGTTCAAAGTCGATTATTGTTTATTTCTTTGTCCGATCTGTCATCTGTCATCGATTGACAATTGATCCGACATCGATCGCGTCCATGTACACTCTAACTAATATCCGTATTTGTAGGTGAACGGAACCCTCAATAAGCGCAGCCAACTCGCGCTGTCTGTTGTTTTATAATGAGGCAGTGAGAGACAATCGTGTATATTACAGGAGGGCGTGACGGACCCACCCAGCATCTCGTCGATCTCGCGGCTGCTGCGCGGGGGTGCCCGAGACCCAGATGGAAAGAAAGATTACAGCATTGATGGCATTCTTGGAGGTAAGCCTTTTGTACCGTCACCCAAAAAGTATTTGACAACACTTCATTGGTAAATAGAGTTTCAAAGTGATCAGATACTTTTTTGGGCGTACTGCACTTTATTAATTATAAGAAATAAATAAAAATAAACTAAAAAAATATTTTTTGGGCGATAGTACGGTCACGGACCTTAATTTAGGACCCAATTTGACACATTGAACAGCCTTGTCATAGTCAATACTAGATTAATGGTAGTATTCGATCTCTTTTGATTGAAGTCTATGTTATATTGTCACAAAGTCGTTCTTGGTTGGTTTTTGGGACACCTGTATGTGTAAAAGTAAAGAGCGTCTGTGGCACAGTGGCTAGGATACGGGACTCCCATGCGGGAGGTCCGGGTTCGAAACCGTGCAGTGCCATGTACCAATGAGTTTTCGTATTTTTCGAAGACTGTAAATTTACCGACGGTGAAGGAAATCATCGTGAGGAAACCTGCACACTGAGATGATCAGTGTGTAAAATGGGGTAGGCACAAAAGATCCTCAAGGGTCGAAGTGCCGCTGGGTTATTCCCGGCCCCCATTCATAAGATAAAATAATAATATATGTGTAAAAGTGGGTCCCAAAATAAGGTTTGTACCTACTTGATATAAAATAGTGAATTTTTTTCAATTTTGTTTAGCGTTATAAGAAATGTGAATAACAAACAGCATTATAATACTCTAAGGCTCGTCTGCACTCTTCGTTTTGTCTTTACATATTTAACATCTAGGTAAGTATTAATTGTTATTAGGTCGTCCGTGACGGTAGTTCAAAGCACGAACTATATAGGTCCCCTGGTCCTTCTTTGATACTGTGTCGCTGTAACTTATTTGACAAATTCATACAAATGTCAAGATGATAACAAAAACCTATTGCGACAGGATTCCAACAGAGCTTTTCATTTACTGAAACTAGGTACAACTCCTTTATTGTTAGAAATACGGGCTTTACTTGCCACTTTAATGTTACTGTGCTCCAGGCTTAAGACTAATGCCACGCACTTAGCTGAAAGTGCAAGACAGCTTTTCTAGGAATTAAGGTTAGCCTTGTTTCTAGTTTAGCTATATCCCTTCACATACTTTTGAACCTGAAATTAACAATACAAAAAAGGGTTGCCTGGAAGTCTGTACTTGATTCTTTACTTGTTGCTGTAGGTACTATTTCAATTATGTCTAAAGTACCTACATTAAAAATATTACAAACATACAAAACCATGTTTTTCCTTACAGTTTCCACTATACAAGTAAATACAAGCTGTAACTGTAAGTTTTTCTAACCTTCGGATAAAAAGTTACTTACCTAATATTTTACCCAATATTTCATATTGAGGTCAAACGCGGATTTAGTTTGAATTTCATAAAGAAGTTACCTTTTTCTGATCAAAATAATAAATAAGCTTACCTTTTGGTTTGAGAATTGTATTATGCACGGGAAAAGAAAAATACCTTCATACATTAGTAAATCTATTTCTACTTCTTTTATAACATTTTGCGTACTTACGCAAATTTAGGGGCAGCATAGTTGCGCGCATGATCTGAAAGTAATCAAATCCAAGAGGGTGACCACTAGTGGTACATTTTCATCTAAGCCCCTCATTAAGGTCCCAATATCATTTAAGGTCCAAACTAATGTATCGTCATCAGCCATTAACGCTCCATTAAATTAAAGTTGTTTATACACACTTGTTTATATAAATAATACACTTGTTTAAAAAAATATTTTTAAATTATTCATGTATTTCCATAATTTTCATTTCAAAGTGTCGCTATAACATTTGTTCATCTGTTCTATAACATTAACTGCAGCTAAGTATTAAGTATCGACTTTGCTAAGCTCCAAAAACGTGTCTTATCTCGGCCCATATCCCCTTTGAGTGACGAAACGGACGAGGGAAGCGACAGACAAGAAATTGGAAAATATTTTTCCTCGGAACGACCCATTTTCCTTTTTAAATACCACTTATAAAATTCTCTCTTCAATGTTACGTCTTTCGTTTCTATATTTTCTATTTTTAGTCAATGAAAAGATATCAGATGCCTATCTTATGTATCAAAAGAGTCTTTACATAAATTCCACTATCCCAATAGCTATGAGTATGTATAAGTATACCATATTTACGTACCGGAATTTCCCATTTTAATATCCAAGTCGATATAAGCCCTTTTAGCCGACAGTGAGACTCGAGAGGATGTTATTACTTCCGAACCAACACAGTTCGAACCTAACTCGCCACAATATTGCACAATAACTTCCCATCCCATTCAAAAGGATATTTTGCACGTTAATAGTGCCGACCTGTCAAAGCTTTCTCACGGAGTGCGTTCAAAAAATCAATTTCCGCACACAAATCTTACTCAGTCATTGTTGGGGTTTGAAATATTAGAGTTTATTCTCGAGGCGTCAAAGGGCGACCGGCTTTTGGCCGGCGTCGGCCGACAAAGTGCACCGCGATCGCCCGCCGGGCACTTCGATAGTGCTGAAAACACGACAATCGACGTAACATGTTTTGGTTTTTGTCCCTTTGTGACATTATCTGAACCACTATGTGTCGCAAAGTTAATTGTCCTTTGAATTTGCCGGTGCGGTACCTGTTACCCTCTTGGCTGGTATTTCCCTGAAGAGAAGTGCGCGGCGGTGCCTTTTATTTCAGTTTTTATTATAGCGAATAGTGCTCCTCGGTTGTCGTTTTTATAGAAAACACTAAAGTGGCAGCTATTAAATACGTAGGGGATAGTAGTAACCACTCTAGCAGGAGTTGAATTTATTTCACATAATATACTCGTATACCTCTATAGTCTAGATAATATATACTCTTGTGTTAGGAAAATTACTGCCTCAGGATTATAAGAGATCCATGAATACAATGTAATTAGCATGAATACAAACATAGCTAGCTAAATGTCTCTATTATTTTGTACTTTATGATTTTTCTGAATAATAATAAGATATCGAAAATTAATTGTTCTCTTACTGGTAAGAAACTTGCCAATTATTACCCCCGGTAAGAATATTTTTATACCCTACCAAAAGTCACTTTGCAGAAATCGTCACTCAAGACTTGTTTTGTTTGAAATCGTAACAATTTATAATTGCGAAAACACTTTAATAAATTTTCCGCTTTCCCTATTATATGTAGGTCAAGGATCACGTTTTCAAACAATGACATTTCTGAGCGTAATGGTTCTAATATATCTCATCTTTCTCTAAAGCTCTACTTCGCACCCTCTCGATTAAAATTCCTCCCACAAACTGTACTTACATAAGCTTTTACAAAGATACGAGTACATAAATTATAAACCATTGTAACACTAGAAGAGAACGCACTAACATTAAGAAAATATGTTATAGTAATGAGCGTTTGTACCAGTTTACGTACCATTTAAACGCCGTGTTTGTTAAGGGGTCTGCACGTAACCGCTTCAGATAAATTGCTAAATTCTTTAGTTAGGAAAGTCGATTTAGGTTCTTCTGTGAGAAAAATCATCATCATCACATCGCAGTGGACCTGGATAAGTTGCTGGTAATGATGATGATGTTAATTATCAGAGTAATTTGGTTATCAGAGTATATATTATTTTCTTTTTGTGAAGGTTTAATTTATTAAGGTTTAGTTTAGATTGTTATCGAAGTTAGTCGCCGCGCCTCCATTGCACTCCGAAGTATGTATTAGGCCTTTAGGTACGCTTACATTCATCATCATCATCAGCCTATATTAATGTCCCACCGTTGGGGCACAGGCCTCCCCTTGCACAAGGGGGTACGGGCCATGATCCACCGAGCGGGCTCAGTGCTGATTGGTGGATTTCACACGTCTTCGGAAACTTTTAATTCCCTCAGAAATGCAGGTTTCCTCACGATGTTTTACTTCACTGTTAGAGCAGTCGGTAAATAAATAAATTAAATAATCTTTATTGAAAACATCACAAATTAGTAAATCGAACAATACCCTGACTCCCAAACTAGGCGAACCTGTATCTTGGGAGACAGTGCTTTCCAAACGAAGGTATTCAATAAAGGTCAGCATTCATCCCATAGACAACTAGGTAGTTATCTATGGGATAAATACCGCCCCCTACTGAATACCAAGCAATAATAGTCACAAATTACAATAATGTACGTAAGTCTTCGAAAAAATCCGAAAAACACATTGGTACATGGCTTTGCATGGTTTCGAACCCGGACCTCCCGCATGGGAGTCCGGCGTCCTATCCACTAGACCACCACCGACCCTTACATTAATTTGTATGAAATCGCATGCAGCATTGCACACTATTGTCGCATCGCATCGCATTGCGTACTACTTTTATTCATACAAAGCGGCAAAGTCGTGCGCCGATACGTCACTGTGTGTGAATCGCCTTAAACGATACAGCATCGGTCTACTTTCACAGTCGCATCATCAGGGAAAACAAAAGAGTGCGATAAAATCTTACATTTGTTTAATAACATCGCTCGTTAGAATCAAGTAATCAACTAATGTCGTGGTGGTGATGGAAGTGATTACAGAACCTCCACGACGACGCAACGCTGCGAGATCGGTCTACATGACGATGACGGCTTGAGAGTTATGTTTAAGATTTGGGTTACATGACATCAAAATCTAAGATAGGTAATATAAGGGAGTTTCCGGGCTTCGGGGATCAAAATCCTTACTCTCTGTCCCTGCGTAACAAATGGCAGAGGGATTACGGATTACGGCCGATTATTAAAGTTGTGTACCTACTCCAATATCTATTTCTATGGATTTCTAGATTTCGACCATGAACTTGCTATGACATGCTTAATTTTTTCTAACTCTAGGCTCTTTATCGAAAGGGAAAGTAATCATTTTGCGAAATAAAATTAATAATTTAATATTCAAGTTATTTTAAGATAATCGTCATTATGATCCTAAACGCAATTGTTATCCTATAGAGTCGGACAGAAATGTTCTGCTCACAGACAAGATCAATCTTTTTGTATTTGCAAAAGGAAATTTACTCTTTGGTGAAAGTGTAGCGTCCATGTAAACCTTGACTAACGCGGCTAACACGCAAAGCGTCACAACTATTTAGAGGGCATTTATTACCTCGCGTTGTATTCAACACAATTTTGTCTCATCACATTATTCAATGAGGGCCTCCCAGAAAGACACGAAGCTCTCCGGAAGTAACCGAAGACAGCCGACAAAGACACGACTGACTTTTGAATAGACCTCAATCAAATAATCTAAGCTTAATTTTACACTTTTGTGCAACGTTTAATTTTTTTCTTTTTTAGTGATTTTAATTTAAAACTCTTCAGTGTTTGTTGGTTGACCGTTAAACCCATTGTGGTGAAAGTGTAAATAAATGGTGAAGCTTTCAACGTAGACTGAAAATAATTAATTGTTTGTATTGCATACCTGCGGGGTTTTGCGTTCAATTCATAAAATAAATGATGTAGGTATTGACTAAATAGTGCGTTTTAAAACTTATAATTTTAGTTTACTACTTTATTTATATCTACCTACTGTTGCGTGAGCCTAATAGTAATTTTAGTTCCCTGCAAATTGAAACCGAACTACAGCTTAAGACCGTGCCAAAAACACCTCTTACGCCCCGTCGTCTCGGCCGTAATCCGGCCATCTGTTAACATCGCAACAACCCGACGAAACAAAGGCCGGCCCGACCGTTTTAATGAACCCAGATTATGAAGGTGTTAAACCGCCGCCGCTGCTCTTTCAACTCCCAAATTATGACTTTTGAGCCGAGCCGCGGGCTTCACGGGTTCACAATTCGGCAATCGCCAAAGTTCCTCGCACCCTCTTCCACATACAACTCCCGTATAAACTTCTCGCATTTCTTCAACATTAAATCCCCACAGTTTTGCTTTACTACACTCTAAAGCACAAAACGACTATCAAACTGAACTTTACGACTTCCCTTTAAAGCTTCGAATCCCTTTCAGACTTATGTTTTGGATATACTTGAGTCATTTGGTCTCATACGTTATGATCAGAGCTCCGAACAAAAAGTCTAAATAAATCTGTCCCTGTCTCGCGAGCCAGCCAGAGAATTTGAGCAATGTAAATCATTTTATTACAATACACCTTTTTTATTTGGTGTCGCAGCCTTTGTGGTTACATATAATGTTGCCTCGTGCTTTTTAATGGTTCTTCCTACACCTACGGATAATAATCCATTTCCGCTAGTCTTTGATCAGATATACTTAGGTAGTTATTTAGAGAAGTTGCAATGGAAAGTAGAGCAACTACTTACCTTTTGCAATTAAAGATTAGTTCTCAATATCACAGTAATGTGTTGATTGTGGGATCCAATATTGATGATGAGAATACAATTTTATGAGAACAAAAATCAGGAAGAGGTCGATCAAAGTATGGTTGTCAAGCAAGAATAATGAGTTTTACACTCCCAACGCTAAAGTAGAGTACTAGTCCCTAATAGGACTAGAAAACTAACACTAATTAAACCCCAGAAGGCGTATAAAGCCGCGTCCAACCTCGCGCGATCGTTTTACATGACATAAATCCAGATCGCGACACCAAAATATTGAATGGTGCCAAAATGTCACCCGACCAGTAAAGACGCCGACAAAGAGGCCGCCGCACTGGGTGTTCCTTATTCTGCGCCACACTGAGCCCCATTTTTTCTTCTCATTCAATTTTGACTTCTTTCAAAAGGCTATTAATATAAGCCGCATTTTTTAAAATCAGTTTTAAGGGCAAAGCTGTGCATTGTTGGGGCTGTTTTTTAATCTGTTTCCGTAGGATACCGCTACCGATTTATAAATGAGGGCAGCCGACCCGCGACTTTGACTGCTCTTGATTTAGCCGAATTAATACGTGATGTGGGTATACACAAAAAACTTTTGATAATAAATAACGCGTGGCTCAAAAAAAGAGATGAAGACAAATTGCAGTAATAAAATGTCATAGATTTTAATCTTCCATCAAGAAATGATTTAGGTTCAGGAATTTCTAGTCACGAGTATATCTGAGGTATTTCCGCAAAAGATTAATGGCGCATAGTCTCTATTTAATTTACAGCAATCTAGGGCCAAGCAAACAAACATATATCGATTGACCAGTTTATAACGTTTTTAAAGTTTATGAAATTATACACTACCGGTCACTAGGTGAACAAAGTTCTAACATAACATAACTATATCACGTCCTCTGTCTACCACGAGGGGGTAAACAGAGGAACCGCCTCTAATCACAGATAGTTCCCACTTTTCGCCATAAGATTTGCTGGACAAACTCTTCTTTGTTCTACTTAAGTACTAAAATTCATAAATTTTTCACCGATTCAAAAATTTCTTTTATGCAATTATATTAATACCTACTAGTTGAAAACTATAGCAAACTTGCGGGACCATAATTAACATCTTCCATACACAGTCGTTAAGAAATTAAAGAAAGCTCACCTAAGCTCTCCACTGTCCACTTGTACGAGTACGTGCTTTATATAAACAATGTATTAATTAGTAATGCAAAATGTATTCTGTAAAATAGTCTCATCTTTTCTTAAATCTCTCTGACCAGGTCGAGGGTCCGACTCTTCGGACATCGAGTCTGAGCCTGGACTGACTCTGAAGAGGAAGCAGCGTCGCTCCCGCACCACGTTCACGGGCGAACAGCTGGATGCCCTGGAGCGAGCCTTCCACAGGACCCAGTATCCTGACGTGTACACAAGGGAAGAGCTGGCCCTGCAAACAGGGCTCACTGAAGCTAGGATTCAGGTAGGTACTCTCTTATGGATTTCTTTTACTTATTTACTAGCTGCGCCCCGGCGCCTTCGCTCGCGTCGTCTTTTTTTTTACTCAGAAACCTTCCCGGGCGGGCGCACAACAACTTACCAAAGTTTCATCGCAATCGGATGAATGGTATAAGAACGCTTACAAACAAACAAACATTTATTTTTATATACAAGGTGTTCCAAGGCATTACCTTCGACACTGTACCATCGAAATAGTTATTTTCCATGTCACATTTTTAAATTTTACTAAAAAAACATATTTTAATGTTCATACAAACTAAATGCCTTGACTTAAATTACCTAGTATGCTATACTCTTTATCTGAGCTGACGACGTCGCATTTTCATTAATTTAAACTTGACAATTGACATAATTTAATGACATATGCAAACGATAGACAAATAGTTTGTTATTGTTTTGTTTCAGGTTTTCTTACGGGCACAAATAAAGACCCTTACTCATTGTATAACTCAATTAAATAAAAAAGCAAGTATATAATAGTAGTTTGTTTTCGGCAAGAGTCCAAAGCCGTAAACTTCTAGACTGACCGCTGAAGGGCAAACCCTCAAAGTCATTAGCGACTGTATAAGCCTTAATGCATATCCTCAGGAACACCTTGCATATATAATATAATTAGAAAATCCAACGAAACTGCCTCCAATTACAGATTTTCTTTTATTAAATTAATCAATCTAAGGAGAAATAAGTTTCTGTGTGGGGCATTAGAAGGGTGTGTGAGCATGTAGATTATAGTATTGTTTATGACTAGAAATTATTCAGAAATATGAGACATTTTTTCCTGCGGAAGGGTCTCGAACCCGCGACTAGCCTCTCTGATGCCTGCTCCGTTCCAACAGAGCTATAGGTACATAGATTAGATACTCGCTAGAGTATATTCTGTGATTAGATGTCACTACCCGTCCCAAAGACGTTTGTAGTTAAGAATTTAGCCGTGAATCATCGGACCACGGTAGCTCTGTTGGAATTGAGCAGTCCCCGGAAAGGCTAGTCACGGGTTCAAATCCGCTTCGTATAGCGTACATGCTAAATATGTTTTTAAATACTCGAATATTCAAAATAACTGCTTGGGTATGATTAATTAGTGCTTTTAGCATTCTTAATGAGTTTATGACATCGCATCGGTAGGTACCTACAGATCAAGTAGGAAACCAGTTGATAAGAAAACTTTCAAGCAAATATTGGTAAATACCTTATGCGAATGCCACAGAAATAGAGAAACTTAGTTGGTACTCGTGGAATACTTGTAAATGCTATCTTTGCTGATGCTTGATGCTTGACATTAACATTGAATGAAGTACATTTTCATAGGCTGAATCAAAATAATTATTCTTTTAGAAATTCGCTACACCCAAAAATCTTTTTTCCAGGTCTGGTTTTCCAATCGACGAGCAAGACTACGGAAACATACTGGCTCGAATCCAACCCCAAGTCTGGCTGGCTACTCTACGTTACCAATGCCCCAAATCCCCTGCCCCTACCCCGCCGGGGAAATCCCCCCTCTCTCCCAACACCACCCGCAGCACCCTGACACCTGGCATCACCAGAAATATGCCAACTACAACCAGCTCATGGCCCAATCCCAACATCTGAACCAAGCTTTCCAAAATGCTGCTTTTCCCAGTACCTCTGGTGCAACCTTCAGTCATCTAGTAGCTGGCGCCAACGGACCACCACATAGCCAAATATTAGATGCCGCTATACCAAGAAACGACTACGCCCGATACCCTACCAATGATTCCTACAACAAAACCATCAATTACTTGCCCAAAGATGCTGAAGGAGATGACAAAGTACCAAGCGACGAAGTTATTGAACCCAGAGAAGACTTTGTGAAAGCTACAGCAGAGGACTATAATAAGACATTACCAAATAGTGAATACCCCAAGGTTCCTACTAATTATTCCAAAGTATCGGTCGATCCATCGTCGTCTTCTAACTGGAGCCCGTCTCATAACACACTGAACATGAGTCTAGCTGGACTGTCTGGTGAATATAAATACATGAATGATCCATATTCCTTTCCCAATATACCTGATCCTCTCACTCAGCATAACTACCCTAATCCACCCAATGCTGCTAACAAATATTGGATTTGACAATGTAAATTAGGTTTTTGTAACATACTTTACGAAAAATAGATTGTTAATTTTATTTAATTTAAAAATATTTTTATTTCTTGTGTAAGTAATGTAGGTAGATAATTGTAATTGTTTTAGGAAAGTATCAATTTTGTGAGAAATTACCTCTTTATTGCATTCCATTCAGTTGTAGGTCATTTTAAAAACCAAACATTTGTAAATAAGTTAAGAAAAGTCATTAATTAGTAAATATAGAAGTAATTTTATTATGTACTGTACAGTTGTATCATTATTCATTTTTTCCATCACAAGCCTTAAAAATTACATACCTACCATACGTTATGTACACTATGACAAGCTAGATTTTAAGTTATGCTTATTTTATGAGATATAATCGAGCTTGTTGAAAAAATAAAACTACTAGTTTCTGCTCTAATAATGCTAATTTAATGTACATGTAATTTACAACATAGGTTCATTTATTCACAAGAAATCACGATGGCGTAAGTCCAATATCAAAATCACTGTGGTGTTATTTCTACCACCGACGCACCAGGCTCAACTGGTATAGGTACAGTATCTAACGCAATAGCTTCAACTGTGGTGGGCTCGCCAGCACCTGAATCGACGACTGAATTCTCGACATTAACTGCATTAGCATCTTGTTCTAGAACTGTATTCGGTTCAGCAGGCGCTTCAGTTACTAAACCATTGTCTGTAACTACGTCTGATCCAGCAGTAACGGTTTCTACAGCCCCTGTATTTGCCTGCTCAACAATGGTTATAACTTCAGGAGCATTAGTAGTTGGAGGTACAGCTTCGACCACATTTGTTGTTTCGGCAACAGGAATTATTTCAGTAGCCACTGAACTAGCATCAACAGATCCGGCGTCAGTAGAATCAGCACCAGTTGGTGCTGCGTCAGTTGATATGACAGGAGATGGATCGGTGCCAATTGGTTCAGAGTCAGATGCGGCAGTATTAGACGATCCGGCGGCAGAGGATTCAGCACCGGCTTGGGAGGCATCCTCTGAAGCAGTATCAGTTGATCCGACAGTAGAGGTATCTTGGGAAGCATCAGATGAGACAGTTCCAATCGTAGTTGCATCCGATGAACCAGCCGCAGAGGTATCAACTCCAGCTTGGGAGGTTCCCGACGAAGTCGCGTCAGATGATCCCGCAGCTGAAGCGTCAGCCTCGGCTTCGGGAGGACCAGATGAGGCCACATCAGATGATCCGGCAGTGGAGGCATCAACACCAGCTTGAGATGCGCCTGACGAGGTCGTGTCTGATGATCCGGTAGCAGGAGCGTCAGCAACAGATTGAGAAGCATCAGATGAGGCCACGTCAGATGATTCGGCAGCGGAGGCATCAGCACCAGCTTGGGAAGCGTCAGTTGTTGCCGTGTCAGATGATCCGGCAGTTGAAGTATCAGCGCCAGCTTGGGAAACGTCGGATGATCCAGTAGAGGAGGCATCCGCGCCAACTTCAGAAGCTCCAAGTGATCCTGCGTCAGGTGTTTCAGTAGCGGAGGCATCAGCGCCGGCTTGGGAAGCGTCAGATGAAGCCGCATCAGATGATCCGGCAGCGGAGGCATCAGCGCCAGCTTGATTAGCTCCAGATGAGGCAGCGTCAGATGATCCAGTAGTAGAAGCATCAGCACCGGCTTGGGAAGCACCAGATGAAGCCGCATCAGATGATCCGGCAGCGGAGGCATCAGCGCCAACTTCAGAAGCTCCAGATGACCCTGCGTCAGATGTTCCGGTAGTGGAGGCATCAGTACCGGCTTGGGGAGCGTCAGATGAAGCCGCGTCAGATGATCCGGCAGCTGAGGCATCAGATCCGGCTTGAGAAGCTACGTCAGTTGACTCGGTGGCTGATGAGCCCACATCAGATGATCCGGTAGCAGAGGCATCAGCGCCAGCTTGGGAAGCGTCAGATGAGGCCGCATCAGATGATCCGGCAGCGGAGGCATCAGCGCCAACTTCAGAAGCTCCAGGTGATCCTGCATCTGATGTTTCGGTAGCGGAGGCATCAGCGCCGGCTTGGGAAGCGTCAGATGAAGTAGCGTCAGATGATCCAGTAGCGGAGGCATCTGCACCGGCTTGTGTAGCATCAGATGAAGCCGAATCAGATGAACCAGCAGCGGAGGCATCAGCGCCAGCTTGATTAGCTCCAGATGAGGCAGCGTCAGATGATCCAGTAGTAGAAGCATCAGCACCGGCTTGGGAAGCGCCAGATGAAGCCGCATCAGATGATCCGGCAGCGGAGGCATCAACGGCAACTTCAGAAGCTCCAGATGACCCTGCGTCAGATATTTCAGTAGCGGAAGCATCAGTGCCCACTTGATTAGCTCCAGAAGAGGTAGCGTCAGATGATCCGTCAGCAGAAGCATCAGATCCGACTTGAGAAGTTCCAGATGATACTGCATCTGTTGACCCGGTAGCAGAAGCGTCAGCGTCAGATTGGGTAGCTCCAGATGAACCCGCATCAGATGATCCGGTAGCAGAGGCATCAGCGCTAGCTTGGGATGCGTCAGATGAGGCGGTGTCAGACGATCCAGTAGCGGAGGCGTCCGCTCCGGCTTCAGGAGCACCAGATGAGGCTGCATCCGATGATCCGGCAGCGGAGGCATCAGCAGCAACTTGTGAAGCTCCAGATGACCCAGCGTCAGATGTTCCGGTAGCAGACACATCAGATGATCCAGTAGCGGATGCATCTGCACCGGCTGTTGAAGCGTCTGATGAAGCCGCATCAGATGATCCGGCAGCGGAGGCATCAGCGACAACTTCAGAAGCTCCAGATGATCCTGCGTCTGATGTTTCAGTAGCGGAGGCATCAGCACCCACTTGATTAGCTCCAGAAGAGGTAGCGTCAGATGACCCAGTAGCGGAGGAATCAGCACCAACTTGAGAATCTCCAGATGATCCTGCGTCAGATGATCCGGCAGCGGAGGCATCAGATGATCCAGTAACAGATGCATCTACATCGGCTTGTGAAGCGTCAGATGAAGCCGCATCAGATGATGCAGCAGCGGAGGCATCAGCGCCAACATCAGAAGCTCCAGATGACCCTGCGTCAGATGTTCCGGTAGCGGAGGCGTCAGCGCCAGCTTGATTCGCTCCAGATGATGTAGCGTCAGCAGATCCAGTAGCGGAGGCATCAGCACCGGCTTGGGAAGCGCCAGATGAAGCCGCATCAGATGATCCGGCAGCGGAAGCATCAGCGCCAACTTCAGAAGCTCCAGATGACCCTGCGTCAGCAGATCCAGTAGCGGAGGCATCAGCACCGGCTTGGGAAGCGCCAGATGAAGCCGCATCAGATGATCCGGCAGCGGAGGCATCAGCGCTAACTTCAGAAGCTCCAGGTGATCCTGCATCTGATGTTTCGGTAGCGGAGGCATCAGCGCCGGTTTGGGAAGCGTCAGATGATGTAGCGTCAGCAGAACCAGTAGCGGAGGCATCAGCACCGGCTTGGGAAGCGCCAGATGAAGCCGCATCAGATGATCCGGCAGCGGAGGCATCAGCGCCAACTTCAGAAGCTCCAGGTGATCCTGCATCTGATGTTTCGGTAGCGGAGGCATCAGCGCCGGCTTGGGAAGCGTCAGATGAAGTAGCGTCAGATGATCCAGTAGCGGAGGCATCTGCACCGGCTTGTGAAGCGTCAGATGAAGCCGCATCAGATGATCCGGCAGCGGAGGCATCAGCGCCAGCTTGGGAAGCGTCAGATGAGGCAGTGTCAGATGATCCAGTAGCGGAGGCATCAGCACCGGCTTGGGAAGCGCCAGATGAAGCCGCATCAGATGATCCGGCAGCGGAGGCATCAGCGCCAGCTTGGGAAGCGTCAGATGAGGCAGTGTCAGATGATCCAGTAGCGGAGGCATCAGCACCGGCTTGGGAAGCGCCAGATGAAGCCGCATCAGATGATCCGGCAGCGGAGGCATCAGCGCCAACTTCAGAAGCTCCAGATGACCCTGCGTCAGATGTTCCGGTAGTGGAGGCATCAGCGCCAGCTTGATTAGCTCCAGATGATGTAGCGTCAGCAGATCCAGTAGCGGAGGCATCAGCACCGGCTTCAGGAGCACCAGATGAAGCTGCATCAGATGATCCGGCAGCGGAGGCATCAGCGCCAACTTCAGAAGCTCCAGATGACCCTGCGTCAGCAGATCCAGTAACGGAGGCATCAGCACCGGCTTGGGAAGCGCTAGATGAAGCCGCATCAGATGATCCGGCAGCGGAGGGATCAGCGCCAACTTCAGAAGTTCCAGGTGATCCTGCGTCTGATGTTTCAGTAGCGGAGGCATCAGCGCCCACTTGATTAGCTCCAGATGATGTAGCGTCAGATGATCCAGTAGCGGAGGCACCTGCACCGGTTTGTGTAGCGTCAGATGAAGCCGCATCAGATGATCCGGCAGCGGAGGCATCAGCGCCAGCTTGGGAAGCACCAGATGAAGCCGCATCAGATGATCCGGCAGCGGAGGCATCAGCGCCAACTTCAGAAGCTCCAGATGACCCTGCGTCAGATTCTCCGGTAGCGGAGGCGTCAGCGCCAGCTTGATCAGTTCCAGAAGAGGTAGCGTCAGATGACCCGGTAGCAGAGGCATCAGCACCAGCTTGGGAAGCGTCAGATGAGGCAGTGTCAGACGATCCGGTAGCGGAAGCGTCGGCTCCGGCTTGATTAGCTCCAGATGATCCTGCGTCAGGTGTTCCGGTAGCGGAGGTATCAGCGCCAGCTTGATCAGTTCCAGATGAGGCAGCATCAGATGATCCAGTAGCGGAGGCATCAGCGCCGGCTTGAGAAGCGCCAGATGAAGCCGCATCAGATGATCCGGCAGCGGAAGAATCAGCGCCAACTTCAGAGGCTCCAGGTGATCCGGCGCCCGATGTTTCAGTAGCGGAGGCATCAGCGCCCACTTGATTAGCTCCGGCAGAGGTATTGTCAGATGAACCAGTAGCGGAGGCATCAGCACCGGCTTGGGAAGCTCCAGATGACCCTGCGTCAGATGACCCAGTAGCAGAGGCATCAGTGCCCGCTTGGGAAGCATCAGATGTGGCAGTGTCAGATGATCCAGGAGCGGAGGCGTCAGCTCCGGCTTGAGGAGTACCAGATGAGGCTACATCAGATGATCCGGCAGCGGAGGCATCAGCGCCAACTTGAGAAGCTCCAGATGACCCTGCGTCAGATGTTTCGGTAGCGGAGGCATCTGCACCGGCTTGTGAAGCGCCTGATGATCCTGCGTCAGTAGGTCCTGTAGCGGAAACGTCAGCACCAGCTTGAGAACTTCCAGATGAGGCCGAGTCAGATGATCCGGTAGTGGAGGCATCAGCACCGGTTTGGGAAGCGCCAGATGATGCAGTACCAGCAGGGTCACCGGCACCAGCCTGGGGAGCATCAGGAGATCCAACAGTGGAAGCACCAGCACCTGCTTCAGCAGTACCAGATGATCCGGAGTTAGTTTCAACAGCATTAGGGTCGCTCTGAGTTCCTGAAGCAGTGCTTCCAGTAGATCCAGAATTAGTAGATTGACCACCAGTACTCCAGGTAGGAAGTAAATTCGATAAAAATTGCACTACACCTTGTAATATTGTCTTCTTATCTTCAATGTTTTGTTGAGCTACGGGCACCCATGGTAAGCTTATGTTTTGCAACAAAGCCGATTCATTATTTAGCTTTTCAATTTTTCTTTCCAATTTTTCTTGAAGCTGTTGTAAACCAACAGCGTTTACATGACCAAGTAAATGATTTCTAAAAGCATCTTGTGACAATGGATCCTGCAATTTAGTTTGAATATAGTTTAGTACAGCCTTTCGACGTTCAGTTTTGGTACTGTACGCAGTAAGAGCTAATTCTTCTTGTAAATATCTGTGAATGGCAGCTTTCTTTTCTAGTTTGGTACTACTGGGAGTCAACCCATACTTCGTGTACACGTGACTCTTCCAAATATCTTCGAGATCTACCGAGTCATTCTCCTCAGACTCTGCGGAATCTTTTGTATTATCAAGAGTTTCTTGTTCTAATTTTTCAATTTTTTCCTGACGTTTTTGTTCTTCTTTCGCAAGTTTCTCCTCTTGTTTTTGTTTTTCCTTTTCAAGTTTTTCGTGTTGTTTACGCTCTTCTTTTTCTCTTTTCTCTTCAAGTTTACGCTGCTCCTCTTCTTGCTTTTGTCTGTCTTCTTCTAATTTTTCTTGTCTTTTACGCTCTTCCTTTTCTCTCTTCTCCTGCCGCTTATGTTCCTCCTCGTCGTGTTTCCTTCTTGCTTCTTCTTGTTTCTCTAAATATTTTTGTCTTTCCTTTTCAATCTTTTCAAGACGCTTAAAATATTTCTCCCTGATCTTCCTTTCTGTGGAATCGTCGTGATTGCTGTCATCATCACTGTTGTCATCATTGTGATCTCTTGAGACTGAAGATTCATCAGAATCAGACCTATGATGATGCCATAACAATACTCTTGAAGATATTGTTTCGTCTGGTAGATATTTCGCACTCACCAAACAGAGGCAGACCTGGAAACATAATAACACAACCATAAATAATAGTCTCTAATAAAATCTGTCGTGCCGGCCAAGAATAGCACCGCCCCAACTCTCCCCGTGGGGACTAAGGGATTTTGTGGATACTATTCTACATCTAGTAGACGGGAAATAGGCTCGCCATTTATCACGTTTGTCCACCATTATGTGTTTGTTTTACGGCGAAAATTAGGAACTACCTATATGAAGGTGGTTCCTCTGTCTACCCCTCGGGGTTTACAGACGTGTTAGTTATACTCCAAAACACTACACTTATCACAGAACACACGGAACACTTTCTACATCTAGTCCATACAGTTGTGGTTATAATATGGGAATATTACATTAAATTTACTTACAACTAAAAACAAATAGATAATCCTCATTGTGGATGTTTACTCATTGAATGCGAAATTCGTTCGGCGTTAAACACGTAAGTATAAACCTGTGTTTCAGATGAGCTCGTTCGTTAGAATTTCTTTAGAATTCCTTGAAGCCGTCCTTTTATACTCGGTACGGCAATTAGTAGTAGATAAGGCCAGATAATAGCTTCTGACGAGATAACTGGAGAGCGAAGCCATTCTCAAACAATATGTTTTCGCGAAGCCTGAGTCAAAATAAACAGTCGTAACAAATTTAATGAATATAATAATACTGCAGTATACGTTGGAAAATACTGAATGCTGCAAACAACCGGATATTTGCGAAGCTACACAAATATGACCAGAAACGGAAATGATCCAAGATTAACATTATTATAATTGCGGAAACTTAACGTAAACACATAATAAGAGGTTATTTTGTTCAATTAAAGAAAACTATTGGGTTCAGATAATGAACTTATAAGTTCATTGTTTATTAGGTATAGAGTAGGTGTAGGTACAGAAAAAACCCACTAGAAATCTTCAGAGTAGATAAACAAGTTTTATATAAACAAAAGATCATAAAAAATTGCGACCATGACATTACTCTACCTACAAATAGAGTACCTAGTTACATGTGCTATGGATTTCTGAATTAAATAAAATAACCGTCCACTAAGTATAACTTAGTACGAGTAATCGCCACCTAATTTCTAAATTGTCTTCTGGTTTACTTCCCAAGATCGTTTTTAGGGATCCGTACAACGAAGGAGAAAACGGAGCAGCCCTAATTACAATCACTCCGTCGTCTGTCTATCACATGTGTCTAGCTGGCGCCTAACTAAACGGAATAAGATACAGTCTTCAAAAAGAGATTGGGCGGATCCCATACTAGCTTTGACCCAATTTATTTTCTTTTCGCCTGCGTACGTAGTGCATTTGATAGATCTCGCCTAGAACTACATCTTTTATTAAGGAACTAATACCCTAAGTCTTGTGGAACAGAAGTTTTGTTTAGTCGCTGGTGAAACAAAATAAATCCACAGACGCTGCATCGCCTGAGATGCAATTAAGGAAAACGTGGGCTTGCCCAGTACCCGCGGCACCCTCTCGGCCTCACCGACTTGATCCGCAGGAACGACGAGTCGATACGTGCGGAACCGGATCGGCTGCAGGCTATTGCCACTTTCTGGTTGAGGCTCAGGACTCCAAACGGAGGCAACGGTGTTCGGTACTGCCCCGTTTCCCTTATAGTCGCCTTTTACGACACCCACGGGGAGAGATGGGGTGGCCTATTCGGAAACAGGGAATCACACGGCTTGAAACAAAATAAATAGAATCAGAACAATTAGTTTGAAGATATTTTTGGTCTCTAGCTCCTATCCTACACGACGTAGGAAGTTTCTTCTATAACGAAAGATTAGTTCCTTAATAAAAGATGTAGTTCTTGGTGGGATCTATCAAATGAGCCATGTTTGGTTGGAGGCGAAGCCGTGGGTCCAAAAGCGCCCAATCTCCTTTCGATTTATTCCAGATTCACATACTACGTATTCCCTTGACCGAAATCCGAATACCCATCAACCTTAAAATTTTGTATAATGGTTTTTGGTTTTTGATTCCCATATAAATGAAAGGTCTTAAAAAATATATTATCGAACCATTTCAAGTGGGATGTCATTTTTAGAGATCAAGATTATCGAAATAATGACGATGTAAGTGCATTCGTATTGTCTAGGTCCGGTAGGTAATTTTCAAGTTCCTAGATTCTAGGAACTTGAAAATTGACTAAAGTATAGATCATGCATATCCTCTAATGGACAACAAATACTAAAGCAAAAACGGTCAAGTTTTTTTCACTCAATACTTACAATTGTTACAAATAGTCCTTATAGTACGGATCACTAGATATGACGAAACCCAACTCACTCTTGACCGAGTTTTTTTTTAGAAATCTTAGTAAGTTAGGTTTGTAAAGTCTTAGAGATAAAGAGAAAGTCACTACTGTTCACTATCCATTTTCTTCAATCAATCTTACACATGTCACTAATTAATGATCACAATATTTCACATGTCTATGATGATTATAGATATTTTGACTTCTATTCTTGCGGACAATAAATCCCTTCACGCTTCAGCCCAGTGGTCAGGATTACAAGGTCGGGAAAAAATTACGCAATCGAGACGCTAACATATATTATATTAGTTTTTGTCTACAAACTTATCGTAGAGATTACACTGTTTGCATTCCTCCTTTATTGTTGTCAGTCGTTATGTTACTGACAAACGGAAACGGTATATTAAGATACCATTCAGAACATTTGGTAATGATATTAAACTTTACCGTAGGTAATTAGAGAGATTTCCAAGTTCCGGTACTAAGATTGGGATTGGTATGACTCATACACATAGATATATATTAAAGGGTCCTTCAAAAATAGTGTAAAATATTTTAAGGGGATAATAAGGTCTTAAAGATTCAATCTACGAAAAATCGGTCGAATTATTGACTTATTTTTTAAATAAATTCTAATCACCAAAAAATTTATCGCCTATTTTGCGGCAGGTCATTGACCCATGGGAGTTATATGCTGATGAACTTTGCACTCTTGCGTCTTGGTGACCTAGTGATGTACTTTTCATTCATGTGGGAGGGATATGTGCATGCAAGATGTATCGTTATTGTTATCTTTTGATTTTTAATTTAAAAAGAAACTAAATTACTTACGGTTTTATTTCTCAGGGATAGGACATTGTTATACCTCCTAAAAAAATTACACTATTTTTGAAGGACACAAAAAAAATACACTACAAACAAAAAAACAAAATAAAAATACAAATTACAAATTAACAAATATAAAAAATTACAAATAACAAAAAAAAATACAAATTTACACTATTTTTATTTTTTATATATTAAAGTCAATGCTCATACCCCAATAAGTCAAATAGGTAAAACTGAGATTGACAGATACTAGGTGATACTGCTAACTGCTATCACCTGTGTAAGGTTTGGATTTTACTCCAGGGCCCTATTTGAAGAATAATTATTATCATCATTACAAGAATCCTTGTAATTACAAGTCTAAACTGGCAACACTGGCTTTGATTCTGGGATGACCGCCAAATATAAAGCTACACCTACTCGTAAATGGAACTATAACCCGAGAGTTAGTGCCTAACCCGGGCAAAATCTCAAAAACGTCTTGCACCAACGCAAACCCCTAATTTTTTTATGAATACCATGAACCATTTACCATTACATAACAATTGATTTGATTATGCATAATGAATAGTAATTATTTAGTCACGAATACTTAATGAGTTAAAATTAAAATAAAGTAATTCATCATACATACATAAACTCACGTCTACAACTCAAAATATATAGATATTTTGTGTCAAAATATCTATATATTTTGTGTCAAAATATATAGATATTTTGTGTCCATAATCCCCGAGGGGGTAGACAGAGGAACCACCGACAGTTCCCACTTTTCGCCGTAAGATTTGGTGTACAGACGTGATAGGTGGCGAGCCTATCGCCGTCTACTAGGTGTACATTTTAATAATTATGATGATTGGTCTATAAAATCTCTATCAATTCACATGTTGATATATTGATATATCATGATAGATTACCAGATACCATCATGATGGTAGTTTGTTAAGTACTAGTTACTTACTATAGGTAAATTTAGAATTTCGGAAAACCATTGATGAAGAGACTATAAAGAAACAAACAAGAAAGGAACAGAATCGGTTGAAAAATTATTAAGTATTAAACTGTTTAGTTTGATTACATCCGTCTCTTTCTAAAAAGGTTTTCTCTATGGAGAGTCTATGCCACTAGCAGCAACTGACGTCACTTGTTGCTAGCGTTATCATTGTTTAATCGGCAACTTTAACCCTAAAAATGTCCTTACTTTGAGCCTTTATTTCTCTGAAACTGCAGCGTTAATGCTTATACTATATTACAAATTATTATTTTTCGTCAAAAAAAAATATTTAACATCTTTCTAGGTGATCCAAGACATAACTTTTTTATTAGGTAAGTGAAGTTTTCCCTAATACCTTTGTATTAGGGAAAACTTCACTCGTGAAAATCAAACGTTTTATCTAAAAACTTGATATGACTAAAAGAAGTTAAGGAACCTACATTACATACATGCCTAAATTAGCTATGTCACGTCAAAAGGGATTACTATGTTTAGTCGCTTACGTTCTACGTACATACAGACAAACAAACATACCTAAATTACGTTGTAGTGTTCTTTTAACTTCGCCATAACGACAGAATTGTATCTAAGTTTTACCGTGTGTTCAATGTATATGTTCAGCCTCTACCTTGTGAGGCCCATGGGCTTAGGGGGCGTTCATTAATTACGTAAGGGTCACGAGGGGGAGCGTTAAAAAAAATTCTACATGACCTTACAATCTTACGTAATATTTTACTACGAGTCGAAACTCACCTGGGAACGAACGGGACAAAGACTTCAAAAACCCTGGACATTTGGGTAAAATCAGTTTTTTTCCCCGGACAAAGTACTTAGGTACTACATACTTTTCATTATAAAACGCATTTACAAAGACTAAATAATAAAATAAAAATCTTTGACATAATTATGTCAAATAATACGACGACGACATTTAAACTCTGTTCATTCAATTAAGCTCGCTCTTTAAAAAGGCCGCCTGCACTTGCGCCTCTACTAGTCAAAGGATACCGCCGCGACAACAGAGGATGGCTACATTTTCCTATTTTATGATACTACTCGTATTTCCTATTTTACGATATTTAAACACCCGCAGTCCCGCATTTTGTTTCGGAGTAACGAGATTATTTGAGGGAATGAACTTTATCTATATAGTTAGTAGTTTTGTATAGGAGCTTGGACTTTACTCCTTCTTAAGCTGGAACAGGTCTAGGATATCATGATTCTCAAGTACGTGATACAGGAATGCATAATAAGCGGAAAGTAGCCTGGCTGCCGATGAAGGACTATGCTGAAACGGAAGAGCTATTAGATGTATTACGTTAAGTGGTATTTTATCGTGGCTATTGTTAACCTCTCACATCACACACACACACACACGCACACACACACACATCACCTCACACAACTTCATACACCCTCTCCCCTGTACACCCACAGTATCATATCCCGCTGGCTATCTTAGTATGGACTGGCATGCTGCAAGACAGCCGTTGGCTAGTGCAGGTGCCAGGATTTGTTTTTATAAATAGATACCTACCTACTTGTTTCAATTTATATTCTATTGTATTGTATTGTAGTATTATGTAGTAGTAAGTAATACCATCGCACTGCTGGAGATAAGCCTCCTAACCTCCTCTCTTTTGTATTTCTCACGATCTTGTGTTGGTAGCATCAAAAGCAAGATAATTTGGAACAAAATAATGTATATTATATACCTACACGTAACATGTAGTTGTACATATATTTATTTATTTTAATGTCTTTTAGAGGCTTTATTTTAATGATCATATAAAATGACGCACCCATAATGATACCTAATTACTAACTTAGATGCGCAAAAGCTAAAAAGGATTATGATAATGTCAATGCATACCTACATTACACTATACCTATTTACACTGACAGAATTAGGTAAGAGTCACATGACTTGCTAAACGTTTTTACACATCTGTACGTCACAAACATGAAGGTATGTGATGTTTTGCATAGCATAGCATAACTCTAACGTCGATTATCCCCGAGGGGGTAGACAGAGTAACCACCTTCATTATAGGAGTACCTAGTTCCCAATTTTCGCCGTAAGATTTGGTGAACAAACGTGATAGGTGGTAATGTTCTGTTATAAGAAAATTGGACTTTTTTCACAGATTAAATAGGTACTTACCTTATAGTTACTTTACTACATACTTTTGTTTTTAATAATATCCAAATAATTTGCGTATGTATAAGTACCCACTTCATAATACGTACGCACGCGCAGTATTATCCATTAGGCACTGTAGGTACTGTAGGCAACTGAAAATAAAATCACCGCGCCCGGGATCAAAATTTCCCCTCCAAAAACCTGTTAGAGCGCAAGTTTTTTTCTGGATCTAGCCCTGGTACGATGCATAACGTAAAATGCCTTCGTATCGAATGTATTTCAACGAGCTATTTGCTTATTCAATTTCTGTAGGCGTTTTATTAAAGTGAATTTAAACAAGTGTTTCGTCCACGTTTCGTCAGTTATTTCAATTTTTTTTAGAGGTTGGAACAAAACAAATAATAAAGTAGTATACGAAGTTAATAGAACAAGAAAACATTTAACATTATGGTCTGCAGTGCAGGAATGGGTACAAAAACGTCACAGATTACGTCTATGGCGTGGTTCGTCCGTGGTGCACCTGCCTTCTGTGCAAAGCCAGAGGATCCGGGTTCGAATCGTGATCATGAAGGTTTTACCTAGCACTTACGAGAGAACATTCTAGTAGGTACTAGTATGGACCGTTCGAGTTGAGTGCGTGCATTTGCGTCTCTCATTCTTCCTTAAGTTAGGTATTTTAGTTTTGGTTCAGTTTTCGTGTTCTAACTATTAAACAGAGCCGTAGCCTGAAATCGATTTCGGTGGATGAAGGGGAGAGAATGGGGTTCAGGGGGGAAAGTCGAGGAATGGGTTTCGCGACGGGAGGCACAGTTTTAAGTCATCTGTGGTATTTTATCAAAATATTTGCTTGCGAGATTTTAAATCAAAATTCCCTTAATTGAATGTTTTGTTAAGCATTTCTAACAGTGCTTATCATATTAATAAGGATATATTTGTGGGTAGCACAAGTAACGTGACTTTATGATTATTTTCTACAAATTCCCATTGTCAAGGCATTAGTAAAGTCAATAGAGCCGTAAAATTACCCCGTACCTATGATAACTACGAAGTATCTACGTGAAAACAGCACAGTTAGCTGTAAACAAGATACTAATACCACCAGCGAATGTTTAATTATTACGTGTTCATAAGTAAGTACCGACTGAGTAGTAGGTAATAAATAAATACTTAATATAAATTAGAAACAAACTTATTAATTACAAATACAAATACATTTATTTTGCAACTTACATTAATACAAGAGTGATTGATGCTCTAAATCCCGCACGAGGATACCCTGTGTTGCGTGATATAGACTCTTACTAATTATCTTATAAAAACTTTCTTAAATTATGTTAGTGTTATGTATCAATTAGGTTCAGGTTAGGTACAAAAATTACCTACCTGATTTCATTACTTGAGTCGGTACTTATTTTAGATTAACGTAGAGTTAAGCAGACTAATTTAGAATCATTATAGCATTAGTAATTCAATGTATTTTAAAATAAAACTTAAACACGTAGCACAAAATTGGCTAAAAATATTGTAGGTATAATCCGCATGACTGTTTGTTGAATCACAGGCTAATTTAATAATTGTCCTTATATGTATATATCTTGTTTTCCGCTATATAAAAAACAGATCATATCTATAAAATCTAGAACTTTCCGTTTTGCCGACGCTATCTCATGCGTTATCTGTTTTGAAAACTACAGTTTCCATTGGAAAAACCTAAATGTTTTATGTAAGTGGACCAGTTTAATCCTTAGATCAAACAGTAGCGCGTATAAAACGACTAGTACTCTACGGAAACATTATAATTCGAATCAGCTTGAGCTTACGAACGAAATACTTAAGTATTAACTTGAATACCTCGAAAATGGTGTCCAGCAAGGTTTTATTGCTCTGTGTCGTGGTAAGTAAAGATATTTCTCATTATTACTCACTTAAAACTTAAGCGAATACTCTTTTTGGGGAATGAGTTTGGGTTACAAATTTTGCCCTCTTATTTACTGAGTGCTTCCAAAGGTTCGAGGAAAACATCGTGCTTGCTTTTTCACAAGTAATGAGGAAAATTGAAATTGGGGAGGAAAATTTAACTAAAAGAATAAATGTCTTTTAGTTGGCCTGGTGGTAAGTGCCACTGAGGCTGAAGATTGAGCAGAGAGCATAGTAATTACTGGCTCCTCTATAAACACTACCGGAACACAACAACGGCGAAACGAAAATATTTGAAGGCAGACTTTATATTTTTCTATAAAGTCTGTCGGGGTGTCGGTAAAGCGGACCCTGAAGGGATCCAATACCACCATTAAAGCAAGGTTACTCGGATTAGTTAATTGTATCGTACGACACGCTTATCCCATACATGCATAAAACAAGGTACGGATACCTAACTAGGTTTATAGTAATTAATTGAATTAGATGGAAACTGACATTATTTTTGTTTCAGGTGGCAGTGGTATCGGCCGTCCCAGCACCTCAGCCGGCAGCAGGTGGTTGGGGCCCCCCAGGCGCGAACCCCTGGATCCCTCCCTGGTTGGCCGCTTCCCCCTGGTTCCC
Organism: Hofmannophila pseudospretella; assembly: GCA_947369225.1. NCBI lineage: Eukaryota > Metazoa > Arthropoda > Insecta > Lepidoptera > Oecophoridae > Hofmannophila > Hofmannophila pseudospretella. The sequence goes on from OX376326.1 coordinate 6,794,348, forward strand.
TCAGTGGTCCCCATGCAGCGTCGTAGGCTCCGACTGCGTAGACTGCAACACGAGGGTTGTCTGCACAAAGGTCGGCGGCATCCAGCGCGCCTGCACGGACCCCGCATTGCCTTATTGTAATCTCGGAGCGTGTTCGGCGACCCCCACGGCTGAATGCACTGTAGCTGTACCTGTCTAAACATGTATTTTGTCAGTTGCACTAAACGTCTTTAAAGTTGTCTCCATTAGTTGGCTCTCAAAGTGAGGGCTGTTTCTAATAATAATTGAGCTTCCCTTCCCTTTTCTTAATGACCCTAACGAGACTGACATGGTCACCTTATCGTGTACTAAAGCCTCTAAAGTCAGTTTTTTTTTTAAATGTGCTATCCTTTTCTATACCATAGCTCTATTTTAGATACGCGACTTATGGAAGCCATTATATAGCCGTATTAAAGACGTTTTTTGCAACTCACGGTAATTAATTAAAATCGATGGAATACTGTACGGAAATCATTGGAACTTTTGTTCCATTTTACTCAGAGTAGACAGACCTTTCTATATTTAATTTTATTTCTTTCTAAGTAGTAATACTAATAATAAGAAGCAAGAACATTTTTATTTTGGTTTAATTTACTTTTTTAACCGACTCAAAAAAAGGTTGTCAATTCGACAAATATGAAATTTGTCTCAATATTCCTCGGTAACTAGAGGGCCGATTTTATCCTGGGCCGAAATAGGGAAGAGTACGAATGAAAACATCTAAATCTACGCTCATTAACATAGGTAAGTAGAATGTATCGGCTCTTTGTGTCTATAATACCATCTTGAATTTTGATAATTACCTACATTCTTGACAAATAAATGTGTGAATCTGAATCTGTATTTTTAATTATCATAAAAAATATTCGGCCTAATAATAATCTCGGCCTGCCTCTGCGTAGTGATTGCTTTTTCTCTGCTAGCAACAAAAATATACATTTTCACATTATGAACAGAATGCACCAAAGATTTTGAAATTCACCCCTATGTAGATGGCTCGCTAGAGAAGTTTTATAAGGAAACCGCGTCTGCCAGTTCGCGCATGCGATTTGAGCATTTTCCCATACATTAGTCGGGCACTGAAATGTCAAATGTGTGAAAATATATTACTTGTGGGTCAACTCTGTGGCTCGCTGTCAGTGCTAACGTCATCATTCTAGAGGAGAGGGCGCTACTAGTCCGATTTCTGTGCCCACACCTAATCGACCCCTAAGGATGGTTTGCGCGTAAGTGGAATTGAAAGTTAACCCGAGAGTTAGTGCCTTACCAAGGATAAATCACAAAAACGTCTTGCACCAACGCTAACCCTGAAATATTTTGTATGAAAACCATAGACAATCATGACAACTCAAACCAGGGTTGAGTTAACTAACCCGGGTTAAAAACATTTAACCCGCACTTTCGCGCAAGCCAATAATAATTGACATAGCGGCAGTGTGAAAATAGTAGTATATGCAAATGACACGTACTTAATTACAACCATTGTAAAATGAGTTTTTAGTTTTTGATACGAGCGAAGTCGTACAATTATAATTTACAGAGAAACTTATTTTCTTAAATTATGTAAGTAAGACTTATATGTCATTGTACAATCAAAGATTACTTGAGTACCTTGTTGCGTTAAAAAAATAAAATAAAAATTTAATTCACGGATTAATTTTTCCGCGAAAAAATTGAAATCCTTTATGACGAACGCAACTACTGGTTACAATGTGACTTTCTAAGAACGGACTTTCTAGCAAATGTAAATCATAGAACTTTTGTATCAAGAACCGTGTCTGGATTTAGATTTTGGATCAGTAAATAAGGAAATAAAATAAATATTTAACAATAATGATTATACAGTAATGACAACTTTTTATTTTCAGTATTACTCATTTCGGTTTAGTTTAACGTGGACTAATTTTGAATCACTATAGCATACCTACCTAAGTAATTTAATTTATTTTAAAATAAAACTGAAATAAGTAGAATAAAATAGGCTTAAATATTGTATAAGTTAAGTATGACAGTAAGTATGACTGTTTGTTGAATCATTGTCCTTATTATCTTGGTTTCCGCTATAAAATCTAGAACCTTCCGTTTGCGGACGCTATCTCACTGCGTCATCTGTTTTGAAAACTACAATTTCTATTGGCAAAACCTAACTGTTTTTATATAAGTGGGTTATTTTAATCCCTAAATCAAACAGTAGTGCGTATAAAACGACTGCAGAACTCTACGAAAACATTATAATTCGAATCAGCTTGAGCTTACGGACGAAATACTTACTTCCGTATTAACTCGAATACCTAGATAATGGTATCCAGCAAGGTTTTATTGCTTTGTGTCTTGGTGAGTAAAGACATTTATTATTATTACTTATTTAAAACTGAAGCGAAATACTTTACTCTATTTCGGGAATGAGTTTGGTCTATTATCTTGCCCTCGTATTAAGTGTTTCATAATAATCAATCATAATCATAATTTATTCATAAAATTAATTTACATGTCATGTCTTAGTATAAATATTATTGTACGTGTTAATGTGTCAAATTCGTTTATATTGAAAAATGCACAGCCTAGTAATCACATTTTTAATTTATTTTCAAAAGTAATTAAAAAAGTAATTTTCCAAAGGTTCAAGGATAACATCGTGCTAGTTTTTTCACAAGCAATGAGGAAAATTGAAATTGGGGAGGAAAATTAAGTTCCAAAAACACTAAATGTCTATTAGTCTTAGATATTTGCATTGACAAGTTAAGTACCTACCCAATTGATTGAGTCTAAAAATAAATTGCAACAGCATTTTTTATTCACGACTTCACCCGAATTTGACTTACAATTAGTGAGTAAGTATTTGCCATCTAGACACACGGAGTGTGTCCGCCAAGTTCGGAACGAAAAAGGGCGACGACAGACGTGTGTCACAGGAACCATTTCGAGCCATTTTCGACATAACTCAAAATAAATTTAACCTACATATTTGAAATTTTGTATGTCTGGTAAGACCCACCCAGTTACCCCGAATTTTATAAAAGTAGGTCAAATAGTTCCTGAGATATTGACCTCTGAAAATGGCCATTTTTAACACTGACTAAGCTTGCATCAACTTGCTTAAAGTTAAGGATTTAGTTTTAAGCAAGCAATATTTATTATGTTTAAACAATGTTATATATTTCTACTACCTATGATGAAGGTGGTTCCTCTGTCTGCCCCTCGGGGAATATGGACGTGAGAGTTATGCTATGCTATATATTTCTGTAGGTACGTTTGAAGGATCGTTAATTGAACTTGGCATCCAGTTAGATCTCAATTCTTTTGACGGCGAAGCCGACAGGCCTATTTGTTCCTTGCACCGAACTTGGCACCTTTTTTCAAATTTATGTTTTTGGTGGGATTCTATAAACACTGAATACATCATCGCGAAGCAGAAGCAGAAGCAGATTTTGTATAAAAGGGTGGTCGTTATAGCAAAGCGTACCCTGAAGGGATTCTATCCAGCAAGGTTACTCGCATTATTCGTCTCGTACAACCACGCTCACCCGGCGGTAGGGATATTCTAACCCATACCGTACATGCATAAAACAAAGTACCTACAATATAGGTACTACTTAATTTTATAAAATGGAAACTGATATTATTTTTGTTTCAGGTGGCAGTGGCATCGGCCGTTCCAGCGCCTCAGCCGGCAGCAGGTGGCTGGGGCCCCCCAGGCGTGAACCCCTGGATCCCTCCCTGGGTCTCCGCTTGGCCCTGGAACCCTCAGTGGTCCCCATGCGGCGTCGTAGGCTCCGACTGCGTGGACTGCAACACGATGATTGTCTGCACAAAGATCGGCGCCATCCGTCGCACCTGCACGGACCCCACAATGCCTTATTGTATTCTAGGAACGTGTTCGGCGACCCCCACGCCTGGATGCGCCCCTGCTGGGGCTGTACCTCTCTAAACATGTACCTACATATTCTGATTAATATAGAATCGATGCAATACTGTACGGAAATTATTGGAACTTTTGTTGCATTTTACTCATAGTAGGTAGGTACCTAGATATTTTTTAACTTTGTAACAATGAGTTAAAAGTTAGACCTTTCTATTTTTTACTTAATAACAATAAGTTAATTTTTCAGATAGTAAGTATATTTTGTGAAATATTAATTTATAGACATTATAACTATATATTATAACTATATCAAGTAAATAGTATTTTATTTTATTTGTAATAAATTATTAACCTAAGTAATGTACAGGGTGGACCAAAAGTCCGTTAACATTTAAAATGGTTATAAAAAATACAAATGCTACTTTAGTGAAAAACTGTTTATTTAATAATAAAGTAGACAAATTAGGATTTCACTTTTTAAAAATAACATCATTCAAATGTGACCCTTGTTCATCCTGGCACACCTGTAACCGGGAACGGAAATTTTGCATGACCGCCCGACAAGTGGTTGGTGAAATGTTCTGCATTTCCTCGCGTATATTTTCTTTTAATTCCTCAATAGACACTGGGTTGCTGATGTAAACTTTACTTTTGAGATATCCCCAAAGGTAAAAGTCCATTGGAGTTAAATCCGGGCTGCGGGGTGGCCAGTGAATGTCACCTCTTTTGGATATGACTTTTTGGCCAAAAATTTCACGAAGTGCTGCTATAGAGTCATTGGAGGTGTGACATGTTGCCCCATCTTGTTGGAACCAAGAGCTTCGATTAAAGCCTGAGAAGTCTTGTAATGCTGGAGCAAAAAAAATCTGTAGCATCACAATGTATCGCTCTGTATTAACGGTGACGGCGCGGTTTCTCTGATCTTCATAAAAATATGGACCAATGATTCCGCTGGCTGACAATGCGGCCCATACAGTAACTTTGGGCGAGTGTAAAGGTTTTTGGTGCTTCAAGTCCGGGTTAGTGTCACTCCAGTATCTGCAATTTTGTCGATTGACATGTCCATTTAGGTGGAAGTGTGCCTCGTCTGAGAAAAAGATGTTATTGAAGCTCGTAAACCTCTCAAGCACTTCGTTAGCAAACTGCAGTCTCTGAGCAGGGTCATTTGGCTTTAAAGCCTGTACAATTTGAATTTTGTAAGGATGTAAATGTAAATCTTTGTGTAGAATGCGATTTAGAGATGTTCTGGGCACATTTAAAGCACTAGACCGCTTTCGAGTAGAGAGACCAGGTTGTTCTCGAACAGACGCTCGTACACGCTCTATGTTTACTGGATCGCGCGATGTCCTAGGTCGGCCGGATCGTGGTTGACTTAAAGTTGAACCTGTTGTTTCGAACTTCTGTACCCATTTTTTAATCGTTTGAATTATTGGTGCTTGATTTCTGTTCCGTATATTGTAATGATTACAAAATTTCCGTTTAGCTTCGGTCGTAGAATCGTTGTTTCGATAGTACTCGCGTACGCAAAATGCGCGTTGCGCTCCGCTGAATGACGCCATGGTACTAAATCCCTATTAGTAGCTCTCGCTTGTAGTAACACCCCCCGCGCCAATACCCCGCCCGCGCCGACGCAGCGACCTATTCAAATGTTAACGGACTTTTGGTCCACCCTGTATAACAACTAATAATAAGAGCAATAAACATTTTTATTTAAGTTTGTTTTTCTTTTTTAAGAGACTACAAAAAAGACGAGGTTCTCAATTCTGAAGGAGGTTAATAATTACCAGCCTTAGTAATTATTAAGTATATTACTGGCCGCTTGAAAAAGAATAGAATTATTTATTTCATACTACTTTTAAATACTCTAAGCATACTACACAATCTGAAATATACATGTCAAAATATATGTCTCATTTGTAGAATGATCGTCAAATTATTAATGAGTAAATTAGTTTAAAATATTGTCATAAAGCATTTGCTTAATAAAATAAAATAATCGCGTCGTATGTGTGAAAAATGCTTACTTGTCAAACTTATCCCTAATCCCTCCAGATATCAACTTTGCCAGGGATCAGTAGATATTTTCTCACCTTAGTATCTAGGTACTTCCAGAATCACGTGATTACATTTGATTTTGAATTCTACTTACGTGTACAAATTGAACTAGAGCAAACAGCCTATCCTATCCGCAAATAAATAAAATTAGATAACGAACCACCAACGAAAATATGACTAACTTTATGTCAAGTAATTTAATAGATCTATGTAGAATATGAGTACTTTCTCGTATCAGTTGCTGAATGTATGAGGAAAATTATTTTTAAACTTGGAGATAAAACGAATAAAGCCATAGTATTGGAAAAAGCTTATTTGTGAACTTTGAATACCTATTAGGTAATAAGTGCCTATCTAACTAACATCCTACCTAAGTATATCATAAATGATAGACAAGATAAATAATATACTTAAGTAAATATTATGTATGAACGAGTACACTAGCAATTATATACGATTTAATGAAATGAAGTTACTTCTTAGTATAATTACTCGTGAATTAAGAATATATAAATATAATATATTATAAGTACTTATTGTAGGCTTAGCTCCACTCCACACTATTTTCTTTTCATCTTATCAGCTTTGTGACGATTCACGCGGAGGAGAAACCTACAGTTTCTATGCAAATACTATGGTTATACAGTCTAATCTTTAATGAAACAGTGAATTATATAAAACGACCACGAAAGTCACAGAAACATTAGATTCGAATCAGCCTGAGAGCCCAACGAACGAAATATACGAAGTAAAAATACCTAAATAACATTCCAAAAATGGTTTCCAAGATTTTGTTACTCTGTGTGGTGGTAAGTGTCGTTACATGGTTATCAACTCTGACAGATTCTATGTATGTTTTCAAAGTGAACTTATAAAGTTTTTTGTATAGGTGGCAGTGGCATCAGCAGTTCCAGCGCAGCCAGGAGGTTGGGGGGCAGGCGCTGGTGCATGGGGGGGAGGCGGCGGTTGGGGGGGAGTTGGTGGTTGGGGGGCTGGTGGAGCAGGCGGTTGGGGAGCGCCTGCTGCGAGCGCCTGGCTGCCGCCATGGGCCGCCGGGCCGGCGGCTAATCCTTGGATACCTTCATGGGCCTCTGGTGGGCAAGCCGGCGCTGTAGGACCATCCGCAGCTGCCGGTCCTGCCGGTCCTGTCGGTCCTGCCGGCGCCGGCGCCAGCCCCTGGCTGCCCCCGTGGATCTCCGCCGCCCCCTGGTTCCCTCAGTGGACGCCCTGCGCCACCGTCGGCTCAGACTGCGTGGACTGCACCACAAAGGTGGTGTGCACTAAAGTGGGAGGCATCGAGCGCGCCTGCACCGACCCCACCCTGCCGTACTGCAACCTCGGCGAGTGTTCCGCGACGCCGTCTGCGCAGTGCGCCCCTGTCGCAGCCGTGCCCGCCAATGAAGACTTTAACGATGAAATTGTTTAAACTTCTGTAATAAACAACTGATATGTAGGTATCTATACCTACTTCAACAAGATAGTCACGAGATCGTGGAACTATTTAAAATAACTACCTACATCCGCCGCATTTGTAAAATTGAACTTTAATAAAATCTCACCAAACTTAAAAGTTATTTTTAACCCCCGAACGATCCAGGGAAGTCTGTTTGTCTATTTGTCTGTGGCATCATAACTTAACAACGGATGGTTCGATTTGGACCCGGTTTTTTTATTTATTAGAGAATTTTGTCGAGAGTGTTCTTAGCTAGGTCTGATAAAAATTGGACCAGTGGTTTCCAAAATCTTTGAGTATCTTCGATGGCATATGGGATCTCTGGAACGGTAATAGCTAGATAGTTTAAATTTGTTCTCAAATATTCATGTTCATGGTGCGTTTCTGGTGATGACCAGGAAATGTAAGCGAAATAATTATCAAATTAATTTCATTAAATTAATTAAGTAATTTCACAGTATGAAACTTGAAGAATTTGAAGATTATCAGTCTGCCGAAACCGTTATAGTTAGATTGAGTCTTCTCGAACTAAAGTTGTAGGGAATCCTAAGAACTTTCAAGAAAAATATATATTTAAAGATGAGGGCCAAAAAAAATTGTATAGATAGGGATTTTAAGACAACCATGGCATGGCACGGCGAGGCCGAAGGTCGAGCTCCGCGTAGGGTAAAGCCCGGAGCGTCGCCCCGTCTTCAGTATTCTTAGCAATGCTAGATGAAAACTGGATCAGTAGTTGTAAGATCTTGGAGTATCGTGAGATAATGGAGTATGATGGGATCTGTGGAATGGTAACAGTTAGGTGTTTCGAGTTCAATCTATTGCAACAGGATTCCACAGAGTATACCTTGATGTGTCTTCCACTGTACATTTAAATTTCATTTTACACAAATAAAATTGTTAAGCAAGTATTATTTGGCATGAATTTTGCGGACCAATCCGGAAATTGGTTTATTCCGGACTCGTGTATGGATCTCCAAAAATTCCTAATACATACATTCAAATAAACAAAGACCGCAGCCTGGAACACAAAAAGGAGGGGCAAATTCTCTACATCGGTAGGGCGGGTCGAAGTCTTTGTCAGTTACTCCATGATTTACGCAGTTTTCTATATTTACTATCGAAACGTCACCAAAGACGTCCCAGATAAAACCGTAGTGTAACGACCAATGAGACAGCGATAATTGTATAAAATGTTGCCACTATAATCAAAATTCTCTTTTTAGTGGTAATTTGAAACGTGTATTGGGATTTATTAATCATTAATAAGTGTAATGATCAGAGTTCGGATGAGTGGTGTCATTACATGCAATAATGTGGACAAGCCTTCCTAAATTATTACTGAAATAAACATGCTTTCTAAATAAAGAACATTTTTTTTATTATATTTTTTTTAATAAAATATCGGTTAGTTACGACTTATTATTGAAGTAAATTATCAATATTTTTTCTAAATTTTCATTGGTTAGTTTATTCCTCTTCACATCCAAAATATATTTATGTGCCGAAAAACTCCTTTCGCAATCCACAGATGTTAGCGGAGCAAACTTAAGCATTTTAATGGGAATATCGTTTTGCCAATATGATTCGGAGTCCATTTTCTCTCCAAGGCATTGTATAATTTTGAAATCTGGATTTCTCTTAAGAATTGCTTTCATTTTTTTTTGTAATCGGATTCCCATTTCTCCTGGTATACAGTTTAGATTATGCAACATATCTTGTTTTTTTCTTAAAGTATACTCCAATGGATTCGAATGTGATTGTAACTTTTTTATCAATTGTGGAATTGATTCAAAATGTTGACAAATGAAGTGCAATTGCGATGAAACTTCAACTGATTGCATTAATTGCTTACACTTAGGAATAGACGCACTATCACGATTATTAAATGTATCTATAACTTGTTTTACAGCAGCAAAATTATTTTTCAAATAACATGCTGCATTAATCCAAGTGCCCCAGCGCGTAATTATGGGTCGTGGTGGCAAGGAAATATCGGGATTCATTTGCTTGAATGTATTAATCCTTCTAGGGGACTTTGAGAATACTTTTTTAATATGGTTAATCAATGTATTAACGTCGTTAAAGTTTCTCCTTACTTCTTCGCAAAGTCTATGTATTCCGTGTACAATACATGTTACGTGTAAAATCTGTGGATATTTAGATTTAATTTCATGGCCAGCTTTTAGCATATAGCTCACAGAATCACTTGTGAATAATGAACATTTGGGTAAACATGCATCTCGACGCGGCAACACTGATTAACACGTTCGCGCGCGGTACTTTTTCTCAATTTGGCAGTACCAATCTTCACTGCCGTACTGCATAAAATTAATGTAAGTAAGTTATTGCTTACCATCACTAACTGCTGGTGCCGTAATACGATACATAGAATAGCTGTCATGTCCGTACTATCAATGTGTACCTGTGTATGTGTGAGTCATGTCCAAAATACACCTATAATTCCCGCAATTCTTTCAGTAGAAACAAAATGCACTCTTTGCAGAATGGCAGTGGGAACAAGTTCATAGAAAATCGTCACCTATAACCGTAGTGCTTTTAAGAAAGGTGTAAAGGTTTGCCGGCGATGACCGTACTGTAATTTTTTAAACTCAATTTAACGGCATTAGCCGTTACCGTGCGCGAACGTGTTAAATTACGATTTTAGGTTACATGAAAAGAAAATTACTATTTCTGAAAAATGAAAGCTTTTTAGAACAATAACTGGTGTTTATCATAACAAGCAAACATTGTTTAGATGATTTAAATCTAAAAATGGTAATATAAAGTGCTACTTGTTCTACTTACGCATGAAATGAGATTCCAACATCTTTTCGTTCACTGCAGCTTTTACAATACCACATCCCACCATCGTTCACATATAGTCTTAATTCTTTTGCACAAAAATCAAACTTTAAAAAAAAAATTAATGTTCAGTAATTCCGCCAATTCACGTTGTAAGGGAGACACATAGTGAAAGTGACCGGTTATGACTTGGTTTATCGTAATTTAGAATTTTGCTTTTTTTGTCAAGTTTGTCCGGAAACTCCACCTACAACAAACATAAAACGGCACATAGGTGGACGGACGAAACAATATTGAAAAGGGGAACATTTGGGGGAACTTATACGTATAATAAATATTTATGTATATACAATACATAAACCCACATACAAACAATCACAGTTTAATATTATAAATATTAATAGTACATCATAAAGAGAGACGGGATATTTGGAGCAACAAAAAAGATATGGTCTACGGTGCCATCATTAAGCCCACATTCACAGATCGAGTGATCCCACACTCTAATTTTCTTCAAGAACACTGGGGTGCACGCATGGTCGAAACGAAGTCTACAAATTGTAGAAGTAACTTGCTTGCCGGCCTGCCGGTAACGGAAGAACCACGGTTTTTTTCGAATTGAAGGTTGAATAGCCCTGTAATAAAGACCTTTTTCTAAATCAGGTGATTGCCATGTCTCGTTCCATGATTGTTCTAAGTAAGATCGAGCAAGCGATATAATATCCGAAGAATAATTTACATAATTGGATGTAGAACCGATCTGTATGGCATCTTTGGCCCATGAGTCGACCCTCTCATTACCCTCTATCTATATCTAGGGAGAAGTTCATTAAAACAATTATTGGCGCCTGGATCACCTTTGAAGATACCAGAATCTAAGATTATCTGCGGATGAAAGATGACAGCATCATAGTTACATGCAAAAAGAGGAAAGGAAACAGATTGAAAAGACGGGCAGGGAGTATCCTTAAACGTTCTGAAGCTTTTGAGGATTATCGGTGACTCCTTATTAACCCAATAAGGGTGCTCCGAAAGGGCCTTCAGCTTTGGAAGTAAAGGATGGGAGATATATTGGACAGTTTTATACACGAATCGGTCAGCCAAGAACTGTCTGCGAAGGGTCAAAGGGGGATCAGCGCACTCAACCCGCAAAGCGACGTTTGGAGATGATCTCAAAGCTCCTGTGATTATGCGTAGACATTTTGTTTGAATTAAATCCAATGTCTTCAATATAACTTTGTTGCAAGGCTCCAAAAGAAAGGATCCGTAGGCAAAGTGACTGTGGACTAAGGCATAATATATGAGTTTTTGGCAGTAGGGGTGGGATCCCCACTAAACACCCGAAAGCGCTCTTAAGCCATTAACACTCTTTTCACTTTTTTGAGCTACGTAAGTGAAACGAGGTTGGCCAGTCATTCGGGAATCTAAAATCACACCCAATAATTTCGAGAGAGAGATTTTTAGAGACCGAAAGAGGAAGACCGTGATCAATTAGCGATACAGAGATAATATAAAGCGGAATTTAGACTTGATACAGCATCATCAATGGATTTAGCTGAAGAATATAAAGAAATATCATCCGCATATTGCCAAACAATTTTTATCACAGTATTTTCACCAAAATGGCTAAAAATGTTCATAGACCTTGACAGACACTCTGACGGTGCGGTTTGTTTGTCACGGTTTAAAGTGAGACAAAATAAACGGATTACAACATAAGGGACAAATGATAACACAGTTAGCCCTGTTTCTTTTTGTAAAAGTCATATATTGTCTATTCTTTCTGGCGTGACGTCATCCGTACCATGGTCCTATCTGAGGTATACATAATCTAAGCCGGAGAGTCATCTGAATGGGCGGACTGTTTAGCTTGGCTCAACTCTAGTACCGTGTACAGACGGGCCACCCCAACAATAAAGCAACGGGATCTATACAACCCGGTAAAAAATATTTAATAGCGCGTTTTAGAACTTTGGTTAGTAATTTTACTTCTGTAGTAATAAAATAGTACATTGTGACACTTTACCAATGCTTTATCCATACTACATTCAACAGTTCCCATCGTTAAGTTTTTTACATATACTAGTAACAATGAATGTTATTTCTAGTAATATTAATCTACCTATACGACGAACTTAGGCCAATTAAAATAACAATCTAAATAAAAATCCATTATCGTCGATCAAACAAAACCCAAGCCAAGTCAACTAAATACAAATCACGAACTTCAATTTCCCTCAACCACCAACAAGCTTAAAATAAACAAGGAGACATTTCCTACTGAAAACAATAAACACTCCAATATTGACATTCGGTCGTAGTCTGTAGGAAAACCCTATAATCAATGTCAGGAATTTCCTTATTTGTGTTTTCCGGACTGAACTCGCGATAACAGTTCGATAGGATGAGGTATAAAAGCGATAGGATGCGATTGATGGATAACAGTTGGAAAGTGCAAGAGTGATAGAATGGCGTTCAAGAATATTGTGACTCTATTGGTGCTGGTAAGTTGACTTCCTCGCTGATTTAGAGCGCGTTCCAAAACCAGTTAAATAACCTTCCAATATTGCTTGTTTCAAATAAAAGTTTGATAAATTTTCAGCAGTTAACGCGGTAATGGAATATTAATAGTTTTCAACGTTAATTATGTCAACTGGTTATGGACTCTTAGACTAGATTTAAGTAATCTATCTTTTTTTAAATCTGTATGGTAATTTGGCCTGAAGGTTGCCTGGAAGATATCGCTTAAAGCGATAAGGCCGCCTTCTGCACATTGTATTGTACCTCTCTTTATGTTGTATGTTTTGTTTATGTCCCGGGTGTGCAATAAAGTATATTTGTATTTGTATTTGTCTGCCTATTCCACTAGTCCCTACCATCCTGATTATTGAAAAGTTTGAGTATGTACAGTTACAATGTCAAAAAGGTTCATTATATGTCTCTATAGGTACTCTACAAAGAACGTCTTCTTTAACTCTCAATATTTTATCAATAAATTCAGTAGATACACTGTATGGCAGACCCATTACTATTAGATACCCAGGTTTAAGTTCAATGTTTGTACTAGTTATACTCCGTTCACTCAAATAAGCTCGCTCTTTGAATATGCCGCCCGCGCTTGTGCCGCCACAGTCAACGATACCGCCGTCACAACAGAGGAAAGCTGCTCCCGCGTACACTCTATTTGTGAATTCGTTCTTTATTAATATCAATTTTATTTTCAGTGTGCTATTGTAGCCGTGGCCTTCGGTCAATCTCCGCAAGGTGGGCCTCACACCGACCAAGGCGGACCTCATCATAACCAAGGCAGGGTCCGCAGACAACTCGCCCAGGAGGGGTCAAATCAGGACCAGAGCCAGGAGGTCGATCAGGAAGACACTGAAGAATCTGCAAAAAATATCGCTTGGACCAGCTGCGACGTCACACAAACGGCGAGGCTCACCTGCCACGATTGCAGCACTCGGTTAATCTGCAAGCCGATTGGAGGAATCCTGAAAGTCTGCAGGAACCCGCAAAAGCCGTATTGCAACAATGGCATTTGCTCTCCCGTACCCAGCACTGAATGTAACTGATTGATCTTTACTTAACACAATTATGAAAGATAGAATATATTATATATAATATATATTAGTAGGCAGATATAAATTTTAAATTCACTTTCGGTGCTATTCGCCCTAATATTTGAAAACTCTTAACATTGTTTTGAAAATTGCACTTATTAAAATTAACACTCTTTGTAAACATTGTTATGTTATATTATTGATGTAATAACTAGGCATGATGTACAAATTATAGCTACATACCTAATGTATTTGTCGCCTACATACATTTTCTAAAATAAATTTTGTAAGAAACAAAAAGTTGCTTTAAATTATTTTACCACTTGGGTTACGTAGGCGGCCGTACAACCTTATTCTTAGGAAAAAATGCAATTACAGAGCTACAGAACCTTGCTCCTACAAAAAATACATCTGTACAAAATCGAGACGAGATTTAATGAAAATTCTTTCACAGGTTGTGTGACATTACACTCGCTAATAATAATATATTACGACCCACATCATACCCTCCACTCAATATAAAGTGCAGGAATTCATTAAATTCTCCAACTTTTATAATTCTCCAACTTAAAAATATGGATGATCAAAATAAGTCTACATTTCGAAACATCTATTATCGTAATCCTAATATCTAGGTATCAAATATTCGCCAAAAGTCAAAAATAATAAATATAACTTTTACAACTTTTGTAACTAGAGAGGCGTGCCGAGACAGATTCGTGGTGTATTCTGTGGCTCTGTTCTCTCTGCCTACTCCGCAATAGACATAGCGTAAAGGTATGTATGTGGTTATTATTATAACTCATACTTATGTCTTGTATACTTTCTTAGAAATAAATAAACATCAAGTAAAAAAAAATACAAAAAAAAATCATCAAAGAATACATTACAAATCGTTGTACGTATTACTGTAAAATTTGTATCACAATCCAAATTCTAGTGTAATATTAGAAATAATTTTACTGTTCCTACAATAATAAAGAAATAGTTAGTAGGTACATACTAAGTATTTTTCTACTCCCATTTCGTAATTTGTTCAATAAGAAACCACAGTCAATAACATAAAGAGGTTCATTCGTCATGGTCATGTGTAAATAGTGTTTTAATGAAATATTAAATAACAGTTTTCGATTGTAATATGTAATTTTTTCTTTTGTATGGTACTGCATACAAGAACTCTTTCGTATTAAATGCACTACATTTCACTGGCCAACTACTTGGTTGGTACTATAGTCATAAAAAAGAACTCGACACCCACGCCTGCACGATGTCGACAATATGTCAAACATGTCTACGGTTTCCATAGTTACCAATAACATGTCAAGCTGGCGTCTATTGAAGGCTCCGTAATGGTTTGTTTGTA